>JASJET010000110.1:12822500-14022500 GCA_034092305.1 Diaprepes abbreviatus | reverse complement strand
AAAAACTAGAACGTACTCGACATGCAAAGGTTAACCTGGTTTAATAAAAAAACTAATTCTAATGTTCGGTTCTAACCAGTTTGTTACCTTACAGTTAAATAAACGTTGTTCACTTTTATATATCTACTAGCTTATTAGCCGTAAAATTTGGTTCTAACTAGTGGATAATAAAAATCTGCTTAATCCCGCAAGAGAGTTACGAATGTAGATGTATGTCGATCCGTCGCTTGATAACTCCTTAAAGGTAGGAATAGATTTAAAAATGTCTTTTTTGATATGGAAGTTTGTCTCAAAGATTCTAAGGAAAGCCATACATTCAATAAAGTTGAAAAAAAGATGCATTTTTAATCAATTGTACCTACCAGTTACAATTAATTTTTAAATTATAAAATTTGTTTTTTCTTGAAATCTGTTCTTTAAGATATTGAAGCATTTCATAAACAAGTTTTTTACATAATTCAATATTTAAAAAGGTTTCCATAAGTTTCCAAGTTAAGCAGACACACTCTTTTTTACAATATTAATACCGGTCATAAGATATAAATTTTACCTGTGCCGTAGAATTATTTAAGGGTCGTCGGCAGGTTAATATACATATATAGTATATGTTGTTATTCTCACATCAGTTATTAGCCACTTGCGAAGCGCAAGAAAGATTTAGGAGACAATTACTTTCGACAAATAATTTAAAATAATAAGTAATAACGCAATATTCTAATATTATTGCTATAACTTCAGGGCTTTGCGTTGATTCATTTTAAGATCTTGGGTATTCAACACAAAAAAAGTTGTGAATCTTCTATATATATATATATATATATATATATATATATATATATATATATATATATATATATATATATATATATATATATAATTTTTTTTTAATTTGAGGCAGCCTGATACTCTTAAACACGTACAAAAGACAGAGATCAATGAAAGTGTCCCATGAGAGAAGTGATCTCTAAAGACTAACTAAGCTATAGCTCGCATCTCCAAAAAAATTCTTTTGTGGTAGAACAAATTAAAAAAGAACTTCCTTCAGTAGGTAGCCGTTCTTCTTGAACCATAAGAAAACGCTTTAATAAGGCCCAGTTGTTTGGCAAGGCAGCAGAAAAATTACATTTAAAAAAATTGCCAAGCTAAACTACAGTTCATTAGAGACCATATCGATCGAATTGTTAATGACTGGAAGAAGCTCTTATGATCTGACAAAACTAAGACAAATCGTATAGAAAGTGACGGCAGAGTACTCATGAAATCCCAAAAGGTAAAAAAAAAGAACCCAAAGTACACCACTACTACATTTTAACGCGGTGAGAGAAATTATTATCATCAGGAAGAGCAACCTCCTGATGCACGATACTTGTTACTTACCTTAAAGATATTGTATTCCTAACGAAACTATATCTCTAATTGTAAAAATTATGAATATCGTTATAACTCTGAAACTTATTACAAGGGTATAAAGAGTTAAAATGATTCATTTTGATACTCAGCATCTCCCTCATAGCGGACATTACGAGTTTTTTGAAGTGAAGAGAGATTACTGATTTAGAATAGTACATCTAGACAAAGACAGCTTGTCTAAAAGTTACTATTAAATTCTAATTGCTGATGAGTTTTTACTGTGCTAGTTTTAAAACAGATTAGTTAAGAAATGGTTTAAATATATGTAGTAAGTTACTATAAAAATTCGAATGTAATTGTCCCAGTCTTGAGACTTTTCTACTTTTAATTGCTTAGTTGAACCGTACGTTCACTTAAATATTTAGATAAAATTAAGAAATAAAAACCGTGCAAAAAGCGTTATCTTTATAGTTGGAGTTACTTATCTGTTAAAAAACCAGACCTCAAAAAGAAAGGACAGTTGAAAGGAAGTATTAATATTATTGCAGTAATTTCTATTGTTCACGGAAATAAAAAAGTTATTGTGATCGAATGAGTTTTAAAGTGCCTGTGACGGGCCTTGTTTGAATTTTACCGACTTCGATTGATGTCGAGTTCAGCACGCGAAAAAGTAATAATAAAAACATCTGGGATACAATAAGCCAATTTAACTATATTTCTCGTATCGTCGGTCTCGCTGCAAAGTATATTTTTTAAAAGTGCTTGCCATAAAGCCGTTTAGAGTTTGCACTAAAAACCGAGAGAAAATGAATTACTGCGAACTTCGGTCGTACTGCTCGTGAAAAATAGAAATATGATGACGCTTTTATTATCTGCTTAGACCATCTTTAATCTGTATAATTCACATAAATGTGCAAACAAATGTTTTAAGAGAAGACGAATGTCTTTCGTCATATTATGGCTAAATCAGAATATGTAATTTCTCTCCTTCTAATCTTGCTAATATAATATGTATCACAAAAAGATGCAAGAGAGTTTTAAAAATTTGAACTTAAAGCACGTAAGTGAGTATTTAGTTTTAGACCTTAACTTCGTGACAAGGAAATGAAGGAAACCCACTTTTTTTCTAATTCTCTACGAAGCTCCTTAAGTACAGCAACAGGCAGATCTGAATAAATCATTTTTCAGCGAACACAATGAGTTTTAGACCGGATTAAGTAAATTCATAAATTTATTGACTAAAAACAGCGAAAAAGAGATAATATTTTCACCCATATAAAAAACACAAAGCAAGCCCTTATTGAGAGGTATAAAATGATTTTAATTAAGAAGGACTTATCGGGATTTGGACGCCCCCAGAACCAGAGGCCTGGTTAGTTCGCTTCTGCAAGCTACAATTTTTATGAAACAGGTAGTTGGGAAAAGTATTATGTATATTTTCTCGATTCAAATCTCACTAAGAGAAGTAGCAAGAAAAGAAAAAACAAGAAATGAAACATATAAAAAAGGTATTAAATAGTTATCTTTTTTTTTCAAAATTATACCGATCTGAAAAGAAAGAACAGCCGACATCTTCGAGTTTTTAATATAATTTCTTTGTTTTCTAAAGAATTGAAGATGGAGTAGTTTTCGTTAAAAAGCAAAACTGATTTTAAAAAGTCTCTATCCGATAATTACGATCCGACTAACATTTTACTTTAGAAACAAGTTTATTACCATGTACACATAAAAAAAAACGTAGTAGCTCTGGTTTTCTACGATGTTTTAAACTGGCAAGGGAACGTAGTTATCGGGCGTCCTCCCTTTATATCATTCTGTGATGTGTTAGAGTATAATAAAAAATATCCAATACGTATTTTTCTCGTCCAGAACTGCATTTCTATGTGGGAAAAACTACCCTCAAAGTTTATTATAAGGGGTGGTTTCCCCGTGTAAAAAAGCTTATAAGAGTCAGCGTAATTTTTAAAATTTATTTACAACTAACAATTTTTCCACTTAATTAAGTAACTTTATATGCGCATAGTGAAAAAATAACCTTATCACCCCTATAAATTTTTTCACAGAGAAGACATGTAGAAAAAATTTTTCGTAAACTTAATAATATGCAAGCGATTATACACAAAGAATCAAAGTTTTAAATTATACTTTTAAAAAGAGACAGCTTTGAAGATGAAATAAGAAGGGGCCTCAGTCCTCTGGTTCTGGGGGCGTCCAAATCTCGCTAAGTCCTTTTTAATCAAAGCCCAAACAAGGCCAAAATATGTTTAGTAAGTAAGAGGCAGTTTGGAGTTGGAGGTCCCGTACGTATGCAATGCATAAACGTAGGTAGGTACCTACTTACCGATTATCAGGCCTTGGCAATGATCAGTGGGTGTATTCAGCAGAGAATTTAAATAAAACACTGCATGAAACGTAAACTAAAATTATATCAACAATAACTACCAGGATTGGGTTGATTTTGATTATTCTTATAACTCAAAAACCATTGGTTTAATTAAAAAAACATGTTTTTATGATTTCTTTTTTTGAGATTTCTACACAAAAATTCCTAGGGAGCAAGTCAAGAGGATTTAATCAAATTTGTAAAATATATTTTATTACTGAATATAAATAACGGAATTTTGTTGTGATCAGTGTTATGTAAAATCGTTCATGACAGACAACGCAGCGGACATGGTTGACATGAGAAAAAATATCAAAGAAAAAACCAATTCTAAAGTTATAATCTATAGTTGCTTGACACAACTTTTGAATTAGGACTAAGGAAATAAAAGACATTGTTTAAAAAAACAAATATTTTTATAACAATCATCTAGCACGAGCGAAATTCAGCTAAGCAAGTGGCAAAACATTACTTGTACCAAGCGATGTGCGTTAGATTAACGTTGCTGACAATCAGTGGAACTTAATATTAGAAATCTGTGAGGAAAGGAAAAAAGAGACTAAAAAGTATCCAATATTGGACTTAAATACGTAGCAGAGGAATATCTAAATATTTTGAAACCTATAGTAGTGGCTCTTGATATTTTGCGAAGAAAAAATGCACCTATTTCTGATGCTGTAGAACAATATAAATACTAGAAAATAGAGGCTAGGTCTTTCCCTACAAAAAAAAACAAGCACTTTATCGTCGATGTGACCAAGCATTAACACCGTTTCATTATGTAGGTTACATATATTATCCCCAGAAACAAAACTATAAGTAATTTACAGAATAAATAAATTTAGCTTTAGAAACTATAGGTAAATTGTGCGAAGATATGGGATTGCTACCACTAGCAATAAAATCAAATGTACACTCCAGTCCCTTTAAGAAAATAATATTTTCGAAGGAAGTAGAAAAACACAAATACGTCCGTGAAACGTGTGTTTAGTATATTTGGTTTTGTGCACTTCGATAACGGAAATGCGATTGGGGATTAAAAAAGGTGGAAAATTGATATTTTTATTTAAATTTTACAACAAAAATGCAAATGATGATAAGTTATAAGTCTATGATTTCAAGTTATCTCTTGTAATTATATTTTTTAGCTGCTATATTTAACTTTTTTTATGTTCTTAGGTATTGCATTGGAGCTATTAAGTCGTTTGTGATTTTTTTTTCAATCAAACGATTTAAATCGTTATTTTAATCATGATTTAAATCATTTTATTAAAATGAACCCAACCCTGATAACTCCTATCTTGTATCTAAGGTTACGAAAAGAACTGATATTATATCTGTAAAAGATTTGTTTTTAAACATATAAAATTAAAGTTACTTTCGTATTCTACCATATGCTTTAATATTTCTTTGCATTCTATCTGCTGGTTGCTGTGCTGAATTGTATTACTTTCTCACCTATATTCATATGTATGTATATTACAATATTACAGCGTACACACATTATAAATACTTGATTGTTTTCTCAACCATTACATCTATATTATCCATTTTTTACGAAATGAACACTACAAATACCAGGAGCGGATCCAGTCTCTCTTTTTATGGGGAGGGACGATATCACTAGAGCAAAGAAAAGATGGAAATTACCCTCACTCCATTCGTATACAAGACATTACAGTATGGCAAGCGAAAGCGAGTTGACAAATTTAATGTGCTGTAATCCTAAGTTACCAAAATAAACCGGGGATGGGGGGTTGAACGAGATCCACGTTCCTAATGCAGCAGGCAGCCGAGACTATTTTTCTGAATTCGAAGCAATTAGGAGGACCGCCTTCCCTTGGATCCGTCCCTGAGAAATACATCAATTTCGAAGTAGACCGAGGGGACCTCAATTAGTTCTACCGTCCTGGGCCTCCGACGGGTTTAGTTCGCCACTGACCCTAAGTTTTAACAAAAAAAGAAGAAATCAACTACTAATGTACTTGTCATTTCAATTCAATTCCATTTTTAACGTGCAAAAACGTTTTCTATCCAATGGACGTCGAAAAATTGCATCCGATCGAAACCATCAGAATTGTTTATTACGTGATTTCAAGTGAATGTAACTGCATGGGATTGGTCCAATTGAATCAACATGCTACGTTAGAAACAAGGTCGAAGATTCATTTGATCATTACAATAAAGACAAGAATAAATGTATATTTAAAACAAAATTTATAATGTGCTTTTCTCAAAAGGGTGATAATACGTTAATACGTTTGTCTTTGTGGTTACAAAACTTGGCTTAATAACATTGTAGGATTTGGAACATGTGAGTATGTAATTAGAAGAAAGGAATATTGTAGTATTTCATTTTAATATATATATATATATATATATATATATATATATATATATATATATATATATATATATATATATACATAATGTGGATATATCCACTGCTATTGCATCTCACACGGAGGAATCCGTGAAAGCCGCATAAACATATATACGCCATCCAGCGGGTGGTCGGCGAAGCCGCGTTCAGTATTTTCATGCTTCCTTCTGATCTGTCCTTTGCACAGCCAGGTGCATGTCGGTACCTGATGAGCCTAGTAGAGATGAACCATGTACATCTGCCGTATCACTGTGACGGAGAGGGTAAGTTTTGACTTTCTTCTCCGTGTGGTGGTACAGATAGACCATCATCTCGATGGTGGTGGAATAGGATAAATTGTTTTCCTTAGCAATTTGTTCAAACTGTGCAACCTCTAACACGAAAAGGATATGGTTGGAGCGAAGTTTGCATTTACTATTCGCATTTTACTTCATTCATGCACGGAACTGCATATAGTTGTACGTTTGCTGAATGTGATTTCAGCACTACAACGGCATAATGTGGATATATCCACTGCTATTGCATCTCACACGGAGGAATCCGTGAAAGACGCATAAACATATATACGCTATCCGGCAGGAGTTCGGCGAAGCCGCGTTCAGTATTTTCATGCTTCCTTCTGATCTGTCCTTTGCACAGCCAGGTGCATGTCGGTACCTGATGAGCCTAGTAGAGACGAACCATGTACCTCTGCCGTATCACTGTGACGGAGAGGGTAAGTTTTGACTTTCTTCTCCATGTGGTGGTACAGGTAGACCATCATCTCGATGGTGGTGGAATAGGATAAATTGTTTTCCTTAGCAATTTGTTCAAAATGTGCAACCTCTAACACGGAAAGGGTATGGTTGGAGCGAAGTTTGCATTTACTGTTCGCATTTTACTTCATATATATATATATATATATATATATATATATATATATATATATATATAAACAATTATTAACTGATGTTTACCTCATCAAAGCTTCTTTTCCCTTCTTGTAATCTGGACACATCTTGATTGTCCCAGACGAGTATTTGAGACGCACTTAATAATTCTGTTTGAGAATATGTACTTTAAGTTTGAAATTGAATTATATTTGTGACTTTTCCTTGCCAGCCTTCAAAGAATTTTTTCTGTCTCCTTAAGTTTTCCCATTACGAAAATCAATGCCTTTTAAGCGAGCTTTTTGGGAAATAAATTTTCTTCATACAATTTCTGGTTTATTTTAAGATTAATTTCGGCTTTAGTTTTTTTCTGCTACATGGCTGTGTGAACATAGTCATAAATCAAACAATATTTCTCCTATTCACTAGTGATGATCTACAGCTCAGGGATGACAGAATTTAAGCGGGAATATAAGTCCACTTGCAGCTCTATAATATCAAATATATTTTTTAAAGCACAAATTGAAGAAAGTCTCAGTAACTACCTTTTACATCTACTTTATTTAGCACGGTACCTACGTGCTTCAAAACTATTTCAACAAAAGATATATAGGTCTTATTATTCAGGGAAATTCGGAAATTAGATTCAATAACTCTGCCTTAACTTTTCATAATAAAAATTTAAAACTAAAATTATATATCTCTTAGCTTAATAGAACTCAAAATTTATAGTAGTGTTTTTTATTTAGAAGGTGTTCTGACCAGATTCAGCAAGTTGTTTTTAATTTTTTTACTTTTACAAAACTAATTAGCGCCCTCTAACAGTACAAAGAAGGAAAGATTGAATTATTAATTATAAAAAACTTTAACAGGGTTGTCGCACTTACCGTTATATAATTTTGCAAAGAAATATTATTACTAATACATTTTTTTTCGCGACATATATCGTAATAAGAAATTTCAAAATATAAAATAAGTATATTATGTTGTTAATCAATCGAATACCTTCAGCTGACACAAACTGTTTGAAAATAAAATTTGATGACACAACCTAAAATTAATTTTTAAATAGGCAGAAAAGTTTTAAAATCTACTATATATATTTTAAGGCTAGTAATATTTTTTGAAAGAAAAGTGTTAAGATCAACGTAACATTATAGTATAAAAAACAGTAGTTGCTTTAAGTGGTTTTCGTAACAATACCAAGCGAATGGCTACAAATGCAATTCCCTGCATCGGTAGTTTCAAAGAATAATCCAAAATTTAAAAAAAATGGGTCACCATTTGTTTAACTAAATATAGCTTAAATTTAATGTATGATACATATAAGTATAACGAACGACTAAGTTGTTCAATTCTTTATGGAGCTAGTGGCAAATTACAGGGTTTTCAGAAGGATAAGAATGAAGTTGTTTTAAAATAAATGTGTATTACATAGTCTGGTGGTTTTAAAACTAAAGGTTTCATGGAACTACTGTAGTATATATTATTATATCATAAAAACTGAAATGTAACAGATTACAAAATGGCAAAAAAAATTTGTGTCAAAGAATTAAACAAGATTTCCATATGTATGATAGTATACTGTCCAAATTAGGCAAGTATAGGAATTACTCTTTTAAGATTATGTAGGTACTTACAGGGGCGGATCCCCAGCCTCTCTCCTTGGGGGGTGATATCACAAAAGTACAGTATGGCAAGCGAAAGCAAGTTGCCCGGGGGGGGGGGGGGACACCAGCAACGTTCCCATTTCTATTGTAAAAGGCAGGGACGGGGCTATTTTTCTGAATTTGAAGCTCTTGGAGAGGGGGGGGGGCGATCACAAGTAAAAACAAGTTTCCGACAGGGGGTGGGAAGATGCGATCAACATACACATTCCTCGTATAAGAGGCAGAATCGGGTCTATTTTCCTGAGTTCAAAGCTCCTCGCAAAAAAAACAAGTTGTCAGGGGGGGAGGGTTGCCAGCAGCATACACATTCCTAATATAAAAGGCAGAATCGGTTCTATGTTCCTGAACTCAAAGCCCTTGGAAAGGGGAGGGGCGATTGCAAGCATACACATTCCTATACTCTCTTCAAGAACTAGAGAGAGTAATAAAACTGTTACCGAAACCTCCAACGTACCTGCTTCAGTGCCCCCGGTAACTGAGAACTGCCTGAAATCTAATTATATTTAAATATTATAAGCTTTTATAAATTTGCTGCAACAATAAAATTTCTGATAATTCAATTTAATTTCTGTCAATGAGCAAAGTACACCTTACAGTGTGTCCTTGGTGATTTATTTTGTTTGTGCTTGTTTTTATATATTATTTGAGATTAGTGAGATATCCAAAAGATGGAAGGCATTTTTTCCTCAACGAAATACTTATTACGTTGAATGTTTATGATGCCTTAAGATATTAATATCTAGATAATAATGTTAAAAGCTCTGTTGAGATGTTCCAATATAACAGGAGTTCGAAAATCTATCATGTATCGAACACTGACGGAGAAAAAAACGACTGAAATTGTTAGTAATTCCAAACTATATTCGATCACAGGCAGACGAAAAACCTCGTTGGAAGAAGAGATGTAAACTGTAATAAAAGGAGTTGTACATACATTTTATTATGAGAAGCAGATCTCAACCGTCGACAAAATTTTAACTAAAATCAATGAAGATCGGAATTTACCTGAAATTAAAAGAACTGAGCTCTGGAAATTGCTCAGAGAACTTAATTTTTGTTGTGAAAAACCAGATAGGAAATCTGTTCTTATAGATCGCCCAGAAAATGTCCGTTGGTGAAGAAAATATCTCTCTCAAATAAAAGGTGGAGTTGCTGGAAATAACACAACTTACAAAATTAATAATTTAACTGGACTTTTGAAAGATTTTTTTGAATAAAGTTACTGCAGATAGTTGCGAAAAATCCATATAATAAAAGAATAAAAGAAAATGTGGAAACTCGATCTCATGATCGGTGAGAGAGGAATCAATTATAATTAATTTGAGCGAAGATAGCTTCACTGACTTTGATGACGAATAAGATACGTAATGTTTACCAGCGTTAACACAATTTATTATTTAAATTTTCTGTAACATATAAAAATTAATGACTGGAACTGGAACGTAAAATATCCCAAAAATGTTTTTAATTAATAATAAAATGACCAATAGCCCCAAAAAAATTTTAATATTATATTGACGAATTTATTTTTTTTTATATATGTTTAACTTCTTGTATTTTTGATAATGAGTATTTTGTAAGTAATTATAACTTAGAATTTCTTGAGAGAAAAAGGCTACGTTTTAGTTTGAATGTGCCTAAAACGGTTTCTATGCCAAAATTAAAAATAATAAAACTACAGTTGTGATTTGTGTTAAATATGTCAAAATTATCTATATTTTCTAATATATGTGAATTATTAAAAAATCATAAGAAATAAAATAATATTATAAAAACTTTTTATTTTAAGTTTATTACTGAAATAATACTCTATGCCATAAATATTTAGTGATAAAATAGACCTCCTTTTGACGCCTTCCGATGCCTATGACAAGGATTAAAATCCTTTTTAACACTTCACACATCCAAATATCTATTACTATCCAACCCAAATAGTCCATTATTATAGACCAGTACTTTTGATTATTAAATTTCTAACCCATTCCTATGAAAAATATATGTGTCTAACTGATTTTGCCAAAGACACCGGACTAAAGAACAAAGGTAGTTTGCGAAGAAAAAAAAGGTAAAAAATGAAAAACTCTCCCTAGTTCTTGAATAAACTATAGTATAAGAGGCAAAATCGGGTCTATTTTCCTGAACTCCAAGCTCTTGGGGGGGGGGGGGCGATCGCCCCCACCGCCCCCCCCCCTTTGATCCGCGCCTGGGTACTTAGTTGTATACACAGCTTTTTATTTTTTTCCCAAATAGGTCCCACTGGCAGATAAACACATGAAAACCAGGCATTAAATTTTGCCAGAAGGCCTCTTGAAAACCTAGCGTATATCTCGACCGTTTAAACGTTTCTTGATATAATATGATAAAAGTGCAAAATTTGATTTTCATTTACATAGTTTTTCCCACAAGATGTGCCGGTGCATTATTTTGAACAAGAAACAGAGTATTAAGTCTCCAGTTCATTTGTCAGCTTTGGATGGAGAGAAATTCTTCTGTCTACCAGGAAGCTGTGATAGTCTCTTGTTTATCAAAAGTAAAAGCAGTCAATATAATTATCTTACTGATAAAAACGAGAACCATGCTTTTCTTTACAGATCGGTATTCTTTGACTGATGTCGGAGGTTTCTCAGCTTGAAATACCAACACTTTATCTTGTAATTTCGTAGGAACATCATAGCAATCAAACCATATTTCGTAGGATATAAGGATTGAATTAACATTATTTGATTGGGAGTAATTGTATTTCTTTAGCATTTCTTTACACCACTTCATTTTCTTTTGATTCATAGCATCATTCGTGAGATGTGTTACCCAAATTAAATAAAGTTTGGATATTTGCAAAAGCCAAGAAGAATACAGTATATTGTTTATTCACTGAACTGGAATATTTTCTCTCTGTCTTCTACCGGCAGTTTTGCTAAGCATCAATGTTTTTGTTAGTAGTCCCCTCAATTGTAGAGATCAAAATCTTCTATAGTCTTTAAGGATGGCCAAGTTTCTCCAATATGTGCGACATTTTTTCGAGGTATGTCATTTTGTTGTCACACTTAAAATTCGCATACAGACATCGCGGCGAGTTAATCATAGTAATTCTCCAAAAAATCTTGTGGAAAGTGTAAATAAAGTTAGAACTTAAAATGTATACTGGTGTGATTTTTATGAGTTAGATTCACCCACATATAAACATTATCATGAATCTATTGTATTTCAAATTCAGTCTAGTTAGTTATCCGTTCGCGTTAATTTAACAACCCTTAAAGCGATCTAAATAGTTCTAAAATTAATACATTTATTGAACACTTTTAATCCAACAAAAATGAAAACGCTACAATCGAGATAGTTAAATTATTACTAAGCAGACTTTAATCATATAATCAATTCGTATCAGCAGTATTTTTTATTACAATGTACTACGATACTAAGAACGTATCGTCTGGTGTAAGATTATTTTTATTAATAAAGAGAGATCACTCTTGATCACTTTGATATATAATTAGATTGTATAATTTTTCACATACATTTTTAATAACCTAGGAAACTGTATCATGTTACATATGTCTGTTGGTATTACAAAAGCAATTAACTTAACTAATTACAGAACGTAATAATGCACTAAGCTTTGATTACCTGTGTAATTTTGTTAGAAAATAATCAGGTCGTGATCACGTGGAGTCGATCACGCACAAGCTGCGGTCGTTAACATATTATTAATAAATGTATCGTAAAAAGTTTTAAAATCTTACCACACTGGAAGTAAACTACTAACAAAATTAATAAGTATAATTAGTAGTCGATTACAGGTCAAAACGTTGCTTTGAAATTGTGTATAATTCCAACAGCTTCATATAAAATGTGTACATATGCCAGACTATTTCATATCTTAGCACTAATATATTTCTTTTCATATTAGGTTTTATTTATTTTCATATTTTCCTATTGGATATGTTTAGATTTCGAGATATTAAGAATTTATAATTGATAAGAAAGGAACCTTTTGACCACAATAAATTTTCAAAATAAAAAATTCCGTTGCTCATTATTTAAATGCTTTTTAAAATCAAATATCTATGACGGATATAACTGTGGAAATGATTTTTTATAAAGCATTTTTTTAAATTGTCTAATTAAATCTTATTATAAAAATTTAATTAATAATTTTTTTCCTAAACCACGCTCATCAACTAAGTTAACTTAAGAGTAAGGGTCAGGAAAATGACATATTGTTTGCAAATAATTGTTTTTTAGGGTTTCGTACTAAAAATTACGAAAGGTAACACTTTGGTATCTGCCTCACGATTGCAGAAACTTTTTTTCTTCTTATGTACCATGTCAGGTCCTCCTAATGTTAGTTGCTGCCTGGATGAATGCATCTCTATCTTATGCTAAAAGAAATAGTCCTCGCTTTCTTAATTACGTACATTTGTTAATCAGAGAATTAGTTTTTTCCCATACCACGACTTTCTTTATTTGCTCTATTATGGTTTGTAAAAGTCGATACTTAGCTACACACTCCAAGTAGAAAATTTTTCGACAGTTGATAGTTTAAACATTTCCTGTTTAATTCCAGTTCTTCTCTCATTTTAAAAGCCTCTAGTCGATATATTGTGAACACTTGTAATGTCCATGGCTCTACTCCATGCAGCAAGGTGAACAAATGTAAAATTTTAACAATCTTTTACGTCATCTTAACTTTACATTATTTTTACAGAACATATATTCCATTTTAAGAATGCAGTATGTACTTCTTTACAACCCTGGTAGAGGATATACCTATTTCAAAGACTAGCGTTCCTGCCCTTGTCAGCTCATAGTTCACCTTCACCATCCACTTCTCGGACGAAATTATGTTCCCAAGTCTTTTTTTTTTCATCAACTCCAAATTGTATCCCTTTCATCCCTTAAACCATCTTCTAACAAGTTTAGACCGTGGAAGATTATGCCTAACTATATTTGAACATGGCGTATTAAAAAACTTCTGAAACTTACCCCAGATGTGGTCCGTCTCAAGGATTCTGGGAGAGGTAATAATTCGCACAATCTATTAAAAACCATAAAATCAGTTTTTTGTCAGCCACTATACATACATAGTAACATATAATACAAAAACCCTGTCAATAGAAAAAAAACTCATGAAATTAGAAGAAGAACCTAAATACATTAATTTTGACTTTATATATCTAAGCGAAATACCAAGAAAAGAGAAGGAACAACTAACTGTAAATTCTGGAAACATTTTTTATTATGGAAGAGCAAAATCTTGAATAGGAGGTGTAGGATTCCGCAAAAGATACTTAAAATCAGAAATATCAAAACCATAAGTTCACGAGTAACTAATTATTCAAATAAACAAAAGATACTTTCTCAAAATTATCCAAGTGTATGCACCAACCAGCATTCAAACAGAAGGTGAACTTGAAAACTTCTACGAAGATGTTAGAATAGTTTTAAACATAGAAAAGATGAATTATACAGTGTTAATCGGTGACTTTAATGCTAAAATTAGCAACAGAGAAGATGAAACTCAAACTGCTATAGGTCAACATGGATTAGGAAACAGAAATAAAAAAAGATAGCCACTAATGAAGTTCTACATCAACATAACCCATATGCAATGAAATCTCTCTGCGAAAAAAAAATGACAAATAAGAATGCAGTAGATTTTATTTATCATCAGTATGGAGAAAAGTACCATTGAAGACGTTAGTGTCCTGAATAGATTCTCGACTGGAAACGACCATCGCATTAGGTATCAATAAATATCAGAAAAGAACGCACAACTATGATGCTAAAGAAAAAACCTAGAAAATGGGCAAATTTTCAGAATTTCGAAATATATAGAGCAAATATAGGAAAGAACTTACAGTGTCATGAACATATGTCAGTGGACAATATCTTTGAGAACATCCAAGTAAACGTGAAAAAACGTTCAATAAATTTTTCCAAAACAAAAAATATCAAAGAACTAACCTTTTAATGAAACAAAGACATGAAACTGTGGATAAAACTACCAAACGATACAGAAATATAAAAAGAGAGATCGCCAAAAAAAAACTACGGAAGAATAAAAGATAAAAATTTATGGCAGTAATTGAACAAATAATTGAAGAAAATAAAGGTTTAAAAGCTTTAAGAAGAAAAAATGCGGTAGGAAAAAGAAATATACATAAGGTCAGAGATAAGCCTGGAAAAATTGCTACAGATAAAAAGGAAGTTTTAAAAACTAGTAAACTATTTTACCAAGAACTCGACTCTCTACATGATAAACAACCAGATATTATCTCTTGAAAGTTATAAACCAAAGATCTGAAGCTATACCAGAAATAATTAAGGAATAAATTGCAGCAGCTCTAAAAGACATAGAGAACAATAAAACCCCTGGAGAAAAAGAAGCAAATAGGGGAAGGAAACTAAGGCCCTGAAAGTTATGCTATATAAATGCCTCCTTGACGG
This sequence comes from Diaprepes abbreviatus, assembly GCA_034092305.1. Taxonomy (NCBI): domain Eukaryota; kingdom Metazoa; phylum Arthropoda; class Insecta; order Coleoptera; family Curculionidae; genus Diaprepes; species Diaprepes abbreviatus. Next base: position 14,007,398 of record JASJET010000110.1, on the reverse strand, counting down.
GATAACACCATCCCTGTGGACAAACATAGTCATAATGCTTATAAAAAGGTGATCTAACTGACCTCGAAAACTACAGATTAGCCTTCTGAGCCATGAATATAAATTATTTACTAAAATAAAATCCAAACGGCTAAGAAATAAGATTGACTTTTTATTTGTCAAAATAGCAAAATGCTTTCGCCGGGGATACGGGAATGAGAATAAAAGTCTCTACTGAAAAAGTTACTGAATCTCTAAATAAACATTTCATGCTCATATTTGTAGATTTCGAAAATGCATTCGTTTCAATCCACCAAGACAAACTACTAGAAGCTCTAACTAAATGCCGCAGTGACCACATATATTCTGCAACAAGAAGATGACGAAAATGCTACAGCAGAATTTGGACTAAAAATTAGTAAATGTAAAACCCAGGTCAGGACACTCTTAGTATTAAATGACTCTATAAAACTAAGGGAAAAAATTGAGCAATTACACGTGTTTGAATAATTAGAACACGAGATCTCTATCACTCGAAACAACCAAATACATGAAATTCAACGCAGAAATATTTAAATTTGATTTTCCAATATGTCTGAAAAGAAAACGGTTCCATAGATATGTATTAATATATACAACGGAAATACTTACTCTGACAAAGAAAAGCATAAACAAAATATCCGTAATGCCAAGAAAAATGAAGAAGTCAATGTTGGAAATCACCATAAAAGACGAAGTTCCAAATTTGTTTATCAGACAAAGAACAGGAGTGGGAAATGCTGTTAAAACCATTCTACAACTAAAATGGAACTGGACAGAATATGTCCCTAAGATAACGAACAAGTGGAGAGTTGTAGATTGTAGACCTACATACGAAGCTTATAGAACAGAAGATTCTTTCTGATAAATTTAAGTAATCTCAATTTGCCGATGAACGTTAAATAGTGTATATATCATATGAATGCTGAATTCTAAAATTATTTTTCTTTTGATTCAGAATTGCAAAGTTTTTAATTTATAAACTAAAATGTACGAAAAAATCTATCCCCTCTCATATCTCCAAAGTTTATCTATCAAACGATTTGAAATAATGTGTGCTAATAGGCAATCATGTAGATATTACAGGAAAAATAATGCTATCTACCTGGTTTCAGAGAAAAAAATTCTTACTTAAGTTTCGAAGTTGGAGATTTTTATAATACCAATTTCCAGTTGTTCTTTCAGAAATCTAAACTACGGAAAATTCTACATTTAACCATATGAATTACTTATCGGTTTCAATAACTCCATTTCACTTAATCATGAAAGCAAACTGAAAGAAAATGATAATTCTTAATGTTGGACATACATAGAAAATTATTAATATCCAGCAAAAAATTTACGTTACTTCATATGAAATATGATAAATATTCAGCACAAACTTATTTTTTGCTTCAAAACTAACCTAATTACATACAAGCAAAATTAGAGCATTTGGTAATCTCTGTTTTCTGCTTTTTATCAGAAGATTTTAGAAAGAAATGAATATCTGAGTTAGTACTTGTAACGCTCGATTTTCTAGTGACACTTTTTTTAACGGTTCTTAAAATTTTTTTTCGCTTTCTACGGACTTTCTGAGTATTTGAAATCATTTTATAATTTCTGGAGCATAAGCTAACATCATGTAAATTGACGCTAGGATAGAATACCATCAATATTGTTTTATATAAAACTTTTCTGTCTCGAAACAGTAGATTTTGGATTTGTATTATTCAATTTTTTTTATTTTATACTTGCTGCTTTTTTGTAAAATGTTTGTTAATTTTAGTAATTTTGGTGCTCTTCTCGTAGTGTTTCCATCGTTAATGTTATCATTATCTTGTGTCATACAATCAACGAGTATACCAGCCTCCTTTCGGGAGTAATTAAAATCCCTGAATAATTTGAATGGTTAAACTTGGAATTTTCGTTAGTGTACATTTCTGCAATAAAAACTGAAACATTATTATTATTGTAAAAATTAACTCGACCTCTAAATAACTAATGAAAATAAAGTTCAAGGTCAAATTCTAAGACACCTCAAAATGATCAGGAAAAAGCTTACAGTTTTTGTATTTATTTTTTTTCACAACCCTTAGATTTCGAGTTATTTACACGTTTCCAGTTTACTGACAGGGATTAATATAAATCATATACTTCATACTATATCATATTATACAAAGATTTGAGGCTATAAAACTCCTGAATTTTTCAAAATTTTTCATTTTGAATTTTGAAACATCTGATACTGAATTCATGTATGTTCATTCAGCAGTATTAACAACCCCTAATTACTTGTAAAATTATTCGAAGGGTTTGCAGTCCAATGAACAGTGATCCATGAATATTTCGCACCAAATTTAAAGGTCCGACAAAATCATATATTCCGTATAAGCATGAAAGTATTCAGGGCCAAATTGACAAATCTGTTCCAAGGGAGCGATTGATAATGCGATTATCTACATTTTGAGTAAAAATTGTTTCAGATACAACAATAACTGTGGTCTCTGGACTGATTTATAAGAAAATAGTTTACAAGAATATAACATGTTTACAAAAAACCAAGAACAACATTTTACAGTTTTTTCTGAAAATAGATTTCTCTGTTCTATTTTAGAATTAATAAAAATTAATAGATGGTTTTAATAAATGGCAAAAAATACATATGTATATAAAAAATGTAAGAAGAAAAGGTTCAGTGAGGACTCTGTAAAAATCTATAGACTTTCAACGATGGCCTTCTGAGATAAATAGAAGCGATGACAGCATATTGTAAATGGCCTAATATAGACACTTACTAGACGATTAGCTAATATTTATACTTTTATTATTAAAACGTTATATTTTTTTAAGCGCAGGGCCAAAAATAGTTTTGTATATGTAATAAGGACCAAAGAATTCCTCCGTAGAATATAACCTATCATCAGAACTCTGGCCCGTTGTATTACTGCTGAATATTGTGGTAATATATTTATTTATATTTGGGAAGATGTTGATAAATAGTGCAAGTTTTTTATTTCTTGATAACTACACTGGTTTTATGCTATCCTATCCTAATCGCATTATTTAAATTTATATAGCATGTTAATGGGTACGTCAATTCGAAAATAATGTGACCGGCCAAAAAAGGTTTTGGTTGCGGCAATTATAATGTTATTTTTAATATGTAAATAAGATCTTAATATTAATTATAATCTTCGCATTTGTAGTAATTTTTAATACTTTAATACTCAAAGGAATCAAGAGAAGCAAAAAAAAAATGAGAAGCAAAATTAAATAAAAAAATTTGTGTCTGTCAAATATCAAAAAAGCTTATCTCCACCAACCATAAACGAAGTTTATACAAATTTAATCTTGTTTAAAACTTTTGATATGATCGAAGATAAGGTATTGTGAAACCTAACATCTCACCATTATTTGCCGACAAAACTTGGCTAAATAGAAATCCAAGTTTTGTAGAAAGCATGACGAACAGGATGTCTGGGAAAGATACCGGTGGATCCCACTGATGATGAGTCCACCACCGGTATCGGGACGAAACATCCATACATTTTCGGTGATCGAAAATTAGATCGCTAGTCATATGTCCTTTCCATGAAGGGCATGACTATTTGCGACAAAGAAAAGCCAGCTTGAGGTCTATTTTTTTTAGAGTTTTGAATTCTTTTAAAGATCCAGATATATTTTAAATTAAGCAATAGCGCTGTACTACAAAGTATTTAAGGAGAAAAAACACATTTTACTATCCAGAATTATTCTGGAGTGTTGTTTCTATTTAATGTGAATTTTCTAGTAGTTCAAATAAAGTGTTTACATTTTTTGTTAGACTTTTAGTGTTCAAGATAAGTTTTATAGTTGACTTAAGTGAGCAACTCTGTACTTTCGCTGATCCTAACTATAAGCTTGGAGCTTTTCCCTGAAGTAACGTCACTTACAGTACTCATGCACTATCCAACATTAATTTTTCTACATACTTTAACCCTGCTACAACAACTGTCTATTATTGTGTGTCTATGTGTCTATGGGACAAAACGAATGCCGTTAATAAATTATTTTAAAAGCTACTTCATTTTTCAGGTGCTGTCCTAGACTGATTGTGTTATATATTTTTCTTCTAGTACTTTATAGAATAAAAAGACAAAATATTTTATAATTTTGTCACAGATACATATACAATAATAAAAATAACTAATAAATATATGGAGCTATCAAAATAGAATCATAGAAAGATATATTTTTATGTTGTTACTAAAAATACAACTCTTGTTCGTGAGGCCAAATGACAACTTTCATATGTATATATATATATATATATATATATATATATATATATATATATATATATATATATATATATGTGTGTGTGTGTGTGTGTGTGTGTGTGTGTGTGTGTTACTTGAAATTTTATTTAAATGGAACATCCTGCATGATATCAGTTATTTTAAATCCCCAAAAAAAATATTTTTTGTATTGCAAAATTCACTTTTCCAAAAATATTGACCTTTAAAGATATAAGAATACAAGCCCTTGTAACAGAAACATAACAGAAAACAATAATTTAAATTAAGAACTATTTAAATAAATACTCGGATTGTTTTCTTTCAGTCATGTGACAGTGTCCAAGCCTTTTTGTAAACTGAAAGAGCACGTTCAGCAAATGTTAATGAGGGATATCATACCCTGCATTTGATAGAAATTCGAAGGGGTCAGATCGGGTGATCTAGGTCATTCCATGAGCCCTCTTCTACCTATTCACCTACCAGGAAACGTTTCATCTCGATAGTTTCTGATATGCCAAAATGCGCTGACGCTCCATCTAATTAAAACCAAAAGTCGTTTCTTAATATTAATTCGTTATGTTGATCATAAAGTAAAATAATTAAATTGGATATAATTATATTTCGTGACAAACTTAAATAGGAACCTAGCTGTCAAATTTTCGTGAAGGAAGAAATGTCGCATAATATGTGTCGGTTTTCCAATGATGCCTTACCCAATATTTAATTTTTGAGGATATTGCGTATGATGTTCCATTAAGACAGGATGTGGACTTATCAGAAAATAAATATGACTTACGAAAGCAGGTTTATATTTTCTTTATTTCTTGACAAAATTACATACGCTGATAGTTCCGGAAGCATCGTTACTTTAAAAGGGTTCATTTTATTTTCTTTGAGGATTCTTCTAATGGATCTTTTCATATAAGCATATACAAGAAAAAGTTTTAGTATGAAAGTCCGTAGTTTTTCTTACAGGGCAAGTATAATATACAAGGATTTGTTGTTATTTATAGTTGTTTTTGGACTTGCCTTTCCTAGGTTTTTTACATTACCCATAAGTTCAAAATTACAGAATATCCAATTTTTCAGTTGATTTGGAATTGGCCATCTATTCAGGGGAAGTTTGATTGAAAAGGTTGGTTGATTATTGTAAGGATCTACGCCGATTCCCATATGCTGTCATCATAACTAGAGTAATGCGTTCCTGTTCTGCTAGTTTATTTAGTAATAAAAGGTCTGATACCACTGATCAGAAACTAATGTCAAGGAAAAATCAAAGAGACTACTAATCATGTAAACTGAAATTTTTAAATAGGAGTGAGAATAAAAGGGAAAATGAGGGTAAAATATATTATTAGTTCGTTAAATTAAATTGTCAATATTGTATTTACAAAATAGCTAAATTTATCCATAGGGTATTTCTATAAAAAAATTATCTGAGTTAGAACTCAGAAAGGATAGGGTTGGAACGCAGTTTGCATTGACTGTTCGCATTTTACTTCATTCATGCACAGAGCTGCATAAAGTTGTACGTTTGCTGAATGTGATTTCAGCACTACAACGGCATAATGTGGATATATCCACTGCTACTGCATCTCACACGGAGGAATTCATGAAAGCCGCATAAACATATATACACCATCCGACGAAGCCGCGTTCAGTATTTGCATGCTTCCTTCCGATCTGTCCTTTGCACAGCCAGGTGCATGTCGGTACCCAGATGAATCTAGTAGAGACGAAACATGTACCTCTGTCGTATCACTGTGGAGGGGAGGGAAAGTTTTGATTTTCTTCTCGGTATGGTGGTACAGGTAGGCCATCATCTCGATGGTGGTGGAATAGGATAAATTGTGTTCCTTTGCAATTTGTTCAAACTGTGCAACCTCTAACTCAGAAAGGATATGGTTGGGAAGCAGTTTTCATTTACTGTTCGCATTATATATATATATATATATATATATATATATATATATATATATATATATATATATATATATATATATATATATATATATATATATATATATATAAATGCTGCGCATTTTTAAAATTTGGCCGTTTATTAAAGTAATTTGTGGCAATTCAGTTAAAGTATTTTTAAGATGATGGCACTTTCGGTTTTACCGGGATGCCTTCTTGCTTATTTCAAATAGTTATTTCATTTTTAGATTTTACGTAAAATTATAGAAATATTGCATATATGTCCTATATCTAAGTCTAACGGTTTTTGACATGCTTTAAATTTTATGTCAAAAATGGCGTTTGCAGGCCTAAACATAACTATCAATTATGAAAATATTTAGTAATTAATAGGGGTTGGTTTCCTTCTAGAAGCTGATCTACTTTAGTGTACTCTGTTAATATTTTACTAATAAATAAATGTAGGGTGATCAAAAACTAACATTAAATATTAATTTGAAAAAATCTTTAAAAGTATTTTTTTTAAAGTAAACGTATTTTTATAATATTATATTATTTAGTATTAAAAATAATGGTTACTTTGCCTAAGGTTGTCTTAACATTTCTGTATTGTAAAAACGCTACACGGCCTCTCAGTTTTGTTACTTGGTGGGAGTGGAAGAACTACGGAAATGTCACTATTTCTTGCCATTTGACAATTGTGAATAAAAATAATGCTTCAGCAATTAAATTATACAAACGAAGATTATTTAAATTTGTTTATTATCTACGGAGAATGTAACAAAATTTTATCAAGAACATGCCAGACATTTGCTGATAGATATCCATATAACTAGAAACCGTCACGAAATAGTGTTAAACGAATATTGGAAAATTTCAAAAATTTTGGCACCGTTAAGGCAAAAATGTTTAAAAGGAAACCTATTTCCAATGATAAAAATGTCAAAATTGCAGTTCTAGGATGCTTTGCTTATTAAGATAAGTGGCTTTACAAACAGGAATCTCGAAGAGCTCAATACAACAACTCTATTAACACACAACTTCCACCCTTATTTAATGTCTTTGGTACAACATCTAAGAGATACTGATTTGTCGAAAGGAGTGCAATTTTACGAATTTATATTAACGATGATACAAGACTATCCTCGATTTTTAGACAACATAATTTGAACTGATGAAACAAAATTTATGAAAAATTGACTTTCTATCAGACATAGTTCTCATTTTTGGAGTGATTCAAATCCTCATGTAGTAATATTACGGAATTTTCAAGGAACCTGGCAATTTAACGTGTTTTGTACTGTAAGAAATAATGAAATAATAAAAATTATATATAATTTTTTTTAAGCAATTTTGTGAAACCTTAACGATAAGTTGGAAATAAAAACATAATTATTTCACAAGTTGCTACTAGTAAATACTTTTTAATCTTTTTCTATATTCCTCGTACACAGATCAGTCACATATATATTTATAGTTGCCACAACTTCGATAATTTTTTTTCACTAGGTCAATGTTGTCAGTAAAATCATCAAAACCTTTTCCTTTAAGTAACTCATAAAAAATAATCTATTCTGGAAATGAATGTTTAACCAGTTTGTCACTCGTAATATAGAGCAAAGAAGATATCCGTCTTGATGAAAAATAAGGCTTCTCTAAACTCTAAATGTTCATTTTCCAGTTCGATCATAACAAAATTGGTTAATACGAATTTTAATTCAAATTGTCTGCTAAAATATAAAGTCAAATTATTCTGATACACCTACCAAACATTAACTATTTTAAATTTTTTATTATGAGTGGCAATTTTAATTCAGATTTTTTGTGCCTATCACCTACAATTTTGGGAAGAGACTACCACATTAATCGTAGAAATTACCTCTGGGAAAATAAAATAATCCTATAAAAGAATCAATCAACTAAAATTTTTTCACCCGTTATAAATCAAAACACCAATCATCTCTATCTTGCAATTTGTTAATACATTTTGGTTTGAACGTCCAAAATTTATTACTTACTAAAATATTATGAATGATAATTTAGGATTTTGTTGTACTGACAACGAAGGTACCTGAAGTGTTCGACTCCGATTATAAGGAAACTTATATGTTGTAGAGGATACAAAAATAAGATATACGTATTTCTTTTATCTGCGGAAATTCGTTTTAAGGGGATAAAAACGGCCCCTAAAATTCACCCTTAAGAACAGTATTTTGGAAATATTTCAGGTTCTAAGTGAGATATCTTTACAAAACAGAATGAAAATTATTTGTTATTCGAAGTGATGTTAAATTATGGTTTTTTCATCCCCAAGAATATCATTCCTTATTTTTTATAAGGGTAAACCATCGTTCGCGCATGTAATTTAATTCTAAAAATTACGAAATTTAATATGTGTTTTTTTCACGGATACCACAAGCAACTTAAATTGACGGATTTCGGATTTTTAAAAATAGCTATTGAATGGGGGTGAGCTACCCCCAAATACTTTTTTTTTAATCTCAAGTTCTAGTTGAGGGTGGCTCACCCTCTTTTACTAGTTTATTTTCGGAAACCCCGAAACACGGCAACCTAAGTTACTTATTGTATTCGCAAAAATATATATATATATATTATAAACAAAATTGGTTTAATTTCGTAATGTTCAGAATTAATTTATGTAAATGAGTTACAAGATTAACCCTCATAAAAAATAAGGGACGATATCTAAAGATATGGTATAACCATATTTCAACGAACAAATAATTCCACTTTGTTTTGTAAAGATATCTCAATTAGAATTTGACTCTTTTATTACTTCATTTCTTGAAACCCCAAAACATGTCAACTTGAGTTAATTATGATATTGGTGAAAAAAATACTTCGAAATAATTCCATTTAATTTCGTAATTATTAGAAATAGATTACGTGCGCTAATAGATGGTTTACCATTATAAGGAATAAGGGATGATATTTTTGGAAGCGAAAATACCATAATTCAACATCATTTCAAATAACAAGTAATTTCCATTTTGTTTTATAAAGATATGTGAATTAGAAATTAAAATTTAAAAAAACGTATTTGGGGGTGGCTCACCCTCTTTAATAGTTTGTTTTTAGATTCCCCGAAACACGTCAACTTAAGTAAGTTATGGTATTCGTGAAAAAAATATTTTCAAACAATTCTATTAAATTTCGTAATTCTTACAATTAAATTATGTGCGTAAATATATGGTTTACCCTAATAAAAAATTAGACATGACATCCTTGGGGGTCAAAAATCATTTCGAATAAGAAATAACTTTTATTTTGTTTTATAAAAATATCTCACTTAGAACTTAAGATATTTCAAAAATACTGTTTGAATCTCCGCAGATAAAAAAAAACACATGTCTCTTATTTTGGTACCATTTATAACATATTGAAGTTTCATTAAAATCGGAGCCGGATACTTCAGGTATCTTTGTTGGAAGTCAAGAACAAAAAGATGGCAGCGTGATCATGGTTGCACTGCTTTGTTACCTTTTTGATATTTTTCACATGCCCAGAAGCATCAAATTTTTGAATTAGTTTATGCATGACTTTTCAAGTTTCGTAGACATTTCGACACTGAGAATCAGTTCTCAGCGAGTAACGAGACGAACCGCACTTGAAAATGCCAAATGAGATTTTGGCGAAACGTCGTGAAAACGATTTTTTGAACGAACGGATTGAAACCCGGAATAACCAAACTATTCATTCTACCATCCGTGAAAATCTACGATATAATATATGTATATATATATATATATATATATATATATATATATATATATATATATATATATATATATATAATATAACTATCCTATGATTTTAACGAAGTTGAATAAAAATATAAAGATAATTGAAATATGTGGTTTTATTGTTCATTTCATATTAATACTGTTGCACCACTGATGGCGCATTAAATTAGATATCTATACTTACTTTTATGATAAAAAAAAGCACAATGCAACAAAGCCACTCTAAAACTAAAAATAACAATATAGACAGCATTTTCCCATCATCCGCGAATTCTTTCAATCCAATAAAGCTTTAGAAGATTGTTTTTCTAAAGAAGCTTTTATAGAAATTCTTTGATGTGCTTAAATAGGTTTCCTTTTCTTTTATTCGCAAGACAGAGAAAAGAATATGTAATAATAAAAGATGAATAATTGATTCTCCAGGTAGATTTATTTTTTATAAAAAATATTGTATCGATTTTAATCGGTTTCCTAAATTAAAATAAAAAAATGGATTAGATAAGTATACAAAATATAATAATAATAATAACTTGAAAACAACCAGTTCAAGTTATATTGGGACCGAACGGTTCTGACGGATCAAACAGTAGCTCATAATAGACCAGACATTATACTAATAGATAAAATTTCTAGGCGAACTACACTAATCGACATTGCGGTGCCTAACAACAACAACCTAAGGCCAAAATATAACGAGAAGATCGCCAAATACAGAGATCTGGAGGTCCAAATCCGAAGACAATGGGCAACGAACAGCGTCCAAACGATTCCCATAATACTGTCAACAACTGGAGCGATACCTAAGAACCTCCTGCAGAACATCAAGGGACTGGGCCTTAGTGAGCATCTTTATAAACCGATGCAGAAAGCAATTCTCCTAGCAACCGCGCGAACCGTCCGAAAATTCATGGGAAATGCAGCAGACAACGTCACCTAGGACCCGATAACATGGAAAGGGTTCCCACAGAGCTTCATACTTTTGGCGTCTTTGTATGCCTGGTATGAGTAAATAATCCCTGGAGGGAGTGCGAAGCCGTTTGGCTTGTAAATCATAATAATAATAATAATAATTAAACCCCTTTAAATATATAAGCAGAGACCCCTTGATCCAAAACGACAAATGCGATTTGGATGTTTAACAATAGAGACAATCCAACACATAACAGGAGGATTTGACGCATCGGAATACAAGGTGAGATGCGATTCAGCCGCCAATGATTATCAATAACTGGCAGAGACATTGAAACTGTTGCAGGCAGAGAAAGTACCATACTATGAATATAACACGAACTTATAAAAGAGAACAACAAGTTCAAGCTGTACTGAGTTCGAACTGTGTTTACAGATCATACAGTTATGCATAACAGGCTGAATCTCATTTTAATGGAAAAAAATGCAAGGTTGCCAAATATAGAGACTGGTACAACAATATGCAAAGGACCTTTCACAGAGCTCCATCCTTCTGATATCTGAGTATATCTGGGATTAGGGAATGTTCCTTGAAAGGCGTGAATAAGCCTTTTGTCTAAATATATAGGATAAAAAGCCTTTATACAGCTAACAACATCCATCCGTGGACAACATAATCTAGGATCCCGCAAATGGGAGAAGAGACGTAATAAAAAGTTCGAAAATCTACGGAAAGACATTGGATAGCTGAGTATATTAGAGGTGTTGGAACAAGAAAACTGCAGAGACGAATAAAAGAAATATTAAGGTGGGTTTAATACCACTCGCAACATGACCTAATAAACAGCACTGACCAACAATGCCTCGACGCACTTAAACAAAAAAATTTCATTACTGCAGGATGGTTAAAGAGATATAAAGCCAGAAACAACTAAAAATGAGACAATGCCCTTTTCGAGCAATCGAAATGATCTTTTATCGGAAGTTAAAGTTTTTACCAAACATGGTATAATAATATACACCCACATAAAGAACAAGTAGAAGAGTTCTAGAGAAGTCAACCGACTACAATCACCCACTATAACATCAACGTTACCTGGATCGATGCAGAACATTAAATTTGTCAGGATTACAGTCAGATGCAATTCAAGCCCTTCACCACCGAGGAAATTGGTAGAGTCTTCAAGGGACTTCATAATTAGAAAACCCCGGATCCTGATCATATCCAGAACTACTGACCTAAAAACTTTTAGAGCACCAACGACTAACTAACTGTTCTAATAAATGATGTTTTGCTTGATCCATAGGAAATGCCAATGTTATTTATAGAAGGACTCATGTTCTGGCCAAAAGATCAGCATAATACGCCAAATATAGCCAAATATCGGCCAATCACCTGCCTTCCCATATTGTACAAGTTGAAAACATTGTGCTTGACGCAACGTATCAACACAATGTGAGCAAAACAACATCGCTGTCATTCACCAAAAAGAATGTGCCAGAGGCGCAATGGGTTGCAAGGAGCAACTTATTATCAATCCGGTTATTTGCAATCAGGCCCATACCAAACTAAGGAACCTGTTCACTGCCTACGTGGACTACCAAAAAGCCTTTGCCTCTGTACCACATGACTGGCTGGCAGCTACACTGAAAATAAATAGAGCAGATATACATATTTTCTCCTTTTTAGAACACTTTATGTCAACTCGGAGAACTAGGATTCAAATGCAAATACCTTCCAGCGACAACATCGAGACAGACACAATACGAAGGGGAATATTTCAGGGAGAAAATAATCCATTATAGTTCTGCTTTGCCATAAACCCATTATTATATCATTTATATTCTGCCAGATGTGGCTTGAATATTAAAACAATCGTGAAGAGGTAGTAAGACAAAATCATTTTCTGTATATGGATGACCTCAAATTGTTAGCTGCTACCCGAAGTTAGCTGGAGCAAATGCTCAAAATTGTGGAGGAGTCCTCTGAGGATATAGGAACAGATTTATAAGCCAGCACAAAGATTTGACCAACGAAGTACGAAGACTGAATTAACCAACCAGTTCATAAGACGGGTAAACAGTAAAAATCTGTTTGAAGCGCTCATTACATATGCGTGTTCTACACTCAGTTATTCCTTTGGAATTGTGAAATGAAGATAGGAAAGTCAGAATACTCCGGACAAAGACAGATAAACATCATCTCCGTAGTGCTACTGAGCAGACAGTGGTATTAAGATACCACGAAGGAAGAAAAAGTAATTGAATCAACAATTAACAAACCTGCGCTCATATTTTCACAAGCTGACAGAGTCTTATATGCTACATCGGGCAATAAGCGAGGCAGATAATCCAATACCGCTATGGTTGAGGGTTCATGACTTGACTTCTCATCACCAACCAGACCAGGAGAAGTTGCGAGCTTGGCTACAGACGCCTTAATGGTCGACACCCACAAGAGATCAACCACGAAAATGTCGACAAATTCGCGTCAAACTATTGATTGATGCCATTCACATAATCAGAGACCTTTCGATCCAGAGCGACCAATGCCGATAAGGATGTCGAACATCAGAGACAATCCACCACGGAACAGGAAGAGTTCAATCATTTGCTGCATCGAAGTACAAGGAGAGACACCATACAGCCGCCAAGATCAAGAGCTGGCAGAGAAGATGAAACTGTTGCAGGTAGAGAAAATCTCATACTATGAATATAACCAGGAATCTCTACCATGTAACAAGAAGAGTTCAGTCATTTGCCGCATCGAAGTACAAGGAGAGACACGATATAGCCGGCAAGATCAAGAGCTGGCAGAGAAAATAAAACTGTTACAGGTAGAGAAAATCTCATACTATGAATACAACCAGGAATCTCTACTCTATTGGAGAACAACAAGTTCAAGATGCACTGGGATCAAAGTGTGCTTACCGATTATACAGTTGTACATGACAGACTAGAATCCATTTTAGCGGATAAAGCGAGTAACACTACTAGAAGTCGTCATTCCCAACAACAACAATCAAAGGGATAAGCCAAATTAGAAGATCGCTAAATACTGAAACCTTGAGGTACAAATACACAGACAGTGGGGAATTAATAGCGTCCGGATGAGCCCCATAATTCTATCAACAATAGGTGTTGCACCGAAAATGCTTCTGCTTAATATCAAGGTGTTGGACCTTAGCGAACACTTGTTTAAGGTCATGCAAAAAGCAGTGCTACTTGGGACCGCTCAAACTGTCCGGAAGTTTATGAAAAATGCAATGGACCAAAACATCATCTAGGGCCCGACAACATGCAAAGAGTCCTCCAGAAAGCTCCATCTCTATTTTATCTGATTATATCTGGCTAAGTATATGTGATAAGCCTTTATTTGTAATCAAGAAACTATGTAAGAATACATGAAGAAAGGAGAAACAGAGTTGCTACTATACAACCCCCTAGCAAAAACTAAATAATAAAAATAAAAGATATACTTGGTATGAGTAAACTGAATAAATATTTCTTATTTATAAAAATGAATATATGAATTAGTAAAGGTTAATAGAAAAAAATAGGTAAATAACAGATACAACAGCCTACATGCAATTTAGGTTCGGACTCAGTTTCGATATAAATATCATTTTCCTTTCTCTTTCAAGAACGAAGGAGAGGGCAGCTTTATATCGTAGGAGATTTTATTGTATATTTTTATAGCATATAAAGTAAAGCTACATTTAAATTATGAATAATTTTTTAGAGAAAGTAACCTGAACTAACCTGAACAACAAACAGAAAAGTATATCATCTTTAAATAAAATAAATACAAACCAATACTGTACCCAGTGAGTCTAATGACCAAAAAAGTTACAGTTATCTTAAGAGTCATAACCTGCCGACAAACTGACGTATTTTTCTCAATGCTTGACTTTTGTTAAGACGATTCGCGTTTCGATCACTTCATGATATCGTTTATATGTAACATAAATTCCGAGACAAGTCGGCAGAGTATTAAACCTGAAGACTTTTTGATGTCAGATAAAAAATATGACCCGTGGGACGACATCTATACGTCCATCGGAGTAGTACCAAACTTAAAAATTAATATTTCAGTAAGAAATAAACAAATCTTTCACTGCCGTGTTTAACTAGTTGTTTATGTTTATTCTCTACTCAGGCAGTGAAAGGAAAGAATAAATACAAACAGTTTGTTGCTCTTGGTTCGATGCAGCTTCCCTGATGAAACCCTGAGGTGGTCGAAACGTGTATGGAGAGATAACCAGACTTGTATTTGCAGGAAATAAACCGCTTGTATATATTTTTTTATTTAACTGCCTGAAAAGAGAATAAATATAGACAATTAACAAATTTATTTATTTCATATTGAAGTTTTAAATTTTAAATTTCGTACTACTCTGGTAGAGGTATTTTTCAGTCTGAGATCAAAAAGTCTGCAGATCTAATATCATGCCGACACGTCTCGGAATTTATATTTCATATAGTCGAAACGCAACGCGTTTAGAGATAGCATCAGAGTTATATTTGCAGGAAATAAATTCTTTATATATATTCTTTCCCTTAACTGCCTGAATAGAGAATAAATACAGGGTGATCCAAAAGCTCCGGTACGGCAGAATACTTTCTTAGCAAAGGATTTTCGAGAAAAATGTTTCAGATACAAGTTATAAGGCATTGAACAGCTGTTTGTCGGTGATCCGAAAGCTCCGGTACGGCAGAATACTTTCTTAGCAAAGGATTTTCGAGAAAAATGTTTCAGATACAAGTTATAAGGCATTGAACAGCTGTTTGTCGGTGACCTTGAATTTGACCTTGACCATGACCTTCAAGATCACTCGAAGGTCGAGCTGATTTTTTTCAAATAATTGCAAAAATTGAAGGCGAGAAAAATTTACTATCCAACGGTATAAAGAACATAGGGAATGAAATCACATCCAGAGGTCATTTGAGGGTGAAATATTTTTGCACCAAAAACTGATGTAATAACCATAACTCAAAGATAAGAAGCACTGACCTTGAATTTTGCCTTGACTTTGAAGGCCAAATAAAAGTCATGAAAAATTATTTAAATGGAGCCTCAAACTTTTGATCGCGGAAATAGAGGGAGCAGATAATTTTACGTTTCGATGTGTTCTCGACATGACCTTGAAGCTGATTTTTCTTTCAAGGTCAAATAACAAGAAATTCTGAAGTGGCAGGATATCTGGGAATATTCAAGGGGAAAGAATAGAGCACTTTAAATGAGAGCGAACAATTTTTATGTTCGAAAATGAGCTTTAAAGATACCCTCTTTAACCTTGAATATTGGATCCGCCATTTTGATTTTCGAAAATCTGACGTCAGAATCGTAATTAGGGATTTCAAAAACCGTCTCGTGCAATTTTTCTCTCAAATGTACTAAAAATGGCAAATTTTAAAAAATCGCCGCTAAGGTCAAGGTCAAATGTAAGGCCACCATTAGACGCGCTATTGAATTTCCTACAACTTTTGTAGAAAACGTTTTTTTACAACCCTCCTAATCTTCGGATTATTGGATGGTCAACATCAATTCATAAGATAAAGACATTCGACATTCAAATGACCTCCGAATGTGATTTGACCTCTACGGTTTTATACTGTTGGATACGATATTTTTCCGTTTCATTTTTGTAATAAAAAATTTAGGTTTCTATTTGAAAAAATCATCATGACCTTCGGTTGATCTTGGAGAGCAAGGTCACCGTCAGACGTGCTATTCGATTTCCTATGACTCTGGAAGAAAACATGTTTCGACAACACTCCTATTCTTCGAGTCATTGATTGTCAACCTCAATTCATGACAGTAGGATATTTGACTTCAAATGACCACTCGATGTGATCGGACCCCATATAATCTTTATACTGTTAGATGAAAAATTTTCCCGCTTTCCATTTTTGCAAAAAAAAATCAACATGACCTTCGATTGACCTTGATGGCCAAGGTCAAATTCAAGGTCACCATTAGACGCGCCGTCTAATTTTCCACAACTATTGTTTCGGTTCGGAAGATTTTTGATCCTGTTATCGTAAAATAAAGCAGGTTGCGTTTTGAAATCGTAATCCTCCTAGTGCGTCTTTAAGATGCCTAAAAAGATGAAAATTGCAGTTTAATAAGTCAGGACTACAGGAAGAATGGTCAAGTGTGATCCATCTAATTTTCTGTAATTTTTCGACAGTTAGAATTGCAATATGGGGCCGAGCGTTGCCGTGCACGTCTTTTGGAACGACAGGCGGCAATCGCTTTACTTAAAAGCACACAGTAATAAGCAGTGCGACGATCATGTAAGAAATCAATGTAAAAAACGTCACACCAATCGAAAAAAACGGTTGCAAGCACCTTACCAATTGATAGTCGAGTCTTGGCTTTCACAAGGCTTTCCTGTTCCTGCTACTCCATAGTGATCTGTTGGCTTTTAGGTGTATAATGATGAACCAAAGTTTCGTCACAGGTGACAATTCTTCTCAAGAATGCATCCCCTTTTTTCCTAAACCGTGCTGAGAGCTTGGCTCTTCTTACCACTCCATACTGGCCTGTTGGCCTTCAGGTATGATATGATGAACCAAAGTTTCGTCACAGGTGACAATTCTTTTCAAAAATGCATCCCCTTCTTTCATAAACAGTGCTGAGAGCTCCTGGCAGACCTGCAAACATCTCATCTTGCACACACTTTACGGAACTGAAGGTTCTCAGATATTATTTTTTGATGGTTCTATCAACTTATTCCCACTTGTGCTCTAATTTTGGAATCTTTAGAATGTTTTTCTCTGTACCGCTGCTCCGAGGTCGACGATGATGTTTCTTATTTTCAACGCGTTCACGTCCTTCCTTGAACTCCTTATGCCAGGCAAACACACGAACTCTTGAGAATGTTTAATTTCCGAATTATGCAGTTAATCTTTGAAGGATTTCAATTGGTTTGACACCTTCATGAGCAAGACATTTTATTAAAATGCATTGTATCGTGGAAGGGTGGACTTGCTGCTCCGAGATCACAACAGCTACTGCTGATGTGGCCCGAACAGCTGTATTCTAGCAGCACTTGCCCATTTCCATCATATTTACGCCCTCAGGAAGTTACAGTTAGAATTACTGCACGTTCCATAATTTGATATTCAAAAAAATTAAAATAAAAATTAGTGGTAAGAACAATATGCTAAGTTTCCAGTTTTAATGGAACTCATAGAGAAGATATATGATCAATCCTTAAATATTTAGAACTTATTTTGAAACTATCGAAAGCACTTGGAGTGGATAAATTTCAGTTATTTTGAAGATATTTTTTAAGTAATCTGGGTCAAGTTAACTTTGGAATGCCAATATATAAGAGAACGATTTGAATTATATTATTAAATAAGGATGCTTAAATATACCTGTTTTGTTCCAACTAACTCGAATTATTACCGTGGACAACAGACAATATTTTGTAGATTATGATTTACACTACGTATAAATTAAATTTTATTGAATTTGAATTAATAATTGCAATTAATTCTAGCAAGCGACTTTAGCTTTAATAAAGTATATACTTTTTTGGAATAATATTTTAGTGATTTAATTTTATATAAAAGAATATAACCAGATTGCAAAAAAAATATCAAAGGTCAGAGAATAAACTTTACATAAACATTTTAGTTTCTTTAGAGAAATGTTTATTGAAATATTTGAATTAGTTCCTAGCACCATTAGGAGACCCGTTACCATCCCATGTAGGATATGGTAGTAGTGAATAGTAGATTATATCGATTTTTATTTTGAATAAGTCTATGTATTTTTAGTACTTCGTTATTTTTGTAAAGTTTAAAAACCAATAAAATTTATAAACCTATTTTCGTTACATTTGGGAATTTTCGAAATGGCACTTTCAATCTATTTATAAAAAGTAGTAAAACAAGATATAAAACACCAAAATATTCGTAATAAGATCATCGAAAAACTTTATGTCGCTTTTATTTTCGAATGACATTTACATCATTTTATTCTTTATAAAATATACGTGGAACATACGTAAATGAACTGAGTAAAATTAAAATAAAACGGAATAAAACGAAACTTTATCTATATTTTACTAAATATCACGCAATTTATCTTAATAATAGGTTATCATTACAAAAGTTCATTTACTTTATTATGTTTAATAAGGTACAATCAGACAGACCAAAAAACTTTGATGTTTCCACTTTTAGCGGCTCTCGAAATAAGTTATATCTACGAGCAAAGATTATTATAGCTAATGCTATAGCTATAATAATCTTTGCTACGAGGATTCAAATTTAGCCGAACACTTGTTTTTTTTTTAAATTCTTGTGCCTGATTTTGAATGTATATATATATATATATATATATATATATATATATATATATATATATATATATGAAGTAAAATGCGTACAGTAAATGCAAGTTTCGCTCCATCATATCCTTTCCATGTTGGAGGTTACACAGTTTGAATAAATTGCTAAAAAACACAATTCATCCTGTTCCACCACCACCGAGATGGTGGCCTACCTGTACCACCACACCGAGAAGAAAGTTAAAAAACTTACCCCCTCCGCTACAGTGATACGGCAGAGGTACATGGATCGTCTCACTAGACTCATCAGAGTACCAACATGTACCCGTCTGTGCAAAGGACAGATCGGAAGAAAGCATGCATCACTGAACGCGGCTTCGCCGACCTCTCGCTCATCAAAAAACTTTATGTCGCTTTTATTTTCGAATGACATTTACATCATTTTATTCTTTATAAAATATACGTGGAACATACGTAAATGAACTGAGTAAAATTAAAATAAAACGGAATAAAACGAAACTTTATCTATATTTTACTAAATATCACGCAATTTATCTTAATAATAGGTTATCATTACAAAAGTTCATTTACTTTATTATGTTTAATAAGGTACAATCAGACAGACCAAAAAACTTTGATGTTTCCACTTTTAGCGGCTCTCGAAATAAGTTATATCTACGAGCAAAGATTATTATAGCTAATGCTATAGCTATAATAATCTTTGCTACGAGGATTCAAATTCAGCCGAACACTTGTTTTTTTTTTTTTAAATTCTTGTGCCTGATTTTGAATGTATATATATATATATATATACATATATATATATATATATATATATATATATATATATATATATATACATATATATATATATATACATATATATATATATATATATATATATATATATATATATATATATATATATATATATATATATAGTAAAATGCGTACAGTAAATGCAAGCTTCGCTCCATCATATCCTTTCCATGTTGGAGGTTACACAGTTTCAATAAATTGCTAAAAAACACAATTCATCCTGTTCCACCACCACCGAGATGGTGGCCTACCTGTACCACCACACCGAGAAGAAAGTTAAAAAACTTACCCCCTCCGCTACAGTGATACGGCAGAGGTACATGGTTCGTCTCACTAGACTCATCAGAGTACCAACATGTACCCGTCTGTGCAAAGGACAGATCGGAAGAAAGCATGCATCACTGAACGCGGCTTCGCCGTCCTCTCGCCGGATGGCGTATATGTGTTTATGCGGCTTTCACGGATTCCTCCGTGTGAGATGCAATAGCAGTGGATATATCCACATTATGCTGTTGTAGTGCTGAAATTACATTCAGCAAACGTACAACTATATGCAATTCCGTGTGTGAATGAAGTAAAATGCGTACAGTAAATGCAAACTTCGCTCCATCATATCCTTTCCATGTTGGAGGTTGCACAGTTTGAATAAATTGCTAAAAAACACAATTCATCCTGTTCCACCACCACTGATGAGTCTAGTGAGAGACGAAACATGTACCTCTGCCGTATCACTGTAGCGGAGGGGGTAAGTTTTTAACTTTCTTCTCGGTGCGGTGGTACAGGTAGGCCACCATCTCGGTGGTGGTGGAACAGGATGAATTGTGTGTTTTAGCAATATATTCAAACTGTGCAACCTCCAACATGGAAAGGATATGATGGAGCGAAGCTTGCATTTGCTGTACGCATTTTACTTCATATATATATATATATATATATATATATATATATATATATATATATATATATATATATATATATATATATATAGTAAATGAAGTAAAAAGCGAACAGCAAATTCACTCAACTCACGGAAGTTGCATATAGTTGTACGTTTGCTGCATGTGGTTTGAGCACTAGAACAGAATAATGTGGATATAACCACTGCTATTGCAGCTCATACCGAGGAATCCGTGAAAGCCGCATAAACATATATACGCTATCCTGCGGGAAGTCAGCGAAGTCGCGTGCAGTGTTATATGCTTCTTTCTGATCTGTCCTTTCCACAAACAGGTGCATGTCGGTACCCTGATGAGTCTAGTAAGAGACGAAACATGTACTTCTGCCGTGTCGCTGTGGCGGGGAGGGTAAGTTTTTGACTTTCTTCTCACTATGGTGGTACAAGTAGGCCATCATTTCGATGATGGTGGAATAGGATGAATTGTATTTTGTAGCAATTTATTCAAACTGTACAACCTCTAACACGAAAAGGATATGATGGAGTGCATTTACTGTTAGCTTTTTACTTCATATATATATATATATATATATATATATATATATATATATATATATATATATATATATATTGATTCGGCAAGAAAGTATTTTCGAATGCTCCACATAAAAAACGTTGTAATTGTTTTGAAGAACTTCTGTCAGAGTTGTGGTATTTCTTTTTGACATTTAGGTTTCTTTAGAAAACACTTGTGCCTAATTTTGTTTGTAGCTGTTAGTTTAGGGTCAATGTAAACATGGAGGGTAGAAACGAACATTTTCGGCATATTTTACTTTTTTACTTCCGTAAAGAAAAGGGAACTGCTGAGGCACACAAAGAGATGTGTTAAGTTTATGGTGTTAATTGTAGAACGCACGTGTTAGAATTGGTTTTCACATTCCAATCTGGAAATTTTTGATTAAAAGATGACCTTGGTTCTGGTCGACCTATTGAAACTGATGATGACCAAATCGAAGCCATAATTGAGGAGAATCGTCATATAACTGTTCAAGAGATTGCAGAGAGGTTACATATATCGCACACAACAATTGAAAATCACTTAGTATGCTTTGGTCTCGGTAAGAAGTTGGATATTTGGGTTCTACATGAATTGAAAGAGATTCACTTAACACCATGAATCAATATTTGCCATATGCATGTCGTGTGCGATGAAACTGACCTTTTTTTGAAAGGAATCATCACTGGTGATGAAAAATGGGTCATCCACAGTAACATAATTTGAAAATGACCATGAATCCTGCATGATGAATCAGCACAAACTACATATAAAGCTGAATTGCATCTAAAAATGGTCTTGTTGTCAATTTGGTAATACTACAAAGGTGTGTATTTTCAGCTGCTTTCATGGGGCCGGACGATCAATTCAGATGTTTTCTATTAACAACTAATGAAACTAGATGAATCAATCAAAGTAATTTGTAGGAAATTATTGGGGCTTGGTTAGGAAATGATATTGCATCCACCATACAGATTTGACCTAGTACCATTTATTACCACACCATTTTTTTCGAAGTGTGCAAATCTCTGAACGATAAAATTTTCAGAAATGATGATGACCTTAAATCATACATAGTTCAGTTTTATGCTGACAAGGCCCAAATTTTCCATGAGCGCGGTATCAAGAAGCGAGAAAAGGTGATTGAACAAAACGAAAAACATGTAAGTATTAATTAATATATATATATATATATATATATATATATATATATATATATATATATATATATATACAAATCGATAGGTAATTCCATTATCTACAACTTTTCTTAAAAACTTTTTCCACACAACCTTTAGTTTTCGAAATAAACCGGGAAAACAGAAAAAGTGATAATTTTTGGCCCGCTATTTTATTAGCACGGGGCTGCTTGCCAATGTTACCAACGAGATATGTTTGTAGGATACCGAAATATACACAATCCAATAATAAAATGGCAGGGTACAATTTCCATTGAGAAATTGAACAATATGGTTTGAAAAATGTTGAAAAACTATATGTTCAGTAATAACACTAAAATTATTAATGTGCTCTGAAGCAGTATAACTACATGATTTTCATGAAAACAACTATAATTTTTTAAAAATATTGTTGTTAATATTTAGATTTGTTAATATTAACAAATGTATACCTTTCAAATAAACAATTGTTATCATTATGATTTCAAGAGGAGTTAATTACCTCTTAGTTCTAAGAGGACAATAGAAAATCAAGTCTTTAGGTTGCAATGTAATTTTTGTCTTTATAATTCAATTCCTAATCTTTCTGGAATTATAGTTTAGTTTATTACAATGAACTTGGCGGTTTCTTTAGTGTTTTAATTTCGTTAAAAATATAAAAAAAGTTATGGCCGCTTAATTTTTTTCGAATTAAACTCTTTACTAAACTAAAAATAAGACCTTAAATTATTAATATTTACTTTCCTTATTTTTATCCATTATTTCAAAAATGCAAGATATCAATAAAACATGTGGCACCAGCATGTAAACATAAATGCAACTGTTCGGTATGTTTTAAAAAAATATATGTTACTGCTGCTCCATTTGTTATTTTAGCAAGTAATTTGTTAAATAATCTGTATATTTTAAAACATAACTCGCTACGCCATAAACATAAACTTTATTGAAATTTATATGTTATTATTTAAATTATAAACATTCCCGAATTCATTTTATCCAGCCAAGCGATATTCTATTATTGTAAAAATTGCATATTTTTGCATACAAATTGGAATTTAGCGATACATTTTTATTTATTCAATGTACAAATTTTTTGTTCGACATTGTTAAAAAAATAATCAGCTCATTAGACGAAGGAATTACCAACATATTATTCGAGAAAATGTAATTCTATATTATATTGGGAAATAAAATGTGAAGATTTCCCTTTTTTTTCAATCAACGTAAAATTTTGCATATAATTAAATATGATATGGTTGCAGACTACTTCGCACATACAAAAACAAAATTATCAAATTTCTTCAACCAATGATTGTTTTGTATTTTGAAAATTTCTGGTTTCGGTTGAAACATTTTTAGGAGATTTTATCACCCATAATGTTAAAGGAGACAAAATGATTATTGATTCGTATTTCATTTAAACCGTTATTCTAAAAAATGTATTCCTGTTTTAGGAAGATTCAAATTTTAAAAAGATAACTTATATACGTTGTACGAGCTATTATTAGTTCCGGTTAAGGGAAGGTATATTGCTACGATGACATTTCTCAAGATAGAATGGTTCTGAACTAATAGGACGCAAAATGAAAATTCTAAAAAAGCATTCTGGCTATATATATATATATATATATATATATATATATATATATGAAATAAAATGCGAATAGTAAATGCAACCTCCCTCCATCATATCCTTTCCGTGTTAAAAATTTGCACAGTTTGAATAAATTCCTACAAAACACAATTTATCCTATTCCACCACCATTGAGATGATGTACCATCATACCGAGAAGAAAGTCAAAGCTTACCTTCCCTGCTACAGTGATACGACAGAGGTACATGTTTCGTCTCTTACTAGACTCATCAGGGTACGGACATGCACCTGTTTGTGCAAAAGACAAATCGGAACGAAGTATGCAACACTGAACGTGGCTTCGTTGACTTCCCGCTGGATGGCGTATATATGTTTGTGCGGCTTTCACGGACTTCTCCCTTTGAGATGCAATAGCAGTGGTTATACCCACATTATGCTGTTGTAGTATTGAATCCACATTCAGCAAACGTACAACTATATACAACTCCGTGTGTAAATGAAGTAAAATGCGAACAGTAAATTCAAACTTTGCTCCATCATATCCTTTCCGTTTTAGAGGTTGCACAATTTGAATAAATTGCCACCAAACACAATTTATCCTATTCCACCACCTCTGCCGTATCACTGTAGCAGGAAGGGTAAGTTTTGACTTTTTTGGTGGAATAGGATAAATTGTGTTTTGTAGCAATTTATTCAAACTGTGCAACCTCTAACACGGAAAGAATATGATGGAGCGAAGTTTGCATTTACTGTTTACATTTTACTTTATTATTTACGCACGGAGTTGCATAAAGTTGTACGTTAGCTGAATGTGATTTCAGTACTACAACAGCATAATGTGGGTATAACCACTGCTATTGCATCTCACACGGAGGGACCTATTAGTAATAGAATAACAAAATGTCAAGGAGGAAAAAGTTTTGAAAATGCCTTAAATAAAGGGCCAAACGTCAATTGTTTTGTGTTTTTTATTAAATATAGAACCTAAACTCAAGAAAAGACAAAATAAAGGAAAAATGATATAATCTATGGTTTAAGAATCAAGAATATATATATATATATATATATATATATATATATATATATATATATATATATATATATATGTATATATATAGTAAAATAACGGGTATTCCTATTGTGAAAGTGCATTCAAATTAGATGCAGTGAAATGTTCGAATGTATTTATCTCGGAAACGGCTCATTTTTTTGAAATCAGGAAAGAATACCTTTTTGCTAAATGTTACATTTAAAAAATCTGATGGGGTTTAAAATTTATTGAAAAAATTAACAAGGGTATAGTACCCCGAGCTCACCATAATAAAAACATTTGTTCAATCATTCTAAGAGTGTCCATTTATTACAATTTGGATCAAAGTTTTATTACATTTTATCAAGCGGAACAAAAGTTATTTTGTGAAAACTACTTTTCGCATCTCATGTGTTCGGGTAAATATCTCGGCATGGAGACGTTTTGCGAAAAAAAAAAATTATATGATGTTAAAAGCCTGTGATATATCATGTCAGTAATAAGACTCGCTTTCAGAATGAGGCAGAGCTTACGAATCGAGCTCCCCCAATCAAAAGTTGTAGGGATTTACCTTGGTGCAATGATCATCTGTCAGAGCTAAGATCTAAAACGCGAAAACTATTCAATAGGGCTAAGCATGTCGGAGAATTCTGGCCGTGATACAATGAAAAAATTGCGACCTACAATAAAGAAATTACGAAAGCTAAAAGAAACAGCTTCAAGAAATTCTGTGAAGACATTCAATTTTCACCTACTGCAGCGAGATTACACAAAGTCATAGCGAAGGGTAAGGCCGACACAGAAATGGGACTCAGAAAGCCAAACGGTAACTTCACGGAGAGCGAGGAGGAACTCTCATTCAACACTCACTTTCCGGAGAGCAAGCCTATGAAAGGCCCGCAATGGCCAGATATATATGCAGTAACGTCATCTAAAATGTAATGAACAAACATCTTTCGACCATTTAAAACTTCAGGAGTCAATGGAATAATCCCGGCCTATCTCCAACGACGACAGGAAGAGATTTTACCACTTATAATGCGAATCATTCAAAGTAGTCTGGAATTGGGCTACATACCAAAAATATGAAGAAGAGCCAGAGCCACCTTCATTCCGAAACCAGGGAAAAGGGAAATTAAATAGCGGAAATCCCTGCAACCTATCAGCCTTTAATCGTTTTAAAAACGATGGAGGAAGCAGTGGATAACAACATCAGAACAGAGATGCTTCAACAGGCGCCATTGCACCCTCATCAACAGGCGTAGCAAGCGGGCAAGTCTACGGAAACTGCACTAATATAATTAACAGATGAGATTCAAGATATACTAGGCGGTAAAGAAACCTTAGTATGTGCCATTCTTGATTTAGAAGTGACTTTTGACAACACTCCATATAAGGTAATTAAAAGAACACTTGATGACAGGGGAGTAGATGGAACGATGTCAAATGGATGGCGCGACTTCTTTCCACTAGAATCGCAGAGACAGGACAGTGTCGCCCTTTTTACTACCAGAGAATGCCCTCGAGGGTGAGTAGTTACTTCACTTGTGTGGAGCCTAATTGTAGATACACACGTCAGTGATCTGACTGACCTCGGCATATCTTGTCAGGACCATGTCGATGACGTGGTCATAATCGCGAGGGGCAAATTCAAGGATACCTTCTGCGACATAGTCTAAAGAGAACTTGAATACACTAAACAATGGTGACAGATGATGGAACTAAATGTCAACCCCACTAAAACCACCTTAGTAGCATTTAAAAGGAAACAAACTTCAACCTGAACATAATCAAAATAGATGGAAACGTCATTCAGTGGAAGTCAGAGATTAAATATCTGAGCCTGACCTTAGATAACAAACTTCTATGAAATAAGCACGAAAAAGTAATCAATAATGCTACTAAAGTCTTGATGGTCTGTAGGAACTTTGCGGGAAAGAGCTGGAGTACAAACCCAAAATCCTGCAATTGATGTACATTGCAATAGTGAGGTCAATCATCACACATGGGGCAGTAATCTGGAGTAAAAAAAACCATTACGAGAGCCAACCTCCCGAAAGTTAAAAGACTGACATGTGCGTACATAACTGGAGGAATAAAAACTTGCCCAACGGCCGCCATGAAAGTAATTTTAAACCTTACACCTCTGTATATACTTGTGGAGGGTATGGCGAAGAGGGCAACGTATAAGATGATGAGAGATGAAGTCATAAAAAGAAGGCTCAAACTCTGATCCAGAAATTAACAGATATGGGAAATGCTCGAGGATGAAATGAAAAAGAAGTTCAACTTTTTGAAAAAGTTCAGTACAAAATTGTGTCGTAAAAGTGAATGGTACAGAACTATCATTGAAAAACTCAACAAGAATTTCATTAAGTTGTATACAGATGGCTCTAAAATAACGGAAGGAACTAAAATAAGAATGTATGGATCAGAACTAGTCACCATGAAAGTTTGGGTAAGTCACCAAGCATCTTCCAGGCGAAAATACACGCTATCGGGAAATGTATTCAATTTAGCAAAGAAAAAAACTATCGTGGACAGGAGATAGTCAAGCAGCCATCAAAGCGCTGACTTCTCAAGTAATCAGCTCCAGGATGCTCTGGGAATGCCTAGAGGAATTAAACGAATTAGGTAAGAATAGTAAGGTCACCCTTTTTTGGACACCGAGACACATACGGGTATAGGGAAATGAAATAGTAGACAAGCTCGAGAAAAAAGGGCTGTGAAACTATTTCTGGGTCTCGAGCTTTCTGTGGAATCAGTAGCAGTGAAAGAACTAACAAGAGAGGAAAAGAGCAGGAGCTCCAGTTACTGGATGCATCTGCAACGAATGAGACAAATGAAGATACTCCTTGGGAACTACGACAAAAGGATGTACAAGAAATACATAAACCTAAGCAAAAACCAACTTAGTAATCCTGAATGGGACACTGTTATCTGAAGGGACACCTCAAGAAATTCAGATTGACAAAAAGAGAAGAGTGCAGATTCTTCGAAGATGAGGACAAAATCAACTGGGAGTAATATCGATACATAATACTCAAAAGCAATCAAAATTATTAAAAAGTAAAAGGGTAATATCGATAAATAAATTACCAAAGGTAAGCAAAGATCATCAAAGTCAAAATCAATTTAAAAAACAATCAACCAAATATCAGTCAAAAAAAAAGGTTCGGTAAATAAATGGAAAAAAGTTAGCAAAAATCAATAAAGGGCACAATCAGTAAAAAATAATGAACCAAATATCAGTCACTAAAAGTTTCAAAAGCTAAATTAATTACAAAAGCTAAGTTCAATGAAGTTCAATTAAAAGATATCAGTCAAATAAATGTCAAATACAAAAAAAAAATATCAATAGGTAATACTAGTACACAAATATCAATCAAGTTTAAAAGCAAAATATCCATCAAATCTTCTTCTTCAAGTGCCATCTCCGCTGCGAAGGTTGGCTATCATCATGGCAATTCTAACCTTAGAAGCTGCCGCCCGGAACAGTTGAACAGAACTGCAAGAAAACCATTCTCTGAGGTTCCTCAGCCAAGACATCCTTCTCCTCCCGATGCTGCGCTTGCCCTGAATCTTCCCCTGCATAATCAGTTGGAGCAATTGGTATTTATTGCCTCTTGTAATATGGCCCAAGTACTGAAGCTTTCTTATTTTAACAGTCAGTGTTACCTCTTTTTGTTTGTTCATTCTGTCAAGTACTTCTTGATTAGTTGTTCTATCCTTCCAGGAGATTTTCAAGATTCTACGATACGCCCACATCTCAAATGCTTCCAATTTATTTATACACTGTTTGTTCAGCGTCCACGCCTCCTCACCATACAACAAGACCGAAAAAACATAACACTTAAGCAATCGCACTTTCAATTTTAAGCTTAGATTTCGGCTACAAAATATTTGCTTCATATTGTTAAACGCACTTCGGGCTTTCTCTATTCTTATTCTTATTTCCCGTGTATATTCATTTGACTCGTTAATATTTACTCCTAGATAGTTGTAGTTTCGTGCTCGTTCTATTCGCTCGTTGTTTCCATATAGGTTGATATTGTCGATATGTTTCTTCGTAATTATCATGAATTTAGTTTTCTTTGTATTCAGTGACAAACCAAATTCCTCGCTTGTTTCTATTACTTTATCTAATAGTCTCTGGAGATCTTCGATACTTTCTGCCATGAGTACCGTGTCATCAGCGTATCGTATATTACAAATAGGATGACCGTTGATCTTTACACCGGCTGATTCGTTCTCCAGGGCTTTCTTAATTATTTCTTCCGAGTAGAGATTGAACAACGTTGGCGACAACACACAGCCCTGTCTTACACCTCTTTTTATCTTTATTTTTTCTGATTCGGAGCCATTAATGCGCACTGTAGCTTCTTGATTGTAGTATAGGTTGGTTATTATTCTAATGTCACTTGAGTCAATTCCTTTATTTCTGAGTAATTGTAACAATGTCTTATGTTGAACTGTATCAAACGCCTTGTTGTAGTCCAAGAAACAGACAAACACGTCTTGGTTTACATCCAGACATCGCTGTATTACGACATTAAAAGCAAATAGTGCTTCTCTAGTTCCTAGTCCGTTCCTAAATCCGAATTGTGTCTGTCCGATTTCTGTTTCTAATTTCTTGTATATTCTACTATGAATGATCTTTAAGAATATTTTCATCATATGACACATAAGACTGATGGTCCGATGTTCGGAGCATTGCTTCGCGTTTGGCTTTTTAGGTAAAGTTATTATTGTTGTTAGTAGCCATTCTTTCGGTATTATACCAGATTTATAAATGCTATTAAATAGTTCCACAATCATTTCTAAATTACGTCCCTCAATGAGTTTGATTATTTCTGTTGGCAACTCATCTGGACCTGTAGCTTTCCCAGTCTTCATTCTTTTTATCGTGTGTTCCACTTCTTCACTTGTTATTTCTGGTCCTGTGTCACTGCTGATATATTCGTTTTCTACCTCATTGCGTTGATCGTTATACAGATGCTCTATGTATTCTTTCCAGACTCTCAATTTTTCTTCTGTGTCCATAATTATGTTTCCTCTTTCGTCCATCAATACGTTGTGTCTACTGTCTTGCCTTTTTGTTAATTCTTTAATTTTCTTGTGTGTATTAAAGCTGTCGTGCTTATTTTGTAGTTGTTCAATTTCTTCACATTTTTCCCCGAACCATTTTTCCTTAGCTGAACGTATCTTCGAGCGAATTTCCTTCTGCAGTTCTTTATACTTCTGTTTGTCTTTGTTTTTTTTATACAAATATTTGGTTCTCAAAACGGCAATTATCTGTAAAAATGTTAAATCGGTAAAACTCTTAAACCAATCAAAATAAATTTCCACAATTAGTTTCACCAAAAAGTCGGTAATAATAATAGTAATAAATAAAACGTTCAAGAATAGAGTTAAAGATAGAGTCACCTGATCCCACACGATTCTTGTCTTTCTTGGCGAACAAAATGCCCCACATTGGGCGCCAATTTGCTACACTGGTATTTATTTCAAGGTCCAAAAAGCTGTCTTATGCGAGCAGAGCAGAGTTGAAAGCTAGAGGCGGCACCAGCAAGCAAGTACTGACCTAGCCCCTATGCCGTAGAGTACGAGTGGGTATTTATTTTTAAAGCCGCCACCGAGTTTTGGCCGAGTAAACTCAGAAACCCCCCCACGTTGTTGCTCGAACCTAGCGTTCAACCCAGCTCTCTATATTGCTGCACAAAATATTAAAAATACAAATGATTCAATTAAATGTTGACAAGAAGTGGTGGAACAAATGAAAACTCAAAAATGTTAAAGGAAAGACATGTTGTATATTAATCACTCTTAATTCTAACAATAGAGAAGTCCTTAAGGGTGGATCCAAGTTGTTGGTCAATCTGGACTTTTTCTAGCCCCAAGGATGGACCTGGGGGATTCGTTGAAACGTCGAACGATGGACATATGAAGTAATTTTTCATAGAAAAATATTTGCCGATGAGTGTTGATTTACAGGAAGGGTTATGAAAAATTTACATAATGAACATATTTATACTGATGAAAACTATCAGACAATAAAAGCTGCGTCTGCTTAAAGTGACATCTACTAGGTATAGCTTTTTTGGAAAAAAATATGTCATACACGCACGGAGAAGTTATGAAGCTTTAGATGTAGCTAAAATATATTAATTAGGAAGTATACTCATTCGATAGTTTGGCTTCTTGTAGAAGCTTCGTTACTTGCTAGTTGAAGATTAACTGAGAGAATTTTGCGTGCAAAACGCATTTATACAAGGCAAATGTATCTATTGGCTGGTGTTGGTGATGGCTCCGCTACCTTTCCGAGAACTGCTGGAGTTATCAGTTTGAGCTCAGAGGCTATATCGTTATAATGTTCCCGCTGGAGGGAAGTTTTCCAGGTGCTACGAAGATTAAGTTCATCATCTCTGTTGTTCAGAGTGTCGTTCTTTTCAATATCAGTGAGCTCGCGAATCAGTCAGAAATTGAAAAGAACGACTCTCTGAATAAGATGCACTTAACCTTCCTACCATCTGGATTGCTCTCTTCAAGCGGAACTAACCTGAACTAACCTGAACTAACGCCAACCAGTAGATATGCGTTACGACTACGTACAAAGACGCAGTGCATGCAAAATTTCTTAGATACTGAGTTTTTGGCGAAACGTCTGCAGGCTTCTACAAGAAGCCAAACTAACGAACGGATGTACTACCTGATCAAACATATGTTCCTACCCGTGAAAAATTATGTTCTTACCTATGTATACAAAATAATTGCTCTTATAATATACTTTCTCCATAGTAACTGTGGGTGTTTCTTATGTAAATTTTGGTCCGTTGAGTTAAAATAGTCGCTCCACTACAGATAGGCAATCATAAATTGCCTACTCATTTTATTTTATTTCAATTAAATCTGAAGAAAATGATTATAAAATTGACCGTTGTCAGAAAATCTATAACTATTATTTATAAAAAAAATTCCATTTGATATCAATGAAAATCCTTCGAGTTCTGGTGAAACTAAGTATTAATTTTATATCTAATGGAATACTTAAGAAAACTACTAACCAGAAAATTAGAAAAACCTATTTTATATGGTTCACTTTTTGATGTGTTTTATATGATTTCAAACATCAATGTTTCGCTTTATTGTGCGACTTTTCATGAAACAATCATTAAAGTAACTAATAAAATATGGTCGCTAAAACTACCGTCTATTATTTGTAATTTTATTCGGTGATATTTTATTGACTATATACATAACACTTTGGTAAATATAATTTTATTCCGTTAAAGAAAATGACTTGTTAAATAACTTTTAATTAACGAGAAAAGAAATGTTTCTTATGGTCTTACCTTTTTTTTAATGAAGATAGTAGCGAATATTTGAGTAAGATGGATTAAAATGAGTTCAGTGGAAAATAGTTTTTTTTGTCAGCAATATTTCAACAAAAAAAAAGAATTTTTCACGGAATTAATTTTATTTTACTTAAACAATCCCGAAAACTTTAAATTCCAAATTTAATGTGTCGGGGTTCATATTATCGGTTATTTTGTTTCAAAGTAATACTCTTTTACAATTTTAAATGCTTCTAATCCCATAATGTGTGTGTTTTCATCTCGTGTATTTAAAATCAAAAATTTTTTCTTACCAGATTAAAAAAAAATGTATGATCTCCTCAATTATCTTATAATTAAATATTGTTGCGACTGAAATGAGAATTGTTTACATGTATTATCAAAGATTATAATATAGCGTTAGCTATAATAACTTTGGCATTATCCTTTTAAGCAGAAAAAAGGAGAGCATATATACAAACAGATTTCTTTTTTTTTACGGAAATATTGATTTTTTTTTAAATTTCGCACTACTCCGGTGATTTTATGTCGTTTAACTGACGATATTTATGTCTGGCATCGAAGTCGGCAGGTTTTTAATATCCTACCGATATATTTTAAAATTTATATTTTATATAGCCTTTGTTTGCTGTAAATGCTGCTCTCGGTTCGATACAGCTCCACTGACGAGACCATAAGGTGGTCGAAACCCATATGGAGTGAGGACCAGAGTTGTATTTGCACGAAATAAACTGTTTGTAAATATTCTTTCCGTTTCTCTGTTTTTACCGAAATTTTGATTTTTGAAATGAGAATATTTTTGAAAAATCAAAAAAAAATTCTTCCCACCGTTATTTAAAACCAGTCGATTTAAACTTGTTGCAAGTGTAATTAAGTACCAATGATTTAAGAAAATCAGAAACAGTTTATTTTGTGCGAAGTAGTAGATATCTGTTGGACTTACATTGCCTTTATTTTTATTGAATATCACGACGTTTCGGCTAATAGTTATCTCTAGATGAAATTGGTTTATTTTGTATTTGAGAAAAATGGAAAGTATGGAGCATGGTGTAGCTAATACCTAATTTTTTTACAAAAAATTAAATATATCTTTATGTTCCCATCAGTTTGTTTTATAAAGTTATAGATACCGAGCTTTGATAACAACTTATTAATAATATGAGCACAAAGGTTTCATAATAAATAATATATTTCATCATAAAAATGGTTATTTTAGAAAAATAACTTTGTTGAAAATTATGGTTCTTGGGTTTAGACCGTGTAAAATTGGAATTATTATGTGACGTTTCGCTTACGATTGTACGAGGTATTTTCAGAGATCCTTACTCCACGAGATTAGAACACTTCAATTTGACAACCCAAGAATCATGATTTTCGACTTGATCAAAGCCGTGAAAGCTTTCGTTCTTTAAATAACTTTGTTATCTATTCTTTTTTATTTCTATCTGTTATAATAAATTTACGATAATTGGGAATAATAAAAAGAAAAGGACGATAATAGCTCTTTATAATGCATATTAGTACTCATTGATTTCCTTATCCTTTAACCAAACGGGATATAAATTTAATTTTCTTTTGGACTTAAATATTCTAAACCAATATACATTATTTAAATATGTAGAAAGCATATACATGCATAAAATATAAAGAAACAATAATATCTGTAACGGGCTAATTAACATGGAATGACTAATAAGTTGGTATCACCCAACCTGACAAGTGTTTAATTTATGTAAAAATTCTTTGTTTAAGCCGCGCCAAGGACAATATTAATGCACATAGTGATAAAAAGTATATTATTGAAAATGATTAAAAAACTAATTGGTAAAATGCATAAACTTAGATAAAACTTCACTAAAATTGTTGAAATTACTACGTACTTCGAGTGTTTGAATGATAAGAGCAAATAGTTTTAATTTACGGAAACAGACAAAAATTGGGTATTTTTTCCTTCTTCGTCTCGGTGGTGCTTTTTAAGTTAAATATTCATATCTGGAAAATACAATTAGTTCGTATTACTTGATAGTAACTGCCTCACAACTTATGAAAACATACAATTCCAATTCGTAGAATAAGAGCCAACAAAAGTTGGTTCAAGCTGAAGTAATCAGGTTGTATCAGAGTCAGTCAACAATGCTACATGTACTACACTAATAAAAACTATGAATCTTTTCTGGATTTCTGTCAGAATGTATGTTTAAAGATATATTCCGATGACCTGGAGGGAGGATAAAGTAGTTTTTATTCCCAAGATAGGAAGAATAGACTACACAAACAAGTCTTTCCGTCGTATCAGCCTGATCAGTTTATTTTTAAAGACACTGGAAAGGTTGGTGGACCGATACATGAAGGAAGGAGTAATCGTGCAGTGTTTCTTTTATCTCTTAAAATGTGACTATTAAGCAGGAAAATCGACAGATATGGCGCTACATCGACTCGTCACAAGAGTCGAATGGTCGATCTGTCCTAGGTACTTTCATCGATATTGAGGAGGCGTTTGACAACCCATCCCATAAGTCTCTGAATCGACAGTAGTTACATAGATTAGAGTAATGTTAACTTAGAGCTTAAAAACCTAACTGTTAAAGTACTATCAAGTAGGGGCTGTCCCCAGGGAGGAGTTCTATCACCTTTGTTATGAACCCTTATAGTGTAATAACTAAACGAGGCTGGTTTATATACACAAGCCTACGTCGACATCTTGGTTATTTGGTACCCTATTCGCGACATCTAGTACCTGAGGACACCAATGATATGGACCCTCCGGATCGCGAATGATGGTGCCATAAAGAAGGGCTCAAAATAAACCCGGACAACGCCGATGTGGTACTTTTTACGGAAATAGGAAAATGGGAAGATTGTCTACCATCACATGTCCCGTTAAAGATGAACACTTCAATACAAAGGTACAGTTAAACACCTGAGAGCAATTCTAGACTTGCGACTGAGCTGGATTGATCATATTGAAGCTCGTACTAAGAAGAACTTATGTGCTTTTTAGGATTGTAAATAAGCCTTTAATATTATGATGATCCACTGTATAATTATGTAAGCCGCTTGGTAAACTAGTACAATAAAACACATAAACCGTCTTCAACTTGACAAAGTCCAAAGAATGGCTTGTGTGGGAATAATAAGTACGATGATAATTACCACCTCTAAGCAGCGGCGGATCAAGGCTTTCTCTTTTTTTTTTTTTTGGGGGGGGGGCGGGGAGATATATCATAAAAATACAGTAAGGTAAATGAAAGCAAGTTGTCGACGGGTGGGAGAGGGAGACACCAGCCGTTCTGAATTTGAAGCTCTTGGGGGAGGCGATCGCAAGAGAAAGCGAGTTGCCTACCGAGGGGAGATGCCAACAAGATTTACATTTCTAGGTAAGAGGCAGAACTATTTGGGGGGGGGGATCGCATGCGAACGCGAGTTTTCGATGGAAGGGAGATGCCAAGACATTCACATTCACAGGTAAGAGGCAGGGTCTGGTCTATTTTTCTGAATTCAAAGCTCTTGGGGAAGAGGGCGATCGCAAGCGAGGGCGAGTTGCCGACGAGGGGGGAGATGGGAACAACATTCACATTCCTAGGTAAAAGGCAGAGTCGGGTCTATTTTTCTAAATTCAAAGCTCTTTGGGGGGAGGGAATCTTAAGCGAACGCGAGTTGTCGACGGGTGGGGGGATGCCAACAACATTCACATTCCTAGGTAAAAGCCAGGGTCTAGTCAATTTTTCTGAATTTAAAGCTCTTGGAGAGGGGGGGGGACGATCGCAAGCGAATGCGAGTTGTCGACAGAAGGGGAGACGCCAACAGCATTCATATTCCTAGTGTAAGAGGCAGAGTCGGGTCTATTTTTCTGAATATAAAGCTTTAGGGGGGGGAGGGCGCTTGCCTTCTCTAAATCCGCCACTACCTCTAAGGCTCTGGAGCTCCTAAATAACCTATTTCCTATATCCCTATTTCGGAACCGGAACTGGCGACTTCACGTGTGGCTGGAAAAGCGTAGTGGAGAGATATCCATCACTACCCATGCAAATAGTGTTGATTTTGAAACCCAACCACTATCAAGATAGTGGAATACTTTTGCAAAGCAGAGGGAACTATAAGAAGAACAAAACCTTTCAAGAAATGAATCCTAGCGCTTTACAGATGGATTTCGACACGACGAAAAAAGTGGAGTCGGAGTGTTCGATAGGTACACGGGAGTCAGAGTTTTATTCTCTCAAAGAACGTTCAATGATCTTTCGATCATGAATTTATGCTCTTCTGCAATATGGTCATTTCTGTGAGGAGGATATTAACAGAAATGAGACAATAAACATATGTTCAGGCAGTAGGCCTACAATACTAGGGCTGAACTTTAGTGTCGCAACTGCCTGACTGCTGTCTCAATGCGATGATGTACTGAATAGTCTGACAAGGAACGGCTGAACAATCAGTATCGTGTGGGTCCAGGATTACTTGGGTATACATGGGAAAGAGGAAATGGATCATCTGGCAAAGATGAGGTCCACGATTGAAGTATATGGACCAAAACCAGTTCTACCTGTTTCAATTATCGTTAGTAAAAGGGAATTAATTAATTAAAATGTTTCTGGAAAGTAAATTTAGTGAATTGTGGAGGAATGCTCCTGGAATAAGGTGTGCCAAGGAACATATAACGGAACCTAATTCACCACTTACTATAGAGCTCCTTTCTTTGGAGCAGAAAGAACTGCGAATCATAGTGGGGCTACCAACAGGACATTGTTAGCTGAGGAGTCATCTGCATAAGATTAGCCACATGGATGACCTGAAATGCATATGATGTCTTGAGGAAAAAAAAGCTTTTCCCCATATCCTCAGAAAGTGGCCACTACTCAACGCATTGAGGCAGATACATCTCGGAAATACAATATTGTCACTTGAAGTCATTAGGGAAGTTTAATTAACAAGGGTGCTTGAATTTGCAAAGGCGATCAGCTTCGAATGATTTTTAGCCATGGTGGGAAGGATGTAAAAGGTCCATTAAAGCTTAGGCATGAATAAAAATATCACCACTTGTTATTCATTTATTCATCCATTTATTTATTTATTCATTATTCAAAAATGGAAAATACCAATAAAATATGTGACATCCGTATATGAACTAAGCAGTTACGTTTAGAATAAATTTAAAGCTTTCTAAATATTTTAGTAAAATAGATTAAAACTCAGTAGAAAATTATCTTTTCTTGAAAAACCAATTTTTTACTAGACAAATTTTAAACCATCTTCCTTAAATTTTCTATACCTTTTTAATTATTATTTATTTAGTAAATCATTTTCTTTAAAGTAGAAATGGAATAAAATATTATTTACTGTTACGTTAAGTAAATAGTCATAAATACATTAATAGACGGTAGCTATTAACGACCATAGTTTATAATTTGTTCTAGTACCAAAAATTAACATTTCAAGATCAAAAAGTGAACCTAAGTAAATTTCGTTTTCTAATTTTCTCTTAGTAGTTTTATTAAGATTCCAATACATTTAAGATTAATATTTAGGTTCATAAGAACTCCATGAATCTCTTAAAATCAAATAGACAATTTTTTATAAAATAATAGTGATAGAATTTGTGACGACAACCAATTTTCTAATAATATATATATATATATATATATATATATATATATATATATATATATATATATATATACATATATATATATATATATATATATATATATATATGATTTTTCTTAATTTTGTATTTTCTTGGGTTTAGGTTCTATAGAACCTAAACCCAAGAAAATACAAAATTAAGAAAAATGATATAATCTATGGTTCAAGAATCAAGAAAATATATATATATATATATATATATATATATATATATATATATATATATATATATATATATATATATATATATGTATATATATTATATTAATATTTTATTAATCATATACATAATAATATAATTTTGTAATATGTGAAAATGATAGAAAATTAATTTTTGTTTAATGTTTCTTGGCTAAAAGTTTTATATAAGTTATAAGTTATTAAGACAAAATCCGTCAATTTCTTAAAAGTTTTATATGTTTCTAAAATTTGAAATTAATACTGATTAAAAGCACACCAAACATTTTTAGGAAAGCATAATTTCACCACATCAATTTTGTTTCAAAATATATTAAAGCCAGTAGATATTTTTCGGAACGTATTTTTTTAAAAACTGTAGCAATCGACCAAATATTACTTTACGGTTCAGTTCGTATCAGACAAGCATCGTCAGGATAGCAGTTATATTATTATGTTGAATTTTTTCACTTTTTTAATATCTATTGTTAGAAAATATATCGGACTCATATTTCGCGAATGCGACGACTAAACAAATAATGTTATACGGTATATTTAATTGCCGTTTCAAGGATCTATTTACCGATACCCCAGCCAATAAATAATTATTTAAGCGACAAAAATTTTCACTTCATCTTTTCACATACGGTAACCCTACACTTATTTTTGTGGATAAACTGACGACGTACAAATGTATATGTTCTTAGTGCGCTTTGACCACCTGTGGATATATATTGAACATAGAATGAAATTTACCGAATACAGCTGCCTATTTAAAATGCCCATTCCGAGTTGTAGCTTCAAGATAATAAACTTGTAGAAATAATGACATAATATACACAATATTTCTAGAAGATAATAAACTAAACAACCTGATACTAATTTAACTCAGCAAATCAAAGATATGAAGAAAATTTTAACTTATGTAAGATGTTGAATAAACTATAAGCGGAAAGAAAGGAAAGAAAGTAAGTTTCAGACAGTGCTATTAGCAATTAAATGATGCTTGGTTCTAAATATTTGAATTTTTGAGATATTTTTGGAAAAAAATGGACACGAATAAATTATTGAAGTTTTTTGTATATTCGATTTTCAATGATACATATCGAAAGCATAACATGAAATGCTATCTAAAAAGTTGCCTTTTCTCTTTAAGATCGTTAAACAATAGATGAACAATTTATAATCTGTAAATTTTACTCCGGTTCTCTCTCCATATACCTATGTCTCCACTTATGGATATATATCGAACATAGAATGAAATTTACCGAATACAGTTTCCTGTTTAAAATGCTGAATCCGAGTTGTATCTTCAGGATTATACACTTGCAGAAATAATATATTCTATAACATAACATAATATTTCTAGAAGGTAATAAATTAAACAACGTGATACTAATTTAACTCAGCAAATCAAAGATATGAAGAAAACTTTAACTTATGTAAAATGTTGAAAAATGCACGGAAATTATCAAGGTGAAAAAAAAAGTAACAAGTAGAATTTATTTCCCTTGCTAGTTTTTCTCAATGTCAAATGAAAAATACAGATCTGAACTTAATTAAAATATTGTAAGGGAACAAATATTAATTATTGTATACTGTTTAACGTAAAATATATTCTGATAAAACGAGTAATTAAATAATCACTCTGGGGATAGATTTTATCCGTGAGAACAGGATAATATATATTGTTTTTATTACCACACAAGAAAGCCTAAAGGAAAAATAAATCAATTATCGTACTTAAGCATAATCTCAACTTTATTCGTCGTTTAAATTTTTTCTTAAAAATATAGAAACCTTTACACAATTTATGAAGAAGTAAACTAAAAAAAAGACCCCCTTTAAGAGTTATAAATAAAGCTGTTTAGTTATGTAATTAAAACCGAAGAGGTAAAAGCCGACGGAGGTTTTAACATATGGTATATGCAAATACCGTTAAAATGTATTAAAATATTGAACAATTTTCCCATTATTAGGAAACAAAAAATCAAATAAACTCAATATGAGGTAATATATTGTTTGACAATATGTGTAAGGAATTTATATAATAACAGCAAAGAAGTGTCAATAGCTTTTTGTCAACAGTAATTATAGCATATTATTTTAGTTATAGAAAGACGTAGATTAGCTTGTTTTACTGTTCTTTAATATAAAAATAATATTAAGATGCTCAGAAGCAAATTCGGGAATTAAGTATCCGGTAAAGAATAGCTAACGCCATCGGAACAAGAAGACCAAAACTTTCGAACTTTAAGGGAAGGAAATTGACGGTTACAGGGTGTATTATCGAGGTAGGTACTAAAAAGGGTACGGGGTGTAAAGATCGAGGATGGATACTTTTGAACAAATAATAAACTTCACTTACAATCTGGAATTCGTTAAGTCGGTACCGCGTTTTTATTTTTTTTTCTTGTTTAATATTTTAGAAAGCTATTTATACGTTTTATCTTCTAAATTGGGTTTTACATTTTAATTAATAGAACGGCCATTACTTTGATATTGTTATTCATTACTAATTTTAGGTTTCTCATTGTGTTTTGAGGAACCTGTTTTGTTTAATTTAATTAAAAAACCTTCACGCAACTAACCTCGCGGTCGCGCCGTTGTGAAAGCCTCAAAGCAAGAGACGTAATCTATCCAGCTAAACAGCAGCTTTTTCTGAGTCCTGAACTTGTGATTGATGGTTCTGGTAAGCTATTTATACGTTTTATCTTCTAAATTGAGTTTTACATTTTAATTAATAGAACGACCATTACTTTGATATTGTAATTTATTACTAATTTTAAGTTTCTCATTGTAAATATTATTATTTCGTTTTTATTTTTGTTAAGATTTAAGTGTTTTGAGGAATCTGTTTTGTTTAATTTAAATAAAAAACCTTCACGCGACTAACCTTGCGGTCGCGCCGTTGTGAAAGCCTCAAAGCAAGAGACATAATTTATCCAGCTAGACAGCAGCTTTTTCTGAGACCTGAACTTGTAACTGATAAGTCTAGTAAGCCTTAAATAACCGTAGTTGTTTGGTACTAAATCAACAACAAACCAAAAGAAACGACCAGACGTCCAGCGAGCTTTTGTCTTTGTGATCATTTATAGGATTTTAGAATACCTACAAATTAATATAGGACAGCAGTATGATTGTAGACGGAACGGCAAATGCTACCCAAAATATTTCGTTTTCAGGGTCT
Organism: Diaprepes abbreviatus; assembly: GCA_034092305.1. Taxonomy (NCBI): domain Eukaryota; kingdom Metazoa; phylum Arthropoda; class Insecta; order Coleoptera; family Curculionidae; genus Diaprepes; species Diaprepes abbreviatus. The sequence goes on along the minus strand of JASJET010000110.1, from coordinate 13,965,785 downwards.
ATGATCAAATGCTGTCACAATATTTTATTCATATTTTCATCTGTCCGCAACTGTCAAACTCTTAGCAATATATGGAAGGCTAACCCTAGTGTTTCGAATAATTCTTTTTGGAAGGTATATGGGGCTCAAATAGGACACCCAGAGAGTTATCCTTTGGGTCGTAGCTTTTAAGGAGAATTATATATATTTAAATGAAATTTTGGCATGTTGCATAACCGATAAAAACCCATGAATCCAAGCCTTATGCAACCTTTAACATTACTAAGGAAGTCAGGAACGTAGACTTAAATTTTGACAGGTGTCAGTTCTCGGAGCTTAAACTGAATTATTTAGATACTTTGGATAATTATGTAAAAACGTTCTCATTTCGAAAACATTCGAAAAAAAATCAGATTTGAGAAAATCTGAATAATGCAAATTCTAGTAATAGCAGTAATTATACATTATACGAAATTAATTAAGCCTTTTGTAATCAATTGATAAATTACTGTAACTAAATGAAATCTAATAATCATGTACTACTACACAATTAATTAATACTGGTTATCATTAGAAACCAATCGACTTAATAATTTAGAGTTATGCTAACGTAAAACAAGTATTTAATTTATAGGCAAGCACAGTTCAATTCTCTACAGGCAGGAAGAATCTATCTTCAGATATTTCCAAATCGATATTTGCCGATCGAAGAACATCTGAAAAACTTTATTGAAAAATAAAAATTTATTTTTGAAAAAATCTTGGAAATCACTAAATTATCCCGAAAATTTCATAAAGATTTAAGTACATCTTTTTTGTGTTTAATTAATCAGATGTTCAAAATGGACACCTTGTACTTCAAATAAGAGTCCAGTAATGGATTATCAATTCGAGCCATTCTTAATTGGTATTTACTAGCGTTAAATAAACAGATCCTTTAAGATTCCCTCCAAAATATCTAAGGATTTAGGTCAAATGTCGTCGCACTAAATTATTAAAATAATATGACGACTATCGTGCTTAAACCATATCTGAGCTCGAACTTGCAAGAGTACATCTTTTAAAAGGTTATTTAAATTTTGTTGTATAAATTGTAAATAAAGTTCATCAGTTAATCCTTGTTCCAAAATGAAAGGCCCAGTGAAACAATTCCCAATGATCCCTGAGCAAACATTAACCATAAATCTTTGTTACCTACTAGAGATTTTCTTCATACCAAAGATGTAAATTATAAGAATTACAACTCCGTCCCTTATGAAGTCAGTTTCTCCCATAAATAAAACAGTTCAAATAAAATGTGGTTTTTCTCTAAGTTTTTGTTAAAGCCAATTTAAATAATTAAGTCTTGTAGAATAATCATCTGGAGACATTGCGTGTACCTTGTGCATGAGAAAGATTAAATAATTGTTCTTAGAAAGTTTCATGGACAGCCAGTGGCGGCTCGTCAGAGCAAAAAAGGGAGTCTATGCCTCGCCATAAATTTTTGATGAAATTATTCTAAGGACAGGATAAAAGTTACTTTTAATACCAAGGTAACTACACCATACGTATGCTACACGTTCTCGCGATTCCTTTACTTAAACCATGAATTCTTTATAAAGCATTTTAAATCACGCTGTGCTGTACCGAGCGCATTCATAAGCGCCGAAGATTTTTAGGTATCAAAGGAAGGGAGTTTTGTTGGCCAACATCAGAAATGATCGGCAGAATTTCAGATCGTCCGTTTCCGTGTGAAAACAGCCAGGGCAAGGGGTACGATCAATTGTTCAATTAAAAGCTACAGGTTGTTATCGAAGCGGTTAGTCCTTTTTTATGTTTGTGTTAAAATGTAATTAATTTTTACTTGTTTTCGGGTTTTCTTACAATTACGTATAAAATGAGCATGGAGGAGGAAAATACATTATAGCATGGTTAAAATTTATAATAGCAAGCTCGCTATACATATACGCATTATAAAGAAAATTAAATATGTTTTTGCACAACTTATAATCTGAACCTTGCAGTAGTATGATAAAACAGTTGACATTATGCTACAGAAATAGAGGTTTTACCAAAAAAGCAAAAAAAAAAAATATAAAAATATTCTTGGCCCTTGTCATTAGATTAACTCAACTTTTATTTAAAAAACTGTTCAGAAATATATTAACTTTTCTCTACGATATCCCGTAAATTGTAGTAAAAAAATTTATATATTCTTCATCTTGTACGAACACCCACTACGCGTTGATTTTTTGCCACAAAATTGGCTGAAGTTCGCTTAGAGTCAAGATATTTATACATATGGATTTATGATTTCATGCACTACTAAATGATATGAATCTAATTATGTGAGATTTTGTAACTTTTTTATTAAATAAAACAAAATTTTATGAAAATTAGGTTTCCTTCTTTATCAACAAACGAAGGCACCTATTGACTATATTAAAGCTTAAACCAATTAAAGTGTTTATTTTCTTAAGGTAAATCCATTTTACAGAATGGAAATCGGCAATTGACACGGAATGTGGGTGAATTTTTTACGAATTTTCAGGTAATATCGACTACTGTGCGAAGCAACAACTTTCTGAATACGACGCAAAAAGCTTAAATTCAGTAGATGGCGCTTTTTAAAGTTATCGTTAAAATACATAAAAACGCGAATAGTAGTCGAATTAAGAACCTTCTCATTTTTTGACTTCAGTTAAAAAGTGAATATCAGTGCTGACGCATAGATAAGAATTCAACGATTTGAATATAAGTATAATAAGTTTGAAATATCTAATTTTAAGAACAGAAATTTAAACAACCGTTTATAAAGGAGGCGATAAATAATGTAAACTTCAGAAAAAGGCTAATTTGTCTGAATTAGAGGCAGAAGACAACAAGGCCGTAAATTTAAAATTAAGGCAACTTTTGTGCTTGTCAAGCGCCGCAAAGTTTCTCTTCAGCGAAAGGAACTTTAAATTAAGTTCCATGTTTCAGCCTGTGTTATTCAAGATGCGCCAGTTCTTGATAATTAAAATAAATTACGAAACAAATTATGTCTCTTATGACAGTTTACATTATTACGAAAGATTTAAAAACAAGAATAAAATGCACTTGTATATATAAGGCCATAGCTGTACATGAGTAGAGTAAAAAATGTACCTTCTTTCTTTGCGTGAAACAGTTTCTTTTTAATACACCTCATTTGTAATCAAATACAGGGTAGTCTAAAAGTTCCTAGATGTTCCAGTAATTTTTAATATAGCTGCCTTTTTTCTTTCCTTTTTAGATTTAGAATTTAGATACTTGGGAATTATATTTACGACTACAGTAGGTTGTACGTTTAAAATAACTTTGTAGAGAATATCTTAATTTCCTAAATCGGTTAATTATGGTTGACAAATACGATCCAGAAACTGTACAATTTTGGAGAATGGAGAATCTAAGAAGCGTTCACGAAAGATACTAACATTCAATAACATTTTTTTCAACCTTATTTCTTGGAAACTGAAAACGATAAATATTAACGGTATAGAGTCATGCTACGCAATTTTATTCGTTCAACGACAGCCTTACAAAATAGGACAGAGATGTGGTTTCAGCAAAGACGGAGGCAAGTCTCATACGACAACTCAACAATGTAGCTTTTAATGGAATTTTCTGGTGAACGAATAATATCAAAATAATCGGAAATTCCATATCCATTATGTTCACCTAACTTGATACACGGTGATGGATTACTTAAATCAGAGAGTTTACTCGACAACCACAAAACCCACAAGAAGCCAACGAACATAATTTGGACGAAAACTAGGCTTTTACAGCAAGACAATTTAATTTCGATAATGGAACACACGTTAGAAAAAGTGAGGATTTGTGAGACAGAGAACGTTTTTCCTCACTAATATGAAACAAACACCATTTAGCGTACTTATTTTACTTGAAGGCCGTTTCAAAATAGATTGATCTTGAAACAATTTATTAGCTTTATAAATCAAATAGGAACTTATGGGCTACCCGTAAAAATAGAAAGCACATTGATTTGTATCCAACACTCGTGTAAAGACCAACTTTTCACTACTGACAGCTAATTTTCTGAAAGAAATCCTGAATTTATTTCTCTTTAAATCACTTTTTAATAGTAAAACATATAGTTTAGTTTCAGTTTCTGGATATACCGGGTGTCTTAGACCACCCGTCCACCACTTTTAAAATCTAGGGAAAAGGGTTTCTTGAGAATTTGAAAATTTTGTATGACTATGTCGAGTACGCTCGTTCGATTGGTGGCCTTTACAATTTCCGGTTCCGACCGGAATTGGGTTTTTCAGATCAAAAGTTTATTTTTTAAATAGAACATACATATTTATGATTATCTACTATTGTTATTATTAAACAAGTTATTATGTTTTTAGAAAATTTTGTTTGCAATAAAAATATGATTATGACTCCACAAAATGACATTGTCTTTTGAGATGACGCAGAAATTTTAGATATTAAAGCTGTATTTCCCAAAATTCGGCTAGCAAAGTACATAAGAGATTTTGTGTGAACAGATCGTGAACTTAATGTTAAGGATCATTTAGTAGTCAAGATAGCCGTTTTCGAAAAAAAATTTTTAAACAAATGTTTCATATTTTATTGCGTAAAATCCGATTTCGTTATAAAATATGTATATTCCATTTAAAAAAACGACCTTCCGGTCTAGAAAACCTAATTCCGGTTAAAACTCAAAATTGTAAATGCCACTAATCGAAAGAGCGTACCCAACATAGTTATACAAAATTTTGATATTCTCAAAAAAAAAGGGGTGGACAGGTAGTCTGGGACACCCGGTATATAAGCATTTATTTTTGAGTAGTTTAAAAATAAAATATGAAGCTTGAGGTTTGAAATTTCAAGCGCGTAAACCTTTAGTACAGTTAAATATTTCATATTATTTAGATTTGAATGACAGAGTAAATAAAGGGTGGTGACATTTAATCTTCGATGCCTAGGCCTCATTGGACTCTTTAGCAGCTGCCTTGATTGAACTTGCTTAATGGCTTCAGGTAACAATATTGTGTTTCCAAAATGTCTCTGATTCAGTACTTTGAGTGCTGGGCACTCCCTGAGGACATGGTCAACGGTTCCATCCTTCTCTAAAGACCATCTGTACATCGGGTCATCAATGACACCAATCTTATGAAGATAGTCCCACAGATGACAAGTTCCTGTCAACATATTTAGTCGTTTGCGTTCAATTGATTCCGAGAACTGGACGATGTGTGGGGACTATTTCTACTTCAATAGATTATTGTACTGTTACCACACAGTTTTTAGAATATAAAATCGATTTGATTTCAATGAATAAATTGAAATCAGTAGCAAGTTTGATCAAAAAATAAGTAAATATATAGAACTTATGAAGTAAATAAGATGATAAAGATTAGGACAGAAAGATCCATAACATTTATCTTTAAAATAAAATGCGTCATCAAGCTTGATTTTCAATTTTGGGTGTAATATGTTCAAATTAAAAGTGCCAAAAATTATTATAAATTTGAATTCGTACAAAGTTACAAATTTAGAATGATTATGATTTTTGACTATATTCTAATCGATTTTTTCCATCCATTTATTAGAAACATATTTATAATACAGGTTTTTTGGTAAATGTGTCATGTTGGTTTATCTCACCAATTACGATATCTTCACGAGTATGTCAAAAGTATCTTAAGTGAACATTCTTATTTAAATTTTATACTCCACGGAAAGTACACGTGCATAAAATATGAGCTTTCTTAGAGGCCATTAGGGATTTTACTTTATTCGGTTCCAAGACTAAGTTGAGAATAGTTTGTATACTTAACTCTGCTATAATAAAAAATGTATGATGTGGTTTGAAGATAACATAGAAGTATGACGGATAAAGCTTTTCTATAAAAATTTTTGTAATGCATTTTTAAATATTTATTTAGAATTTACAAAATATCGTAATATAAATAATTACATGAATATAAGTATACTATCTTGTTCGAAGTTCTTTCCATAATAAAATTATCTGCAAATATTTTTTTGTTGTAACCATAACTGGAAATTTTAATTTATCATCGAATCAATGAACCCTAAAATACGAGAGGGGTCAATAAGTTCTTAGAAAATCCAAGAGATAGAGCGCTAGTCATCGAAATATATATTTTCGCAGCAAACGCTGCTAACGTTTCAGCCATATGCATCTAGTGATTTCATTTGTATCGTTGATTGAAGTAAACAACTTTTGTTTATTCATAAAAATGGAAAAAAGTGAGTTTCGAGCGATGATAAAACATTTTTATTTAAATATGGTTTACAAAATACACGACATTGTGTTAAGTGATCGAAGAACAAAGCTGCGCAAAATAGTTAAGACCACAGGGATATCGAAAGGTACAGTTTTATATGAAAAATTGGATATAAAAAAAATTATGGCAAGATGGGTGCCGTATTTGCTTACAGCTGACAACAAACGCAGTCGTGTAGTCGCCTCTAAGGCTGTTTTGGCGCGCATGCGTCGTAATCCAGACGAGTTTATACGTCGACACATATCTGTAGACGACACGTGGATACACTACTCTACTCCGGAGACAAAAAAATTGTTAAAATAGTCGATTTTTAAAGGCGAGTTGGCTCCTAAGAAGACTAAAACGGTGAAGTCGGCCAGCAAGGTTATGGCCACGGTTTTTTGGGATGCATCTGGAATTATTCATATCGATTACTTACAAAAAGGGCAAACAATCACTGGACAGTATTATGCGTCGTTATTGGACCGGCTAAGTAAAGAAATAAAGAATAAACGTACTCACTTGAACAGAAAAAAAAACTTTTTTCATGAATACAATGCACGAGAGCACACGTGCGCAGTTTCGCTGGCCAAAATTGTTGAATTAAAGTTGTAATTATTGGAACATTCACTGTGTTTACCGGATTTGGCCCTCTGTGACTTTTTTTATTTTCAAACCTAAAAAAGTGGCTTGCCAGACAACGATTCATGTCGAACGGGGAGGTCGTCGCAGGAACGAATACCTATTGTGAGGACCTTTCAAAATCATATTTTTCTGAAAGTTGAAAAAATTGGAGGTATGCCTCGAGAAGTGTGTTGAGCTAAAATGAGAATATGTTGGGAAATTTAAAAAAATACCCCAAAAAAATTGTTTTCCTATCTTTTTCTAAGGACCTATTGACCCCCTCCCTCGTATTCAATTTTAGTAGATGACCTCAACATTTATTTTAAAGCCGTCAGTGTATAACTAATCTTAGAGATACACAAGTTGATAGAATGTAAAAAAATATTCATTTGTAATTGTCAACAGGTTTTCCGAAAAAGACACTGTTTAAAATTATTTTTCTTCTAGTTTAAATTAATAGTTGCATCATGAGATTGCACGGGATCTATCACAATACTATGAAAAGATAAGAGTAGAAGATTAAGGAAAATATTATCTAGACATGACTGGCCACGTGTGTTTTTCAGGGTGAATCCCGCTTCTTTCTTTAGGAGAAGTATATTGGCTTCAACATTAAAAAGAGATGATGATGGTTTGCGAGCATCTTACAATATTTTTCTCTGCTAATAGCACAAAGAGACGATGATGGTTTGCGGGCATCTTACAATATTTTTCTCTACTAATAGCAAAACCAGAAAAGCCGCCTATTATCGGGGAAGAGCTAATTTTGCCAGCTATTGAAGAGATTGTTAAAACTGTTCTATACAAACCTGCATGTGATGAACTCTTCGAGTAACAATAAAGTCCAAAGACTTATTGATGATATGAGTCATCATAGTGAAAGCTTCTTGTGTAATTATCTGTAAATGACCCAGTTCCCAATAACAACTGGATGAGTTAATTTTACCTGATAATGAAACAATATTATTGGTATATGTTTGTTTTATTATGGACCAAGAAATCCACTAAGAACGGCTCTTTGTGACAATTTTGATAGTAGACACTAAAGGAGAAGCAATATTTAATATTTTGCTAGGTTTTTGCATAGAATAAATGATTTCCATATATAATATCAGCATTAAAAGACGGAGCACCCACCACGATTGTGTATTACCGCGTTTTATATAAACCATTTAAAACAAAATGTCGAGGTGTTTGCAATGCACTGCGTCATCTATCGACAAGCTTTAGTTGCTGAAAATCTGAGTGACCGATTGTATCAGTCTGTTCCATTCGTCATAAAAGCAGTTGATTTCTGGATTATTTTTGCAGTGGTGTGAAGAAAACGAAGAGAACTTTCATCAATTACTCTTTCATAATGAAGAACGCTGGCTTTAGTTTTTAGATGTTTTTTAAAATAAAATTTGTTTGAAACCAGACATTGCCTATTTAATAGATGTGTTTACCATTTAATGAGGTTAACTTGCAATTACAAGACAGTCTTAATTTAATAAAAACTAAGTCTTTGCTGCTTTTCTTGTCAGAGTTAACCTTATGAAGCAGAACATTGGTTTCCCAATTTGCTACAGACATGCTGCCAGAATGATATTTCGGCCTATGTTCAACATTTAAATGCCCTGTACACATACTTTATAAACAGATTTAAGGATGTTTTGACCATGGAAATACCACAATGGATTATTACTCATATGGTAATACTGCTAAATCGGATATCATATTATTACAAGGTCTGATGAAATAGGTCCTAAGGTAGAACTTAAGGTGCAGTTTAGAAATAGATATTAATGCAATTTTGGTTTCATTGAGACAGACCGGCCACTTATCCTGCATTATGGACGATCACAAGAAAGTTTTTGATAGCTTATAGCTCACGGAAAGAGGTTGCAGCGTTTCCAATCTTTCTTCAAAAAAAAAAAAGAACCAGATTGGAAATTACTGGTCGATGAGATTTAAGATTGAACTGACTAATTAAGCCAATTATTGAAAATTTACTATCAAAGTATCAGCTCCTATTAACAGTATTTCATAAATATTGCCAAAATTTATGGCAGGTGGAAAACCATACACCGAAAGAAAAAATGAAAGCTCCAACGATTTTTACGTTTTGTGCACCACCCCTCACTTGCCATAAAATTTGACTAATAGGATAAAAGGACTGATAGTTTTTGGTGTAATTTTAACCTATCCGTCGTGAAAATAATTTATCTCCTTCGGCTAGGCGTTGATGTACGCGTGATTATTGTTGCAATCGCTTTGCAATTTAATATATAGGATGATTCAAAGAAGGTGGGCAATCTTTTGGCGGCGCGTTACAGTTTTTGAAATATTGGCAATTTAATATTTTTGTATTGTAAAAATGTTAAACAGCTTACCTACACAGGGAAACATTCTAATAAATGTTCAAAATTTCCTCTCTGAATTTCTAAACATTTCTCGCATCTCGTAGTTCGTCATGGGTGGCCGCTCTAATTGAACCTGAAGACAAACTTATGAACGCGTCCTTATTCTTGCCATACATTCCTCCATCGTTGCAACTGGATTACAATAAATGATATTTTTATCGTTCCATATACAAAATAATCAGACACTCAAATCAGGAGAACTAGGAGGTCACACAAAAGGTCAATTGTTGGAAATCCAGTTATCAAAAAATGTTGTTTGTAAGAAGTTGGTAACTGGAATAGTTCTGTGTAGTTGGGCGCCATAGTGTTGGTAAAAAGTTTGCCTTAACGATGTCTTAGGATAGGCCGTAAAATATCCCAGAAATGCAATTTCGACATTTTCATCATTGAGAATAGGTTTCCTTTTATGCATTTTTCTCTTGACGGTGCCAACATTTTTGATATTTTCCAATATTCGTTTAACACCGTTCTGTGGCAATTTTTGTTTATCTGGGTATTTATCAGTAAACGTCTGAGATGTTCTTGATAAAACTTGATAAATCCGGCAAGAAATAGTGATATTTCTACAGTGCTGTATTGTTGCGTTTCACGGACATGGCAAACTGATAACAAATTTTAAAAGCCGTATAGCGTCTTTACAATACAAAAATGTTAAATTGCCAATATTTCAAAAACAGAAAATTTTTTGAATAGACAATCTTATTCAAAGTGTCCTTTATTTTTATTGCTATATAATATAACTTTATAACAATTGTGGATTTACACTTTATACGATTTTTTTCAAGTTAATATTAATGTAAGTTTTTGATGACGCTGTATTTATTTATTATCAAGATATCAATACAGTACACTAGAGTACAATCTCTTCTGGAAGGACACTAGCCCCAATTAAATAATAAAGGTTTTCATATAGGAGAAATTGGCAGTTATATTTAGGTCTGCAAACGCTAGTTTTGACATAAAATTTAAAATATGTCGAAAATACTTATACATGAAATATGTCTATAATTTTGCGTAGAATCTAAAAATATAATAACATATAGGGCGTTATGTTTAAAATAAGCAAGAAGGCATCCGCTTCCGTTACAACCAACAGTGCCACTATTTTGACAATATTTTAGCCGAATTGCCTCGTAAACTGCCACCTTTTAAATATTTTCCAAAATCTATTTTCTAAAAAATTGATCGCGGCGGTTCGTCGTGAGATACCCAGTATATGTTTCAATTACCTATTCTTTTCTTAGAAAAAAACTTAGTCTCCTTTGATATTGAAAATAGGATCCATTTTCGAGATAAATACCTTTGAACATTTCATTGTATCCAATTTGAATGTAGTTTCATAATAAGAATATCCGTTATCAGCAGTGTGAATTATGGTAAGTAACACAGACTTTTAAGTAATACTAAGGGGTTGAATTCACAAGCTAATAATTTTTCTGGCGAAAAAATAATTTTAGTTTTATTTAAAAATAAGTTATTCCTATTAGGAAACCGCCTTCAAATTGGATGCAGTGAAATAATCAAATGCATTTGTCTAAAAAAAGGTTCATTTTATGTAATTAAAGACGGGTATCTTTTCTATAAAAAAATTATTAGTTAATTAATAATTTAAAAATATATGTTATATTTAAAATTTCTAAAGGGCATTAAAATTTTGTGAAAAAATTGACGATGTACATCTGTCTCATCTAACTCGCAGTAAAAAAAATGTTAAACCATTTCAAGTCAAGAATGTTTATTTATTACAACTTTGACCAAAATTTTATAACATTTTATCAAGCGGAACAAAAGTTATATTGAAAAATTACATTTCCCACATCATGTTTGAGGGCAAATATTAGTTTCATGTGAACCAAGCGCCGCCAAGAGATATCCTACCTTTTCTGGGTGGACCTCTATAGGGTGTATAGTCGGAGTTAAGTTTTTTACTATTAAAAATACATCACCAAGTGTATGCAATAAAAATTTCGTTTCATTACATTTCTTGCGTCAGGAATGAAAAAATTATATTATTATAATTTTGATTAAAAATATACACCTCGCTTCGCCAAAAATGTCGAGGACTTTTAGACCTTATCTGGTTGGCATGGAAATTAGAATCTTTAGTTGGCCCATTTTATTTTGCTTATAATTTGTATTATCTGTGTTAACAAATGAATATTTATATAATAAAATAATATATTAAAATAAAACTTAGAGATAATGCCTTGAAATCGGCAAGAGAAATAGTTATATCCCGAAAATAAACGCAATTTTCCATTTTTGTCGATTTTATGATAAAAGATAAAATTTTTCTAAAAAAACTGAACCGACTTCTAAAAGTGCGCTAAAAAGAAAAAAATAATTATATGAAATTGAAATTTTTGAAGTTGGCGTCAAACTAATACTTGACAAATTGTGATTCGCATAAACAGTTTAAAAATACTTTATTTGTAATTGCTTTCTTACCAGAATTTGTATATATTAGTAGTTATTTGTTTCGTTTAGAAATACTTTGGCGCCGACTTCAAAAACTTCAATTTCATATAAAAATTTATAGTTATTTTTCACTTTTTAGCGCACTTTTAGAAGTCGGTTCAATTTTTTTATAAAAATTTTTGTTTTTCAATTTTTAGTTTTGAATTCATTATGGTATCCATAAATTATTGGAACTAAGTACTAATCGAGATTAGTGTACCTTGCAATGACTCCAGGCTGGCAAAAAAGTACCCATTTTATCCAAAATTGTAAATTACCCTAAAATGAATCACTAATAATGCTTTGATCCTTAGAGTTGTCCAAATACCAGTGAAATTCTGTTAAACAAATATTTAGTCTGTCATAGTAAATCAACTATCTTTAATCTCAAATTAATTTTAGAATGGTCATATAGGCCCCAAAACCTTCAAATATAGATATTTAAAGAACTCGAGACGTAAATATACATATAGATTTTCTTAAAATAATTTTATATTCGCTATTTACATCCTCAAAAATGATTCAGTCCTACATTTGGACAAAATCGAAAAATGTTAAATTTTTAGGACGCCATTGAATCCACCAGACTGAGTTTTTCAAAAAAATAGTTTAAATTCGTAATTAACACTAACAAAAATCCCCCAATACATCGAGGCAAAATCGAGAGATGCAGAATTTTTAATCTGCCATCTTGAATCCGCCACATTAATTTTTTTTTAATTAATGTCAGATTCATAATGTGTGATCCCAAAAACTCCCCCATATCAAGTTTAAAAAAAAATCGGACAAAATTAATTTTTTAACTGCCAATATTGGATACGCCATATTGAATTTTTTAAAAATAATTTCAGATTCGTTATGTGCGACCCCGAAAACTACTCCATACTAATTTTGGAAAAATCAAACAAAATTGACTTTTTTCCGCCATATTGGATCCACCATATTGAATTTTAGATTCGTCATGTGCGATCCCAAGAACTTCCCCGTACCAATTTTGGAGAAAATCGGACAAAATTGATTTTTTTGTTCGCCATATTGGATCCACCATATTGATTTTTTTAAAAATATTTTGGATTCATTATATGCGACCCCAAAAACTCCCCCACGCCATTTTTGGAGAAAATCAGACGAAATTAAATTTTCTTGTCAGCCATATTGAATTTTTTTAAATAATTTCAGATTCGTTGTGTACGACCCCGAAAATTCCTCCATATCAATTTTGGAGAAAATCGGACAAAATTAGTTTTTTGGCCGCCATATTGTCAGCGCCATCTTGGATTTTACTGCACCAATATCGTCCAATATATATATATATATATATATATATATATATATATATATATATATATATATATAAAATAAAATAGAATAAAATATTGGCGAAGCGGACGTGAAAATTTGTCAATCTACATGATTCTCGTTTTAAAAAGTGCGGAGCACTCCAAAATATGGAAAAACTCCGGGTCCGACAGATGGCGACAGCGCTGTTTCGTCCTAATATGGGACTCGTCAGGCCACCGCAGTCAGTACAAACCATCATCTCGCCTGTGCATCGTATAAAGCTGAATTTATAATCAAAACACAGCAAATAAGACGACAAAGGCGACATCTCGATGGTCCACTTGATAATACAAGAACCACACAGATTAACAAAGTTTGTAAAAGAACCGTCATATGGTGGCGCGACGGTGAATTAAAACAGAAATACGTAAAATCGAGTACCTTTGGGCAGCGCGTTTCGTGTACTCGATTTTACATATTTCTGTTTTAATTCACCGTCGCGCCACCATATGACGGTTCTTTTACAAACTTTGTTAATCTGTGTGGTTCTTGTATTATCAAGTGGACCGTCGAGATGTCGCCTTTGTCGTCTTATTTGCTGTGTTTTGATTATAAATTCAGCTTTATACGATGCAAAGGCGAGATGATGGTTTGTACTGACTGCGATGGCCTGACGAGTCCCATATTAGGACGAAACAGCGCTGTCGCCATCTGTCGGACCCGGAGTTTTTCCATATTTTGGAGTGCTCCGCACTTTTTAACACGAGAATCATGTAGATTGACAAATTTTCACGTCCGCTTCGCCAATATTTTATTCTATTTTATTTTAAATTACACGGACAAAAACTTATCTACATATTTATATATATATATATATATATATATATATATATATATATATATATATATATATATCTTGAATATAACGTAAAAAATTTCATTCAAATCGGTGTCGCCGTTCCGGAGTAACCGGTGTACATACAAAAAAAACATATATAGTGGACGAATTGAGAACCTCCTTCTTTTAGAAGTCGGTTAAAAATGATTTTTTCTCGCTGGGTTTTTAAGGTTCAAAACTTGATTATCTTGTTGTTACACTTGTCAATTTAATCCCTCTGCTGTCAACTTAGGCCGGTTTTAAAATTGGGCAACTAGGGGATAACTATTTAATTTTTTTTCCACAGTATATGGTTTAATTAGACACCCTAATAAAATAATTATGTTCGAATTTGATCAGACGTTCTTGAATTAAGGGAATGGAAATAAATATTCCAAACTAGTTCATTTCATCTGTATGTGAAATGTCTATGAAAAAGAAGATTAAAATTTATACGAAGATTTTCAGTGTATTTTTAAATAGCCCTTAAAACTGACATCCAGAGATGCTTGATTGCGACGAATGCATATTTAAAAATTGTTTCTCGTATTTAAAAGCAGCCTTATGTTAATTTTTCTTTTACAGATCAGTCTCATGCTTCAGGATGGACCTTTCGATACGAAATATGTAAACGCTCAATTAAAGATTTTTATTTCGTCAATACCTACTTCTCTTTATTGTAGAAAAATAACTAGAATATTATCACAAGAAAATTCTTTTAAAAAACGGTAAGCCGTGTTATGTTACGTGTAAATGATTATCTTGTGGCCATTATTTCTTTCTAACGAAGCCAGTAAAAGTCCAAGAACTGAAAATCGATGATAAGGTATGACTCCGTGGGGAAATCAACCGGCTTTTTTTCTTTTCGGACTAGGTTATACGCGTTTTTTATTTAATTTATTTTCTTGTTTGCGGAAAAAATGGCCAAATTTATCCTGCTTACGTAAATTAAACAAAAAAGTCTTAATTTTGGGATAATGCTAAGCTGCCTTTTTATTTCATATGTTTTATGCTATGTTTCTCAAAACTATTATTTAGGATTTTTATACATATTATCTATTTAAATATACTAGTACTGTTTTTTACATATTTTATTTACAAATATATATTGAAACTTCAAATATACTAAGAGCGTATGGGTGGGGCTTTCTATTATAATCAATATTAGTCTACACACAGTAAGTAAAGGATACAAAAATCGGATACAAAAACCTAAAGGTAAGGTATTTATTGAAATATGATATAAAAAACAGTGTCTTCATCTTTTCACATTTTACATACAACGTGTAATAAATACCGTAAAATGCTAATTCCGGACTATGACCCAAATTACTTTAAAAATAGTCTAAATTGTCGATAAAGCATATTGACCAGTCTAACAATAATCCAATCAAGTTTTGAATATTAAAATACAAAACCACAAAGATCGTTTTATTTTTTTCCAAGTTGACAAAAATCAAAATTTCGTTTATATTAGGTATACACATAGATGACGTCGAAAGGAATGGACATTGTTGATCTACAAAAACAAATCGTCACACATGTGTCACAATGAATAGATATTTGTTAAACTGTTTTGGAAAAAAAATGGAAAATTGTATATCAGTTTTATAACATGTTTAAAGGTAATTCTCATGAGATAAATTTATTATTAAAGTGACATATTTCACATTATCTTTAGAAACAGCATACTATTACAACGTTAAACTAATATTACGCTTTATAATTGTTATATTGTTCCGTTTATTGCCATAAAAATTTAAAAGCCAGATTCACTAAAAAGATTTAAGACCAGATGTAGTTGCCATGAAATTTAGATCTTCTGTTGGTCACTTTTGTTTTACTTAACTTTTATTCATATGTCAACAAATGAACGCTTTATGTATAGATACTAAGGATAAAAACCTTCCGATAAAGCCTTGAAAAAGTAAAAGAAATAATTATATCTCGAAAATAAATAAAATTCTCTATTTTTACCGATTCAGTAATATAACAAAATTACTATTTTATGCTTGTATTTTTAGGATTTAAAACTTGCTTGACTTATTATAGCTCTTGTCAATTTTAAGTTCTATATTGTCAATTTAGGACGGTTTTAGAATTAAATCATATTAGTGAATTCGGGGGTAAAATTTTCAAAAAGAATGATAAACTATTAAATGTGACAACCCCACAAATTTCCAATAATCAATTTTAATTTGTTTAATAGGGACCCCCAAATGTTTGTACACTTTTAAACTCCTTGTAAAATTATGAACATTTTTTCTATTACATATCCCATGCCTAAATATAATTGTTTTCGATTTATCAGCAGTTAAAACTCGAAATGAAGTAGTAACAACAGTTAATTTATTATTTTACTAAATATTGAAAATTCCTTCCCTTTTGGTTAATTAACATTAGCCTAAGTGATCCATAAATTTATTCTGAACGTTTATGATTGCTTCTGTAGTAATTAACCGTATTTCGTGAATAATCCGATTCATCAAGTCTTCTATACTAACTGCCTTAGTTCGGAAAACTTTACTTTTAAGCTAACCCCACAAAAAAAGTCAAAAGGGTTTAATTCTGGAGTCCTCGGTGGCTACTCAATAGGTTTCCATCTTTCAATTCACCTTTTTGCGAAAACATCATAGGTAAATCTGGATTTTCTTGTTCAGGAAACAGAGTCAAAAAAGCAGGAATAAAATTTTCTTGTAAAAACTCTAAATATCTTTCGCCACTTAAATTTCCATCAAAAAAGATATTCAAGTACCCTGGTTTACTAACATGGTCTAACTTTAAAATCTGTTTCAGTTGATAGTAGAAGGTTTAAATAGACAACTGCAATAATAAGTCAAGCAAGTTCATAATCTTAAAATATAAAGGTAAACAAATCGACCCACGGTCTTTTTTAATTTCTGCTGATTGGATCTCCAAGTATGATGATTTCTCTCGAAGCACGACTCAATTTTTCAAAAAATGCATCCTTCTCATTAATCGGTGCTCTATTATTTATGTTCTATACTCCTAAAATGGTCCGTTTCTGTCTAAACAGTTAACATTGACTATATGTTCACTGATTGCTTCCCATGATGTTATGTGCGTCCTTAGATTTTTTTAATCAAATAGCTACTCCGTATTGTGCTCTCTTTTCTTTTCCTACTCCACTAAAAAAAAATGTTTATATTGTCTGACATTTTCTAATCCTTATCCTTCCTTCTTGGTTTCCGTTATCACAACTACGTTTACGTTTTGGGTGTTTATTTATCACCTCGTTTATTTTCTGTGAGAAGTCTTGCACGTTGCGATTTCCAAAAATCATAGTCCTTTTTCGTTGCAATTGTCTTCGTTTAAGAAATAGTCATGTTTGAAGCCGTTGACTCGTTATTTTTTTCCCGAGTATCAGAACGTTAGCCTAATGCCTGCACCTGACCATATTTGTTTCAAGTTTTCTTCCTTTAGCCAACATCCAAATGCAAATAAACAGCTTAGTTTTAATTTTTATCGTAATATTAACAAAAAAAGAAAAATTCATATCCTTAACATTTTATACACAGTATAATGTTTTAATATAACATTATGTCGTTGTCAGGTTACCAGGTTCAGCGACCTTTTTAAAAATCAGCGGCGGCCAATAGCATAAGAAATTCACTTTCATTTACTACATCAAAAAAAAACTAACAGATTATTATTGTATTAAAAAAGCTTACTTCAACTTCCCTAGGTAGCAGTAACAAAAACAACAAAAGCATTATAGTCCAAGAGCAGAGACAAAAAAATCCTTTTCTGATCATGGAAATTTTAAAGAACGATGACAACTGTCCGGATACCTGATCAGACGGAGTACAGGGAAAACCTTAACTTCTTTAAAGATCTTCTTTCAATTAGTCCATCCATAAGTTTTTTTTTTAATGGAGCACACATATTTTTATAACGGAATCTGATTCTACGCAACAAAATATGACACATTTGTTTAAATTTTTTTTTCAAAGACGTCTTTCTTGATCTCTAATGATCTTTAAATTTAATAGTCCGGTCAAGTTAGCATCAAAAATAGGGGTAAGGTTACATTAATTCGCACCTTGCTAAAAATTGGCATGAATGTTGGGAACCCTATTATACACAATTTGTCAATTATCCACATCAATCCGAAGTGTGGAAAAAAATTTATTCAAGGTCAAATGTTGCAAAAATCGGTTTTTTGAGTTTTCCAGCTAAACGGTAAGTTTTATAATAAAAATACGTGAGACAAAAATTATTCATCATGCAATTATCTATAAAAATTGTTCATACACTTTTGTCCTAAGAATCACCATTTCGGAGATACAGCGATGCAAAATGTTGAAAAAGTTGTATTCTTCATAATATGCACACGTTTCCGCGCCACCCGTGAGGTAGTGTACATGGCGCGTTTTTTTTTACGTGGTTTCCCCGGTAGGCCTATTCCACGATCTATTGTGCTTCTGTTGAGTTAAAAAGCTATTGTATTAAATTGAAAATGGTACTATTGTAAATAACAAGAGCGGTGTAAGTAATGCGTAAATTGAGAAAATTATTCGTCTGATTGATACTCTTCTAATGGAACATAATCCATACTGTCTTGCTCTTCTTCTTCTCCTTCTTCTTCTCTAGTGATTATCAACAAAACATATTAATGTTGATGCTCCTGACTTTTCTGTTATAATAATTTTATCGCCATACTTCAACTTTAATCGTAACTTAATGGTTCTATTATCTAACGAATTGTTGCAAATATTTTGTAATTCGTCTAATGAAAATTGACAATCATCACTATTTTCGATGTGTGCAAATATTTCTTCCATTAAAAGATTCGTACTTTCAGATTGAGGACGACCGGCTTGACCCCCCGTAGTCGGTCTCAAGAAGGCATTATGACAGTCTTTATGATACTTAGCTTCGGCAGCAACTAAATCATGTTCGAACTCAATTCGAGTAATAACAGCTTTTGCTACATGATCAGAACGAGTCTGGACTATATTCAGGATTGTTTCTTTGAATGAAAGTGTTGTTACATGAAAAATTTTACGCCGATACTTCAGTGCTTTTCTGTTTTCTAGCTCTTCATTCAATTCATTGCCACAAAATAAGCAACACTTTTTAAAACAAAAAAATGGTTCACTTACGCGTGCTCTAGTACGAGGTGGACTTATTTTTGATGTACTAGCTTGTTCTTCATCCTGTTTTCTTTTCAATGCAGCGATTGTACCCTTCCGAGTATAGTTTTTTCGACACTGCACATGAACTGTCACAGAAGTCTGGTCTTTCAGGTATTCCGAAAATTCATCACCTCTTTCAATACTTGCATTAATTAATGTCTTTAGGCCACGATCAACAGTAACTGTTTCGCTTTCGGTCAAATGTTTATTACAAATAAAGCACAACTGCGACATTTCTATTACGAACACAAAACTGCACAAATTTTGTTTGAAAATATAAGCAATAACTACGTGTTCTTACTACGAAAGAATGCTTGAGACTAATACTATTCCATCTAGGGAGGCCCTTCAAAAAGGAGCAGGTATACGAGCGTCGCCACGTGGATAATTGAATAGTAGACAGATGTTGCTCAAGGCCGTACGGTCATATAAAATGAGGGACTGGGTTTTTTTTGGAGTTTATATTTTTAAAACTGTATAATATGTATGTATACGCTATGAAAATTAATATTTTTACTTATATTATCGTTCTGTAACGTATATTACGGTAATTGACATGCATATTATGAAAAATACAACTTTTTCAACATTTTGCATCGCTGTATCTCCGAAATGGTGATTCTTAGGAAAAAAGTGTATGAACAATTTTTATAGATAATTGCATGATGAATAATTTTTGTCTCACCTATTTTTATTATAAAACTTACCGTTTAGCTGGAAAACTCAAAAAACCGATTTTTGCAACATTTGACCTTGAATAAATTTTTTTCCACACTTCGGATTGATGTGGATAATTGACAAATTGTGTATAATAGGGTTCCCAACATTCATGCCAATTTTTAGCAAGGTGCGAATTAATGTAACCTTCAATGTCTATTTTGACCGGACTATAAGTTCGCGTTCTGTTCATACAAAATCTCTTATGTACTTTGCTAGCCGAATTTTCGGAGAGGCAGCTGTGATATGTAACAGTTCTGCGTCATCCTAAAAGACAATGTCATTTTGAGGAGTCATAATCATATTTTTACAGCAAACTAAATTTTCTAGGGACATAATAACTTGTTTAAAAATAACAACAGTAGATAATCACGTTTTTACAGTTCAAAAGCTTTATTAGCACACAGTAATTTATATTATAACAACAACATAAAGTAATTATCACATTTTTCTGTCAATCAAATTTATTAGAAGATAATGTTCATTTTATAATAACAAAACAAAATAATAATCACACTCTTTCTTCAAACAAAACTTTTTAATACAAAAACTCATTTCATAATAACAAAAGTAGATTATCACTTTTTTACTGCAAACAAAATTTTTTAACAACATAATTCTTTTTATAGTAAAAAAATTGAATAATTATATTTTTACTGTCTGCAAGATTTTTTAGAACATAACAATTTATTTTATAATAACAAAACTAAATAATCACATTTTTACTATTAACAAGATGAAAGTATTTTCCAACCAAAGCCGTGAATACCTGATTATCTACTATTGCTACTTTTAAACAAGCTATTATATTTTTAGAAAATTTTGTTTGCAGTAAAAATATGATTATGACTTCTCAAAATGACATTGTCTTTTGAGATGACGTAGAACTGTTAGATATCATAGCCGTCTTTCCGTTTAAGAGATTTTATGTAAACAGAAAGCGAACTTAAATTTAAAGGTCATTTAGAGGTCAAGAAAGACATTTTCGACAAATTTAAACAAATATTTCATATTTTGTATAGTATATAGTATCTTTCCACAAAATTTCCTAGACTAAAAAAGATGTCTACTTTTTTACAACCTGTTCTCAGCCTATAAACTGTTATATTCGCAAAACACAAATATTTTAAGGTGTGATTTGCCGTTCACATCCATTTGTTGTCTAATCAACTTTATGTATTAATGTTTAAACTTTTTTGTCTTTATATTAAGGGGATATCTCACTGTAGACGTTCAAAGATCAGGTAAATTTTACAATTTTTTTTAGCGATTTATATTATAGTATCAATTTCATTCTTTTTGGGTTATAATAATATATTATTGAAGTATGTAAAAAACATTTGTTTTATTGATTTGATATATATTTTATAAAAAAAATTATAATGTAAGAGGAGTGTCAAAAAAAGATAAGACGCTAGCGCCAGGAGTTTAGCTATGCTGGTTCATCTCAAACAAAAAAACAAAAAAGTTTCATAATCAGTATGCTTCAGGTTACCACTGGTAGTAAAATATTTTTTTAAATATTTCATGCCGGGAAAAATAGTAAATATAAATTTTTTGTCTTAGTTTTACTACGAAATATAGTCATATATGTTTAAAGTACGTGATTAAAATTTGGAGAGTATCAGTACGATGGTTTTTCAAAATTTCTTAACTCCGGATGCAAAAACATTATTTCGAGAAACACACATTTAAAGTTTCTCTATAAAAACTCAGCGATGCCTTCTGCCTCTTAGTAAAGATCCTATTCTTGTAGATTCTGGATTTCCTGGGAGCTTCAGAACTGCGGCGGTCCACAAACGATCATGGCCGCTCACGTATGCAAGAATGAAAGAGGTGGAGCATGCGCAAGCTGGTTGAATCTTTATAAAACTTTCTGAGAACATTTTTGAATGTTCGTACTTTTGAAAAATGTATTTGAAAAAAAAATTGATTTGAACTTGATAAAGTGGGATGCCCCCTTAAGTTCTCAATAAAATTTAATTATTTAGCTACATTCTTGGGACGTTATATTTGCATGCATTAAATAGAAATTTAATTTTTGGATTTATTATAAAATATTGGCATGGAAACACATTTTTGTAACTATGTCGATGACAAAAATATAATATTTCTATGACTATCGATATATCAGTACCGAAATATCTCCATGAACTAACTATATTCGATAACTATAAATATATATATATATATATATATATATATATATATATATATATATATATATATGTATATATATATATATATATATATATATATATATATATATGAGTTCATGGCAAGTCTTATAGTTTCGTCATACCCATCCATCCATTCATCCGTATTACAATGAAAATTTACTGACATCTGTTTTTTATTAATCCAAAAATTGACCACAGGTTTGTTTCCGCACTTCTATGAGGAGTGATTGCGAACTAATTATATGTTTCATATTTCTTTAGCCCAGTTATTTTCCAATATCTGTTTAATATTTCCTATAATCTTCATATTAGTATTTAAACTTTGGATTATGTTTTATTAAACTCAGTCTTTATTTGTTTTAGACTGTATTCTCTTTTAGTTTAGCAACGATAGATTTTAAAAACCTGAAGAAATTCGACGTTGAAACCTATAGTAAATTCAGTGAACATTGATACTAATAAATTACATACTAATTTACGAAATACCAACATTATTGTATTAGTATTGTAAATTAGAATTTAATCTCTAATGTTTCAAAATGCTTTCCGCCAAAAAGCTCATCCTGTGTAAGAAAATTTTGAAGGCACATGCTTTCAGTTGACTCAATCATAGACGTGCAACGAAATTGTACAAATAAAGAACAACGCCAATAATGGCTCTAACATAATGAATGTCAGATTTGCACTTGACCCGTTTTTTTGTTAAGTTTAAATACATTTGTTCATAATTTGAGAGTTGATTTTTTACAAATATTAGTCTACATAGTAATTTTTTAATTTTGGTTTTTGTATTGTATTACTTGCTAACCGAAGGCCAAGACTGATATTGATTCCCCTCAATTTCATTCTAGTGTTTCAAAATATTTACTACTTTCACACAAATATCAAATTAAGGGTATTGCATACTACGCCAGTGGCTAAAATAATTATTAAATTACAAATTATTGACTTGGTGCAGTGCAGCAGACGGCTTTTTATGCGCTTTTAAATGGGAAAAACGCATACTGTAATGGAATTGGTATTAACTCATTTCATTAAAAGTATACATTCGTGCGAACCGGCTTTCACACCATGTCAATGGATATATAAATTATTAAACATTTGTCATGCTTTGATTACTTTTTTAATTGAAGTTAACCGGAAGAATGATAAATATTTAAAATTCCATAGTTTGTATGTATGTATATTAATTTCCATATATATATATATATATATATATATATATATATATATATATATATATATGTTAATGCGGATTTCACGGATTCCTCCGTGTGAGATGCAATAGCAGTGGATATATCCACATTATGCCGTTGTAGTGCTGAAATCACATTCAGCAAACATACAACTATATGCAGCTCCGCGTATGAATGAAGTAAAATGCGAACAGTAAATG
The DNA here is from genome assembly GCA_034092305.1 of Diaprepes abbreviatus. Taxonomy (NCBI): domain Eukaryota; kingdom Metazoa; phylum Arthropoda; class Insecta; order Coleoptera; family Curculionidae; genus Diaprepes; species Diaprepes abbreviatus. Next base: position 13,942,450 of record JASJET010000110.1, on the reverse strand, counting down.
CAAACTTCTCTCCATCATATCCTTTCTGTGTTAGAGGTTGCACAGTTAGAATAAATTGTTATAAAGCGCAATTTATCCTATTCCACCACCAACGAGATGATGGCCTACCTGTACCACCATACCGAGAAGAAAGTCAAAACTTATCCTCCCCGCCACAGTGATACGGCAGAGGTACATGTTTCGTCTCTACTAGACTCATCAGGGTACCGACATGCACCTGACTATGCAAAGGACAGATCGGAAGGAAGCATGCACATACTGAACGCGGCTTCTCCGGCCTCCCGCCGGATGGCGTATATATGTTAATGCGGATTTCACGGATTCCTCCGTGTGAGATGCAATAGCAGTGGATATATCCACATTATGCCGTTGTAGTGCTGAAATCACATTCAGCAAACATACAACTATATGCAGCTCCGCGTATGAATGAAGTAAAATGCGAACAGTAAATGCAAACTTCTCTCCATCATATCCTTTCTGTGTTAGAGGTTGCACAGTTAGAATAAATTGTTATAAAGCGCAATTTATCCTATTCCACCACCAACGAGATGATGGCCTACCTGTACCACCATACCGAGAAGAAAGTCAAAACTTATCCTCCCCGCCACAGTGATACGGCAGAGGTACATGTTTCGTCTCTACTAGACTCATCAGGGTACCGACATGCACCTGACTATGCAAAGGACAGATCGGAAGGAAGCATGCACATACTGAACGCGGCTTCTCCGGCCTCCCGCCGGATGGCGTATATATGTTAATGCGGATTTCACGGATTCCTCCGTGTGAGATGCAATAGCAGTGGATATATCCACATTATGCCGTTGTAGTGCTGAAATCACATTCAGCAAACATACAACTATATGCAGCTCCGCGTATGAATGAAGTAAAATGCGAACAGTAAATGCAAACTTCTCTCCATCATATCCTTTCTGTGTTAGAGGTTGCACAGTTAGAATAAATTGTTATAAAGCGCAATTTATCCTATTCCACCACCAACGAGATGATGGCCTACCTGTACCACCATACCGAGAAGAAAGTCAAAACTTATCCTCCCCGCCACAGTGATACGGCAGAGGTACATGTTTCGTCTCTACTAGACTCATCAGGGTACCGACATGCACCTGACTATGCAAAGGACAGATCGGAAGGAAGCATGCACATACTGAACGCGGCTTCTCCGGCCTCCCGCCGGATGGCGTATATATGTTAATGCGGATTTCACGGATTCCTCCGTGTGAGATGCAATAGCAGTGGATATATCCACATTATGCCGTTGTAGTGCTGAAATCACATTCAGCAAACATACAACTATATGCAGCTCCGCGTATGAATGAAGTAAAATGCGAACAGTAAATGCAAACTTCTCTCCATCATATCCTTTCTGTGTTAGAGGTTGCACAGTTAGAATAAATTGTTATAAAGCGCAATTTATCCTATTCCACCACCAACGAGATGATGGCCTACCTGTACCACCATACCGAGAAGAAAGTCAAAACTTATCCTCCCCGCCACAGTGATACGGCAGAGGTACATGTTTCGTCTCTACTAGACTCATCAGGGTACCGACATGCACCTGACTATGCAAAGGACAGATCGGAAGGAAGCATGCACATACTGAACGCGGCTTCTCCGGCCTCCCGCCGGATGGCGTATATATGTTAATGCGGATTTCACGGATTCCTCCGTGTGAGATGCAATAGCAGTGGATATATCCACATTATGCCGTTGTAGTGCTGAAATCACATTCAGCAAACATACAACTATATGCAGCTCCGCGTATGGATGAAGTAAAATGCGAACAGTAAATGCAAACTTCTCTCCATCATATCCTTTCTGTGTTAGAGGTTGCACAGTTAGAATAAATTGTTATAAAGCGCAATTTATCCTATTCCACCACCAACGAGATGATGGCCTACCTGTACCACCATACCGAGAAGAAAGTCAAAACTTATCCTCCCCGCCACAGTGATACGGCAGAGGTACATGTTTCGTCTCTACTAGACTCATCAGGGTACCGACATGCACCTGACTATGCAAAGGACAGATCGGAAGGAAGCATGCACATACTGAACGCGGCTTCTCCGGCCTCCCGCCGGATGGCGTATATATGTTAATGCGGATTTCACGCATTTACTGTTCGCATTTTACTTCATTCATACGCGGAGCTGCATATAGTTGTATGTTTGCTGAATGTGATTTCAGCACTACAACGGCATAATGTGGATATATCCACTGCTATTGCATCTCACACGGAGGAATCCGTGAAATCCGCATTAACATATATACGCCATCCGGCGGGAGGCCGGAGAAGCCGCGTTCAGTATGTGCATGCTTCCTTCCGATCTGTCCTTTGCATAGTCAGGTGCATGTCGGTACCCTGATGAGTCTAGTAGAGACGAAACATGTACCTCTGCCGTATCACTGTGGCGGGGAGGATAAGTTTTGACTTTCTTCTCGGTATGGTGGTACAGGTAGGCCATCATCTCGTTGGTGGTGGAATAGGATAAATTGCGCTTTATAACAATTTATTCTAACTGTGCAACCTCTAACACAGAAAGGATATGATGGAGAGAAGTTTGCATTTACTGTTCGCATTTTACTTCATTCATACGCGGAGCTGCATATAGTTGTATGTTTGCTGAATGTGATTTCAGCACTACAACGGCATAATGTGGATATATCCACTGCTATTGCATCTCACACGGAGGAATCCGTGAAATCCGCATTAACATATATACGCCATCCGGCGGGAGGCCGGAGAAGCCGCGTTCAGTATGTGCATGCTTCCTTCCGATCTGTCCTTTGCATAGTCAGGTGCATGTCGGTACCCTGATGAGTCTAGTAGAGACGAAACATGTACCTCTGCCGTATCACTGTGGCGGGGAGGATAAGTTTTGACTTTCTTCTCGGTATGGTGGTACAGGTAGGCCATCATCTCGTTGGTGGTGGAATAGGATAAATTGCGCTTTATAACAATTTATTCTAACTGTGCAACCTCTAACACAGAAAGGATATGATGGAGAGAAGTTTGCATTTACTGTTCGCATTTTACTTCATATATATATATATATATATATATATATATATATATATATTATGTTGGATATTCTCACGGGCGTAATGCGTAATCGACGGTTTTCGGGCATCCTGATCGTTCGTAAAGGCCGTACCGTGAGCTTTGAAAATGGTGAATAAGATTTCACCAAAACGTCAGCTGACTTACAGTCCTGAGAGGAACTCAGCACATACACGGGATGTTACATCAATAGATAAAAAGACGGCTGAGATGAAGATGTTGGGGCCAAAACTACCAGTAGCTTAGACTAAGTCAGCAATGATAAAACTAATTAAATATTATTCCCAACAGCTCTTTAAAGTATGATGAAATGAACCTATGAACTGTAAACTGTCGGAGATATAAATACAAATATCTGACAATGTCCAGAAGAAAACTGCAATTAGTTACAGGGATTCTCATTGGGCTCTGGCAGCTAAAACAACACTTGAATAATATGAAGGTGTATGACACTCTCATATGAGATTATAGAGCATATTCTATGTGCCTGTCTCGATCTTTCAATAAAAAGTTAGGTGAGTATTGGTTCACTTTGACAGATATAAGTGCAATGCCGCTTAGCAACGTCGTCGTCCACTTAAATTCTCGAGGCTAAACAACGGGCTAAGCCAGGCAGACTGCTATAGGAGGATGCACAACTGGTCTATTGTATATATATATATATATATATATATATATATATATATATATATATATATATATATATATATATATTAAATAATCAATTTCCTAAATGTTCGACGAGATAACAGTAAATTACGTATTTCATAATCTTGGCGAATTTTCTTGTGGACTAGACAGTTAACGCGCAAAAATAAATTCAAACTTTGAAAATATTGTAACAGTCCTAAACTTATATTTAAACAACATTTTCATTATAAGTACGTGTATTACCCCCTGGTATCCGACACTGGTTGCTCTCAGCAACGAATTACTACATTACAACTCTCTTTGGCTTTATTATTTTTTGGGTCCCATGTGTGTACCATATACGTAATGGAAAAATATCTTACTTCATGTTATCAGATTATCATTTTTTTAGTAAACGCCGTAAAAGCCACCTTTTAGGTTTTCTCCTTTTATCAACATACAGAGAAACATTTCCATAGAAATTCGGCCAAATTCTTTTCTTTTTTAATTTGAGTACCACTTGATTCAAATTTAATTGAACCGAGAAGTACTCAAATTTACCCCCCCCCCCCCCCCCGGTTTTGCGATCTACCGCATACAGCCACTACTCCAATTAAATTTAATAATAATCAAATATTAGGACAAATACTATTGATTCCAAGCATGCAGAAATATAAAAACGCCCAACCTATTAGAGGGAATCGAGCCCGCTCCACGTTGGTGAAATACCGATCACTCGTCACCTACACCACCGCTACGCCCCGATCAACTCACTGTAGTGCCTCTCTCGATACGATCTCGGTTCGCCCTCGGTTCGATACATTTTATTTAAATGAAAAAGAGTTTACGATATCGAAATCTCCGCAAAAGCGATAGTGTGAATAGGTTCATTATTTCTCCTGTAAGAATATTTTATCGGACCGAGAGCGTATCGAGATCGTATCGAGAGAGGCCCTATAGTGAGAATCTGGCCTAATGCTGTAGAAAAGGATCATGTAATAAGAAAACAAAATATCCCTACCTATTATAGTTTTAAGGAGGAGCCTTGAATTACATATGAATTACTTTTTGTATTGGGTCTTGATATTCAGTTATGGATTTTGATTATTCAGATTTTAATTAATATTTACGCACAATATTCTGTCACTCTCAGAAATAGATAAAAATTTAAATATGAAACATCTGACGATTTTGCCAACGTATTGTATGCAAATTCCACTACAGGAAACTTATTGCTAATTTACAGATAGATACCATTTAATACTGTTTAAAATAGACACCAAGACGTACCCAGTTGTATTTCATTATCTCTATTTTATGTTGCTAATTTAAAACAGTTTATATCCTCTTTCTATCGGCAAACTTTAGCTCTACTGATAATCTATGATTCGCTGGAACGCATTTGGAACGTTTCTAATTCAATTGTTGCTCGTTAAAGCTGTTCAAAGCTGTTTATTAAGATGGTTCATACATATTTACTTTGTAATTTTTGGTAGACTAGAAATTTTTATACTTTTTTATAAAATTCTTATGTTAATAGTCTATCTTTGTTTCAACAATGGTAGGCCGAAGTTACTGCTCGCTGCAAAAAAAGTTTGGGCACAATTAGAAAATGCTAAAAAGAGATAATTGCATAACAAATAATCTATGGAAATTATATGTTTCATATCATGTTGAATTTCAACTTTAAAATAACACATTTGTTTTAACTTTTTACTAATAATGGAAAATAAAATGTTGAAAACCAAAATACTTTGTAAGCGTATTTTATTCGAATTAAAAGAAAATTTAAGGCTTTAAATGAGAAGATCGGGATAGTAAAAGATAACAAGTGACATATTATGGAGAAGGATAGGGTACTGATAAGTAACAAATGAAAGAAAAATCATATTCAGCATGCCATTTTAATATTACGTGCAGCAGCAGTTCTATGGTAAATAATTGTGTCTTTGTATTTTCAGTTTATATTTAAAAAAAACATTTTTCTCCATCCAATACATATTGTAGAAATTGATACAAAAATACTGGTTCGAAGAAAGAAATAAAGACCTCCGAATTCTAAAAAAATGACTTTTGGCTAGTTTTTGCAAGAGATTACCCTCTGTAAAAACATATTCTACTGAAGCACACGTTCTTCTCTCTGACTTTTATTTTTATATTCCTTTCGAAATCCTCGTGTTTCCTTTTATTTCCACTTTTTACGACTGTCCGTAAAAAATCCTTCGACTAAATAGCTTTCCTTTTTTTAATAGTATATAAAAATATACTAGCCCTACCGATTTTAGGCACTTTTGTGTTAAAACTTTAGTAGAAGACATGTCGTAAAAATGAAAAATTGCCGATTTATGTTATGCTCTTAATTAAATTAAATGTTTTGTAAACAATAAAAAAGCAGTAAAAGTTAGAAAAATGTTTTCTAAGAATTGTATTACAGATAAAACAGCTTGTTAAGAGATAAGTTGCTCGTCTATCTATCTAACTCTACAGGGTGTCTCGAAAAGGTCTGTACAAAATGCTAACGCAAATTCCTAAGGCTAAAATGTGAGTCTAAAAGTTAATACTTTCCAAAATACAGGATGTTATAATTTTTAAAACTTTTTGTATATATTTGTCGTAATATGATTTGCTCTAAATCTAGTACTTTGGGTTTTTTTTAGGATAAGAAATCAAAAACTGAATACAGTTTTAATGTACGTTGCACATGGAATCATCAGCAGCTTCATTACTTCTTTTGAATTTAATTAAAATTCTTATTTCTTGACATGTTTTACTCAAAGAAGGTGAACCTAACATGTGTCGCTTCGAGCAGCCGTTTTTGAGATAATCGAATTTAAATGTTTTATTGCGTACTAAGGCTCGTGGTAGTCCTCTTTTATGCTTTATCCAGGCTTAGGACTAGTCCAAGAAATTTGGAGCGTGTTTAAGGGTCAATAGGCCAACAACAATAAAAATTTACATAGCACCTCATTTCACCAACCTCTAATTTTAGAATTTATCATTTAATTCTTACATTTTTCGATATGGCTGAACATTACACTAACGCATAAATGACCAATATGGTATTAGTTTACGGTTATTGACCAGGTCGGGAGTCGGTGAAAGTATACAAAGAAAGATTTCCAAATATACTCATACCAAACCACCAAACACTTGCCTCTGTTGAAAGGCGTCTTCGAGATACCGGTAGTTTTGCTTCTGCAGCGATTGCTTGTGGACAGAATCTTACCACTAAGACATCGGAGGTAAAGGATGAAATTTTAGAACTGGCTAAAGAAAATTCGAGTCTGAGGATGATCCTCCACTAGCTACTAGACAAAATATGTGGTGCACACCCCCACATTCCACATAAATTTTTAAAATCGATAGATCGGCTGGGGAAATAAGGCTCCTGTAAACTGGTCACCCCGGTCACCTATGGGGAACTCTTAAGCAGATCGTATACTATATACTTGTAAATATTGAAGAATTGTGGACACGAATACAAAATTCAATAAACAATTGATGCTTGGATGCATGATGGAAATAGTGCAGTTCAACTTTTTCTGCAGAATTAATCCTTGTGTACATGAAAACCGAGGCAATTTTGAACATTTACTTAGAGTTGAATTAAAAAATTAAATAAATAGTATTTTTTGTTTTTGGTTTGTTATTGATTTTATGTTATTGTTGTTGTCCTTTGCCAGTTGATTCTTACATTATCATCATTATTAGCTCGTTAATAAGTAAACTTTAATTGTTATTGTCCTATTGTCCTTGATTAATTGAGTGATATTGCAGATCAGGGTTGAAAAGACCATACATTGCAGACTAGTGATTTATTGTGTTACCTTTTATATCTGTTCTACGTGAACAACAGGCTTAGTAGCCTGTTCACTAGTTTAACTTTGAGTATAAGAATTCCGAATCCTTGAAGATGTCCCCAGTAAGTTAGCGCATCGCATTCAAAGCTGTTGTTCTCTTTATTATATAGTCTACATCAGCGGTCTCCAAAAATCCTTTCTCACATAGATATGTTGTACAAAACCGCAATAAAATTTTAATGTCTTTTTCTGTCCAAACAGGATAGCATTTTCTTACACTGAGCCATAATTCACCTAAAGAATGATGTTTAGAAACAGTTTATAAGGAATTGCTAGAGAATAAGTCAATAAGAAAGTATTAAAAGTTATATATCCTTAAAAAGGATTAAGTATCTAGTTGTTCGATCCAGATATAATAGGTTTATTAGAAAAAAAGTCCTTGAAAGTTAATAGAAGTTGTTTGAGATGTTCAGTAATATCCCTTTTAATAAATTGGTTAAGTTAAATTTCATTTTCTAATAAAATGGTGGTGAAAGAACCAAAACATTCGTACTCATTCATCTACAGACATTGAATCCAATCAATTGAACTTCTTTAGCATGGCTGCTATTCTATCGTGTATATTGAAAATGATACCTGGGTCTTGTAAAGACAGATTTAAATTATTTAATTTAGAAAAAATGTTGGCTAAGTATGCAGCCAAAGAATATCAGATACACAAGACGAAAAATGAAATGGATGATCAAGAATAAACGCTGGAGCTTCAGAGTTCAATTCAAAACCTTGCCACGAGAAAACCATCTAACTTCTGTATGAAGTAGTAAAGAAACATAGAGGCTTCCAAATTTCTCATAAAGTGCACGGAATAGACGAGACTTTGTAGCAAGCGATTTTATAAAATTTAGAATTTTTACAGCCTGGTTTAAAGCACTGCAGGAATGCACTTACATGCCAGTGCTTATCGATGAATACAGCAATGGGTCCATTCGATATTCTGGTAGATCTTCTTTACCCACACAACAAGAACAAAAAATATTCCGGTCATTGATTTTGCATCATCAGTGCACACAGCCAAACAAAAGGACCAATTTATTTCATTTTTTTCAAAATAGCCATTGACCATACCGAAAATTGCTGCACCTATCGTATAGATTTTCAGTCGTTTTGCAAATAATATATCTTCTTGAATGCAATTCTTAAAAAAATATTTAACATATACAAGCAATTCTGCAGCATTTGGTATATCGGTCGACTAGTCAAGATTAATTACGAAATAATTCAATTTTATTATTTTTAAAAGTTCATTTTCCACATCATTTACCAAATCATTAATTTTCCGTGACACTCTGTTGTTTTATAAGGGGACAAGGTCGGTGTTCTTTACCGCTTTTTCTCTAAGGATACACTTCGTGATGTCTTGAGCACACGGTCCAATCAAATTTTTTGCCACTGAATGTACTTGTCCAGATCTTGCAATTCTGTAACTAACTTGAAATGATGCCTCGAGAGTCATTTTACTATCTTCGTTTAAATCTGTTAGAAAGGAATAAATGATAAACTTTTTATTACCTGCTAATTTCCCGGATGTCTGGTTTGAACGTGTTTACGAAGAAAATGTGGTTTTAAACTGCTGTGGGCCAGAATTTCATTACAAATTACACAAAGCGGTATAGGTTCCGACTCCTCCACACTAAAATAAAAACCCGTTTGTAACTAGTCACTGTCATGTTTTCGTTTCTTTCCTTTTTTCTCACTCTGTTCGCCTATTTTTTCTTTGCTTTCAGTTTGGCGAGACGATAGCTCACTACAACTGCCAACTTGTGTTGATTCCAAATCAGGGACTGAAGTAAAAGAAGCAATTGATTACTGGTCCAGTTTTAGCAGTCAGACTTCACAAAACTACCCATTTTTAACCAACGATTCATCATACATTTACGGAGCAATAATTATTTACTTTCACGTTCAATGTGCGCACGTGTGATATGTAAAGCTTGAATATTTGTTGTGATTTATTTACACAAGAAAAAAAATCACTGAACGGTTTTACACTACTAATATTTATGTACACACTGTGCATAAACTACTAACTCACTTATCTTTTTGAAATCAGTCTAGGTTCTTAAGCTCATATTTCAGTTTGACTCTACTCTTCCTTATATGTGGCTGTGGCGTTTTTATATCGGCAGACGTTATTCTCATTCTTTCGTACACACTCGGGAAAAGTCTTGGTTCGCCAAAGTTCGAGAATGTATTCGCATCACCAACGGCGTAGCAACTCGTCGTATTACAGATTGCTGCCTGTTGGGATGTTTAATTAAAAATTTCTCCATTACAATATTTTTCTCGCGAACCCCTTTTATAAAGCTTGCAAACCCCTGGGCGTTCTTGAACCACCGCTTGGGAAACGCTAGTCTACATCTTAGTTCTTGATTACATTATGCCCTGCAGTGGCTGGTTATTAGTCTTGTCACCAGCCCAATCTGTTGTCTGCTTAAATTTAGGATTTCACGGCTTAGTTTGCTGTACCTGTATCCAGAAATAGGGTTCCAGTGGGTCTGGTGGTGATAGTTTGTCCACCAGGATAAACACCATGAAGCCAGCCTTAGTAGTACTAAATGCTGGTTTCGGTCTAATATTGGTAGTAGACGCTTATCTTGTTAGTTGATCCGCTTTTTCATTGCCTGATATATCCTTAAACATGTTCTAAATTTTTTGGATAGATTCTAATAGATGGTTCATAACTTCCCAAAATTAACAGCTGATACTGAGAATAACATCCAGGCGCGGATCCAAGGAGGGGCGGTGGAGGCGATCGCCCCCCCCCCCAAGAGCTTTGAGTTCAGGAAAATTGACTTATACTAGAGTTTATTCAAGAACTAGAGAGAGTAATAAATCATTTTTTACCGTTTTTTTTTCTTCGCAAACTACCTGTGTTCTTTAGTTCGATGTCTTTGGCAAAATCTGTTAGAAACGTATATTTTTCATAAGAATGGGTTAGAAATTTTATAATCAAAAATACCGGTCTATAATAATGAACTATTTGGGTTGGATAACAATAGATATTTGGATGTGTAAGGTGTTAAAAAGGATTTTAATCCTTGCCATAGGCGTCGGAAGGAGGTTTATTATCATTAAGTATTTATGCCATCAAATATTATTTCGGTAATAAACTTAAAATAAAAAGTTTTTATAATATTATTCTATTTCTTATGATTTCTTAATAACTCACATACATTAGAAAATATAGATAATTTTGACATATTTAACACAAATAACGACTGTATTTTTATTATTTTTAATTTTGGCATTGAAACCGTTTTAGTTATATTCAGACTAAAACGTAGCCTTTTTCTCTCAAAAAATTCTAAGTTATAATTTAAATACTTACCAAATATCCATTGTCAAAAATACAAGAAGTTAAACATATATAAAAAAAATAAATTCGTCCATATACTACGAAAATTTTTTTGTGGCGATCGGTCATTTTATTATTAATTAAAAACATTTTTAGGATATTAGACGTTTCAGTTTATTTATTTCCTAAACCATCTACAGAATTACAATTAAACACTAAAAATGGATTCAAATGTAATTAATTTTTATATGTTACCGAAAATTTAAATTATAAATTGTGTTTACGCTGATACACATTATGTATCTAATTCGTAATCAAAGTCAGAAAAGCTATTTTCGCTCAAATTAATTATAATTGGTTACTCTATCTCACTGATCATGAGATCGAGTTTCCACATTTTCTTTTATTCTTTTATTATATGGATTATTCCAAATTTTCTGTAGTAACTTTATTCAAAAAAATCTTTCAAAAGTTCAGTTAAATCACTAATTTTGTAAGTTGTGTTATTTCTAGTAACTCTACCTTTTACTTGAGAGAGATATTTCCTTCTCCAACGGACATTTTCCGGATGATCTATAAGAACAGATTTCCTATCTGGTTTTTCCCAGCAAAAAGTAAGTTCTCTGAGCAATTTCCAGAGCTCAGTTATTTTAATTTCCTGTAAATCCCGATCTTCATTTATTTTTGTAAGAATTTTGTCGACGGTTGGGATCTGCTCCTCATAATAAAATGTAAGTACAACTCCTTTTACTGCAGTTTACATCTCTTCTTCCAAGGAGGTTTTTCGTGATCGCCTGTGATCGAATGAGGCTTGGGATAAATCACTAAGGACACACTGTAAGGTGTACTTTGCTCACTGACAGAAATTAAAACCATCAGGATTTTTATTATTGCAGTAAATTTATAAAAGTTTATAATATTTAAATATAATTAAATATAATTAGATTTACGGTACTCCTCAGTTCCTTGCGGCACTTGAGCAGGTACGTTGTAGGGTTCGGTAACAGTTTTATTAGTCTCTCTAGTTCTTGAATAGAGTATAGGAACGTGTATGCTTGCGATCGCTCCTCCCCTCCCAAAAGCTTTGAGTTCAGGAAAATAGAACCGATTTTGCCTTTTATATTAGGAATGTGTCTGCTGCTCGCATCTTCCCCCCTTATCGGCAACTTGTTTTTTCTTGTGATCGCCCCCCACCTCTTCTAGAGCTTCAAATTCAGAAAAATAGACCCGACCCTGTCTTTTACATTAGAAATGGAAATGTTCCTAGTGCCCCCCCCCCCCGTCGACGACTTGCTTGCCATACTGTACTTTTGTAATATCACCGCCCCCGCCTTCCAAAGAGAGAGGCTGGATCCGCCCCTGGTAACACCATTGTAGCAGGTTAAAAAATTGATTTTTTTATTCTGTTAAATGAACTATTAGGTATTTAAAAATAATATCCGATTAGTCCTTTAGCGAAAAAAAATTAAAACGTCGAAATCTCGATATTGCTGCAACGCCTCCAGCGCGCACTAAGCACGAAGCGCAGCGCCCGGGCCTTTGTGCGCTTCGTGTCATTGCTTTTTTATTACCGCTACCTGTCGAAATGGTAGGGGGCCTATTACCTTTAAGTGAAAGGATTTCGCAGAAGATCACCAGGTGTGCCAGAAGTACGCAAGTGCAACACTTCTTTATAATAAATGTGTACGCATGTAAAACTTTAAACGCATTTTTCTCAAAACTCCTTTTCTCAAACTGGGCAAAAACGTTACTCAAACAGTATTGCACTGATCGATCTGAAATAGTAGCTTCACAAATACATTATCTTCCCTGCTACGTAGCCGCTTTTTTATTGAATGTAAAGTTTTTTTTGTAAACAATTTATTATTTTATTTTTGACCGAAAATCGACTAATTTTTTTGAAAAGTGCGCCATTTCTACAACATTCAATTTAAAAAAAATTCGTACGTCATCGGGGAACCAGTTATATATAAATTATAAATTTTCATTGCTGCCGTTACAGTGGTGTCATCCCTTAACAATTTATACTTGTTAAATGACACACTTTGGTTTCATCTATTCATAGTCCCAATTAAAAATTAAGAATTAACAACTAAAAAGTCGATCAACTTTTCACTTATTAGTTTAATTTTAAAAGGCAGGCTAATTTCTGTCTTATTTCGGATGTTTTCAGTTGGAGGACAACTTGACAAGTACATCAGAATAGAAAAATAATAATATGAACAAATAAAACAATTTGCGTTGTACATACTTCTTGGTTAGAACATCAACGGACGATTTTGATTGGCCTTCCTTAATTTTTATTAATTGTTAAATTTTGAAATATGGACAACGCATTTCTATTTTATAGTGTAAATATCAGTTTAATTCAATTATCTTCGAAACGGCTGATCGAAGCAATACCTAATGTATAACTTTTTTGGATAAAAGATGTCGAGGTATAACAATTTTTAATTAAAAATTTGATATACCGAGGCACAAAAAACTTATAAAGCTTAAAATGTATGCGAAGTGCTGCTGGTGGCACCCTCTGCAATGTACATTAAAAATGTATTCAGATCTTGATTTCTCATCCTAAAAAGCCCAAAGTGCCAAATTTAATGCAATGCAAGTTATTATAAAGATAAATATTTTGAAAGAACTTTTAAAAAATTATAACTTTGACACCCTGTATTTCGGAAACTATCAACTTTTGAACTACGGTAAATTGGCTAGATCCTCATATAGATCCTGTATATAGGGTGAAAAAAATAAACCAAATCATTGATAACAAAAAAGTTACTATAAATATGGGTGTAGAAGTGCTTTGTTTTTGAGTTACTGTCCAATAATGATTTATCGTACTCAGTAAATAGGTTTACCTAACTAGTTCCTTGAAAGAAACATTATTGATTTTTACGCTGCTATAATTCAACTAATTCTCCTCAAAGACATAATTTTAGGTATTTTGTGAACAGTAAGTTCACATTAACAGTTAAAAAGTTTCTTTGTATGGAATTGCTAGATGAAGATGGTATCAAATCATCATAAGCCATAATTTTTTAACACTCCTTAAAAATAGCAATAAAAGAGAAAGGGACGACAAAATGGTACATTGATACATCACACTTATAAAAATAAAATTATCTTATTATATTTGCCAAAAAGTTAGGGGAGTCTGAACCCAATTTACCACCCTTAAAGGGATTAACTCTGTCTGATATGTTTAAAAACTCGATATCATTTTTTTTTGTTTAGATTTATTATGTGTACTTTTAATTTAAATTATTACTGCAGATACACCAATTTAAAGTGAGCCGGCGGAGAATAACTGTGCATCTCAGGTACCGACAGGACAGGTGCAACCGAACAAAGCGTTGCAATAGGTATTGTTGAATATATATATATATATATATATATATATATATATATATATATATATATATATATTTTTGTCAAATAACATAAAAATCGAAATTACATAAAACATTGTTAAAATCTTACATGTTAACATTAAGAACTAAAAACAATTGTAAAATCACATCTGACAATTAAAAATTAACACCACTTGAGTTTGCTATTGTTTTAATAAATGGCAAATTTAAAATTGTAGAATGTTTTTTATTTTTTATAATTACTTATGGATTCTTTAAGCCTTTATTACAGAAAGAAATTAGATGTCTTAAGAAAACATTCCTATTTATCCTGTTTTATGAGGATTCGGGTTATGTATCACTCAATTTGTAATAATTATGGTCATATTCTATTTTTATTGTTTTATCATAATCGAATTATTTATGTGCATGTTTATTTAATGCGGTCGTAGCATTTCTCGTTAATTTATGTCCATTTAATCTATTTTTAAGTAATTGAGTGGAAATTCCTATATGTTTCTTGGATAATTGGTGCAAGTAATTGAATATACCATATTAGAGTTATAGGCCAGCCGATTAAATTTTTTTTATAAATTTAGTGTTTCTATAAATATGCGCCGGCGGGAGGATGTTCGGAATGATGGTGGTAATTCCTGATTTCATAGGCTTAATTTTTTTTGGGCAAAACTTATTATTAAATAATTAAAGTGTAAAAAAAAACAGTTTTTTTAGTCGTAGAAAAAACTATTACTTTTTGGAAAAAAAAAATCCAAACAAAAGTTGTGACCCTTAGAAATACCTACCAAATAAAAATTAACATAAAAATCGGCTTTTTTTGTACATTAGGTACTGCAAAAGAACACGCTAAAATGTCTTTTTTCAATTGTTAATAAACAATAGAAAAATATATTGCATTTACTTCATACTGCAACAAAAGAAACCTCTAATGGTATAAAATAAGAATGCGAAATTTCAAGCAAAAATATCAAAATAGTTTTTGCACAGTGAATTTGTTTATAACATTTAATTATTTATTCTCAGCAATCGGGAAGTCCTACGATGATCAGCGGGGACGCAAATCAAATTTCGAGGCTACTAGCAATATCAAAAAAGAACGAAATAAAATATTGATTTTAAATTGTTGTAATAGGTTAACAAAGTTAGCGTCAAATAGAACACCCATTCGACTAATACCGATATTGAAACACCGATAACTGGACGTGATAGCCCAAATTTTTTAGCGTGAATTTAAAAAAGAAAAATATCTCTACGTCCAATAAAAGCTGAGATAGAGTTTTTTTTAAAATCATTTTTACGTTGTTTATTAACATCAAAGAACTATTTTAGCAGGAATTCATAAGGCATTGCTTAAACTATCGTATGCGGAAGTTTTCGACTCGATTATTTGAAGATTGACGGTGGGACAATAGTTTTAAGTTTCAGTTTTTCCGAGAGTTAATGCGGGTGCGGAGCAGCGTCGGTTCCAGCCTCTCTGTTTGGAGGGGTGGGGGCGGTGATATCATAAAAATACAGTATGGCAAGTGAAAAAAGTGGTCGGCGGGGAGGGCAGACGCCAGCAGTTCTGAATTGGGAGCTCCTGGGGGGAGGGGAGTCAATCGCAAACGAACGTAAATGTTGTCGACGGGGGTATTCCTAGTATAAGAGGCAGAGTCGGGTCTATTATTCTGAATTAGAAGCTTTTGGGAGGAGGCGATCGCCCCTACTGCCCCCCACTTGGATCCGCCACTGGAGCGGTGGTGGAGGATACCGACAGCGGACGGGAGAAAAAGAAAATCTGATGCTTGGATTTAGATTATCTCCACGAATATTGTCCGTAGAACCTTCATTTTTTTTTTAATTTGCAGTATCTCAATGAAACATGAATAATGTACTTTATATTATCAAGAAAAAAATATTTTTAAGCATTAACCGATTGACTATATTTTCAACACCCTTAGTGCGTTTAAAATTGCGAAAATTCATTGACATTAGTCAATAATACACCATTGATTAGAAATTCATATACTATTAATACTTATCAATAAGTATCATGAAACAAATTGCGATAGTCATTTCTCACCAAATAATTAATTTTACAAGAAAAAAACATGAATACTTTTTGTATATTTTATTGGGATGAACATTTTTTATAGCATTAATATTTTTTGTAGCAAGACTAACCGTTTTCACTATTATCATCATCATATTCATCATCATCATCATCATCAGCATCATCATTACCAGCATCATATGATTTTAAGACAAACGGCTTCGCACTCCCTCCAGGGAATATTGACTCATACCAGATATGCAAAGGTACCAAAAGTATGAAGCTCTGTGGGAACCCTTTCCATGTTATCGGGTTCTAGGTGACGTGGTCTGCTGTATTTCCTACGAACTTTTGGACGGTTTCCACGGTTGCAAGGAGAACTACTTTCTGAATCCGTTTATACAGATGCTCACTAACGCCCAGTCCCTTGATGTGCTGCTGGAGGTTCTTTGGTATCACTCCAGTTATTGATAAAGTTGTGGGAATCGTTTGGACGCTGTTTATTGCCCATTGTCTTCGGATTTGCACCTCCAGATCTCTGTATTTGGCAATCTTCTCGTTATATTTTGTCCTTAGGTTGTTGTTGTTAGGTGTAGCAATGTAGATTAGTATAGTTCGCCTAGAAATTTTATCTGTTAGTACAATGTCTGGTCTATTATGACCAACTGTCGTTCTCAAGAATAGGCACCGGAATGTATTTGTAATAATCTGCTAACTCTTGATGGAGTATCTTAGCGGCTAAATCCTGTCTTTCTTTATACTCGGTTGTAGCAAACGCTTGGCATCTTCCAGTTATGTACTGGATTGTCAATGATGTTCGAAAGCCATATACATTGGTCATTTTCTATTGAGGGATCTCTGATGATAACCTTCCAATAGTTCTTCGTCATCAGAATAACCTGGTCTTGGATAGCTAGATAGAAGCCCTCCGTTTCCAGAAAGATCTGTCCTGAAATCAACCAGTAGTTCGACGCTGAGTTGTCGACATTGTTCTGATTGACCACATTTGGATGCCGTCCATGAAGTGGTTTCTGTAACCAGGTTTTCTTCTTCTCTTGGTCTGTTTAGTGGTGAGAAGCAATATCCTGTTCCCTCAGCTGTAGCGGCGTTGAATCGTCCGCCTCGCATATTGCTGAATGTAGTGTGGAAGAGACCGCTAATCTGTGGAAATATGAACGTAAGTTTATTACTTGTTGGTCGTGCTGTTTACCAATATCCACCAATCCTCTTCCTCCTTGATGTCTTAGAAGCATTGTACGTTCAATAGCACTCCGAGGGTGATGTTTTTGTGCTTTTGTTAGGAGTGTTTTTATTTTTCTTTGCAGCGTTTGAATGTTCGTCCTGTTCTATTTAACAATTCTAAAAGAGTAGCGTCCAGAGCAAACTTACGTGTTGAGCGCCTTAAACAAATTTCTACTATTTAGGTTAGTTCGTAATACCCGCCTTACCCTCCTGACAATTGGGCTTTCAAAGTGCGATGGTCAATTCTTTTAAAATTTTTTAAAATAATTTATTCATAAATCTACAATGTATTTGTGAAAAAAAAAATTATTTTGTATATGGTGTAGTCGCATACAAAATAATTTCATATCTTTTTTTGAGCATCAAGGTCATGTTCTATATCCTTTTCCTAGATTTTTTTTGGCATCAAGATCATTTATTTAAGCTTTGTAAAAGAGGTATGTTACTAAGCATACATTAGATTTATATTATATAAATTTTTATTTTAAAAAACTAAAAGTTAAAAAAGTTATTATATTGCAATTGAGCCTCTATATATTAGTGGTGATCCAATGACTGGATTACTTATTCCAGAGTAGATGGCCTGAGAAGAAAAAAATATATATTTTCTGAATACATATAAACGTAGTTTTCATTGGAAGTATCAATATTCTGGAAAAGAAAATGTTACAAAATCGAGGGTGTTCACAAATAAAACAAATTTTTTTTGCAAGATTTTTACCTATTTTTACTTATTTATATTCAAGGGCTCAAAAAAATACTAACTTTAAAAATAAAAAAAGCTCGTACAACGTTAGCTATTGCATTTATGAAAATTTGTTGCCATAGTTATATTTCCAGTCAGGTCAAGAAAATTCGTTCTGGAAAAAGCCGAATCAGAGTTGAAATATACGAAGAAAAATTTTTGATATTTATTAAACTTCATCGATTCTGGGCCCATAAGATAAAGAAGATTCATCGCCATCGTTGTCCTTGTTGTCGCAACGGAATATCAAATTTAGGATTGTATATAATTCCTATGTTTAGCAGATATACAATATATACCATTTTTTGGCTGAGGCACAGGTGACCGCGCTATATATATATATATATATATATATATATATATATATATATATATATATATATATATATATATATATATATATATATATATATATTAGTACTATTGAACATACAATTCTTCCAAGACATCAAGGAGGAAGAAGATTGGTGGATATTGGTAAACAGCTCGACCAACAAATAATAAACTTACGTTCATATTTCCACAGGTTAACGGATTCTTCCACATTACATTCAGCAATATGCGAGGCAGACGATTCAATGCCGCTACAGCTGAGGGAACAGGATACTGCTTCTCACCACTCAACAGCCCAAGAGAAGTAACAAACCTGGCTACAGAAACCACTTCATGGACGGCATCCAAATGTGGTCAATCAGGACAATGTCGACAACTCAACGTCGAACTACTGGTTGATTTCAGAACAGATGTTTCTGGAAACGGAGGGCTTCTATCTAGCTATCCAAGACCAGATTATTCTGATGACGAAGAACTATTGGAAGGTTATCATCAGAGATTCCTCAATAGAAAATGACCAATGTAGATATGGCTGTCGAACATCAGAGACAATCCAGCACATAACTGGAGGATGCCAAGCGTTTGCTACAATCGAGTATAAGGAAAGACACGACTTAGCCGCTAACATACCATGAGTTAGCAGATTATTACAAATACAATCCGGAGCCTATTCTTGAGAATGACAGTTGGCCAGAATAGACCAGACATTATACTAACAGATAAAATTTCTAGACGAACTGCATTAATCGACATTGCTGTACCAACAACCTAAGGACAAAATATGACGAGAAGATCGCCAAATACAGAGATCTGGAGGTGTAAATCTGAAGACAACGGGCAATGAACAGCGTCCACACGATTCCTATAATTTTATCAACAACTGGAGTGATACCAAAGAACCTCCTGCAGGACATCAAGGGACTGGGCGCCAGTGAGCATCTGTATAAACCGATTCAGAAAGCACTTCTCCTTACAACGGCGGAAACCGTCCGAAAGTTCGTAGGAAATACAGCAGACTACGTCACCTAGGACCAGATAACATGGAAAGGGTTCCCACAGAGCTTCATACTTTTGGTATCTTTGCATACCTTATATGAGTCAATATTCCCTGCGAAGCCGTTTGTCTTGAAATCATAAGACGCCGATAATGATGATGGTGATGATGATGATCACTATGATGATGATAATAGTGAAAACGATGAGTCTTTCGAAAATGAGTTTATCTTGATCTCTAGGAAAAGGAGAAACGAATAAATACTGTACATAGAATTATTCGAAAAATATTAATGCTACAAAAAATGTTTATAAAAAATGTATTCATGTTTTTTTCTTGTAAAATTAATCATTTGGCGGCAAACGACTATCGCAATTTGTTTCATGCTACATATTGATAAGTATTAATGGTATGTAAATTTCTAATCAATGCTGTATTATTGACTAATGTCAATGAATTTCCTTAATTTGTACATAATTCCTATGTTTAACAGATATACAAAATGTACCATTTTTGCCTGAGGCACAGGTGACCGCGCTATGTGCTTTCTGGTGTAACTTCGTTATCTTTTCTATTTTTAACTTTGATTTTATTTTCCATATTTTTAAATATATATATATATATATATATATATATATATATATATATATATATATATATATATATATATATATATATTCTTTCAGAAAATACATAATATTTTTTCGACCTCTCATACTGGTGTTCCCCCTTAAGTGAATGGATGAGTTTATTTTAATTTAATATGTAACTAATATTTATAGCTGTAATATTTAAGGCATACGTGTTTATATCTAATTTTTTTGGAAATTTAGAACAATTTGCTTCACTACTTAAAATAACAAAAAAAAAATTACTCCATTCCATAATCGTTCGCTATGAAAGAAATAAATATAATTTTCTATTTTTAGCCGATAAAAAAAGAATGCTTTGTTCTTGGAAGTTAAAATGGAATACTGTCTTGTTGACATCCAGTCAGAAACACCTGTTCTGGACAAGACAGAATTTTCTTAAATATGTATTACACGTTTTTTAGTTCCTTTTCCAATCATAAACAATTAGTAACTCCGATTTATATAAAGATATAACATCGGAACGTCATTTACTTCTTATTTTTACTTGAATAAATTCTTAATAGCACGTATTGCGTCAAGAGTAGGCAATGTGTTTTCATATTCTGCTTTTCTAAGTGACAAAATAATTTCTATAAATATGGTTATTATCACTTTTCGACGAACGTAATGGAAACTGTACAATTTTGTGTGAAACATCATAGCTACACTTGACGCATTTACAAAAAGCAGATTCGGACTGAACGCACTTCAACGTCAAAATTGACATGAGAAATCATTACAAAATTGTGTTCTGGTTTAAAAAGTAAATTTGAGAACTGGACTAAGGGAATTTGAGAATAAATTAAATTTTTAAAATAATGTTAAATTTCTTAAGCCTTATTTATTCGCCGCTATTGAATGTTAATTTTGCTAATTTTCTATAAGTAAAAATTAGCTATGTGTTTTTGTATACATAGAAGTATATAATTGATAAATATGTAAATGTTCTCGTATTTTGACTTTAAATTTTTAGGAATTTTTAAATGACAAATTCTATTATTGTAAACTATCCTTAAAAAAAGATTGTTATTCCGGACTCGCTTGTAAAACATTTTGGGAATAATAATATCTTCATACAGTGTTTTGATGCATCTCAATCAGTGTAAGTCAAGAAAGTGCCAAGATATTTTTTTTCCGAATTAACTTAAAACCATCGTCGTTGTTGGGATTCTTGACATTGTAAGCCAAGATCTTTCTCTAGAAATGGTCTAAGTGATAACCGGATCAAAACTCTACTATGTAACTTGCGAATTCCACAAAATTCAATTTTAAGATTAACATTTTAAATTTAAAATGTAATTTTCATGTTAAATTTTTACTATTCCCTATTTCTTTTATTAAAATCATTTTTTAACGCGACTGTGAATTCTTCTTGCGATAACATGAATTAAAACGACAAAATTATTTTAATAAAAATACTTCAATAAATGTAAAGTACTATGTCTGAATAGCAATACTGAACTTAATTTTCTCAAGAGAATGGTTTCAAACTTTTACGGCAAACCAACAGTTACCGTAATATGTTGTAAAAACTCGAACAAAAATATATTTGTCTTGCAAGTTTGCTAATTAAAGTGACGTTATTTTTGTATATACTGTGTGGTTCTACATAATATTCAAAAGGTAACAATAATTAACTTCACATATCAATTGAGAACAAAGAACAGGAAACATTGATAGAAACTTAACTACATGAAAATCTAAAAATTTAGTTTAATTCTAGGTCCAACCCTGTTTAATAACAATGTAGCTTATTAAAGGCGACAGACAGACTTCTAGTTGTGGAGAAGGTTTGAAGGTATTCATTGTAACATGCGGAACGTTCTGGCCTGGGGATCGTGCCAGTCTTAATAAGCTGTTAGGATTTCAAACGTCACGCCGTTGTCTGACGACTAGTTTGCATACATTGTATGAAATTGCTTCACAAATGATCTTGCCCGAAGAAATCTCATTTAAAAGATTTGAAATGGAATTATTTTAAAAGGTTAAGGTGTTATCTTTACTAGTATCAGGATAGCTACGAAAAAATGGATGGTTTTTTAAAACTAAAGAAAAAATGGCTTAGATATGGGATATTAATATGGAAGCTGTATTTAATAGTATTCCAGAATTGAAAGGACGCAAATCGATTCATTTATATATGTATCTATAACGATAGATAACGAAAAATAAATTCAGCCTGAAACGTTATGTCAGTTTTAAAAATAACGATCATGAAAGTATAACCATTCAATTTTATTGAATGTAAAGTTGAAAAGTTGCTATAAATATTATTAAAATGTCTGGTAGTTGACTGAGTATTAGTTTTTTAAACTACTAAAAAGAAGGTTCTCCAAAAAGAAAATTTACACTATTAATGCAGCTTTGCAAAAATTTAAGATTACTAAATTTGTTGTAAACTTCGATTCAGAGTAGTCTTACTCACCTCGATTTCGAAATCACAGTAAAAACAAGCCAAAATTGCAAGTTTTCTCTCGTCTCGAAAAATCTCGCCCCGACATGAGAAAATAACAGTAGTAGGGATGAAATACAGGTACTCAGACTCCCTATGAGCACTAGCGACCACCTGGATAGCACACGTGTGCATTCTTGGAACACCTGCATAGTCGAGATCAAATTAATATGCATTGAAAGCGTATACGTTTGCCCGTACTCTTTCTCTCTTGTTCTCTCGACTCTCCTTGTCTTAAATGCAGTGACCATGATGCACACGTGTGCCTTCTTGTAACACTTGCACGGTTAAGGTCAAATTAATATGCATTGGAAGCGTATATGTTGGCTGGTACTCCTTCTCTCTCGTTCCCGCTGCCCCCTTGCCTTAAATGCGGCGACCATGATGCATACGTGGGCGTTCTTGTAACACCTGCATGGCCAATGCCGAATTAATATACATTGGAACCGTATATGTTTGCTTGTGCTCCTGCCCTTCTTCTACCGATACCCCCTCGCCTTGAATGTGACGGCATTGATGCCCACACGTGCATCCCGATAACACCTGCATAGGCAAGGACAAGTTAAAATACATTGGAAGCATATAAGTTTATAGACTCCCATTACCCGCCGCTTCACCGTTGTATACCTCGTCGCTACTTGATGGCACACGTGTTCATCAACTAAGCCGGCCGACCCTTTCAATGTCGAGTAAACATGCATACGAACAGTATACAAATTCATCGTGCTTCCGCCACAGACACCGCTTGTGCTGTTACAACTTGTCTGCATTCTTAAGGTCGAGTTCCTTGGAAAAGGACGTGAGGGTGAATAAATTAAAAAGCGCGGCCACACCCTTTTTCCCGCAAGCCTAATATTGAGAATAAAAATATAACTCACATTGTTCTTTTTCTGACCCTTTTGTATGTATTCACTTTTCAGAGAATAGCATTAAAACATCTTTCGTTCTTAAACTAACACATCCTTTCATCAACGTCGCACGTATCTATTAAGTTTATTTAATTCTTTCTCTTTCTCTCTTATGCTTGTATTCGCCTCGTACAAAACAGTTTAAAAACATTTTAAATTCCTAAACTAATGCATTTTTCTCGGCTTCCAATTCACGCGTTTTTATTACCTGAACCTTTTTAAGGGATAGTCAGGTACTAAAAAGCCAACGCCTTTCGATTCTATATTTGTTTTATCATACAGTAAAGTCTTTTTTATTTGATATTTTCTTAAATGTTAATACAATTGTGTATTATATAGGAATAAAATAATTTCACGGCAGCACTGAAAAATTAACAAAATTTCTTGTTTAAACATATAAAATTGCATAGGCAACAGACCTTTCTTATAAATAAATTCGAAAAACTTTGCAGTCAGTGGCACCGGCTTTTTTTTTCGACCTCGTAGTATAAATAATTTTTGCTAAACGAAAGAGAATATTTTCTTGGAAATTAGATGTTAAATACATTTGAGGTATTTTTCGTTAATTATTGTAGATATCATTCAAAAAGTAACCTGCCGCTGTTATCTCGGATTACAAGAACCTAATTTATATGACACTGGTAAAATATAACGGTTTTTAACTCGGTATTCTTAAATGTCATTTAAATGATATATTGTACATGAATTGGATCTTGGGTGTTCTGAAGAATTTACTCATAGTATCATATAAACTCGGGGGCAATATCTGTTTTATTCATTTTTTGGAAAATTAGGTGTTTCAAAATAATTTAGTGGTATTTTTCTTAATTATTCTATAATTTTTTAGTTATTAGAGAATATTCTGACGTAATGAGGCTTATATACTGAACACGTAAAAACTACTATTTCAAATTAGTTCCGAAATAAAACATATTTTATAGCATTTTATACCCTCTTGCAGTGTATAAAGAGACTTTTTTGCAAATTTATCTATTTCATTCATAATTATGAAAATTCTAAAATATATATCAAATTTACTTACGCATAAGTTAAATTATTGAAAAGAAGACCCTCCGTGTTTGAAAATCTTAAGAAAAATGAGAAAAAATAGTAACATTGTACTTATTTATTATTTTGATAAATAATAACATTAAAGTATATATTCGTATGTTCTTTCTTATTTTCTGAAAAGTAATAATCGTCTGTCTGGGTAAATTCATAGGTCAAACTTGAAAAAGACCACCTGCACTTACCAAGTTCAATAATTTAAAAATACCTGCATTCCCATCCTTTTTCTTCACTAGAGTCTAATCTCGCATAGACTAAAACTGAATATAACGCACTATCCTTTTTCTCTTTTGGTTTCTGTCCTTGTCAAAAATAGTCTGTGTTTAAATGTGGTATCTACCTCTGAAAGTTGTTATATATAATGTGATAAAATACAATGGTTTTAACTCGACATTCTTAAATATCATTTAAATGGTATATTGTATATGAATTTGATCCTGATTACTCTGAACAATTTACCTATCAAATAAACTCAGGAGCAATCTATTTTTATTGGAGAATATTCTAATGATAATGAGGTTTATATATTGAAAAATTACTATTTCAAATTACATCCAAAATAAAACATATTTTAAAATATTTTATACGCTCTTGTATATAGTGCGACTTTTTCAAATTTATCTATTTTGTTAATAATTATGAAAATTCTGAAATATATATTAAATTTACTTTTGCATATGCTAAATTATGGAAAAGAAGGTATGCCGTTTTAAAAATATTAAGAATAGTGTGATCGATACTTGGGTACAAAATTAACCCTTTTCTTCCTTTTGAGAGTTTTTCAAATATACCTGTTTTATTTATAATTATAAAAATCGAGAAATATAGATTAAATTTACATTAGTTAAATTATATGCTATAAATACATGACTGCTCTTAAGAAATATTTTACAAAGGTTGATAATGTGATTTATACATGGGAAAAACTAAAAACTATTTTAACAGTATCCAAAATAAAGCATATTTTGTAACACTTTATTACCCTCTTTTGTATATAAAGGATTTTTATGGTAAAGTCGTTGTTACCCAAATAAAATTTAAAAACATCTACCAAATGTCGTGGGAACGTTCTTAAATTTTAGAAATAAAGGAACCAACTCAGTTATCAGCAACCTACGAAAACAAATCTTTATTTTATCTATTTTTCTACCAGACAATAAATTGTCTGTTAAGGCGATAGCTAAACAAACAGTCGCCCATATTTTTACGATTTCTGCACCGACTGCTTGACTTTTATGATCATCCCAAATCTTGTGTTTGAAAGGTATAATGTGTTCAGCTCGTCTAATTTATGCCTTCGTATAAAAGTCGGCACCTGCAATATCAAAAAGGTTTCAAATCCATGAGAAAACTGTTAAAAGATATTGCACTAGAAATCTCACCCCCTCTTAAACACATTTTAAAGATGCATCCCGCCCCCTTTAAAACACACCCTTAAGACATTTTACTAAAATTTTCAAATTAATTTTAATTCAGTTTCTATTTTACTTTTAAGTAAGAAAGATCTATAATCAAAATGTCTATAAATGATATTTTTCAGTCGTGGACTAGCGAGTATGAACGGGAGGCGGCAGTAGATGAACTTACGCGGAACGATATATCGGAACTAATAGCCGAGTTTGTTTATATACCTAGGCCTATTAGCCCACTCAAGTACGATCCTACTAAACGCAAACCGACAAGACCGAAACGTATTTCGCGGATCGCCAAGATCGCTAACTCGGGCGCGATGGAAGATAATTCGGAGTTATTACAACAATCTCAAACTTTAATTCAAAATCGTACTGAACCACCGACCGGGGAGAAGAGTAAGAAAATCCATATAATTAGCAATATCGTCATAAGGAAGGCGCGACCTCAAACATTGGATCGAACGGAGCAAAGTATGTATAATCCAAACCGAAGTGAGCTGGCGCGATATTTTAGCTCATTCTTAGCGGAGGACGAGGATACATCATCCTATCTCGAGGCTGGTGCAAACAAGATGAGAGATTTTTCAGCATCATTCACCAAGGAAAATGAAAGAACGAAGATCACAACAGTAATACCAAAAGCGGGAAATTCTAAGGAAGAGCAACTAATACCAATAGATGAAAAGAAGAAAGAGGTTAAAAAACAGTCGACAAAGACCGCAACGCGGACACAATACATGAAGAATTCTACAAGGAAAAAATATACACAAGAAAAAAAGCGAAAAGCAATTAAAATACAACATGTGGCAATATTGCGTGCGCGCCCCGGCGACAGTGACTATTCCAGTTGTGAAGAATTTGTTGAACCATGTTTTAAACCGGATTGTAGACGGAAAAAATTATTAAAAAAATAAAAAAAAAACTTACTTCGCATAAAATATTTTATCTCGTTTTATAAAAATATAGTAAGTAAAAATTGTATACAAATAATCGATTTAATCAAAATATAGACATAATCAAAAAGAAATATTTTAGCAACGATTTTTGTGTGCAAACGTCAAATTATTAATCGGAAAGTGCGAATCTCAAAGTATGAACGTGTAAATTACTGTCCTCGACTCAAGAGTTTTAAGTTCAGGTGCATTAAATCTTGAGAAGCTCAGAGCTAATCTGAATAATGCAGTTAAAGTGTTAATTTAAAGGGTAAATAACCTCCAAATAATTTTTCGAAACCGTTTCTAATGTGCATAGCAAAACATATTGAAGACAAAAAGGTAAAAAATATTATTTTATTACTTATTATTTTTGAATTTTTTCTGACGTCAATGCATTTTCTGCCATAAATATTTTGTAATTCGTTAAAAACTATATCTCCATTTCATGTATAAAATATTTTTTACACAAAATAACATCTAAAAATGATAGCTGCTATGGTTAGGAGCGTCTTCTCGCAGTGTTATCCAACGTTGCCAGTTAGTCTGTATTCGGAACATTAATTAATTTCCGCATTCTTACAAACTTGTCTTCGCACCTTATTTGAATCGTCAAATGTGCTTGTTGGAATGATTCAATTCCTACGCACGTATTTTAGAAGCCAGATATTCTTTAAAAATCGATCAATATGTGGTAATAAATACGTTAATAAATAAAATTAATTATTCATTATTATAATTGAGACAGGTAAAGCGCTTATATATACGATAATCAATTCTTTATAACTTATTATTTGTTTTTATTATTTATGTTTCTTACTTAAAATCTGAATAAAAACCTAAAAATTATTAAAAAAAAAATATATTTATTGCAACATTCATTTTCACAAAGGCAACAACTGCTTTTTTTTATTACCTTTTGTATTCATTTCCATTGTAGTTATTCATTTGGAAATTTATTTTTTTAATTTGAATACATAATTCAGTGGCGGATTTACGGATAGGGGAGGTTCAGGTTCAACATTTTATGAAGATTTGAGCTTGATACAAAACCCCCATAAAATCGTTTTAACGTCCACACTCCCTCATGTGAAATCAAATGAACGTTTCTTTGATACCGCAGCTATATAAAGAATATTTGCCTATGAATTTTGTTTCTTGATTTTATTGCAAAATGACTAAAAAGTACTTTATTTAGAAAATATTGAAGGGAATAAAAATTCCCACTTATTATTTTTTAAAATTTTTATTTAATGCAAATATGTAATTACAGACAGACACTTTAATGTTAGATAAAGGTAAACACAGAAACAAACTTTATAAAGTGTACTTAGACAAAATTTAATAAAACAGATAAATCTACAGTGAGTGTAATAAGCTTTTTATTAATTAAAAAACAAAAATTAAAAACAACCCTTAATAATATTCATACCAACACCTAAATTTCTAAATCTATTAAAAACAAATATCATATCAATCATTTCTTAACCTTCGTATAACAAACTGTCATATTATGTAGTTTTAAGAAAACCCTTTTATTTTTTTAGAAAAAAAATTGTTTTTCCATACTCCTTTGTCTAGTTATTTCATTTCTTTTCTGTATCATATCTATTCTCTCAAATCATGTAAATTCAGTCCCAAATTTCTGATTTTCATCCCAACCTTGGCAGTAGCTATATAGACATTTCTTCTTTTGCAATCTATAATTTTACATTTCCTAATAAACTTCTACTTTTCTATACCCAATTCAAAACAAATCTTATACCTCACGTCTTTTTTCAAAATCTGTTGATTAATTAATACTAGCATTAAACCCCTCAATAAAATTACATAGTTTATTCTAGTAATGCAGTGTGTTTCTTCTTTTTTTTTTATCAATATATAAGGAATCTTCTAACTCCCTTATGGTGTTTTTTTTTTTATTTCAATAATAAACTATTATATCCACAAAATCAGAAAAAATTATTAGAACAGCCTGAAAAAGAAGGGTTCATGAATCTGAAGCTTTAAAATAACAAGTTTAGGTTAGGAAACAACTATTGGCGGGAAATGATATGACGCCCATTTGAATAAATGCTCGAGTTACAGACTATCTGGCAACGTTGGATAACACTGCGAGTAGGCGCTCCTCTATGGTTTTATACACCAAATATTCTTAGTTGTGCTTGAGGGGTAAGGGGAAAGTAGATCTGACAAGCTCCGAGACATAATGCATTGTATGAACAAGGTAAATGCTTCATACACCTGAACAGCTCTGAGCTGCTCCGGCCCATGAATCGAGGGTAGTAAATGCGCCAGTATTTTTGACGTTAGTGTTGTGACCGTTACAAAATGGAGTCGAATTCGAACGTAAATAAAGATATGTTTTAGACTAAAAAACAGTGACTAAATATATATTTTCATTTTAGTACTTATAGTATAGGATTTTTAGAAGCATCTTAACCACCAGCATAAGATATAGAAGATCTGTGATACAAACAACTTGAAAATTTCGAATGTAGACGAAACAACATACTAACAAAAGCCAAAACATGTGATTTTTCATGGATAGATAAGTATTTCTTGATAAAAAATTTTTGGTAAGTTCACGTTTAATACAGCTCGAATATTCTATTTATAGGTACACATAATAGATCCGGAAGGGGTGCATAATTCAAACTGAAGAGTATTATGAAATATATGATGCTTGGGACTGTTTGATCCATCAGGAATTTTCACACAACATATAACCTTTTTTTTTTTGTAAGTATAGAAAACACAATATTTATAAAAAAAAATCCATGTATTACACCACTCGAATCTTTAATTGCTAAATTACACATTTAAGTACATCTGATCATTATTATAGCATTTTTCATACTCGTAGCTCTTTTTCAACACACAAAAAAAAAAAAAAAAAAAAACATACATTTAATTTTTCAAATTACATGACTCAATCCACTACCACAACATTTTTATAATTTTATATCATTTATTGTGTAGTAAGAAACCTTTCTAACATTAGTTTCTTGTACCAATTATAATTAAAAAATTATGTTGTGTCACTATTCAACACCCACACATGGGGTCCTAGTTCTAACAATTTAGCAAATTATGTGAGGAATTTATCGTATATTAGTTATTCTTGCAAATTTCCCTCTAATGGTTTCTAGCTTATTATGCATTAAATACAATAGATAAATCCATAAAATATTGTTTCACTGTTTAAATGATATCTATTTATTGTTTCAGATTATGTTGACAACATGGTGACTATACTATTGAGTTACTGAATCGTGAAACATTAATATGGAAAAACTATATACTTATTTCTGCAATTAAATCTTGAGAAGATGATGGATGTACTAGTAACGTGTGCAGTTAAAAGCAATACCTGTGAATTTTTGAAATAGATAAGTATTTTCTGTTAGATAAGTATTTTATGTTTAAAGATTTTCTGGTAAGTTCATATATAGTTCTTATTATTCTATTTGTAGGTAATTGTAATATATCTAGAAAATATATATTATATAATTCCATATGAAAAGTATAACGATACATGCACAAAATGTATGACCACACGAGATTGTTTGAACTGTCTTTAATTATGAGGACTATAGCCTGAAGGGAGTGTAAAAGCCACATGGCTAAATCATTGGTTAATATGGTGAATTCGCTAAGGACGTGAAATGTGCAAGTTCTGTGTGGGGGAGACTCACATCTGACCAAAGATGTCATTGTTTTCATAGATCACATAACCCTAATTGTAAGTATTGTGTTGAAAATAGCATATTTTCTAATAAAAAACATTACATGTGTTAATTATTGGCCTAACCAATTATTACAGCATTTTTTTATATTTTTTTTTGTTTTCAATGCAATGAGAAGCCTTTTTTACATTATTTTTAATTTTTATAGAATTCTTGAGTAACCAACAAAGTCAAAATATTTGATTTTTTTCACCACATTCCTTTTAATTTTGATTTAAGATGTCATACCTTAATCAAAATTATAATATTTTAAAAGTATTATTCATGAAATAATCACAGCTAAAAGTAATACCTATTAATTTTATGCTAATTTTTTTTTATTTGTAGGTATACAAAATAGGCCCAGAAGAGATGTGCAGGACTACATGAGATTGTTTGAACTGTCTTTAATTATGAGGACTATAGCCTGAAGGGAGTGTAAAAGCCACATGGCTAAATCATTGGTTAATATGGTGAATTCGCTAAGGACGTGAAATGTGCAAGTTCTGTGTGGGGGAGACTCACATCTGACCAAAGATGTCATTGTTTTCATAGATCACATAACCCTAATTGTAAGTATTGTGTTGAAAATAGCATATTTTCTAATAAAAAACATTACATGTGTTAATTATTGGCCTAACCAATTATTACAGCATTTTTTTATTATTTTTTGGTTTCAATGCAATGAGAAGCCTTTTTTACATTATTTTTAATTTTTATACAATTCTTGAGTAACCAACAAAGTCAAAATATTTTATTTTTTTCACCACATTCCTTTTAATTTTGATTTAAGATGTCATACCTTAATCAAAATTATAATATTTTAAAAGTATTATTCATGAAATAATCACAGCTAAAAGTAATACCTATTAATTTTATGCTAATTTTTTTTTTTATTTGTAGGTATACAAAATAGGCCCAGAAGAGATGTGTAGGACTACATGAGATTGTTTGAACTGTCTTTAATTATGAGGACTATAGCCTGAAGGGAGTGTAAAAGCCGCATGGCTAAATCATTAGGTAATATGGTGAATTCGCTAAGGACGTGAAATGTGCAAGTTCTGTGTGGGGAAGACTCACATCTGACCAAAGATGTCATTATTTTCATAGATCACATAACCCTAATTGTAAGTATTGTGTTGAAAATAGCATATTTTCTAATAAAAAACATTACATGTGTTAATTACTGGCCTAACCAATTATTACAGCATTTTTTATATTTTTTTTGTTTTCAATGCAATGAGAAGCCTTTTTTACATTATTTTTAATTTTTATACAATTCTTGAGTAACCCACAAAGTCAAAATATTTGATTTTTTCACCACATTCCTTTTAATTTTGATTTAAGATGTTATACCTTAATCAAAATTATAATATTTTAATATATATAAGTATTATTCATGAAATAATCACAGCTAAAAGTAATACCTATTAATTTTATGCTAATTTTTTTTTTATTTGTAGGTATACAAAATAGACTCAGAAGAGATGTGCGGGACTACATGAGATTGTTTGAACTGTCTTTAATTATGTGGACTATAGCCACCTAGGGCCTGAAAACATGGAAAGGGCTCCCACAGAGCTCATCCCTGTCGATATTGGGGTATATCCAGGATGAGTAAATGTTCCCTGAAGGGAGATCCATCAGAAATTTTCACACAACATATAACATTTTTTGTAAGTACAGAAAACACAATATTTTATACAAAAATCCATGTAATGCACCAATTGAGTCTTTAATTGCCAAATTACACATTTAAGCACATTTGAACATTATTATAGAATTTTTCATACTTGGCAGTCTTTTTTCAGCGCAATAAAAAACCTTTTTACAATAATTTTTCCATATTACTTTGTCAACTTGTCCCACAAATACCATACTTTGTATAAAAAAAAAAAATCATGTATGGGTGTTTATATATATATATATATATATATATATATATATATATATATATATATATATATATATATATATATATTTGTGTATGCGTGTGTGTGTGTGTGTGTGTGTGTGTGTGTGTGTGTGTGATGGTACGTGTGTGTATGTGGTACATCATATGCATTTAATTTTTAAACTATACATTTTTGGTGTTTGACACAACTAATTAAGACATCTAATAATTTTATTTCTTGTGTAGTAAAATTTTAGCACATTTGACCATTATTAGAGCATTTTTCTATTTGTAAGTCATTTTCAGTGTAATAAAAACCTTATTCCATATCACATTGTAACTTTCCCACATAAAATATCCTATTTTGTATAATAAATCCATACATCACTTAACCCTTAATTTCCAAATTAAACATTTTAACACATTCGAATAATCACTGAGTAGTCATCCAAGGCAAAATATTCAATTTCCTACATCACACTGCTTTTAATATTGATACAGATTTTTAAATTTTAAACAAAATTATAAATAACCATTAAACAGTATTTAAAATTCTTCTTGATGACACACAGCAATATAACAGCTAAAAGTAATGTTCATAAAATTTTGTGTTAATTTTTTTTATTTGTAGGTATACGTAATAGGTCCAGAAGAAATGCATAATTCCAGCTGAAAACTACGATGAAATAAATGCAAAATTGTTGGATTTATAAACTTGTTGAATCATCCAGTAGTTTATAGGAATTTTCACATAACACATGAACTTTTGTGTAAGTATACAGAAAAATACCTTATTTTATATATAATGCTCCACTCAGGCCTTTAAATTTTTTCAAATTAAACATTTTATCTTAAACTATATTTTTACAAAAAAGCCTATATAAAATACTCTTGGTCCTTTAAATTTTTCATATCACACATTTTAATCTTAAACTTAATTTTTTATATAAAAATCTATAGAAGATGCACTTGAGTCTTCAATTTTCAAATTACATATTTTAACGCAGCCAACCCAACATTTTTATACTGGCATATTTTTCCAGTGAAATTAAGAATCTTTTTGACAATTATTTTCCAAATTAGTTATAGAGTTTTAGGTGCATCCTTGAGCAACCAACAAAAAATAAAACCATAGTACTTTTAATTTTATCATAAAATTTTATATTTACTAGAAAATTGGAATACACCAATTATTCATGTTTAAAAATTCGGAAAATTAATTTTAGGAAAATTATTCCTTCAAAGTTGCAAAATGTAAAAAGCGTTATTTGATACTTCCCAAAACATTGCAATATAATAGCTAAAAGCAATACATGTGAAATTTTACGGTTAAAGACTTTTATGATAGGTCTGCTTTATTCAGTTCTAATCATTCTGTTTTTTAGGTAAATGTAGTAGACAGAAAAGATATATAGTTCCGCATGAAAAGTATAATGAAATATGCAAAATGCAGGACTACTTGAGATCGTCTGATTCATCATGAAGTTTATGAAGAATATATCCACACAGGACCAGATAACATGGAAAGAACTGCCCCAGAACGGTCAATCCTGAGATGTGTGGATGTTCCCCAGGTTCAATAGTTTTAGGTATAAAAAAAAAACAGATAATTATTTATAAAATTGTATATATATTTCTGCTCACTAACATATAAAAGATATACAACATAATTTTCGTAAACTACTTAAAATATACAATATAATTTTACTAAATAACTTAAAATATATGAAAAACAGACAAAATATGAATGTTCCAGTTTATTTTGGATCTTTTATAAAAACGATTCTATGACTTTTAACAATGTTTTCAAATTTTCCTGTGGATCTGTTTTGTAAAAGTTTATGTCAGTATGACCCCATGGTAGAGTTTTAGTGGATGATGGTATCAGATAACGTTTATCATCATAATGTGATAGGGCTACTTTATTTATTATTTCAGTATAAATATCGTGTTTATTAGAACGGAATGTTTTCATTTTTCGAAATATTAAACCACCCTGCTTCACAATTTTTTCATAATCCTCCAGATGAAGCTCTTTCTCAATAACCGATTTTTTTATACCTTTTGCTTTCTTTAGCTCATTATTTAATGATTTTACATAATAAGCTTTGGCGCCGGTACCATAAAAAGCTATTATCGGATCACATGGAAATTCATCTTTCATCCTCCCCACCACTGATCTGCTTTTATTTATGTGAAAGGCATTTTGTTCTGGATAGTTTGATGTATCAAATTTATTAGGGTTTTCAGCTATGACTCGATAAAAATCATCCACAAACACTTTTAATATTAACGAGTCTGTGTCAGTGTAAAGCAAAGAAGCATTACTGCCAAACTTTTTCTTAATGAATTCGTAATAGAAATCATAAATAACAGTTTTTGAAATGTCTAATATGGAAAACCCAACATATATAGGTTTGTTATATACTATTTTTAATTTATTCATATGTATAGCCACAAAGTCTTTGCTAAATATAGACCGGGTGTTGAAATTGGGACGAGCAATTAATGCTCTTGCCCCAACTTTTCCCCTCGAATTTTCCCATTGTGTTATTAACTTTATATCTTTTCGATTTTCTACATTTTCCATTGTTTTACCAAAAACTGCATTTATGATCAATTTAAATAAGTCTTTACCGAATTTTGTCGTTGAGGCATTACGTAACTCCGTATTAAAATCAATATATTTTTTAAGCCACTTTGATTGGTCAAATTTCAATATTCTATGAGTTCGCATTACCATTAGACCATTTTTGATGGCTTGTTTTAATGTCCTGTAGTGGACCACATATTTTCTTTTATCACATAAGTTTGGAATTAATTTCGGTAATTTTGCTTTTTCCACTGGTGGGATAATACTTTCCACTAAGAATGGTAAATCGGAGTGTGCATCATGCAACTCGGTCGGATAATGCACATCCACTTCCAAAACGTAGCCATGTAAACTATCGTCGTCAACAGCCATAATATTTAAATCGAGTATTTCACGTTCTGTCAACCATCGAAAACCGCCATATGGTAATGCTTGTGACATACTATGACCATATAGATTTGTAGCATCAAGATATGTTATAAATGAAGAAGGTTTTGTTGGATCATAGTCTGGTAAATACGAATTATTGGCAATATGCATTCTTTCCGTACACTGACTTATTCCACCACGAATACCTTTTTGAAAAAAAGTAATCATATCGATATCCGTTAGAAGTTCTAACTCTACCTGGGTCATACGTAGCATACAGTCAAACGATAAACTTGGAAGAGTGTAATACTGTGTAGGGTCCAATTTATAGACTTTTTGACATGTATCGCGAAATTGCTCGAAAACGTCTGTTAATAACAAAACGTCGGACTTTAAATAAATGTCAGAATAATCCCCTAAATTCTTACATCCAAACACAAGCCATATTTTCTTAGCTCTTTCATAGGATTCATCACTGATGTGTTCATCATGTAACTGATCATAAAATTCATCTTTGCTTGGAAGATTAGAAATATTCATTTTTTCAAGTGAATCGATAAAATTGTAGGGAAAAACTCCTTTTTGAATCATTAAACTAAATTGTTCATCATTGGAAAAGTATTTTCGCGTTTCCCTAAAATCGGTTACAGCTAAACCATTACCTAAAGCTTCCAAACTTGTGGACAAAAATTTAAAACTATCTATAAATCTTAATTTTAAGTATTTCTTATGAATTTGACCAGTTTTTCGATTGTGATAATCATGCATATAAATGCTCTTTGTAAATGATATATATTTCTCCTTACTCTGAGCTATAACGTCAATTTTATCACCATATCTGCATAACTCCTTGATGAACAAATGGCTATCGTAGCCACTTAAATTATGAAATATGATAGGAACAAAATTAGGTATTTTATAATTTAAATTACAAACATCATGTGCTGCACCAAATCTTTTTTTACCGGTTATGTGACAGTGATCCCTGACTTTGATATCAGTATCTCCGAAAGGACGCTCACATATGTCACATTTTTCAGCATTTCTAAACTCCTTTTCTTCATCGATTGTTAATGGTTGCATTGGTTTAATATCTTTTAAATATGTGTTGTACAAATATCTTAGGTCTGTTTCAATTCGATTTACAAAAACTTGGGCAGCATCACTTCCGCGATATAGTTCAAATTTAGATAAGGAATCATCAAAAGAGCATTTGATGAAATAGGCAAAAGAATATGGCTCATGTTTTAAACTTTGTAATGTATAAGAATTATGGGGATTAGGTTCGACGGTTTGTATGGGTTTCAAAATAGATTCGAAATCCGCATAAACCACGAATGGAACTCGCATTTGTTTTTCAATATTTTCAAACTTTAGGATATTTTCCTGTACACTTTTTCCAAATTTATCTATTTTTAAATTCAACGAGGGTGTTGATGTAAAGATATGCTTACAGTCATTTTTCTGATGTGAAGTTAAAGCTGATGAAGACGTGAAGTAAATCAAACAACCATCGCAAAAATATAATTTATTTTCTCGACAAGTAATTTGACTAGAAACTAAGCGCGATAAATTCTTAATCCAACAGTAATGTTCTTTTAAACAATCTGTGTCATCATCATCATCATCCTTAATGTCACTATCTTTTGTTAGCAATAATAAATTTACATGTCTTGAACGTTTTTCTTTAGCATACCTTAATGGACCTACAACCTCGTATTTTACCTTCTTGTTCTCAAACCTAGATTCCAAGCCGTATACATTAACGGAAATATCACTGAGTTCTTCAAATTTTGTAATATCGCGTAATTTTACTGGAAAATT
This sequence comes from Diaprepes abbreviatus, assembly GCA_034092305.1. Taxonomy (NCBI): domain Eukaryota; kingdom Metazoa; phylum Arthropoda; class Insecta; order Coleoptera; family Curculionidae; genus Diaprepes; species Diaprepes abbreviatus. The sequence continues at coordinate 13,905,060 of JASJET010000110.1, read as the reverse complement.
CATACCTGTCAAATTTAACACTTGCGAATAATGTGGATATGAACTAAGCTCTGACGGCTTCCCGGACGCAGGAAATAATGCTGATGTTATGGCCCAGGCAAAACAACACTCATCTTGGTTTATGACATTGATAACTGCCTTTTTAGATTCAATAAATTTTGGCAGTTTTATATATGATGAACCACCAAAAGGTGAGAATTTGTTCAAATTCACTTCAAGATACAATATTTTTTCCAGTGCCCAACCTAAAAATAAAAACATGCTTAGTATATTCGCCATTTTCTTATAAATAAATTTAAATATTTAATTAAGGAGAATTTCTAGTGTATAAGTATTAAAAAAAATATATATATATTTTTTTTTTGTGTGGGCCATGCATTGCAGACTAAATGTCCGGGTGACAATTTTCGTGCAAATCACTTTCAAAACCTTAGATGTATTTTTCTCCAAACCATTTTCGAGTTGGGATGCTGTACTTTTGTATGTAATCTGATTGATTTTTTTTTTAATTTCAGATCACTAGAAGGGATAACACAATGCATGCCATGAAACTATGTTGTTTTTGGTGTTTTTTAAAGAAAATATTTTTTGTACCTTTATATATCAATAAAAATGGAAAAGTCACTTTATTGTATTTATCTTACTTTATCCACACTAGAAACCCCCCAAAAATCATATATTTTAAACCAGTAGGTATAACTATATACAGAATATGACAATGACCGCTAGGGAGCAATCTCACTATTTCTATACATAGCGTTACCTTTTTTCGAAAATTTCAAGTCCAATTTATTTAACTTAAACGATTTATGAAATATATTACATTTTTCTTTAACTATGTGTTGTAATATTGTCTTTTTTTTATAAATTACACAGAAAAACAAGAGCATTTGTATGTATACTAATCAAGAGTTCCTCTAATTTTAGTGATTATTATTGAATGTTGTGACATTAGTAAAAGTATTGTTATCTAAACTATAAAATTAATTTTGTCTCTGTATTTTATCATGTAATGTTCTTTATAATTATGTATATTAATTGTGCATTTAAAAATATTGTTCTTTTATCCATTGTATTTTGACATTACTTTATCATGTAAATAATTCAGTTGAAAATAAAGTATATTATTATTATTACTATTTCATTATACATACCAGAATCTTTCTCCTGAAAATCAGCTGCTTGCACTTTCATCTCTTCAGCAAAAGACAGATAAATATTATCTAAATCACTTCCTATAGTTACTACTTTATTCGCAGTATTAAATGACTTTTTACTTGATATTTCCTGCGTCGGTAAAAAATACTGTCCGATAGTAACCATATTAACCTTTAGAGATTTATGGATACATAATATTTGTGTTAGTACCCCTATCACTTTTGCCTTAATCACATCGAAAAATTCTGCGTAGTCTATATGATTCTTTTCACTGGTTATGCGATACGACAAAAGCCTATTTGCGAACGCAGTTTCTATAACTTCAACTCCTGCCAATACAGGTACACAGCATTTATCCCGATGTTCCAACGTTCTTTCATGAGCCAACATGCGGTTCTGTGCCACAGATATGTTGCACACACCGCATGTTTTCATAATTTCTGCTGCAGAATCTGATGTTGATGCTGAAGGTACAAGTCGACGCCGCTTATTTGCTTCATTAATGATATTATATAATTTGATACAAGACTTTTTTTGATGACGCTTCAAATTGTAGCTGCGAGTGAATAGTTTACCACACGTTTCACATGTATAATGCATTTTTAGTTTTTCACTTTCACCAACTACACCGTTCAAAGTAATAGAAGCGAACTGAGTCGTTGTCGAATGAGAACTGAGAAATAATAATCACCATATGTGCTTTTATAGTCATATGGGCTTCTATATTCAAGGTCAAATGAAATAACTAATAGAAAAACAAGTGAGAGAGAAAAAGAAGTTATATATTCAATTTTAGTCTATACAAGAATAGACTCGTAATTGGCGCTAGTGAAGAAGAAGGATAGGAACGCAGGTGTCTTTAATTTATCCAACCTTGAGTGAGTGCAGGTGGTCTTTTTCAAGTTTGACCTAGGAATTTACCCAGACAGACGATTATTACTTTTCAGAAAATAAGAAAGAACATACGAATATATACTTTAATGTTATTATTTATCAAAATAATAAATAAGTACAATGTTACTATTTTTTCTCATTTTTCTTAAGATTTTCAAACATGGAGGGTCTTCTTTTCAATAATTTAACTTATGCGTAAGTAAATTTGATATATATTTTAGAATTTTCATAATTATGAATGAAATAGATAAATTTGCAAAAAAGTCTCTTTATACACTGCAAGAGGGTATAAAATGCTATAAAATATGTTTTATTTCGGAACTAATTTGAAATAGTAGTTTTTACGTGTTCAGTATATAAGCCTCATTACGTCAGAATATTCTCTAATAACTAAAAAATTATAGAATAATTAAGAAAAATACCACTAAATTATTTTGAAACACCTAATTTTCCAAAAAATGAATAAAACAGATATTGCCCCCGAGTTTATATGATACTATGAGTAAATTCTTCAGAACACCCAAGATCCAATTCATGTACAATATATCATTTAAATGACATTTAAGAATACCGAGTTAAAAACCGTTATATTTTACCAGTGTCATATAAATTAGGTTCTTGTAATCCGAGATAACAGCGGCAGGTTACTTTTTGAATGATATCTACAATAATTAACGAAAAATACCTCAAATGTATTTAACATCTAATTTCCAAGAAAATATTCTCTTTCGTTTAGCAAAAATTATTTATACTACGAGGTCGAAAAAAAAAGCCGGTGCCACTGACTGCAAAGTTTTTCGAATTTATTTATAAGAAAGGTCTGTTGCCTATGCAATTTTATATGTTTAAACAAGAAATTTTGTTAATTTTTCAGTGCTGCCGTGAAATTATTTTATTCCTATATAATACACAATTGTATTAACATTTAAGAAAATATCAAATAAAAAAGACTTTACTGTATGATAAAACAAATATAGAATCGAAAGGCGTTGGCTTTTTAGTACCTGACTATCCCTTAAAAAGGTTCAGGTAATAAAAACGCGTGAATTGGAAGCCGAGAAAAATGCATTAGTTTAGGAATTTAAAATGTTTTTAAACTGTTTTGTACGAGGCGAATACAAGCATAAGAGAGAAAGAGAAAGAATTAAATAAACTTAATAGATACGTGCGACGTTGATGAAAGGATGTGTTAGTTTAAGAACGAAAGATGTTTTAATGTTATTCTCTGAAAAGTGAATACATACAAAAGGGTCAGAAAAAGAACAATGTGAGTTATATTTTTATTCTCAATATTAGGCTTGCGGGAAAAAGGGTGTGGCCGCGCTTTTTAATTTATTCACCCTCACGTCCTTTTCCAAGGAACTCGACCTTAAGAATGCAGACAAGTTGTAACAGCACAAGCGGTGTCTGTGGCGGAAGCACGATGAATTTGTATACTGTTCGTATGCATGTTTACTCGACATTGAAAGGGTCGGCCGGCTTAGTTGATGAACACGTGTGCCATCAAGTAGCGACGAGGTATACAACGGTGAAGCGGCGGGTAATGGGAGTCTATAAACTTATATGCTTCCAATGTATTTTAACTTGTCCTTGCCTATGCAGGTGTTATCGGGATGCACGTGTGGGCATCAATGCCGTCACATTCAAGGCGAGGGGGTATCGGTAGAAGAAGGGCAGGAGCACAAGCAAACATATACGGTTCCAATGTATATTAATTCGGCATTGGCCATGCAGGTGTTACAAGAACGCCCACGTATGCATCATGGTCGCCGCATTTAAGGCAAGGGGGCAGCGGGAACGAGAGAGAAGGAGTACCAGCCAACATATACGCTTCCAATGCATATTAATTTGACCTTAACCGTGCAAGTGTTACAAGAAGGCACACGTGTGCATCATGGTCACTGCATTTAAGACAAGGAGAGTCGAGAGAACAAGAGAGAAAGAGTACGGGCAAACGTATACGCTTTCAATGCATATTAATTTGATCTCGACTATGCAGGTGTTCCAAGAATGCACACGTGTGCTATCCAGGTGGTCGCTAGTGCTCATAGGGAGTATGAGTACCTGTATTTCATCCCTACTAACAGTAGTTCAATTGAAATGTAACGCCTTAATAGGCATGATGACTGATTTTGGAAAAATACTCCACGATGTTTTTACGCACCTACTTTATACAAAATAAATCTTATTTCCGCAAAAAAATTATGTTTTGAAGGAGCAATTGACCTTTATAAAATACAATTTAAATTTTGCACCAAAACGCTAGAATAGTAATGGCGTCCGTCTGTGACGTCACCCTTTCGTAAAACTTGATAAGTTGTATCTTATTGCTTGTTTCGATTCATATTTTCTATAATTTTGTGCGATAATCATGAATTCTAATGTATATCGATGGTATGTAGTTCCTCGATGTAATAATACATCGATAAGAACTCCCAATAAGTTATTTATTAACGTGCCAATGAAGGAAAATATCAGAAATACCTGGCTAAATTGTGCAAGGCGAGACCCAGCTTCTGTATCTGTTAATTCAGTAATTTATTTCTGCGAAGATCATTTTGATGTAAGTATTTATTTTATATAAATAAGAGGCGAAGCTCGCAAGCAAAATATATGTAAGGTAAATATTTGTCAATAACACTATCGATGCCGTTTGAGGTTAGGTTTCATTTCTTTATTACTGTATTATATTTAAAATTCCTAATTAAAAGTTATTTCTTTTTCCAGTTACCAAATGATATGGAAAATTATATACAGTACCATATAATGGGTTCAGTTTTACAAGTGCGCATAAAGTCAGGGTGTATACCCACAAAATTTGAATGCTAACCAGGCAGAAGCAAACGAACTTCTGACATCACTGAAGAAGGTGTCTAATTGAAGAAAGTGACAAACATGTAACACAAACAAAACCACCTACAGAACATTTGGAACTCGCAGGCACTTCATCAGAAAGTTCAGGTACATACCCATTGCTTTTTTATACAGGTAACCTGTTTTAGTGAATTCAAGTGTATATCTTTTCTGTTTGCCGGTTTAATATCATAAAATTATAGGTAGTTATGATTTCAAACAATCTTTGTGGTACCTATTATTATTATTATTATATTATTATAGTCTGTTGCAAAAATTTTAGTACATAATAATATGTAAATAGTTACAGTTTCTTCACAAGTACTTATTTTTATTTTTTAGCTTTGCACAAAATTGAAGATCTAGAAGCATCTACCACCTTTCCAAAATCAGCTGATAAATCAGTACAAGTATATATATATATTATACAAATTCAGAAGTAAAGCTATCCAGACTGAAGTTAAAATAGTGCACCAGTTAACCTCGCTCCCAGCATCAAGGAGTCCATTCTTGGCAAATTTGAGCTATTGGCCTAGACAAATCCTTGTTCCATGACGTTGTTATACTTTTGGTAGCACGAAACTGACACACTTGATAGTTTTATACACAAAATATCTGATTAACGATACAAATAAAGACAAATTCGAACGATAAAGGCTATAAACAATGATGACTGATGTGATGTTTACGAAAGCGTGACGTCACGCGCTTCTGATTGGTGTTCGATCTAATATGGCCGATTTCCATGTTTTGTGTTTTTATTTTTACTAAAATAAATATAATCTCTCTTGTAATCTAAAAATAAATGTGTTTTTAGAATCTGTCTATCCTATATAATTACTTCAAGTAATAATTTCAGTGATTCTTCGTTACAGTCATCATGCCTATTAGAGCTCTGTGTGAAACCGTTTTATAAACTATGGATTTCTGTAAAAACAAATATCCGAGACTTGACTGACTTTTCAGATTTTTGTTTTTTGAAGTTCATAAAACTAGCAATGACACTGTGTTATTACTAAGCAACACAAAATTAAATATTCAGTCAATGTTAAATTAAGATAAGTAAAACACATTCTTACTCAAATTCACTGTATTTCATTCACGACATGTTTCACTGCACTGTAGCTTCTTTAGATACGGTATAAAATCTTATGGATTTATGCTATTTAAACTATCAATATAACAAAAGAACATGATATTATATATAAACTAATCCAGGTAGAAGTTTATAGAAAATAATCAAGGAACATTTTAATAATATTATAAACGATAACAATAATTCGAAATAAGTCAACCACCTAATAGAGTTAAATCGTAGCTTTAATCAAGATTTTAAAATTTGACATATCGAAACTAAAAGATCTAAATTAGATTTGCTTCAATTGCTGGAAATAAAGAAATAAAAATATATCACTGAATAACCAAATAGATTCAAATAACTCACCTTTATCGAACATATTTTAAGTAAAAGTACCTTTATCAAGATATAATATAATTAACTGGAATTTCTGAAACTGTAAAATCATAAAATGTGACGACTTGGTGTTTATACATAACATGCCGTTCTTTTGATATATTTATAGTTTAAATAAAAAATTTAATTAAGAATGTCTTTTATATATCCCAGTCTATTTCCATCGAGTAGTGACCAAAAAAATAAAAACTATCCAGAAAATATACAAGAATACATGCAAATAATAGAGCAACATTTAGACCTAGAAACATTAAACCCAGAAATAACGGAATGCTTTATAGGAGCAGCTGACAGGGAAAAAAATAGACAAAAAAGTAAAGGACACACATTAGACCCTGAAACACAAAAACTAATCGAAGTACGGAAAATATTAAAACAGGATCCAATAAATAAGAAAAAAGAAATATTTAAAATCAGGAATGAAAGAAGGGAGACAACATATAATCAAGTTGATAAATGATAACGAACAAGAAGTGATACACATAAACGGAATAACAGAAACAATAGACAGATATTATAAAATTTTCTCTAGAGAAAAACACCTCCAGACAAAGAAGGAACGAAAAATATTCCTCAAACCGCAGCTACAGAAATAAACAATTCCCTAAAGAATATATCTAAAAAGAAAGCATTAGGAAAGGATAAGGTTGTTATAGAAATGGAAATTGCAAAATTTCAAAGACAAATATATAACAAGATATAAATGACCAGTCAAAAATTTTAACTGCCTGGTTAAATTCCATAAGAGTTGTCATTTTCAAAAAAGGAAATAAATATAATTTAGAAAATTATCCACGTATACACTATCAATATTATATACAAGTTGTTTACGAAAATTATTACCCAAACAATAAGAAACAAACTAGACAACTACCAGCCTTGGGAACAAGTAGTTTTTTGATGAGATTATGGAACTATGGACAACTTAAAAACAATGAATGATCTAAATCGTATTGGAAAATTTGGCTTATGGAATAGATCTGAAAGAGGAGAAATGTTACTCGATTACTTACATTATGAGATTTATACTACTGAAACACCTTCTTTAAACAACAAGCGAATAGAAACTGGACGTAGGGAAGATTGACGGCAACACAAGAAATACAATAGACTACATACTTGTACTGATGTATCCATCCTAACGACATTTGGTACTGGGAGTTATCATAGGCCGGTAAGAGTTACTTTTTAAGTCAAAATTCAAAAAGATAGGAAGAAGACTGAAAAACTTCCCAATCCTATAACCGAACAGTTAAATCGCCACTTAGATGAATGCCAGTCAACTATTCGAAACAAACTAAATTTATTGGAACAACTAAACGAAATAGAGATTAACGACTTAACAACGAATATTACATCATTCATCTAAATAGCTACAATAAAAATATATACACGTAACAAGAAACAATACAGGAAATTTGAAGTCACAAATGGACTGATAGAACAAAGACAAAATACACTCAGGAGTATGTCGGACTATAAGGAACTAAACAGAAATATTAATAAATGCTTGCCGAAAGATCTGAGCGAATACCCATAAAAATGATTTAACACCCAATAGAAAATAACTCGAATTTGAAAGAACTCCTAAAAAAATTATCAAGAAGTCGTGGAACATTCACAAAATTCAAGATACTGAATGAGTTATTGTGACAGACAAAGCATAAATTATTAAAGATGTTGAAAATTTCTATCATAAACTTTGTAAGACACATTCTAATATACAGACTGAACCACATCTTAACGTCGATTCAGAGGTGATGCCTGAAATCAAAAAAGACGAAATGCCTTCAAACGAATGAAAAATAGGAGATGCGCTGGAGAAGAATTACTAATGAAATTCTGAAAATGGTCGGAAATGCTTTAATTAGTGGTACTGCTAAATAAATGTCTAAATGAATGGAGGAATTCCAAATTCCTGGCCAAATGCAGAGCTGGTTTTACTCTTTAAGAAAGAAGATGACAAAAACCTATAAAATTACAAACCCATTAGCCCACTGTGTACAAATTATTGATCAAAAATTTTAACAAATCAACTGAGTAATAAACTGGAATCGACCAATAAAGCAGGCAGGACTCGAAGAAGTTTCAGCACCATCGATCATTTGCGCTCCTTTAAGGAAAAAACAGCGAATATTATGTCCCAGTACATCTAGCTTTTGTTGACTACTATAATGTATTTGACTCTAGATATAAAAATCTACTGAAGTATATACCTCAACCCAAGGCCCCAAAGCTGTTTATTTTAACATTAGAGGGCGTATCTCGAGCATTAAACTAGAATAGAAAGAGTTTATGTATCGACGATTTACACTTAAATCATTTGTGGTTTGCGGATGATGTAGTTTTGATAGGTAAGCAGTACAGAAGAACTAGAAAGTATGTTAACAGAGTTATAACAAGCATCATTACGCTTCGCATTAAAAATATATATGAATAAAACAAAAATTATGAACACAACAAAAACGTCCATAGCCTCTAAGCAGTAAATTAGTATATATATCTGGGACAAAAGATTGTGCTCAGAAAGAAAACCAAACTGCTGAAACTACATGCAGAATCAACTTGAGTTGGACAACATTTCAAAATCTAAAAAATATTCTTCGCAATGTAAATATCCCAAAAGGCAAAAAACAAGAGTCCTAGATATAATCTCAAAGATAGCCCAAATAAAATGGAGGTGGAAAGGTCATGTGGCCAGACAAGATCCCAATAAATGTAGCTGTAAAATGGAGGCCAAGAATTATAAAAACAAACGATAGTACACCGAAATAAAGATAGATGAATCATATTAAACAGGTGGGGGGAAACTATAGTATCAACTTGCAAAGAACGAGTAGACATAGATAAATTTTGAAGAGGTTTGTATCCAGCTATGGATAGGTGAAACGAAAAAGAAAGAAAAGGCAAACAAACATAACAGTTTGGGTCGCAATGGTAAAACACTAACACATTTGAGATATGCCAATGATGCGATCTTGATAGCCAGAGACAAACAAAGACTATAAAAAATACTAAAAGAATTGAATAACAAAATCGAAAGAGATAAGTTTAAAAATAAATATTAGCAAAACTAAATATTTAACTAACGACATGGAACAAAATCAAGAAATAATATTTGCAAATATGTATGTGTATAGAGACACACCAGGGTCGAAGGAAATGAAATAGTAGATAGGCTCTCGAGAAAAGGGACTGAGACGTCATTTCTAGCACCCGAGCCTTTCTGTAGAATCAGTAGTAGTATAATGCTAGAAGAACTAAAAAGAGAAGAAGAAAGCAAGAGATCCAGTTACTGGACGGATCTGCAAGGAATGAGACAAGCGAAGAAACTTCTTGGGAACTACGACCAGAAGAGATTCAAGGAATGCATAAGCCTAAGTAAGAACCAACTCAGAATTCTGACAGGAATCCTGACAGGGCATTGCCAACTGAAGAGAAACCTCAATAAACTCGGATTGACAGAAAGAGAAGAGTACACATTCCGCGAGGAGGAGGACGAAACCTCTATTCACATCCTTTTACAGGGTAGCGCTTTAGAAAATCCTAGAATGCGGTTCTTGGGAGCACGCCAAATAGAAAAAGGAGAGCTATCCACTTTGAAGTCGTCCAACATCCTAAGGTTCCTGAGGGCAATAGGACTAGAGGACTTGCTTTAATCGACAAAGTATCTCTTACGTCTTACCAGCAGTAGAGGAGCACAATAGATCTATTAGGTTGAAGTGGCAGATATCCAATTTTACGCACATACATACATACACACCCATAGGAGAGAAGCATAACTTCTCAAAAAATAGAAGAAAATATTAATTACATAATTTTAAGCAATAAATCCGGTTTAATATAAAAAAAATAAGATGAGAATCTCTGATTATAACTTATTGTGTTAATAGTGTTTTTAAATGATTTGCTTAATGCATTTAATATCTCTATCTCTCATCGACATTTTTTGAAAATCTCATGTCGGTAAAGGTAAATATTGTATGCTTTAAATGATCACACTCTTTGATATACCTTGTTTCTGTTATATATTATACTTTTTATATTTCTTCTAAAGAGAAAATGTATTTAAACTTTTAAGCAAAAAAGAATATAGAGAAATACTGCGAAAGGATTTAATTACTCTATATGTATTGACATCCTTTTATGAGACGATTCAATTATCGGAATCTTCATATATTTTTTAAACTTAAAACGCAATAAATCAGTAAATGGCTCTGTAGTTGAAGAATATTTCGATATGTTTGAAAGTGATAGAAAAAAATTTTAATTTTGCACATTTATTTTATATTAAAACATAAATGTGGAAAATTAAACTTTTCTTTAAGAAAATGTTTGTAAGAATTTAAAAAATATTTCAATTGAAGTAATTTACTTGTGTTACCATTAGCATTAACAATATATTATTTTCGTTTCATAAGAAGCACAGTATCTAAACATATTCTGTCATTTACTTTCTTTTTAACCGACTTCTAAAAGAAGAAGGTTCTCATTTCGACCATTATACATTTTTTATGTACGTACACCGATTACTCCGGAACGGCGACGCCGATTTCAGTGAAATTTTTTACGTAGTGTTCAGGAAGTTACCGTGGCTTCGCCGACCTCCCGCAGGATGGCGTATATATGTTTATGCGGCTTTCACGGATCCCTCCGTTTCAGTGTTGCATACTTCTTTCCGGTCTGTCCTTTAAACAGACAGGTGCATGTCCGTATTACTGTGTGGGAGAGGGTAAGTTTTGACTCTCTTCTCGGTATGGTGGTACAGGTAGACCATCATCTCGATGGTGGTGGAATAGGATAAATTACGTTTTATAACAATTTATTCTAACTGTGCAACCTCTAACATAGAAAGGATATGATGGAGAGAAGTTTGCATTTACTGTTCGCATTTTACTTCATATATATATATATATATATATATATATATATATATATATATATATATATATATATATATATATATATATTGATCCACAACCACCAAGCACTGAAGATGCCAAATGGGATTTTGGCGAAACGTCTGCAAACCTCTACAGGAAACCAAACGAATGAACGGATGTATTCCCAGATTAATACCGAATCATATATATATATATATATATATATATATATATATATATATATATATATATATATATATATATATATATATATACATGAAGTGATCACTATAATTCTTTTTTGTCTAAAAATGGAAGATAAGATTGCTTCATTCTCGTCTCGTCTCGAATTCGATGCCAAGAGTAAATGCTGCCAAGACAAGGTAAGATGAGACCAGACGAAAGTAAAAAATCATGGTATCACAGTATTAGCAGAAGGCTAGGTAGGGCAAAACAAGTAAACTAAAAAATTCAAAAATGTTTTCGACATTGTAACGATACGATACGATAACCTTTTTATTATCCTTTTGGAACAAATTGCGAACATAAGAAGAGCAGAATATTAAATATTATAAATATTAATATTATAAATATTATATTATATATGTTAAAACTTTTTATATAAGGTATTTTTTATTACTTTTTCATTTTATATTTTCATTATAAGCTTCCCAATATCATAGTTCTTCTTTATTATGCAACATTATTCCATAATATTCAGCACACGTTCCGCAGTTAACCTTCAATCGCATAAAATCTTTCATTTCAATTAAATAAATATTCCTCCCACATAAGTTCTGAGAAAAAATTACGTCCAATTAATCATGCTACAACATTGTAAGTCTTCCAATTTGGCCCGGAATCAAATTATTTCGTTTTTTTATACAATTAATTTGCCGACATCTGTTGTGCATAAAAAATTCCTTAGTATATTTTACAAATGCCGCCGCACGTGAAGTCAGGTGGTCATTATTCATTCCGACTGCAATGAGGAAACGAGTGGAAATAATAAGTATGAAATAAATTTAGTAGCTCATGAATAAAATAAGTTTATAAAAAATTATTACAAAAAAATACAAATTACATTGTATTTGACATCATTTTCAAATCTTAATGATCTCTAAAAAGTCAAAATTGTGAAAGATTTTGAGAACAGAGTTTATTGTAATTATTGTAAATATTTGCAAAATAATTATTTACGTTAATACGTTAATTCTCATTTTCTTCTTTGCTTTCCTTTCTGTGGAAATTTCTTTCTTGTACTGATAAAAATTTTCTATTTAATCCGTGACATTTGAGATCAATAATATTCTTGAACATACCACTAGTTTCGATTAGAATTTGGCCTGTCAATTCAAAAACAAATAACAAAAAATAAACAAATTTCGTAAAAATGACATATTGTCAAAACATTATTCAGGAATCTTGTTATTATTGTCGTTTTACTTTTGTTAATCTATTTAATCATGGTTACATTTTCCTTGATTTTAACAGACTTTGCGCCAAATTTAAATAGTATACAAAATAAAGTTCTGATAATGAAAATAGTTTTAGCCTTTGAGGTTAATTTTATCATCTTTAGGTTTCATTTAAATCAGTTATATGTACTTTCATCAGTTTTAAAGAAAAAAAACTTACATTTTTAACGATGCGGTAATGTATTAAGAAACAGAAGAAAATTCTCCTAATATTAATAACACCAAAAACATTTTCTAGAAGTAGATACAGAATTGAGTAAAGGTATAAAAAGACAGGTCACAACCCAAAATAATTAATCCAATAAATCACAAAATTAATGATTAGTAAACGAAACTAGTAAAGCAGAGAATACTAACTATATTGTTTTTTGTGTCTCATATCATATAACATTGAATGGAGAAATCAAAATTTGCATTATTAATTTATTTTTTAGTAAAAAACTTAGTGATTATTTTTATGTTATAATAACTGTGTTAATAAACATGTCTTAATTTTTGAAGATACATCTTTTATCCACGGGTGACTTATTAAAATTAAACTTAAATGCTTAATGTAAATTTCAAAAACGAAATATTTTAAAGAAAGTGTTAAAAATATTTATGTTTTTTCTTAATCGTTCTCATGAGAATATCATAAAGTTGGGCTTTTTTCCTGAAAGTCATAATAATAGTAAGCAAATAAATAACTCAAAATGCTCAGAATCCCCGAGAATATAGATAAGGCATTATTCTCGAGAATGTTCAATAAGATAAATCTTAAGAGACTGTTTACAGATTTATTTACTTCAGTGGATTTTATATAACTATCTTGTGGATTTTATCATACGAAGTCTTATTCCAAAAATCAATATCGATTTTGGGTTTTATGGTAATTATTTGACTATATTAATTAAAAATAAATATCAATATTATATAATCAACAATTGTTATTTTTGTTTTGTTTATTTTTAAATTTACTTCTTTATAAAAACCACAGCAAATGATGAATTAATTATCAATATCACCTTCTCTAATTTCTGATTCAATAGATGTTTTGGCCAGGTTTTTGTTTATTTTAACCAATCTACGCTGCTGCCTTATCCTCTCTCCACTCCGTCCTCTGATGATCGTTCTCCTAGTCTTTACACATCTTTATTTATTGTTATGGACTTTGTTGGCAAAAGCATAGAAAGCTATTTCGGTAAAATGAAAAATATTTATTATTTAAATGCTGTGTGTAATGAAAAAGAAATATTGATGAAAGTTTATAAATAATTACAATATCAATTCAAAATGTTTTCTCTCACAACTTCCAGACACAAAGAGAAAAGGAACCAATTTTTACTGGTTCTTTTTGTAATTATAGAAAAAGTTCATAATAAAATCCACAAAGAGATTGATAAAGTATGTTTAGTAAATATGGCATAATAAATTTATTAAAGTTGGCAAAAAATCATAAAAATGGGTAAATCTTAATGATAACCTTTAAGTTACAAAAAACAGGGATATCTAGAACTATAAATTATTATACTGTTATTAAGGATAAGTAATTTTACCGACATATTTTCAAAACATAGTTTTCATATTTCAACCTTTCAAAATAAGCGGCCAAAACTTAAGAAATCGATAGAAATTATATATACACCAAGACTACAGCACTTAAAACTTCTGTACCTTGGAAAAAATCTGGAGTTTGATCATATTTGAGGAAAATTTATAAAAACTGATCTCACAGATAAATCATTTGGTAATCGTATTATTGTTAAATGATATAGAGTCTAATCTACATATTGTACAGACATGCTAATATCCACATTCTTGATAAAATATATTTTCCTTCGAAATAGAAATTATTATATGTAGAGTAAGCGTTTTATATTCAGTAGTAAACTTCGAAAAATATGCCAAAATTCTTCTTTATACTATTTTGTATCTATACGTAAAATCATTAACAATTTAAACACAGTTTTGCATACTTAGCATTTGAATTTATAGACTTCAATTGTTCATTTTTGAAGTGAAAACTACTATAATCTTGAAGTAAATCTTAAAGGCTACAGATCGATTTGGATTTGAGTCTTAAAATATATTTGTTAAAGTTTAGCTTTCAGAATAAATTCATCCTCATTTAGATCATTTTAATAAAACTAAGAAAATTTTCTAATAGGTTTCCTGAAGCAGTAATTAAGTCAACGCTAGTTACATATGGCAGTCTAAAACTAACCTAAAAAATTGGCATTGCCTTCAGATCTAAGACAGTCCATTTGACAATCTAAAAAAAATTGGCATTGGTTTAATACTAAAAATAATCCAGTAGACTATCCGCAAGAACGCTAACTTTTTTGGTTGACAACAACAGTAATTTACTTGTTTCAAACATAGTTCTGATTTACTTCTTCAGCTCAGTGAGAGATGTCATTGCAAGATCGACAAAGCATGCATATAGCCTGGGGAAAACTGGTAAGCGAGACTAAATTTTAATTTATTACAGGACAATATCTTTCATCTATAACTTGAGCTTAAATTAGCTCTGGGATTTAGATTGAATAGATTCTAATAGATTTTTGCTGTTTTTTCCAATAGGAATGGACAGGGTATATGTCCTGTTGGCAATGAAAGACATGGGATCTTCTTTGTATATCTTGAGTCGCATAGGCACATAGACTCGCTTGTTGTATTGATGAACTTTTTAAGGCTTTGAATGATAAAATTAGAAATTTGATTTTTAAGCCAGTTAATATAGAAGAAGGTGACCAAAGTTAATGGTCAAATATCCAATTTCGGAGGAAGCGGTAATGTTACCGTGGTGTGGATATAAGACTGTGCGATATTTGCATGAGGGCGTTTGTAGAATGGCCATGAAAGACTATGTTATATGAGCGCTTGTAAACAAACGCCAGTTAGACAGCTGTTGATTTATGCTAATTCTGACGATGGTTTTCAAACGCACCTTAAACACCGCCTAGTGGAAAAGTGATCTTAAAATACCACAAGTCTTTACAACTGCAACATCAGTATATTATAGGCCAATGCCGTAGTGAAATTAAACTGGTTTGTTAAGGACCAAAATATTTTTTCTTTTTTTTTTTGTATTTTCGGTAAAATAAAGAGTAACTAACAGGTTCAGCCAGAGATCGATACAAGAACTAATTAATTCGGTTTCTAACTAGTCAAAACTAACTGCATTGGGTCCGTTATAGCTCAATAGTCAGCGCATATTCATTTCAGTATTAACCTTCTATACGTAGGAGAAAATTGAAACAGTTTGACATAAAAAAAATTATAAAAAGATTAGTTTACTGTAGCCCAGAGGATACGGCACAAGGTCAACATTTTAGTAGCTTAAAATAAGCCAAGGAAGTAGAGACAAATAATTAAACTGGCAGCGCATTTTGAGTTACGCTAAAAAGAAGAAATTCAGGTTAATTTAGGTAAAGTTTATATTTATCAAATAGATACAGAATAGATTGGAATAGTAGATTAGATAAAAATACAAATTATATCCCAAAATCGGATTTTTATTGCAATTCCTGATATATATTTTGATTTTTACAAACTTTGTAATCATTGATCCACTACAACTATCTAAAAAGAAATTTAGTTTAGTAAACAATGTGATTTCACGATTATTGTGTATCGAAGTAAAAAGTAATCATAAAATTTTCTTTTTAATATAAGGATTAACAATAAATTCGCCCCTTAACTAGTCAAGGAATGAATAAAGTTTCGACCTTTGACTGTACCTGTTCGTCACTCCCAAAATTGACTGAAAATAGTTAGCACATATGTCAATGTGGTAGGTAATAATTATTTGATAAAGTTGTAAGGGAATTGATTTTCAGCGTTTATTAGCTTAATTTTTTTTTCTTTAACCAATCTGTGCATGCTTTTATAGAATTATGTATTGAAAAGTAGATAAGTGGATTTTAAACTATATTTTAAAAAATAATTTTGTACCAACGGCACTTGGATGTGAAAAAGAAGATTAGTATTTGATTTTCCATTTGAGATACTCATCTTCCACAATATTTTGAAAATCTATCAGTTTTTTTTTATATTTTTAGCCACTGCTGATTTTTAATTAGTGAAATGTGGATAGTTGTCCACCCAAATTTCATTCAAAATGAAAGAAATTCTTTAACACTTATTATTATCATCTTAAACTGAAATAAAGTTATTGTGGAATAAATTAAATAATACAGCTAACAAATTTGAAATCCATCTTTAGAACTAGAAGTTTTATTACTTTTACGAAGGCTTTTATTGCACTGAATACGAATCTGATCACCGTGTTTCGCCATCACGTCAGTATTTCGACATATTTTAACTTAAAGTGCAAAAAACCCGATTTTTCGCGTTTTTTTTTTGAGATTATTTAACATCGCAAAGTTGTCTTCGCAAAAATCATAGCAGCAACTTAAACTATTATTTTTCCAGTTCAAAATGCATTTTGAATTGTTAGGATATCTGTATTTATCTCTGAGTAACCCTACACTAAAATTAATTAGTTCAGAGTTTTCATCTATTTATTGGTAATTTGAGTATCATCATGAACTAAAACGTTTTAATTAACATTACGGTATATGAACAGAAAGTTTTGATTTAAATAAGAATAGTTGTTTCATTCAATCGTATGTTGGAAGGTTCGAATTTTTTGCTACAGAGTTAGTTCGCAAGACTCCAATGCTTTTTGTCAGTGATAGGTGGGATTATTTTTCCCTCGTCTATGTGAGTTAGTTAGACTTAGTTATACTTGCTTCATACACCCGCTTTATTTGTTGGTCTACTTACTTTGCTGCATACATTAATAACTTTGTTCCCCATTCATATAGTTTAGAAAGCTTCTGTTTATTCATGCGGCTCAATTTCCTAGTTTAGATGACTCCAAAAAATACGAAAAATCGTGTTTTTTAAACTTATGAGTTAAAATATCTCAAAATCTTAACGTTATGGAAAAATGCGGTGGTGATATTCGAATTTAGCGTGCCAAAAACCTTCGGAAAAGGATAGGTTTCTGGTTCAGAATTTTGTCGGTCTGTATGACTAAGGCTTCCTGTAGGAACTATTTTCGGGAAAAAAATGAACCTCAATTGTAAAGTAGTATTTTCATGGTTCGTCATCATTCAATTGAAGCCAACCAGACTTAGGTCTATGTCGGTCCGACGTCGCCAAGGTTATAACCAGCCTCAGGCAGTGAAGGCTCAGTTTGACAACACATTTGAAAGAAAGAAAATCACACATCGTCACGAGTTGACACCACTCATCTGAAGAGTCAGGAATGACGAAACGATATTGTGACCATGTGCTAACTTCTGATACGCGAAACTTCTTCCTCATGCAAAAGTAAGGTTGCAAGGCAGTTGCCAGCATTGTTGTAGCCTACGCGATGTTACGTTTTGTTAGGTATCGCGATGACCAGCTTTAACCATGGTATCTTGTATCGTTGCTTTCTCAACAGATGAGACTGAGTGCACACGGTCCAAGACTTCCCTTCCGTCGAAATCCTCAGCTAATGAGACTGAGCGCATACAGCGGGAACTGGTATAAGCGGATCGCTAACCGTCGAACACTAGTACTCGACGCGGAACACTTCAATCTCAGAATTACGAATGTAGCTCGGCCCAAATCGAAGGATAGTACGCGGAATATGAAAGTGCTTCACAAACGGAAATATCTACGTATCTGTTATATACCCGATGTTTAGCCCGAAAACAAAATTTTCACCACATCTCTTAGCTCAAGGACAAACAGACCATACGGCTAAGCACTCCATGTGAGATCGGCTCACGCCTTATCTCTGGGACCATACTGTTGCTAGGTCAACTGTTTGAGCGAGACGATAGGTCTAACTCCTAGAAGTGAAATGTAGTTTGCGACCACCGGTCTGTTACCCCACATTTGTCCACACCAGCTTAATGGCGGTAGGGGATGAAACCACGAAACATATTTTGTTTGGTTTGGCAAAAGAGTAGTAAGAACTAAGAAGTAAGAAAAGGACTGAACAGCTTTTCTGTTTACACTGTCTTGCGGTCCCAACTTCGTTAAATATTACGGCTCGGTGGTACACCGGCTGCGGTTACTAGCCTAGTTAAGATCAAGGCGTAGCCCGATCCTTAGTCCCAGTCTCGCCTTCCATTCGGCAACAGAGCCATATACTGGAACTGAACTATTCAAAAAAATCTAAATTTAATGAAATTATTGTTCTTGAAAGTAAATCGTAGAGATTCGCAGAAAACCATTTGGAAACTAATAAAATATATCAGAAAAGGTTAAAAGGGTTTTTACCTCAAAAGCAAGAAGTATTAAACTTGATTATTTTCCTCTAAGTAGACAACTAAGCAATAAAGTTTTACACGTGCTGAAAAGTTGAAAGACGGCCAATTAATGCTTTAAAGTTTGTTTCATTTTAATTTATGCTTCTCGGAAATTAAAAATAATAAAACGAGCTGGGACGAACAGTCGACAAAGTTTTCCAGACAAATGTTGGTATAACAATGTATTATTTAATAGGTTGTAAAAATAAATGTGTCCACTTATTTATGGGTTTTTATAGAATTTTTCTTCAAATATGGTAAATGGTTCTTCAGGTAATTATATATAATATGCTGGAAACTCGATTTACTTATTTTATTAATTTTTTTATTTAGATCGACAGGTGCGATAAAAGACATTGTCAACAAAACCAAATTTGGTCATCTTGGATGGATTGGATAAAACCTAACTTTATTATGTACATTTCATTGCGTTGTTTTTTGTTCGTATTTTATATTTTCATATAAAAAATATTTTGACATAAAAAAGGTATGGGGATCCTCCGATGCTGGCCGTAACTGCATATCGAAGAACCAGCTTGGTCAACACGAGAAAAAACCTTTATATTTATGTTTTTATGCTTATATAGCTGAAGCAGTGAAAACCCAAAAGCCACCATGGAAGTAATCCTAAACCTTACACCTTTACATATACTGTGGAGAGTATGGCGAAGAGGGTGATATATAGGATGATGAGAAATGAAGTCATAAAACGAAGACCTAATCTCTTATCCAGAAATCAACACATGTGGAACATGCCATAAGATTAAGTGAAAAAAAGTTCAACTTTGTGAAAAACTTCAACACAAAATTGAGACGCAAAATGAATGGGACAGAAAAACCACTGAAAAATTTAACAAGAATTTTACTATACCATATACAGGTGGCTCCAAAACACTGGAGGGAACTGGAATAGGAATATATGGACCCGACACCAGACACTACGAAAGCTTTGATAAGTCATCAATCATCTTCCAGGCGGAAATACATGCCATTAGGAAATGTCTCACTTCAGCAAGGAAAAACTATTGCAGACAGGAGATTGTCATTATGGCGGATAGTCAAGCAGCCATAAGTGCGCTAAGTTCTACAGTAATCGGCTCCAAGATGGTCTGGGAATGCTTAGGGGAACTAAATGAATTAGGTAAGAATATTAAGGTCACCCTCGTGTGGGTACTGGGACACATCAGGGTAGACGGGAATGATGTAGACAAGCCAGCGAGAAAAGAGGCTGATACACCATTTGTGGGGCCCGAACTTTTCTGTGGAATCAGCAGCAGTATAATGCTGCAAAAACTAAAGAGAAAGAAAGAGAGCAAGAGATTCGATTACTGGACGGATCTATAAGGAATGCGACGACGAAACCTCTATTCACATTCTTTTAGAGTGCAGCGCTTTACAAAACCTTAGAATGCGGTTTTTGGGAGCACACCAGATAAAAGAAGGGGAGTTACCCACTTTTAGGCCGTCCAACATCCTCAAGTTCTTTAAGGAAGTAGGACTGGAGGACCTGCTTTAGCTGGCAAAGTATTCCTGACGAATTAGCAGCAGTAGGGGTAGATCTATTAGGTCGCAGTATACAAATCCTCAGTTTTACACAAATGCAGATACAGAGCTGTACATCGAAAACTGGAAAAATATGATTCCTTTTTAATTCCCTAGGACGCTATTGGATTGCTTGATTAATTTTGCCGCTGGGTTTCCAGCAGACTGTAATACTGAAAGTTGTGATAGATCCCCTGCGCTGTAAGCTTCATATATAGGCGTTATTGAGCTGTATTTGTAGATGATTTCGATTAGTGTAAAGTAACAGCTTGGGAAATAAGACATGATTGTAGCTATTCTTTATGAAAATATACCATTACTGTGAATGCATTGAGAATAATCAACAATAGGTCATTCCTTGTCAAGAGCCCTCGAAATTAATCGTATATTGGATATCGTGGTAAACTCAAGCCCACGTGACAGGATCCAACTTTCTTCGAGCTCCAATCATCAAAGATACAAGCATGAAAAACAGATCAAGATCGAAATTTATGCACAGGCTTACTAAACTGTATTGACATCGTTTTCCATCATGTTAGCGAACGCAATAGCCATCACAGCTTCCAGCACGCTGTCCGGTAGCGAAACAAGCGTCATATTAGAAAATATGAAGTTACCTAAAAAAATCTTGTTACACATATTTGTAAAGAATGCTTAATATATTTAATAACTGTTTTTACGAATATATTCTATATACTATTTTCTCAAGTGAATTAGAACCTGTAAAACACTGGGAAAACAAAAATAACTCGTTTGATATGCTAAATTGGAATCAGTTTTCATATTTCTTAATTTAAAGAAATACAGCTTTTATTTTTACTTTTTGTCAATGGAGATCTAAAAATTCTTTATAATTTTGACCATTACTATCTGTGTATTCTTACTAAATTTATAATTTTTCTCAGTGTAATATAGCGGGTCGCAGGGCAACCAAGGTTATGAAAATTGGACTCTTCAACTTTAAAGGCACAAAGAAAATGTCCAATCTGTATGATAGTAACATTGGTGACTTAGCATCAATATTCTGAATTATTTTATATATTGGTATGTTTTGCTATAAGAATGAAATCTTAACTGTTTCATAAATACAATTTTCATTTGCAATACTGTAAAAAACGGCAACTAATATTTTGGCCAGGCTAAGATCTGAACTAATTCTGAAGAAGCCTCTACTTAGTCGGTCTCGATCAACCGATTTCATTTTCGTGCGGGTAGATTTAAGATTACGTGTATTTTTAAGTATTTCTTTTCAATAATTTATTGTCCAATGTTCAACCCACTCTATTTTTACAAGATATACAAAGAGAGTGTTGTAAAATTTCAATTCACAATTTAATTAAAAAACGAATCATTAATTCCTATCAAAGCCAGATGATGGCTGGAAATTATTTTAGTCGTAGGCAGACAGGAATATCTGTTTTTGTCGTTGTCTATGATTAATAGCGGTTTTCAAAGCGCTCCTGTTACTGCTGCGGTTTTTCATTGTTTTTCAAATGTTTTGTTTTTCCTGCATAATCAATACTGCTGCGGCCAGACACATAAACTGATTATGTAGTTTAGTTACATACTGATTTGGGTTTTTGCGGTTTAGATAAGACATTATAACATTGTTTTGCGCCGTACCATTTTTGTTTGTACTAATTATGAGATATATATATTCGGCACGGCACTTTAATGAGTACTGTTAATATAAAAATAAAATTATATGTTAAAATTTGATTAATGCAAATGATTAATTTTTCTTGCGACCAGGCATAAATACGTGCATTGATTTGCTTCTGGTGTTTGATTAAAGGTCATAAAGAACGATGTTTTCTGCGAAATAGTAGATATCTGTTGGACTTCCATTGTCTTTATTTTTTGTTGAATATCGCGACGTTTCGGCTAGCAGTTATCTCTAGCCGTTTTCAAGTGAAACTAAATAAATTCCTATGCTACAGTACTAATTATACTAAAAGTAAATGCAGTGGAGTGTGACTGAGATAGGTGCAGTCATGCCTGTTACGCCAAAGTCCCATTTATGATAGATTTAGTTTTAATTTACAATTATTAAAAAGTGGTTTCCACACTTCTCTTATATCTAAAGATGGTTTACTAAACAACCCGGGTTCTGATGTATAGCCGCGGCTTCTTTGAATTTTCGTTTTCTGCAGGGTTGTTTTCTGTGAACAATTTTAGCCTCAGATCATTTTATGTGATATCCATGAGTCCAGGCATGGTTGGCGGCAGATTTTTCTATTTCTCTTCAAGATATGTATTTTTGATGTTCTTTGATTCTTACGTCAAAGAGATCTATTTGTTTCGCCAATGTAGGAGTTGCCACATTCACATAGTATCTGATAGACACAGTTCTTCATGTCATTTTGAGTTGTTTGTTTGACCCTAGTGAGCCGACTTTTCAGAGAGTTATTTGAACTAAAAACAACGTTGATTTAATATTGGTTTCCTATTCTTCTAACTTTTTCCGAAATGCCTCTAACATAGGGGATGTTCAATTTTGGTTTTCGTCCTTCATTCGTTGTTGATATGGTCCTTTTTCTGCATTGTTCCAGAATTTTATCCACCAGATATACTGGATATCCGTTAGCTATCAGGTCACTTTTAATGTGATGAGATTTCTGATAAATCCTTGTTTAGTGTCGTTGGAGTGATTGGCTGAGTAGTTTAAGTACTGTCCTGCACGTGTGGCATTTCTATAAACTGTGGTTCGAATTTATCTGCCATTTCTTTCAAACAAAACATCTAATAAGTATAATGTATTTTGTACCTCTTCCTCCATGATAAGTTTATTGTTTGGGCTGATATTGTTGAGATGAGAAAAGA
This sequence comes from Diaprepes abbreviatus, assembly GCA_034092305.1. Classification (NCBI taxonomy): domain Eukaryota; kingdom Metazoa; phylum Arthropoda; class Insecta; order Coleoptera; family Curculionidae; genus Diaprepes; species Diaprepes abbreviatus. The sequence continues at coordinate 13,881,662 of JASJET010000110.1, read as the reverse complement.
AATTTTGAAGTTCTTCGTTGTTTCCATTTCAGATAATAAAGATATTGTCTATGTATCTAAGCCATAACTTTGGGTTCTTAATTGCGGATTCAATTGCGAAAGTCTCGAACCATTTCATGAAAATATTTGCGACAACCGGCGAAAGTGAGGATCCCATCAGTAGTCCATCATCCTGGATGTAGAATTTTTCCTTATCCTAAAAATAGAAATGAGTCAAACAACTTGCCAACAAGTCCATGACTGCTCATTGGGTACTTGTGGCTTTTAATCTGTGTCATGCTTTTTTCTTGAACATTTTATTCATTGTATATATTGTACATTTAAGAATACTGTAAAATTAGATGTCTAATGCCTTGATGTGAGCGGTATCAAGAAAATATTTTGTTGTAGTATTTTAACGAATAAACTTGTTTTTTAATCCAATAAGACATTTTTTGCCTACTCGAATTGTTAAGCCTACTTTCTCTGATTTTTACAAGATTTGCACCAAAAAAATAGACTATACAAAACAGGATCCATAATTTCTGAAGATGTAGATAGTTTTATCCTAAAACGTTATTTATATTTTTTATGCTTCGTTTCCACCATTTGTACTTTTATCAGTTTTAAAGAAGAACGTTATTTTTTTTTTTAATATTGTACTTATTTTTTCCCAAAATAATATATTCCTAAAAATGTACCGCTTAATTTTTGTTAAAATATTAATTATACCAAAAACGTTTCATAAAGAAAATAGTGAAAATATTAGTGCTTTTTCTTAATCGTTCTTTTTAAAAGTGGCACATAATAACCGATTCAGCTAGATCAGACTGAATTGAGCCCAAAGTGCTCCACATAGCACAAAAATTCGAAGTAATGTGTCGAAAATTTATGTTCCAAAAAGTGACTTAAAGTTTCTTAAGATATTATCAGATAGTTATTTCGGAAAAATATGCTTCTGTGTTTATTAGCCAGATTTGGACTTAAAATTTGGTATTCCATACAGTAGAAGAATGGTTCATATTACTGTAAGTCTAAATGCTTCCACAAAAAGTATTGAGGAGGTAAAATTGTGTTTATTTTCTTAATTCTCAAATAAGAAATAATATGGTGTTAATAATAGGAACAAAGAAAATAGCAATTGCTCTAACTGATGTGACCTCGTACAAAAGTGATATTCATATAACGTAAGAGCCAATGATTATAATGTTATTTCTAAATGAAAAAGAGATTCTTACTATTAAAGCAGATTAATTAGAGGCGACAATTTGTCTACGCATTGCGCGAATAAAAAGTCTTTCTATCAATTTTCGGCCGTATAGGTAGTAACCTAATTAAATATATAAAACTATAAACATGCATTTAAAACGACATTAGAAATAATCTCTTTTATAAACCTATCTTATACTTTTTCTATTAACTCCATAAAATGATGTTTCATCTTTTATTACCGGTTAAATTAGTAAGGAATAGTAATAGTTAACATAAACTAGCCAAAGGCAAATAATATTAACGAGGACATCAGGAGAGACGGGAAGAAGTTTGTTAAATGGCGTTCCGGCCCTGTGTTCTGTATCAAGCAGACGGAGTATGCGCTACCTATACCGATATGTTCTTTGCAGTGTTCCGACGACTGAATCACAATAATCGATATATCGACCAACTCTAGATGGAAATTAACCTTAACCACTCTGTCATGTCGTTTTATATTTGTATTTTATTACCATATCATATTATATATTTACTCAAAAATGGTATGAGGAACTTCCTATCCTTGCCATCGAAAATTAAAGAAAATATTGCTCTTTTTAAATTCCCTAAAAATTACTTGAGGTGAGCATTTCAGTCTATTGTCAGAGATAATAAAGTTCATAAGAAAAAAAATGTGTCAGTCCAAATTAAGGAAACTTGAGTATTTATTTTCTTTTTATCAGTGTAACATATTTTTCCTAGGTTGCGAGGCAAGCAAGGTAAAATTGGATCTTTCAATTAAAGAGCATCAGTCCTGAATATTTTCAAGAAAAGCAAATATTTATTATTGAACCGGTAATAATAAAGAACTTTATTTATTTTCGAAATATAACTATTCCTCTTACATATTTCCAGGTTTCATCCCAAGACTCTTATCTTTAATATTCCTATATAAGCGTTTATTTGTTGACATATGTAATATAAATTATGACAATATCATAAGCAAAACAAAACTGGCTGACTATAAAATTTAAATTTCATGGCAACTAGATCGGGTTTAAATCTTAGGGAATCTGGCTGTAGAGGTTTTATTTCAACAAACGATTTGGATCTTAATCAGTATCGTCGCTACTTGATCATATTAATAGAAAATCGATATTTTTTCTTTTTCGATATTCGATTCATTTATTTATAAACTTCATGACAATCGACAATTTGCTGGTGGACTTTGCTATTTTCATAGAATTAGCATTTTAATTAAATGAAAAAGTTTTATTATTTAAATGTTATGCAGTCATCACAAATTTTTGTCGTAAGTTGAAAAATAATTAGTCGATGAAACCTGTAATTATCCGCTCATGGATAAAATTATCGAACAATTAAAAATATTTATAGTTTCTTTTCGAAAAAATTCATTTTGATGAATTAAGTCTTTCACACAGTTTATGTTACAAATTTTAAAGAATAAGTGTTAAGTTTTTATGAGAAAAAATTGTTAAAATAAGCTATACTAAATTTTATGAAAATTAAGGGTATTTACTTGAAACATAAATGTTAATGGGATGGAAAATAAATGCATTGTTAGTAACGACCTTTCCCTTATCAGTTCTAATTATAGGTTATATCCTTTTCGACGTTACTAAGTAGAGTTTGAATGTATTGAGGAATTGCGTTCCATCCATATTGTGCTGCAAACCAAAGCTTTTCCATTGTACTTGAAACTGGATATATCCATTGTCTGCGACAGCATCGAAGTAATAAATCACTATGCAAGCTGCATGTAATCGAGCGTTATCGTGTATTAATAAGGATCTTTTGTATCGAATATGGATGACATAAGGCAAAACATAATCTTTATAGGATATGTCACTTTCACTTCCATATGTGTTTCAACTAATACCTCCTCAAAACATTATACCGCCCCGTCCCAAACTAACTGTATGAGATTGCAGCTTGCACATAATTCTCCGACTCGTCGATAGACGTGAAGAGAATATTTTTCCAATTCTCGATATTCTACTGAACATGGGTTCTAGCAAACTCTAATCGACGAGTTTTGTGATTTTAAGAAGGATGTGAAAGTTTCATAGACTGTTCTGGTTTCTTTTAATCTTCATCTAACATTAATTTATTTAAAATTTAGAATGCCAATTTTTGAGATATATGAATGGCAACGTGCGACTTCGTGTAGAATTAAGTATCAAAAAATGATTAACAATACTTGTGCAGTTTTTGCGGCATTGACCAGATCTTTGTATAAATCTCGATACATTTTTAAAATATCCATTACTGTACCTCTACAGAAACGTCGTGCCATATATCTTCTGTTATTTGGGACTAAAATTTATGCCGCTTCAGTTTCATTACAGTATCTAACTGGTGGCATAATGTTGTTTTAAATAGAGGAAAATCCAAAAGTGAATGACTCATATATTTCACCACATAAACTTAGTGAAAATAAATCTGAGAAGCTAAAAATAAAATTTATACCAGCAACAAATTGTATTAGTGGAAAAACCAGAAATCAAAAATGCCACATATTGAGTTCGTAAAACAATACGTTAGTAGCTAAATATAGTAGCTATTGTTTGTCTTGTTCTTGGAATCATCTTTATTAATGTCTATTTTAGATTCACATGCCTATATTTATTCATATCTTCTTTCATATATATAACTGTTTTGGTTTCTAAGAAGTTCGGTTTTTCTTAAATTTTTGAAATGTTCTGTTTCAATCTTCTGTCTTTCAACTGAATTTTGTAGTCAAAAATTTCACAAATGATTTTAAGAAAGAATTTATTTTAGCCCAAACTGTTATAAAACAGATTCAGTATTTTACATAATTAAATAAAATGATTTGATCAATTATTCAACGTAGCTCGGGCCAAATTATGGTTTTGCTATAAAAACAGAAACTCTAACAAAGCATTAAGGTACTTTAGTTTATAGTAGGTACTATCAAAACAGGCATACCAATTTTTCTCCAGCTAAAATCAATGTAACATGAGTTACTTACGAAAATATTTGATTCTCTTTTTCATTGCTTGATTGTGGAGATTTCAGATTATATTATAGAAACGACCCTCCTATTGAACTGAATTAATGGTTAGAATTATATTTATAGCTGCTATTTGACATTAACCAAAAGGAAAGGTAGAAGTATTAATAAGAGAACCATGGAATCTAAAGAATTGAATAATCTTATAGACAAAAGAATTAAAGAAAATTTAAGGCTTTACAACACAAAAATGGTTAAAGAGGTGATCGAGAGTCATCAAAACAAATGAAGATTTTTGGATTTAGGATCTGAAGAATTGCCTGAATTATTAACATAGCAAATATCATTGTCTCAACTCAAGGTAGGGCTCCAACAAAAGAGTGTATTTCGAGCGAAATCATGAAACACTGCCTACAATGGGATTACTACTTCACAAATGCCTCATAGACGGAAAAATACCAATAGACGACGTAAAGTCTGAAATAAATTTATTACTCAAAAAACGCTGGGTTTTTTTGGAAAATCTTTTGGTTACGTCGACTTCTTTTTTTGTTACGAACTTTTTCCTATACATTTAATCATACTTTGTGACTAGAAAGACGCTGTGTTATAATCAGCTTTGATGTGTTAAATAATCATCCCTATTTTTTTACACTTTTAGACTCCCTGCATAATTCCAAACATTTTTTCTGTTACATGTCCTAGACCTAAATGTAACTGTTCACAATAATAATCTTAACATTTATGAGTACTTCTGTAGCAATTAACAGTATATCTTAAATAATCCGAGTCTTTAAGTCTTCTATGTCAACTCTACCTTTACGGAAACCTCACAAAAAAGTCAAGATGGTTTAAATTTGGATATCTCGGCGGCCACTCAATACGTCTCCTTCTATCAATAAATAACGAATTTAGCCCAGAATTTACCTCCTTATTGTCCTCCATCTGTTCCCTAATAAAAAGATGTAATGAATATAGTGAACCACTACACCTTATATTTATTTACTACAACAAGACATTCAGTGGAACTGTAAACTGTTTCCCAAGTTGACTAATACGAAAAACGATTTTAGGTATGGACACTTCCTTAAAAATATCTATAAACATGTAACCCTCATGGTAAACGTCACGAGGATCTGAAGATACATATAATATCGGTCCAAAGGGGAGTTAAGAAGCGAGACATTATTTCTCTAAAGATATTTAACCTTGCATTGAAATATGTGTTTAAGCCATTAAACTGGTACGAAAAGAGAATCAAGCTCGATATCTGATACCTAAACTATTTCCAATCTGCAGAGGATGTTGTGCTTATCAGTCAAAATTGCGACAATTTACAGACTATCGAAAGGGCACAAAACAAAATCAGTAGAAGTTGCATTAACAATAGATATAAAACAAAAATCATGAAAACTATGATTGTACGCGTGAGAAATGAAGTGGTAGAAAAAGTTGACAATTATATACTGCTTGTCATACGACTTTTACTATGCAAACCATATCGGTCACGATTAAGTCAAAGAGCGATAGAAAGAAAGATGTTGGGAGATAGTTTCAATGAGCATACTTCCAGTGAGATCAGGGACAAAACTATGATGGAAGATTTCACAGCTCGAATAACCAAACAGAGATGGCGTTGGGCTGGATATAGAAAATGTATCTGCCGTATTTAAATAGTTGTTTATGTGTATTATCTTTTCAAGCAGAAAAAAGGAAAAATATACACAAACAGTTTGTTTCCTGCAAATACAACTCCATACGCGTTTTGACCACCTTATAGTCGCGTTAGTGAAGCTGTATCGAACCGAGAGCAACATTCGCAGGAAACAACTGCTATATAAAATATAAATTCCAAAGTATGTCGGTAGGATATTAAAAACCTGCCGACTTCGATACCAGACTAGAAAATATCGCCAGTTAGACATCTATACAATCACCGGAGTAGTGCGAAATTTTTAAAAATCAATATTTCAGTAAGAAATAAGGAAATCTATCTGCCGCATTTAAATAGTTATTGTGTATGGGTATTGTTCTTTCAAGTAGGACAATACAGGGTGCGGAATTTATCTTGAACTAAGAGAATATCTCGGTGGGATCACATTTTTTCGAAAAATACTAAAATTATAGAGTGACAGGGGACCTAACTAGCAGCGATCTTGAAAATGACTTTGACCTTGGCATTCAAGGTCATTTGAAGGTAAATTTCGACCCTGGGAATGAAAAGGGCGGTAAATTTTACCATCGGACGTGATCTTGACCTCAAAATGAAGGGCCAATATCAAAGCCGTTTCCAGGTCACAACAAAAAATTGCACGGAGGCTAAGTGGTAGTAACCTTAAAGTTAACTTTGACTTTGACCTTTAAAGTCATTTGATGCTCAATTTGAAAAGGAAACCACCAAGTTAACTCTCGGAAATGGAAAGATCGATCAATTTCATAGTGTATTCCATCATCAGATATAACCTTGACCTCAAGGTTAAGGTCTAATATCAAGGTAATCTTAAAGTCAAACGAAGATTTTCATAGTTAAAATTTTATAATATGTTCCATACTAAACTTGTAAGTTTGCACAGTTGCTGTAATATTACCTTGATCTTGATCTTCAGGGCTATTTGAAGAAATTCGTTGGTTCAGAATTTTTAGCAAAAACTGTACTTAGTACGACTATAACTATCCAGGAACCACGACATGGACGTAGTAGTTTTTGATCTCTTTAAGGTGCTTGTTTTCGGTAAGTCCCCACGCCTCTCACCATCGGTGTGCTGGTTTTCGGTAAGTCTCTTCGCCTTTAACCATCAAACTGCTTGTCTTCGGTGAGTCCCCGCCCCTCTCACCATCGGGGTGCTTGTTTTCGGTGCATCCCCTCACCTCTCAGTATCGGGGTGCTTGTTTTCTATGAGATCTCTCGCCCCTCATCATCTTGTATGATCATTTAAAGGTTTCTTAAGAATTTATTTCAGTAAGTGCTGAAAATGGTCACCTTCAACTTCAGTACACTTATTGACACGCATTTCACAAGATTGCACACAACTGCGGAGAATTTCAAATGTTATTTCGGCACAAGCATCTCTGACGAAGTTGGCACGTTGACGTTGCTAATTCACTGGACCTCTTCTACCAATCCACCGTTCATTGAATTTTCGATTCAACACTAGCTAATTGGAAATAATGCGCTGGACATCCATCGTGTTGAAACCACATTTGTTGTCTGTCATCTAAGGGTACGTCTTCAAGCAAAAGTGGAAGTTGATTTTCCAAAGAATCACGATATTTTGCGCCGTTCAAATTCCCTTCCAAAAAGTATGGACTCACAGGCTTGTCATCAACTATTTTACATCAATTTCATCGTGCCCTTGAGTTCATGGATATATCTGATGATGATATAACTGTGAAATTGATCTGTCTTTCCATTTCCGGGGACCAAATTGGGAGTTTCTTTTCCAAATTTTTAAATGGAACTTGAAATGATCTTTAACGCCAAGGTCAAGGTTATTTTCAAGGTCACTACCACTTAGCCCTCGTACCACCTAACAAATTTTGTACGAAACATTTCACGAAATAATGCGATCTTTTTGTTTTGACATTGAAATGATCTTGATGTTTGACCTTCACGTTGAGGTCAAGGTCATACCCGATGAAAAAATTTCCCGCCTTTTCATTTCCGGAGTCGAAATTAGGAGATCCTATTTAAAATTCTATAGTTGAGTTTCAAATGATCTTGAAAAACACAGTGAAGGTCATTTTCAATATTATTGCTAGTTAGCCCCTCTGTCACCTATAATAGTATAATGTATAGAACATTTTTTGAAAAAATGTAATCTCACCAAGATATTCCGTTGTCTCAAGATAAATACCGCACCCTGTATACACACTGGTTGTATAGACAAATCACCATACTTCCGGGCATAAAAGACATAACAGATAGAATAGACAAATTACACAGGACACAACATACGTATAGCCTGTAAACCACACAAATACAATAGGCTCATATCTAAGAAACCCAAAGAACAAAATCAATCTAGAAGATCAAGGCGTATATAAGATCACATGTAGCACCTGCAGTAAAATATACATAGACCAGATCAATAAATGAATATTCGCAAGGCTAGAAAAATATAAATTCAGCACAAGAAGCAAACAGACAACATCGATGCTGTTCCAACATAAGCACGAGACAGGACACAAAATGGATTTTTTACAACTGCCCACAAATCACTAACATAGACTACTACAAGGTAAGATTGATTCGCGAATCCATCGAAAAGAACGGCACTTTGAATAAAAGAGAGGATGCACTTAATCTTCATTCTACCTGTAAAACTCCGGCTCCTGAGCGTAGATTGACACCAACGCCAATCAACAAGTTCGATCTACGATCACGTTTCACGCTTCATAATAAATTTCTTTAGTTGACTAGCACGCATTGAGAATTTGTTTGCAGAACAAAATGAATTTCTTCAATAATCAAAGTACTGGGCATCGTTAGCTAGAACTTTTTTCCATCTTTCTGTCAAAGAATGGATTCCGTGCCAAAAAAATTGTTCATTTTTGAGGTCAACCATTCATTAAGCCAAATTTTCACTTCTTCGTAAAAATGTAAATGTTGTTCTAAAAGGCCATGCTGTCACATTTACCTTCCTTCCAATAGTGTTTTACACATTTTGCAACGTGTGGACCAGTAATGTTACATTGAAAGATGACATGATTGTGTCTTTCGGTGTACATTAATCGTTTTTCCGTTAATGCTTGGTGTAGTTTAATGAGTTGTTGTCGATATCGATCACCAATAATTGTTTCACCAGGTTTTAATAATTTGTAATTCTCTCTGCATATTTAAACTTTTTCGGCTGACGTGAACGCTCCTTGTCATCAAAATCATCGCTTTTGAAGCCTTCGACACCGTTCACAACTTTTTTTGAGTCAAAGCATTCTAACCATAAGCTTAAATCAACAATTGAAACCTTTCAGCAGATGTTTTCTTTAATGAATTTCCTCAAAAAACGTCTTTTTTTAGACAAAGTTCGACATTTTCCATACTATAAAGAATTATGTTTTTTGCACAATCATAAAGGATAACAAAGTGACTTCAAATGGCATATAGTTAGTTTTCAAAACGCTATAGATGTCATTAGTATACACGAACAAGATGTCATTAGTATATACCAACAAATGTATTAATAAAATCGTCATTATTAACCGAAACACCATATATATATATATATATATATATATATATATATATATATATATATATATATATATAATATATATATATATATATATCTATATATATATAAATATATATATATATATATATATATATATATATATATATATATATATATATATATAAATATATATATATATATATATATATATATATATATATAAATATATATATATATATATATATATATATATATATATATATAAATATATATATATATATATATATATATATATATATATATATATATATATATATATATATATATATACCGGGTGCCTTTTCACTAGCGTTTAGGTTTATTTTGATTAAACTATTTTCAAAGTAATTTTTTTTAACTAAAAAAAAACGTCTTTTTTTAAGACAAAGTTCGACATTTTCCATACTATACAGAATTATGTTTTTTGCACAATCATAAAGGATAACAAAGTGACTTCAAATGGCATATAGTTAGTTTTCAAAACGCTATAGATGTCATTAGTATACACGAACAAGATGTCATTAGTATATACCAACAAATGTATTAATAAAATCGTCATTATTAACCGAAACACCATATATATATATATATATATATATATATATATATATATATATATATACCGGGTGCCTTTGCACTAGCGTTTAGGTTTATTTTGATTAAACTATTTTCAAAGTAATTTTTTTTAACTAAAAAAAAAACAAAAAGATGATACATTTCATGTTAAATTTTAAAGTTTTCTCACCTCAAGGGCCATTTACTTAAGCACAATGTATTTAACGAAAACAAACTATGTAAACTAACATTTGTTACATTTTGTCTAGGTTAAGTATCCATTTCTGGTAAAAGTATCTAAAATTTTCCGAAATCAATAATAATCCACTACATTTTAATCATTACCAATAGTACCATTTTATCCATTATAATACACAATAAAACTTAATCATAATAGATCAAAAAGTATGCCAACTGGGGAAACCAGGTTAAAAAAAGTACAGAAATGTGTGCATATTATGTAGAAGACGACTTCTCCAACTTTTGGAATTGCGATATTTCAGAAATGGTGATTCGTAGGAAAAAGTATAAGAACAACTAAAAACAATTTTTGTAGAAAATTGCATGACCTATAACTTTTGTCTATTTTTACGATAACATCGTGTATGAGAAGAATTCGAAAAATTGATATTTTTGATCTTTTCTTGAATAAAATTTTTAGCAGACAAAATGTAGGATCATGATATTTTATTTGTAATAGTGTATTTAAGACCCATACCAATTTTCACAGCTATGCGCATTTTTGAGAAGTAACCATTTTCTTTGTCTATTTTGACTAGACTTCAACTCCATGTAGTCAGTCTATTTACATAGGGAGCGATGGACATCTTTCACACCCTCCTCTAGCTACACGAGTAACCATCAGTTCCTGCTCCTAGATACCCCATGCAACTAAGACATTGCCACTCGGGCTTTATGTTCTATGAATAGGGAAGAGGAGGGAAATCGTTCCTACAAAAGCCATTCTTTGAACCTTGTCAAGTTGACAACGGTGTTTGTCATTGTTTCTACTAGGCCACGTACATAATCACAGGATAGATCAACATGGTGTATATCCATTATATCACCTTTGGTGTCACCCTCCAACGCTCTCTTACAAGCCCAGTAGTCTTCTTGGCTCGAGCCTCAATACGATCATTCCAGCTCAGTGTAAGTCTAAAAATATCCCCAAGTACTTAAAAGTTCCCTTATATTAGAAGGTCTTTCCCAACATCGTAATTGTGGGAATATTTTTAATTTTTCTCTTTTTTGTACAGAGTACCATCAAAGGTTATTCACAACATCCTCTTTGATACCATCTCGGTCATGCCCAAGTTTATGCCGAGCCTGTCTACCTGACGCCATGGTTCTGTGATCCGGAGACCTCGCAGTATCAGCCCCTTCAGGTTCCGAACATCGCGACCAGGTCACAAGGTGACCAGATCGTCGGCATATGCCTATGACCAGCTCCGTTTAGCTCATTTAACAGTTGCAATGTTAAGCTTAGCATATATTAGTCTTTGAATCAATATTGTTTTGATCCAACTAACCACTAATGGTTCATGACACCGTCAATGAAAAGCATTCAATATCGAATCGTGAGATGTATTATCGAACGGCCCCTCGATGCCGATAAAGATGCCTAGAACTGATCGTTCATTCAACAGACTCTTGTTACAAGTCTATATAGCGCCGTGTCTGTGGATTTGTTTGCTTAATAGATAAATTGTAAAGAATGTAAAGGGATTATGTACCATTGCTCCCTCCTCGATATGTCGATCCACAAACGTGATCGCTTAAATATGGACTAAAAAATGAACAGCAAAAAAAACATTTTTGGAATATGACTACATAATCACTATTAGATCATCATTTGTAACATTCATGAAAGTATTTAAAACCGAAGAGAATTTTTTTTTAATTAAAAACATTGTTTCTTATATAAACTATCTACTCTGAATTTTAATACAAGTTCACTTGTTTTATAAAAACGTTCTTTTCAATGCACATAAAATTGAGATCCGTTCGAGGAAGCTGGAGATTTAACTTTTTTGCAAGAAACATCCATTTAATAATTGTAAATTTATTAGCAGTATATCATAACTTTTCTAGTGCTACATAATAAATCACGGTGCTCCTACTTATACAATATTCAGGATCCATTAACTACAGGTTTACAAGCGCCATTGATTGATGATCAACCTGTTTCTTTAAAATCCATTTAAAAGTTTGTCTATAAATATTCTCCAATACAACTGCTTTCATTAATTTTGTTTGTTCTCTGTTGAATCTACTCGCCTTTTAAACTGGAAGAAGTGGAATTACTGTTATACACTCAATCAAAAAAATATGTGTATAATTTTAAACACCCTACCTGAACTGAGTTTCTGAATTTAGAATGTCATTCCGAAGTTTTATACCAAACTTAAAGTTTATAAAAAATAATGAAACGGTTTATGTATTTTAACAATTTATTTAGGAACATTCGTCTTAAGGTCGAAATTAGACTTGAAAAAAGAAAGAAGTTCCCAAATCGATGGTCTCGTTATTGAAATACAAAATTTACAAAAAATATCGTATTTCTTATTAATTTAAGAACTACTTACAATATATTTTGTTGAAGCGTAGGGCCAATTATGAATGAACTGTTTAAGTAACTCTTACTTAAGGATGCGAGTTACGAAAAAAAAAACATATTGGACATTAGCTATTAAATGAGATTCTGCGGTTTAATTTTTGTTGTCTATTGTTGACATAGTGGTATATAATTTTATTAATTTTCTTTGGCATGGCTTTTTGTACTTCAATAAAGATACCATTTCGGATCTATGTTTATTTCCTATTTCCATTTTAAGATGGTGAATCTCCAAACAAGCGTTAGTACATGGTTTTTGAAACACCTAGTATATATTTATAAGTTTAATTTTAGAACTTATAGAAACAAATCCCGTTAGGCACGGGGAAAATCTAAAGCTAGCAAGAAAGAAATGCCAATATGAGTTAAAACAAATACTAACCAATAGACATAACAGTACTGCGTTCCTCACGGTCTAAGAGAAAAACAAAAATCATGAAAATATCAGACGGAAAGAACATACTAGTTCAAAATATATATATATATATATATATATATATATATATATATATATATATATATATATATATCAAAGCTATCGAAACGTTCTACACCAGCCTGTACTCATCTAAAACATAAAGACCAAAAGAAAAGAATATACCTTGAATGTGGGATCCAGAAAAATACCTCAGATTACTGTGGAGAAAATAGATACGAGCTTAAAATAAATGAAGAACAAAAGGAGTCCAGGAGAAGACTCATTTAATACAGAATTTTTAAAGTTGGGACAAATATTAAAAAAAAACAATAAAAAAATGTTGTTAATCAAAAGCCCCGACAACGGAAAAATTCCAATGAAATGGTGCAACTCAGAGGTTATAGTACTCTTTAAAATAGATGATAATACAAATATTGAAAATTATCGACAAATATTTTCTCCATAACATTTATATAAACTGTTCACAAATAAATAACAAATCGACTAACTGCAAAATTAGATTCTGATCAATCTGTTGAGTAGGCAGGCTTTAGAAAGGGATTTAGTACAATTAAGCATTGCATACTCTGCCTAAATAGGAGAGGAAAATAACTTACCGATGCATTTGGTCTTTATTAACTTTCAAAAAGATTTTAATTCCATTGAAATTTGGCCAGTTTTGAAGTCTCTGGTGAACGCAACAGTAGACTTAAGATACATATCCCAATGACAAACAAACAACTACGAGCGGTAAAATAGCACCTAAAAGAGGAGTACAACAGGGAAACACTGTTGATTTCGATGACTCTCCAGGATATTTTCAAAGAATTATAATGGAAAAAAAGAGCGTCAAGATTTATGAAACCAGATTAATTCATGAAGCTGCCATAACGACAGGTCTGAAAATGAATAATAGAAAAAACAATGATTATTGGCATTATCTCCTAAAGTTACACCCTGCTGCCTATGTGACTAAAAATTGTCCAAAAAAAATATAAAAATTATCAGAAAAGTACAAGCTTTCGAATGGTGCATGGCAAAATTATTTCATTAAATCAGAGCATCCTGAAAATTTCGAAAAACCGAAAATAAATGGTGAAAAAGTTATTATTAGTTAAATCCTTTTAAAGTTTCCATTTTTTTATTCGCAATTTTTTGCTTAAAATTACTCACTCGGAGATTTTTGAGGTCGCAGATTGCAAATGTGTAATGAAAATTTTAATTTTCCAATATCCAAGAGAGCGGATTCAAAATGGTGGACAATATTTTTTTAAAGCTAATATTTTGCTCTGAAAATTCTTACTCGGGGGGTTTTGGGCTCACTGAGCACGAATCTGTAATGAGAACCTCAATTTTTCAATATTCAAGATGGTGGATTTAAAATGGTTGACAATAATTTTTTTAAAAGTCAATATATTGCTCTGAAAATAATTACTCGGGGAGTTTTAGGTCACTGAGAACGAATCTGTAAACACCATACAGTGAGCTTTGAAAATGGTGAATGAGATTTCACCGAAACGTCAGCTGCTTTACAGTCCTTAGAGGGACTCAGCACATGCCCGAAACCTTCGATCACACCCGTGAGAATATCCGATATAACATTATATATATATATATATATATATATATATATATATATATATATATATATATATATATATATATATATATATGAATAAAATGCGAAGAGTAAATGTAGGCTTCGCTCCATCATATCCTTTCCGTGTTAGAGGTTGCACAGTTTGAATAAATTGCTACAAAACACAATTTATCCTATTCCACCACCATCGAGATGATGGCCTACCTGCACCACCATACCGAGAAGAAAGTCAAAACTTACCCTCCCTGCTACAGTGATACAGCAGAGGTACATGTTTGGTCTCTTACTAAACTCATCAGTGTACCGACTTGCACCTGTTTGTGCAAAGGAGAGATTTTTTAAAACAACTTAATCAACCTAAAAACCAAAGTTTATAATACCTGCGTCCTGCCAGTTTACACTTACGGATTATTAACCATATGGTTCACAAAAACATTTGTCCAAATGCTTAGGACATCACAAAGGTCTATAGAACGGATCGTGTTTGGTAGTTCGTTACGAGATAGGATGCGAATTGAAGAAATTGGGAAGAAAACAAAAATTATAGACATAATGGGAGATGTTGCCAGATTACCCACAGACAGATAGACATATAAAATAACAGAATGGAGACCTAGGCAGACAAAAAGAATTGTAGAACGACTACAAGAACGATGGATGGACGATATCAGACGAGTATCAGGCAAATAATGGATAAATGTGTAATGAATCCTTGGTCGGTTTAAAAAAAAATTTTAGAGAAAAAAGTTTTTTTCATTTACATCAACAGCATCTGCGCTTTTTTCAAAATAAATATCCAATCACCAGAAACAAAATATCTTATGTTAAAAAAATAATTTAATATGACAGGAAATATAAAATAATAATGAACTTCACTTTACTGCCAAGACTTTTATATGTTCGTGATATCAAAACAATCGCTTTGCTAACCCGATTCCAAATATTTTATTTATAAACTTCAATTAGCCTGTATAATCCAAAGAAAATTAAATAATCAACATCGATCGATATGATCGATAAAAGAAATAAATTAGGGTTAGGGAAGAAACAATTATAGGTAGTTTTCTTAGACTCCGTAACCTTTTTTACTGCAAAAATATAATTTTTTGTAAAAAAATATATTCTTTAAAGCTTTGTAGAAAATTTTGTCAGCGATTGTAACACTTCCTCATCAATTAAAAAAACAATTAAATTATACAGGCATGAAATGTCACTGTGATTTGATAAATATCATAAATATAAATATAAACAAGCTCACGACCTTTTTATTGATTGATAGGCACCGTATTGGGCAACTTCACCTTTTCAACATACTACTTGACATTTACATATAATTTTTCTTCTTCGATGTTGAATTTTATTGTTTTATAATTCAATGAAATTGGTTGTCAATTTGGTGTTAGTTGTGTTTTGACATTTCCTATAAATAAGTTTTTTACCAACAAAGTTTAAATGTAACCATTTGTTATTTTTTGTAGCCATATAGCAAGAATTTCTAGGAATAACGCACTAGTCTTTTCTCAGCTTTTTATGCAGGATATTCGAAATTACAATATTTATATTGTTATATCCATTTGCGATAACGATACTTTTGCTCAGTAACAAAGTAACACTGTTCTGAATTCCAAAATATTTGAAGTTGTTTTTTGAGAAATTAGAAAACCAAAAATCCTGAAAATACATTTCTACACACCCCTTTGGATGTTCTTATGGTTTAGGTAAAAAAGTTTTCATCAAGACATTACCAAAAGCATTAAAGCAGAAAATGGAGCACAAATATTATAGATGACCAGGGGCGGATCCAGCCTCTCTCTTTGGGGGGGGGGGGGCGGTGATATCACAAAAGTACAGTATGGCAAGCGAAAATAAGTTGGCAACGGGGGAGGGGGGGGGTGTAAAAGACAAAGTACCGGGTCTATTTTTCTGAATTTGAAGCTCTTGAAAAGGGGGGGGGCGATAAAAAAAAACAAGTTGCCGACAGGGGGGGGGTGCCAGCAACATACACATTCCTAGTATAAGAAGCAGAATCGGGTTTATATTCACGAACTCAAAGCTCTTGGAGGGAGGGCTATCGCAAGAAAAACAAGTTGTCAATGGGGGTGGGGGAGTGCCAGCAGCATACACATTCCTAATATAAAAAGAATCGGTTCTATGTTCCTGAATTCAAAGCTCTTGGGAGGGGAGGCGGCGATCGCAAGCATACACGTTCCTATACGCTATTCAAAAACTAGAGAAAATAATAAAACTGTTACCGAAACCTTCAACGTACCTGTTCCAGTATCGCAGGTAACTGAAGACTGCCTTAAAACTAATTATATTTAAATATTACTGCAACAATAAAATTTCTGATAGTTCAATTTAATTTCTATCAGTGAGCAAAGTACACCTTACAATGTGTCCCTAGTGATTTATCTTGTTTGCGCTTGTTTTTATATATTATTTGAGATACCCAAAAGATATGGCTTCCACCTCTATCGTTAAACCAGGGCATTTTTTTCTCAACGAAAAACTTATTACGATGAATGTTTATGATGCCTTAAGATATCAATATCTAGATAATAATGTTAAAAGCTCTGTTGAGATGTATTCTCAGATGACAGGAGTTGGAAAATCTACTATGTACCGAATACTGAAGGAGAAAAAAATGACTGGAATTGTTAGTACTCCCAAGCAGTACTACACAGTTAGTACTCACAAGCAGACGAAAAACCTCGTTGGAAGAAGAGATGAAAACTGCAATAAAAAGATTTGTACATACATTTTCTAATGAGAAGCAGATCAAAACCGTCGATAAAATTCTAACTAAAATCAATGAAGATCGCGATTTATCTGAAATTACAAGAATTGTACTCTGGAAATTGCTCAGAGAACTTAATTTTTGCTGGGAAAAACCACTCTTCGATTTTATATGTATTTAATTCCAATTAGCCCTAAGTTTTTTATTGTTTTATTATTGTATTGGTGTCATTTTCTTAAGGGTGTAGAATTAATATCTTTATTTTATTTTTTTGGGCTATCGGATTTTCCATGTATTAAAGTAAATTAAATTAAGATATCAGTACAATAGAAATAAAAATAAGTAGGTCCAATTTTAACTGTAACATATACAAACTAATTACATTTGAATCCCTTTTTAGTGTTTAATTGTAATTCTGCAGATGGTTTAAGAAATAAATAAACTGAAACCTCAAATGTCCTAAAAATGTTTTTAATTAATAATAAAATGACCGATAGCCCCAAAAATATTTTAATATTATATGGACGAATTTATTTTTTTATATATGTTTAACTTTTTGTATTTTTGACAATGGGTATTTTGTAAGTATTTAAATTTTAACTTAGAATTTAAGAGAGTAAAGCTACGTTTTAGTCTGAATGTGCCTAAAACAGTTTTTATTTTAAATTTATTACCGAAATAATATTCTATGCCATAAATACTTAGTGATAAAATAAACCTCCTTCCGACGCCTACGACAAGGATGAAAATCCTTTTTAACACTTTACACTTCCAAATATCTATTGTTATCCAACCCAAATAGTTCACTATTACAGACCGGTATTTTTGATTATAAAATTTCTAACCCATTCCTATGAATAATATATTTGTCTAACAGATTTTGTCAAAGACACCGGACTAAAAAACAGGTAGTTTGTGAAGAAAAAAGGGTAAAAAATGATTTATTACTCTCTCTAGTTCTTGAATAAACTATAATATAAGAAGCAAAATCGGGTCTATTTTCCTGAACTCAAAGCTCTTGAGGGGAGGGGGCGATTGCCCCCACCGCCCCCCCCCCCCCTTGTATCCGCGCCTGTAGATGACTACTGCGAAATTTATACGAGAAACCTCTCCCTACTGGTGGCTACAAAAAGAGAAAGACAACAAGATAACTTTAGTGGTTTAATTTACTTAAATCAGCTGAGAGTTTTTAAATTTTTTTTTAAACAAAGTGCACCTTAATTTAATTTTTAATTTTCCATATCCCTCTGTCTGAAAATGAAATTGGAATTCGTATGTTGATTTAGCGATACAAAATATTATATTCTTTGAGTTCTCTTCGTTCGCTCGGTTGAACTTCTACCCGAATTTTACCTTAAGTTGATTACTAACATACGGCTACAAAAACCAGAACATTATTTGGTGAGAACTATAGGTACCTTCCTCTGCTTCTAGAAGTCTTTGACATTAAGACGCCTTTAAAGTAAAATCCTTAAAAATATTTAAAAAATGCGACTACAATATTAGAACACTGAATATTAGCTCACGAATAATAAAACATAATTTGACTACAAAAATATAGCCCACGTCGAATATATTTTACGTGCAAAGATTTTAAATCAGAATACAATATTTTTTCTGTTGCCCAGCTGGACCATACTTCCGGCTTTGCATACTGATTATTTCATTTTGGAATGATTTATTTTCGAATGCATTGCATCAGTTTTAATAGTGGAACTAAATTACTGTGCCAACAGTTTTATAGCATTTTTAACATCATATAACAGTTAAAATAAATTAATTTATTACCGTCTGATATCAAAGTTACTTGCAAATGTAAATATTGAACTGTTAATATAAAAATGAATTAAGTCACTGTTCATGTGTTCAGTAAAATTTTGCATTAAAGTTAATACTTCTCTATTCATTGACTGCAGTTTTAAAAGACCGTGATAACTTATTTCGTCTCCATTTCAGATCTGTTGGAGTTGTCCGCACTTTTTAACATGAGAATAATTTTGATTGACAATCTTATGTTTGCATTTTTTCACACGAAAGTAATGTTGATTGACAATCTTATGTCTATTTGTTTGAAGGCTGACTAAAATGTGATTGTCGAACTTGCATTATGTTTATTTTTGTTTGTTTTTACGACGTTTCGATTAGACTGTATCTCTAATCATTATCAAGTATAAACTGAATATTTTGTCTTAAGGCTACGAGCTTATATAGATATTGTGTCCATTGAAATGCAAAGTTTCACTTCACTGAACACACCTTTATGATCTGATGTTACGAAGTAGTGGTTGCCAAAGATCAAGTCTCTCAACACTTAACTCCGATTTACAACAGAATGGTTATCCTTTAAAATTAATTGACGATGTTATAATACCTTTAGAACAATGACCACTGGACAGCAAGAAACATATTCCGTACATTAAAGGAACGTCGGAGAAAATAAGACATAATATAAAAATTGCCTTTAAATAAAGAAATACACTTAGAGCTCATTTAACAAAAACGAAACCAAAAACTACCGATAAGAAAGAATGTGTTTACAACGCTCCATGTGAGTGTGGTGAAATGTATATTGGAGAAACCAAACGACCACTAGAAGTTAGAATTATGGAACATAAAACTCATACACAAAAAGGGGAAACGTCGAGATCATATAAAATGGTCTGAGGCATTTCATAAAATTAGCTAAAAACGATATGAAAAGCTCTTTAAAATTGTTATTGTACTAATAAATTATAGGTAATAAGCCTAAGCCTATGATCCAACTTGACTGAGATATCTATTTTGGTATCTCACACACTTATTTTAAGAAGGTCAAGATTAGTCTCTACACATATCTTTTAAATTCAAGATTTTGAGGTGCATGTTTGAATTATACACCAAATTTCACTATATTTATTAGTGAAATTGTCTGGCATAGCAAAAAGTTGATAGACTTACTTGTTTAACTCATACATAGAAGGAATGGACAGTCTTATTTACTCAAACGTTTCCTAATCATGTTGACTATGCAAAAACGTTAAGTAGAATGTTGGATAGGAATAAGTTGCCAAGAGAGTTGATGGATTCCTATTACTTTAGTAAAATGGGACAGTCCAGATAGCTGGGAAAAATGCTGTCTCTTACCTTATAGATGGAATACCGGACATGACTATCCAAAATGCTACACATGCAGACTGTTACAAAACGCTTGAACAATTATTTGAAGAATATTAAACTAAATGAATTCATGAAACGATATCCTAGAGCAAAATTACACATATTTATTTCAAAACAATACAGTCCAAATATTAAACCGGATCTGCAAAATGTTACCTGTTTGAGCTGCAAGTTGAAATGTCATCTTCAATCTAAATGTACGATGTCACGAATTGTGGTGTTAGGTCAAAGTAGCACAAAGGGTAAGTAGAAATCAGGTTTATTACTTTTAAATAAACAAACATCTGGTACCTGTTATTTCATTGACTGCACCATTAACAATACACCCTTACGTGGATATGTAGGTTCTGGTTGTGACAATTTTACGATTCGAAAATTAGAAGTGGAACATTTAAAACTAAAATTGGAACCTGCAATAGTTAGGTTATGCGGCTATGCAGAAGCTTCAGTGTCCGCTAAGGCAAAAATAGCCGTTAATATTAAAGTCGACTTGGCTCCGGTAACCATAGAGGCTTTTGTAGGGGCTAACTATGTACAACAAGTAGCTATTATTTTAGGACAACCTTTCATTACCAATGAAAATGTAATGGTTATAGTTGGAAATGTTAGAGGAAATCTAAATTGCCAGTAGTATAATAAATTATTACCCCCCCCCCTCTGATAGATATGGCTTATTATCAAAAAAGGTGAAATTAATCGCTAAAGAAAATATGACCAAAATATGACAATTCTACCAAATCATTATACCGTGATGATAATTTTGATGAAATCTTTAGAGATTTGACCCGCCATGTATATTAAAATTTAAACATAATAACCTTCTGGTTAACCTGAACTAACCTGATTATGTAAATTAAGTATCTATTGTTGTAGGACAATGTTTCATTAACAATGTAATATGGTTATAGTTAGGGAAATGTTAAGGGAAATCAAATTTGCCTGTTTAATCATAATAATTTATTACCCCCAGCTAGATATGGCTTATTATCAAAAAAGGTGAAATTATTCACTAAAGAAAATACGACAATTCCACAAAATCATATGCGGCATATTATAGCATTACACCGTGATGATAATTTTGATGAAATCATTACAGATTTGTATAAACGTAGAACTACTTACGATAATTTTCACATTATCCCGACGTGTATATTAGAATTTAAACATAATAACCTTCTGCCTGTTATTAACATGTCAGATAAGTCTTTATGTTATAAGAAACATCAAGTTATCGCTAGGAGGTATACATACTATGAAGACCATAATATTCCCATTCAAAATTATTTTCTAACAAAAACTATAAACATTCAAGATTTTACGATAAAAGATTGAAGGTCAAATAAAACGACTAACTCACCAAGTTATTACGAATAATTAATGATTTTAGAGATTGTTTTGCTACTTCTTTAGGGGAAGTCGGCAAAATAAATATTATGAAATTAACGATAAAACTTAGTGATGATCGACTTGTTACGTATGGGCCGTATCGTATGGCATTCACGAACGGTGAAAAAATTCGCAATATAGTGCAAGATCTCACAAAATAATGGAATCTGAATCTCCTTACGTCAGTCCTATTTTACTGGCAAAATGAAAAATGGGCAAGAAAGAATATGTGTTGACTACCGAGCTGTAAATTATAAAACAATTAAAGATAAGTATCGTGTGCCACGCATAAAAAATATTTTGGATAGCGTCGAGGAAAATGCATTTCACACCACATTAGAACTTGGGTCTGGATATAATCAGATTCCAGTAGATACGGAATCGATTTCAAAGACAGCTTTTATAACCATCGAACGAACATTACAAATATCTTAGAATGAAATTTGGTGCAGCTAATCCCCCCTGCCGTATGTCAAAGGGCCATGAATAAAATCTTAGAGCCTTTACGTTACAAAAGTGTAATGACGATGTACTGGTGCCATCAAAAATGGTTGAAGAAAATTTCGAAAAATTCATAGATGTGCTAAAACTTTTTAGAGGTACTGGAATGGCGTTAAAGCCTAACAAATGTCGATTTCTTCAAACCAAAATTGATTATTTAGGACACGAAATTACGAGTAAAAGAATTCTACTTGGTTACGATAAAATGAAAGCCGTCGCAGAGTTTACCAAACCTTAGATTTTCATGAAGTTAAAAGATTTTTAGGGCTTACGAGCTACTTTCGAAAATTTATTTAAGGATTTGCAGAACTTGCCAAACCACTGACCGGTCTAACTCGTAATACGCTAATTTTGCATAGGCTTGCTTGTAATAAATAGCGTTCTAAAATTTAAGAGAAAAACTTGTACAGTAGCCAGCTTTATCAATATACAGCAGAGAGGCTGTTACGAAAGTGAATTGTAATGCTAGCCAAGTTGGGATAAATTTTTACATAGACAGTCTGATGACACACTCAAACCTGTACAGTACTTTAGCAGATCTACGACTAAAAATGAACAAAAGTTTCATTCTTTTGAACTAGAAACTTGCCGTAGTGTGTTTTTTAAAAAAAAAAATTTATTTGGAATTCTAAGAAGAGTAATATGAGTTTTATAGAAAACATTTACTCCAATGATTAACGGTCAATGAGGAAATACGATTAATTCTACAACCGGAAAAAGTCGTTACGGTAAAAGCATGCATGTCCAAAAACGTTTAAAGACCTTCAGATTGTACTGATCCGCAAGGCAAAGAATAGCTAGAATGATCAGAGTAGAAAGCTCGAGCCAAATATAAAGGACCCTTTGTCGTGACAAAAGTTCTGGATAACGATCGTTATATTACGCTATTTTTTTATTTTAGATAAGGAATTTGCTGTTACCATTTTTGATAGATATCGTTTTTCCTGCTTACTATTCGAGTGGAATTCCTACTTTTATCCTTTCTTATGGCAGTTTTCTCGAAATTTTATTGGAAAATTCCGTAGACTTTATTTAAATTTTAATAAGGTTAGGTTGTTTGTCACTGTCGAGTGTATTTTATCGAGTTGACTCCGCTAGCCGAGATTAGGCACTTGTATGTTGGGTTACTATTTCCGTTTTCTAACTTTCGGAGGAAGTTTGGTCGTGTAACTTATTCCGTGTCGGTGCTACCTCTTTGACACTTGGAAAGAAGAAGCGTGTTGTGCAAACTTCAGACTTAGATATAAAATGGAGGCTAATTTTGTCTTCATTTCCACTTTTTCGTGTTAGAATTAGCCGAAGAAGACTTCCATCCCGTTTAAGTTGAATCATCCCGCTAAATTTAGGACTGGAATGTTGTTAGGACTATCCCGGTAACTGTGTAGTGTTATAGGGTTTTAGTATCTTTTGCCTGCTTGGCGTTTTTTGATGTTTTATCGAGATAAACCTGGAAACAGGGTTTTTCAGTCTTCGCACTTTTTAAAAATGAATTCATCTAGTCCCCATTCTACTGCTTTAGACAGGTAACCATATAAACTTCTTCTATTCTTAAATTGTAAAAAGAAAACGATCTTTTGGTTTAATGTATTATTTCTATAAAGCATTGCACACTAATACTATGCTGATAGTACAAACAAAATTACCTTGTGTTTTCGTTCTAACGCCAATAGACTACAGGTTGCGTCATTTAAGTGTTATTGATTAAATACATTATTTTTTTATGTTGGAAATTTGTTGAATTTAAAATCATGTATACTTCTCTTAACTGTTGTGAATCTATTAGAGTTCACCCTTTGTTGTTCATATAATAAGATATCTAGTTTACGCTACAACGCCACTTTAACTTTAGTTAAAGATTTTTACTATGTTTCTCTATCCTCTCTTTAGTTTTATTTGTTCCACATGCAACTTGCGTTTGTATTTTTTTTCAGCCTAGCTTTTGATGCAGTGGCGCCCTGAATAACCCACTCCTACTCTCCGGCGTAGAGATTAGCTCGGCATTTTTGCTAGCTGGTACTGCTACTAGCTTTTCACTATACTCTGTTGTTTTATTACAATAAACTTTTTTTTTTCACTTTATTGTGATGTATTGCGCCCCTAAATATAAGTGTAGGAAATTCCAAAAATTAAATTATCTTTTTGAAAAAAGGGATCACTATGATTTCACATCACTTTTTTGGAAAATTAATTTATCTGAACAAATAATTTTAACTATTCAAACCTCCACCAACTCTAATCCTAAAAATCCTCATAGTTGATGCGTTTTTAATATATCTCAATTATTCAGTTATAATTATTAGGGAACTAGTTTTTAAACACATCTGTCTTGGTATTTTAAAAGGATTAAGCGGTGTAATCCAATTTTCTTTTAGAACATCGGCTACTAAATTTTGTAATGTAACATGCAATAACTTTTAACCAAAAAGTAACTAGCGCACAAAATATCTCAACACCCCTCTGATCTAGGTAAGTGATAATCCATACACCGTAAGTAATCGATCGATATGGAAGGTTTATCTTTTGACAAAACCTCTCCCAAGATATTGTACGGGTCCTTATATTTTGTTATTCTGAATTTAAGTTTGTCATAATCATATTATATACGACATACGTTTCGTTTTAAAATTACGCAGATGTGTCAAGTTATTTTTTCCCTATTTTCCCTATAATGTTAATTATTTAATTAATTGCTCACCCTGTGTTTTCTCTGTATCAGTAATCAGCGCCTTTTTAAATTGGGACCAATAAATCAAACGCCACGTTATTTTTATCCACTCCAATTTAAAATCTCATTAATCGCGAATTTGTAAAGCATGTAGAGGAAATGTCTCGAGCTTGTATTTTCGTAAAAACGGAATTTTAATTATAAAAACCGGGAAAAAGGGAAAAACAACTCTTGACGAAATTAATTTAAAAATTCCTAAATTGCGACGTCGCGCTACCGCCGACGTCTAAGAGAATAAATAGAAAGTACTCATTTTTAGAACTTTATATAAATTTCACTTGAGCTTTTACCTTTTCACTGAGCTAATAATATGAATATAAAATGAAATTCACATAAAAAATATGGGCCGTTCTCTTGAATATCAAACCCTAAAATTGTTCTTTTTTTATTGGGAGCATACCTGACAATATGTTAAATCATTTAAGATTTCCTTTTCATATTCTCTTGAAATTTACAAAGAATGTCACAGTAACTCATCAGATAAAATAACAAACATTATGTCCATACAATGCCATATACAGAGTATCCGGAAACAACGTCAAGAAACTTAAGGAAGTTATTCTATATGATAAAATAAAGGTAATAAATATTTTAAGAAAAATGTCAAAGGTTTCCTAGTTACGGGTAAATAAGTTTAATTCTTTTACTTGCTTTTTAATACATAGAAAATAATGGCATACAGTTTTAGAGTTTAATATAAAGATTGTTTTTATGTGTTACTTCATATTTTATTAAAAAATTTGATTCTGTTTTTTTGTACACAAAATATTCTAATGTTAATTTGAGCGCAAATGTAGGTGTATTGGTGTGAAGAAAAAGTGCATTATTTGATACATTTTATACTCTTTCAAACTGGTACTTTGATTAAATGTATCAAAAGTTACAAGAGAAATAAACTTTGACATTTAAGTAGTGGCATTTCATAACAAGTTAGGGAAACAGTTCTACCTATAGATAAGACTGTCTATTAGACTTAGTATTTATGTCAAAACACCAAGTTCATCTATCAAGAAATAAATTAAATATGAATTCAAAATCATTTTGCAATTTTTTAAATAAATTAATACCTTTATTGTATTATGTAGAATAACTTCCTTAACTTTCCTGGCGTTATTACTGTATAAATGAAAAATTTCAGCAATAAGTTATTTTTTTTCTAAATTAGAATATACAAATATCTTATAAATCTGGAAACCAAAAAATATAATTAGGAAAGAATTGTTAAAAATGTCTTATTTAAGAAATAAAAAGACCTTTAAAAACCAGGAACAAAGAACATACAGTACATATATCAGTATTCGGTATCGCACAAAACGGCAGAAATAATCAACAATAACGTGGCATGTTTACCATAGAAGCTTGAGAAACACCGCTTCCCCTAAATAAAAATAGAATGGCTTGTATGGGAATAATGAGGACCTGGTGAACCTATTTCCGCTCCACTTATTCACAAAGAACGAAATCCTAAAGGTTGCTTATTACCTCAGTTGCCTAAGGCATCTTGGAACTGAAACAGGCGGCTTTTAAGGTGTCTGGAAAAGCATGGTGGAGACATGTTCATCATTCCTCATACAAACAGATTAGATGATCCGCTTTTGAAAGTCAAACACTCTCTTAAGATACTTTTGCCAAGTAGAGAGGATTGGGAGATGGAGCAAAATCTTTCGAGAAATGAATCCTGGTTGTTTGGATCTCGACAAGATGAAAGAGCTGGATTTCTACTCTCTCGTACAACGTGTGACGGAAATTTATGATATTTTGCAGCGTGGCCATCTCTGTGATAGGGACATAAATAGAAATAGTATAATGACCATATTCTCAGACAGTATGGCTGCGAAGATGACATTTAAGTCTAGTATCGTAACTTCGCGATTGATGTCAGAATGCAAAGATGTACTGAACAGTCGGAAAGGAACGGCAGCACAATCAGACTCGTGTGAGTCCCGGATCATTTAGATATATACGAGAATGATGAAGCGGACCGTCTAACAAAGATGGGATCTGCATCTGAATCATATGGAACCCAATCATTTCTACTTATCCCACCTGACGTTGGTAAAAGGGAATTAAAATTGTTGATGAAAAGTAAATTTAGCGGGGGCGCTTGAAATGAGGTACATATAACCGGACGCAGTGTATGGCTTACTGCGAGCGTCTCTTCTTAGAACAGAAAAAGCTGCGAATTATGGTGAGAGTGTTGACAGGATATTGTCACTTGAGGGATCATTTTCATAAGATTAGTGTCGTAGCTGACCAGACGTACAGATGGTGTCTGGAAGAGGTTAAAATTCTTGATGATGGCTTCAGAGTGTGCCCGGCATCCAATGGATTGAGGCAGAAACATTTCAGAGATACAATTTTGTCAGCGGAAGCCGTCAAGCAAGCTCAATGAACGAGACTGCTTGGATTCGCAAAGGCGATCGACATCAAATGACCTGTAACGAGATGGAATGTAAACGGCCAACCAGACTTAGACATTGATAATAAAGTATCACCACCTTTTGTTCATTAATTCATTCACAATCAGCATTGTGGCTTGTTTACCATGGAAGCTAGAGAGGCACAACTTTGCCTAAATAAAAATAGAATAAGATAATAAATACATATTTTTATACAAAAAATCCATTCGCCTCCACCTTTGCAAAGTATAGACACGCACCTGCAACATTGTTTGCAGAAGTTTGAAGCAACAGTGATTTAAAATGCCTCTAACTTAAATGAGAGAAAATTCACAGAAACGACTTAGATACACAATAATTATATCAAGTCTGATACTCTCGTGTTCTTAAAAAATATGGACCAGCCTAGAAAATATTAATAAATTTATCTAAACTACTATCAACAACAACAAAATGGCAGATTAAGCATGACTTTTAACCAATAAAAGGATATTTTAATTTTAAACTGTAATCATCGAAATACATAGAGATCATTGATTGCACACGTCTCCAATCGTTAGATAACTCACCATTAAATATAACGCTTTCTATCTTAATTTACTGTCGACATTAATTTTGCAGTCTCGGTAGAAGTAGCCAAATGCCGAATTAAATAAACGGAATTAAAAATTTAAATTGCATAACCAGCCCGTCATCATTACAGCTGATGAGTACATATTAAATTTGCTTCAATAATGGAGATGGATGCAATTTTTGGCATCGCCCACCTCAGTTTGGCTAAAACTTGTCGTTTCAGCGCCGATGTAATTTCAGTAATATTCATGACTGATGATAACATTATTATGGCTCGAATTTTACAACCTGTAATTGATTTTATGAGAGTTTTAGACCGATCTGTAACTTATAATTTATACAAAATGTGGCATGAGTATGGAATTTTATTATTTACAGGGTGTCTGGAAAATATATGTACGACGTTTGTCGACAAACTCTTGAGTCAGAATAGGTCGATTTAAACCAGCTTAGTGACGTCCGATACTGCTTCGTTTAGGCAGTAGAAAACGTAAAAGTTTTAAGAAAATATTAATTTTCCCCAGGTATCTTGAAAACGTGATCATTCACACAAAAATTTTATCGGATAACCGCATGTATTTAGAAGCTTTTTTACCTCCTTAAAAATTTTCATTGGGTGAGCGGTTTTGCCAAAAAAAATATTTTCAGTTACATGCATACACCAATTTACAGTTATACTAAAACAATTTTCAAAATAAATGTTGGAAGCAGGGGCGGATCCAGCCTCTCCCTTGGGGGGGGGGCGGTGATATCAGAAAAGTACAGTATGGCAAGCGAAAGCAAGTTGTCGACGGGGAGGGGGGGGGAGACACCAGCAACATTCCCATTTCTGGTGTAAAAGGCAGGATCGGGTCTATTTTTCTGAATTTGAACCTCTTGGAGAGGGGGAGGGGCGATCACAAGAAAAAACTAGTTGCCGACAGGGGAGAGGATGCGAGCAGCATACACATTCCTAGTATAAGAGACAGAATCGGGTCTATTTTCCTGAACTCAAATCTCTTGGGGGCGGGACTCTTGCAAGAAAAGAAGTTGGCAACGGAGGGGGAGGGGAGTGCCAGCAGCATACACATTCCTAATATAAAAGGTAGAGTCGGTTCTATTTTCCAGAACTCAAAGCTCTTGGGAAGGGGAGGGGCGATCGCAAGCATACACATTCCTATACACTATTCTAGAACTAGAGAAAGTAATAAAATTGTTACCGAAATTTCCAACGTACCTGATTCAGTGCCGAAGGTAACTGAGGACTGCCATAAATCTAATCATATTTAATTATATTTAAATATTATAAGCTTTTATAAATTTACTGCAACAATAAAATTTCTGATAGTTCAGTTT
This sequence comes from Diaprepes abbreviatus, assembly GCA_034092305.1. Taxonomy (NCBI): domain Eukaryota; kingdom Metazoa; phylum Arthropoda; class Insecta; order Coleoptera; family Curculionidae; genus Diaprepes; species Diaprepes abbreviatus. The sequence goes on along the minus strand of JASJET010000110.1, from coordinate 13,852,288 downwards.
AATTTCTGTCAGTGAGTAAAGTACATCTTACAGTGCGTCCTTAGTGATTTATCTTGTTGGTGCTTGTTTTCATATATTTTTGAGATTGTGAGATACCCAGAAGATATGTATTCCAAAATTATTAAACCAGGGCATTTTTTCCTCAACGAAAGACTTATTACGATGAATGTTTACGTTGCCTAAAGATTTCAATATCTAGATAATAATGTTAATGTCTCTGTTGACAGGTGTTCCAACATGACAGGAGTTGGGAAAATCTACTATGTACCGAATACGGAAGAAGAAAAAAACGACTGGAATTGTTAGTATTTCCAAGTCATATTCGATCACAGGCAGACGAAAAACCTTGTTGAAAGAACATATGTAAACTGCAATAAAAGGAGTTATACATACATTTTATTATGACAAGCAGATCCCAACCGTCGACAAAATTCTAACTAAAATCAATGAAGATCGGGATTTATCTAAAATTAAAAGGACTGAGCTTTGGAAATTGCTCAGAGAACTTCATTATTACTGGGAAAAACCAGATAGGAAGTCTGGTCTTATAGATCGTCCGAAAAATGTCCGTTGGAGAAGGAAATATTCCTCTCAAGTAAAAGGTAGAGTTGCTAGAAATAACACAACTTACAAAATTAATAATTTATATAAGAAAAGATAAAAGAAAATGTAGAAACTCGATCTCATGATCGGTGAGATAGAGGAACCAATTATAATTAATTTGAGCGAAGATTAATTTGACTTTGATTACGAATTAGATGTGTAATGTTTACCAGCGTAGACACAATTGATTATTTAAATTTTTTTTAACAAATTAAAATTAATTATATTTGAATCCCTTTTTAGTGTTTAATTGTAATTCTGCAGATGATTTAAGAAATAAATAAACCGAAACATCAAACGTCCTAAAAATATCCGATCGCTCCCACCGCCCACCCCTTGGATCCGCGCCTGGTTGGAAGTACAAGTAAGTATTTTAAAAACATTGAGAAAATTAACTAAAAAGGAAACATTAATTAAGCAAATGTGCAAAATGGTTGCCATTTTGCTAAATACACTTATTACCCCTTTTGAAGAAATGAAATTGAACTCTATCTTATATCTCAGGATTATTAAAAGGGTTGCCAGCGTTTAAAATGCGCATCGATATTTCTTTACGGGTGTTCACCAAGAGTCTGTTTTAAGAGCGCCCACAAAAAGAAGGACAGCAATGGAGAAAGGGAGTGGGGCACCATCATGCATATATCATAGTTCTCGCCGAAGTGAAATAGGCAAATTTTCCAGAAGAACTAGTAATGTGTTTTGCAAAAAATGGGATGGGATATATATTTTCATTTATCTTATTTGAAATCACACTAGGACCAACAGGGTAGCGATCAATAATACCTGCGCAAACATTTATTTTAAAGTCATGCTGATGGTGTTCAACTTTAATGGCATATATATTTTCATCTGCATGAACATGTTCGTTATGCAGATTGGTGTCTCCAGATCTCGTGAAGCATTCCTCGTCAGTAAACCACATTTTTCTACCAAAATTTGGACCACGAATTCCTTTGTTTCGAATAAATTTACAAAATGTAAAGCGAATGGGGGATCAATTGGTAAAAGTTCTTCAACTTTTTAGACGTGATATGGATGTACAACTGTTCTTTTAAAATATCATTTATAATGGTTTTAAGGATATCCAACTCATGTTCAACGACGGGTACTAATACTTCTTCAACTCCTAAATTTTCTCTCCTTTTTTGACTATTCGAGGTGTTCGAATACGAATCCTATCTTCAAATTTGCTCCTCTCAATATTGGTAAAATTTTGATGGTTTGGTATTCGGCGGTTAGGAAATCTCAACATGTAAACCCTAACACTTCAACGTTCATTTCCTTCATAAAACACATAAACCAGAAGCATGTCAACCTTCTCGGAGTGCGTATAGTTGTCCATGTTTAATAGTAAAATAGGCTTAGAAATTTAGAATGTTGATCTTACTTTAATCAACTTTTTAGACAGTGATGGAAATTTGTCAATAGTCAAATTAATAAATGCCATAGCAACAAATTCCCCACAAGAATTATGTTACATTAAGATTTCGTTTTAAACATACAAACTTATCGCAAGTAATATGCTTATAATTTAATATTTGGAGCTTATCTTATCATTCAGCAAACAGTTGCTGATAACTAATGTTATTTTATAAAACATATACGGTTTTGAAAGCGTGATATGCCTTATAAATACTGTTGTTTGCATGGAGACCACTCTCGAAAAATTTTATAACACTGGACCTTTTCCTGCGTATTAGGGAAGCGTGATCGTATTATGGGTGTACTTTAATGTATATTTCTTTGAGTCAAGGTCATATACTTACCGTTTGCTCCCCTTAAAGCATTAAATGAGTGAAAATATAAAATGTAAAAGGTGTAAACAAACAGTTGTCAAACAAGGAATGTTAAACTTTGGTTATCAATTCTGTACCTTTTTTCCACAATCTGGTACCTGATATTAATTTATCTTTGGTATTTTGTAGTTCTTGGGCCAATATTTTTTCTTTTGTAAAGAAAATATGAATTATTTTCCTGCTTAGTTCTAACATTTTCGTGACGTTAAAACTGTCAATGAAGGATTATTTTGTTGTTGCGCCATGCGACATAGCATTTGACGTCGCTGGTTGAATATTGCTTTCCTGGAGGATCCCCGTAGGATGAAAAAATGTAACAGAATATTAGATAAGGGAATATTCATCATTTTACACTATTTATTCCTCTGCACTATTTGTCTGGTCAAGAATGCATAATTTGATCAGTTCTTGATTGACATCGTTGTATGATTAGTTGCATACCGGTAGCGTGTATATATCTTTCAACCGTTATATTTCTAACAGGCATGTGCTACATTCTGTCATTTTTTTGTTATGCATTTTATTTAAATTTGTTTTTTTTTGCAAAATTACTTCTTTTTCTAAAATGATCTTTGGAAAAACAATGGTGTATGAGTCATTAATACACTTTTGGAGATTTTACTCTACCTCAAAAAGGAATTAAAAGAATCATTTGGCCCTGTAATATTACTCCCTAGTAGTTTTCAGTGCTGTATGCAGTTTGGTATTGTTGGATTTTGGGCTAACTGCAGTGGAAACTAGGGTCAATTGCCTCGTTTTTGGGATCATTCACGTCGTTTGGTCGGGTATTTTGCCGGGAAGCACGTTGCCTGCGGAATAACGGAAAACCGTTCAGCTAAGCGGGTTCAGGTTTTTTGGTTCCAGTTTTCCGTTCCATCTTTTTGTTCCAGTTTTTACATTCCAGTTTTTTTGTTTAAAGAACGGAAGCTTTCAAGACTTTGACCAAGTTGAAAATCAAAGACTGGTGCTCAGCAAACCGTGATCCAGTGTTATAATCGATTCTCAAGTGTGATGTAGTCTGGAACCTGTATCTTTAATAATACTATTTGGATATTTATAAATTTTAATTGATTTTCTAATTTTATGTTTGAAAAAACCAAACACTGATGCTAGCACCTTAGTTTCTTTTACATTAAAAGTGTGACCTGTGCAATGCTGGTGTTCAGCTACTGCAGATTGTACAATTTGTTTATCTTTAATACATATTTCATGTTCCTTAAGCCTAATAAATATAGACCGTCCTGCTTCACCCACATACACATTACAAAAAGAGCAAGGTATCTTATAAAGGCTTTCTGTTTATAATGGTATTGCTTCCTTTGGTGACTTCAAACATTGTCCAATTTTCTTACATGTATTGGAAATTGTCCAAATGGTTGATTTTCAGAGCAATTTGGTAATCTTTTATGTAGTTCCGTGTATGTAAGGCAAGATAACACTGTCCATACGTGGTATATTTAAAACATTTTGTTGAGTAGTTGGGTTTTTATGTTTATTATCTTCAATATCCATTGCCTCTCAGAGCATTAGTCATTTTTTCGGTTTCTGTTTTCAGATATCAATTTGTATGTGTTGGTTTTCTGTGCCCAGAATGTCCTAATTTGTACCAGTACATCGAGAAAGGGAAGAGCACCCCTTTACTGTTCTGTTTGTTTAAAACTTCTTTCGTGCCGATTTTATACATCTTTCTTTGAAAAACAATCTCGGAGATTATTATTCCTGTTAGCTATAAAGATGTTAAGTAAAACAGCACAATAAATATGGAGCTCCATATACGTTTCAATCACAGCTTTTTTATAGTAAAGTGATTAGGTTGAAGTACTGCAGCATCTTCTTATATACATGGAATTTTGTCCATCCTTCTTTACATCTTCTCCAACATCTTAATGTCGTTTATAAAATATGAGTTCTATAGGCCATTCTGGTACTTTAAGAAAGTTCTAATATGTACATACATAACTTCTACAGTTTATGTGTCATCTCAGGGGTCAATTTTGAATGCATCCCTTATGAGGTAAAAAAGGCTGGTGCCTTCTTCAAGGTTTTTGCAAAATGGGTCCCCAATTTCATATCTGACTTAACGTGGGTGCCTATTATATCTGTTTGTGCATTATTTATCTGATAAGGTATACAAGAATACTTAAGTGTGTTATCGATAGAGAGTATTAAAGAAAAGGTTTATATCGCCAGCTAAGATGAACATCTGAGGCATGATCTCCCGTATAAGGCAGCCTTTACAGACCATTAAAAACAGACTTCCGAAAACATAAGCACACCGCTCCCAACATATAAAAGATCTGAAAGAAATTATATAATTTTAGCAGTGCAAATTAAATCCTGTAAGAAATCCCCCAATCCAGACAAATAGTTTTCCTTGAATCCACAATGCTCTGACTTTAAAAGCTGACATTTATATAATAACTTAACAAAAGCATTGACACGGGAAGCAACAGTTAGATGTAAATCCTGCCAATAAGAAATTATATAGATGCGAAAGGACTACGTTATTTTGAAAGAAAAAGTCAGCAAGCTCCTAGATAATTATTTTTTCACACACTTAACTAACAATACAGATTAGGCAGATACGGTGGTCGTTAGCTGATTCATACTTACTTTTCTTTTTAAAAATGGTTTAATATTGGTCTCCTTTATTGCAAGTGTTATTTCATCTAATCCTAGACTGGAATCTGCCCTCGTAGCATGCGAAAGTATTGAACCTTTTAATATCTAAGCTTTATCCTTCTTATTCCAGCAATTAATCTATTATTAGCTGGTAAAACATGTATATTGGAAAGATGTTCAATGCTGTACTTAAATGCTATGCACACATTGTTACACATTGTTTTGAATTTATGACAAGTAATTAGGCATCTGGATCTTTCAGGATTATACTACTGAGATTGGAGTTCAGAAAACATTTAACATATTGTTCCAAAATATTTTGTTCATGTGGTTTTCTAGCATTTCAGTTTTGTTTTCACGTAATTGTCTAATAAATTTTGAACCCTAACTATTCTTGTTCTCTCTGGTATAAATATTGTAATCTCATGGTCGACAACCGCACGACATTCTGGGTATACTGTTTCTTGTGGAAATTGTTTATTCCTTGCACTCCTACAAAAAATTTTATATTGTCGTAGTTTTCCATCCATAAGTTCCATTTTTATGGTGACGGTTTGTTTAAGCAGTCTTTTTAGCTTCAATACGGCTGCAATAACTAAGGGATTGTTCAATCCAATAAAAGGTTTAGTGTACAGATCTTTTATGTCAATAAAAAGCAATAGGCACAGGAGAAAATTTAAGTTACCTCTAAAGTTAATTGGAAAGGCAATAAGCTGAGAGGCATTTCAGGATAAGTAGCTCTCAAAAAATCTTTGTGCAGCCTACAGTAGGTATGCGTCGATCCTTCACGGAAAAATTTAAATCACTAGGGACCAGGATAGAATATCTAGTTTCATGGTATATAGAGAGATATTTGTCAATTTGTAGGCACAACAAATAGAGATTATAATTTGTTGTATAGTAACTACTAACCAAATTTCTTCAATGCTCTCTGGCGGTATACAGTGGTTAATTACTTAATATAATATTATGTTCGTTAATTATTTGCTTGAGAATGTTATTTTAAAATGTGAAAACGTTAACGATAAACTTAAGCCCCCAACTATTGGAAATACCGCACACTGTTGCATAAAAAACCTATAGGAAAGGAAGGGCATTTTTAACCGACTTCTAAAAGAAGGAGGTTCTCAATTCGTCGAGTATGTAGGTTTTTTTTTATGTATGTACACCGATTACTCCGGAACGGCGGCACCGATTTGAACGAAATTTTTTACGTTATGTTCAGGAAATTGCTGCGGTGGTCCCATATTTTTTTGGACGAAATTGGTGTAGTACATTCCAAGATGGCGCTGACAATATGGCGGCCAAAAAAATTAATTTTGCCTGATTTTCTCCAAAATTGTTACGGGAGATTTTTGGGGTCGTACACAACGAATTTGAAATTATTTCTAAAAAGTTCAATATGGCGAATCCAATATGGCAGAAAAAAAAATTTAATTTTGTCCGATTTTCTCGAAAATTAATGTGGGGGAGTTTTTGGCGTCGCACATAACGAATCCAAAATATTTTTTAAAAATTCAAGATGGCGGATCCAATATGGCGGACAAAATAATCAATTTTGTCTGATTTTCTCCAAAATTGGTACAGAGGAGTTTTTGGGGTCGCACATGACGAATCTAAAATTATTCTTAAGAAATTCAATATGGCGCATCCAACATGGCGGACGAAAAAATCAATTTTGTCCGATTTTCTCCAAAATTGGTATAGGGGAATTCTCGGGGTCGCACATAACAAATCTGAAATTATTTTGAAAAAATTCAAGATGGCGTATCCAATATGGCGAATAAAAAATTAGTTTTGTCCGATTTTTTTCAAAATTTATATGGAGAAGTTTTAGGTATCGCACATTACGAATCTGAAATGATTTTAAAAAATTAAATATGGCGGATTCAAGGTGGCGGATTAAAAATTCCACACCTCTCGATTTTGTCTAAAACCAGTATTGAAGGATTTTTGTTAGGGCTAATTACGAATTTAAAATATTTTTTGAAAAACTTAATCTGGCGGATTCAATAAGGCGTCTTGAAAATTTTCCATCTCTCGATTTTTTCCAAAACTAATATAGGGGTTCTTGAGGGTATAAATTATGAATTTAAAGTATTTTTTTAGGATTCAATATGACGAATCCAATATAGCGGACTAAAGATTTTACATTTTCCGATTTTGTTCAAAGTTGAGACTGAATCGTTTTAGGGAGTTTTTGGGGTATTGTATTACGAATATAAAGCTAACTTTTTACAACGATTAAGTTGATAAGGTACAATATGAAGGACTGAAAATGTTACATTTTCCGATTTTGTCTAAAATTGATATTGCGGGGTTCTTGGGGCGTATACAAACTTAACATGCAATGCAATATAAAATATATCAGGCTAAGAAATTTACGTCTTAAGTACTTGAAATATCGATATTGGAAGGTTTTGGGGTCTATATTACCAATCTAAAATTAATTTGAAATTTGAGATAATAGATTTACTATGACAGACTAATTGTTTGACACAATTTCACAGTTATTTGGAGAACTCTAAGAATCAAAGAATTTTTAGAGGTTCATTTTAGGGTGATTTACAATTTTGGATGAAATGGGTAATTTATTGCCACCTTGGAGTCATTGCGAGGTAAACTAATCTCGATTAGTACTTAGTTCAAATAATTTATGGATATCATAATGAATTCAAAACTGAAAATCGAAAAATAAAATTTTTATAAAAAATATTGACCCGACTTCTAAAAGTGCGCTAAAAAGTGAAAAATAACTATAAATTTTTATATGAAATTGAAATTTTTGAAATCGGCGCCAAGTGATTTCTAAATGAAATAAATAACTACTAATATATACAAATTATGGTAAGAAATTTCACATAGTTTATATGTGCCATATATTAGTTATATATGGCACCGACTTCAAAAATTTCAATTTCATATAAAAATTTATAATTATTTTTCACTTTTTAGCGCACTTTTGGAAGTCGATTCAATTTTTTTTATAAAAATTTTATTTAGAGGAAGATCATAGTGATTTTGATATGCAACAATGTTCCGAATCCTTGTTTTTAGATTAAAAATGTCTTAACTGAGTTTGCTATAAAAAAAAGTTCGAATCTTGAAAATAAATGTAATTATTTTGTTCTTAGATCCTTAATTCACTACAATGGTCCAAGTTTAAAACTGATCTGAGTTGACATAAGCAGGTTAAATTTTGCATCCGATTTAGTGATATTTTTATAATTTGTATCATATATGTCAATAAAAAAACCTAGAAATAAAGCCCTCGAATCAGTAAAAGGAGTAGTTGTCATTACAAACAGTTTTGACAAGAAAAAGCTCAATTTTTTTTGGATGACATTTATGGAACCTCTTGATTTTGACCTTGGATTTAAAAACAAAAACTATATGAAACTCAATATAATTTTAATTTTTTTTATTTTCAAAATGTTTTTATGATATTAAGCAAAATAAAACGTAACAGTAGCGAAGGAAAATAGTAAATAATGTTTGGAAAACATAATCTCTATTTTAAGAAATGCCTAAAAATAAATACACGTCTATAACGTAATATGAAATCGATATATAACATATATATATATATATATATATATATATATATATATATATATATATATATATATAGTTATCGTGACAATATTTAACTAATTTTTAATCTCTTCAGAGGAGGCAATCGCCTTTAGTGGTAGCGCAGATAAGTTCCTTAACATAAAGTAAAACTAATTTTGTATCAATGTGTCTGAGGTAAAAGGAGTAATTGTCATTACAAACAGTTTTAACAAGAAAAAGCTCAATTTTTTTGGATGACATTTATGGAACATCTTGATTTTAACCTTGGATTTAAAAACAAAAACTATATGAAACTCAATATAATTTTAATTTTTTTTATTTCCAAAATGTTTTTATGATAATAAGCAAAATAAAACGTAACAGTAGCGAAAGAAAATAGTAAATAATGTTTGGAAAACATAATCTCTATTTTTAGAAATGCCTAAAAATAAATACACGTCTATAACGTAATATGAAATCGATATATAACATATATATATATATATATATATATATATATATATATATATATATATATATATATATATATATATATATATAGTTATCATGACAATATTTAACTAATTTTTAATCTCTTCAGAGGAGGCAATCGCCTTTAGTGGTAGCGCAGATAAGTTCCTTAACATAAAGTAAAACTAATTTTGTATCAATGTGTCTGAGGTAAAAGGAGTAATTGTCATTACAAACAGTTTTGACAAGAAAAAGCTCAATTTTTTTGGATGACATTTATGGAACATCTTGATTTTGACCTTGGATTTAAAAACAAAAAACTATATGAAACTCAATATAATTTTAATTTTTTTTTATTTCCAAAATGTTTTTATAATATTAAGCAAAATAAAACGTAACAGTAGAGAAGGAAAATAGTAAATAATGTTTGGAAAACATAATCTCTATTTTAAGAAATGCCTAAAAATAAATACACGTCTATAACGTAATATGAAATCGATATATAACATATATATATATATATATATATATATATATATATATATATATATATATATATATATATATATATATATAAATATATATATATATATATATATATATATATATACATATATATATATATATATATATATATATATATATATATATATATAGTTATCGTGACAATATTTAACTAATTTTTAATCTCTTCAGAGGAGGCAATCGCCTTTAGTGGTAGCGCAGATAAGTTTCTTAACATAAAGTAAAACTAATTTTGAATCAATGTGTCTGAGGTAACTTAGTATTTCGTGCTGCACGGATTCTATTTTTTTTGTCACATACTAAAAACGTCCTCAAAAAGGAAAACAGATTTTCAACATTTCTTATTATTTATTGGTATATTTATTTTTGTACAATTATTATAGGTTATAGTAGGTGAGAAACCGTAAGGGAAAATGGAAGCTTATTTTTACGTTCTGCCCGTTGTCCTCCACCTATAAAATTTGACGAGTAAAATTAAAGTGCTGATTTTTTTGTGTATTTAAATTATTTATTAATGTCATTTTAATTATATATATAGAGATATGGAGTTTTAACTCAAACATTTATTTTCAAATTTTGATATTTTTTACTTTACAGTAAACTGCATCAAATTGCGTAGCTATGTCAAGCCCTAGTCTGGTGATAAATCACACAATGCACCAGTGCGCGTTGCTACGCACCGTGCCAGAAATATGAAAAATGTCTGTTGTAACGTTCACATTTTTCACATGATTCCTGTTTCGCCATATTATTCATCATCAGGCTAAGGCCTCAACTGTCAAAAACACGTTTATGTTGATAACGTTGTATCAATATTCGTAAAACAGAAAAAATTGGCTCGTGGTCTAGAGGACAAAAAGTTTTTGAGAACCTATGCTCTACCACTTCTCAAAAATAAATCACGCGCTCATGTTCGGCCGTTTTCTTAAACTAAAATCAGCATTGTTATTTCATAAATTATTGAAGCTAACAAACTGTCCAATCGATTTAAAATAAATCCGTAAAGGCTACGAAGCGGTAAAAATAATGGTGCAGTAGAAAAAGCGTCGAGCTAGCGAGAGATAAATCGAAAATTTTAAAAAGGAAATCAAACGAAAGACGTCGCGTATAGGATTTTCAATATTGGCCGGATATTTTTGAAATATTTTATAGGATTTCAAGAAAAATGTGTGCATTATCGAATGTATTTCCTATGGAGAATTTTCGGCTTTATATATGGGTAAAAATGATGAGGAATAAATTCAATATTTAGGGTTTTATGCCAACATTGAATTTAAAAGTGTGCGTGATCTTATATTAGCTTTCGTGTATTTTAAAAGTCTCGAGAGGTCTAAATATTTTATAAACTGTGCAAGATACCCTTGTGAAAAATCGACAATTTCAAAAGAAATCGAATTATGTTTTGTTCAAGGACTCATAATCGATTTAATTAATTAATTGAATTAATTAATTAATTGATTAAAACTCATTATTTACTCAATGAATTTATTGTTCTCTATGAATGTTGCAGATTCTAATCCCATTATTCTAAAAAAAATTAAAATAGCATAGTAATGTGTAGGGTTAAAAACTTAGTATTTTGATTTCTGAAGAACTATAATTTGAACAAAAAATAGTAGATATTTATTACCAAGTCAAATTATTATTACATGTTCCTTCAAAATATTACAATAATTTATTAATTAGAGTGTTCATGTAATTAGACTTTATATATATTTTAGGATATACAGGATAAATAACACAACGCAACAAATTTTAGTTTATTTGTTGTATCTGGTATGAATAATGCATTTTTTGGTCAAATTTGGGACGCTGAACACAAAAATGACAATGAAATTAAAAACTTAGTTGCAATTTTCAAGAACAAGTTTTTTTATTTTCTTTTTAACAAGATAATAAACAATACATACTTTCTCCCTTGTAGAGACACTAAATACATAGTTTTTTGCTTTTCGTTTGTGATTTGTTTCTTGAGTATCTCTAACAAGAGTCCAACAGTAGTCGGCAAGCATGGAAGCATTCTACTTTGCCTAGAACGTTTTCTCCATTGTCCATATGTCGTGATGGCAGCGCTCGCCGTGCTCATCATTTACAGCTCCGCAGTTGTCAGGAAAAAAGTCCAGATGTGAGTGTAGAAAATGTATCTTTAAAGACATATTGCAACCCATTTTTTGATACGGTGACAGCATATTTTCAACAAAAGTAACGTAATTGTCAGATTTGTTATTTCTGAAGAAATTAGTGACCACAACGCGAAAGTAATTTGAAGCATTTTTTTCAATATCTGATAGAGTGCTGTCAAAATGTTTGTCTTTCAGAATATTTCGAATCTGTGGCCCAACATTTTTGCTTCTCTTAGCCTTGGGAATTTCTGACGCAAGTACAGAAAAGCTTGCCTATTTGTATTCAGTATCTTAACAAAGTTTTTCGTTGCACTCAATTTGATATGCAGTGGTGGCAACAAAATCTTTTTACGGTCTAACAATGGCAAATGTACATTATTTTCACCTGGACCGAATGATTGTCAAACGGACCAGTCTTTCCTCTTGTAATGAAGTGCCTTTGTCCAACTGTCCCATTCACACAAAAAACATCAAAACTTAGTGTAACCTAACTGCAATCCAAGTAAAAGTGAAATCGCGTTTAAATCGCCACAGATCTACCATTGGTGCTCATCGTATTTTATACTTGTCAATAGGTACTTCATATTGTATAATTCTTTTATGTGAACTATCTATCCAACAGGAATAAACGGTAAAATATTTCCCTTATGCAATAGTACTGTTTTTAAACTCAATGTGAACTGTCTATAAACAATCTCCATTCCTCTGGCTTGTAGTTTATATTTAAAGCCGCCAATAAACTGCTACTGTTTTTTCAGAAAACCAAGTGCTTTTCCATATTAAAAAATGGTGCTAGGTCTTTATGGCGTTTACGAAAAACACATACTGAAATATCGTCTTCTAATAAGTTTCACTGCTGCAATCTTGATCTTAGTAACTCTGCTTTACTTTTTGGAAGTTCTAAGTCTCTTACAAGTTTATTTCTGATTGGGTCATTTTATGAGGTTGGCAGTATAACGTGCTGAGTGTGAAATCAGGATCTCTTGATGTTGATGGCATATTTTCATCTTGAGACATCGTTGTATCCTTATTATATGATTCGTAAGTGAATGTTTCTGTGGGATCTGGAATGGGAAATTCGTCACTATAAGGCACAAATCTCATGGCAGATGGTATATTTGAATAGTTGATAACCGACTTTAACTTCTTGAATGCCCTGGCCATTACGAGGTATGATGCAGAAATAGCAATCGTTAACATGATTTTTAGGGTCTCTCCAGATAATTGGGACAGCAAGTCGCATAGATCGTTTTTTACTATTTAACCAGTTTCTCAGATTTGAAGCGCATACAGCAAATATGTGGCTCCCACTATTTTTTTTGATCCCCAATATTGCAACCGAAATAAAGCTAATATGTCTTATTTATCAATGGGGTAATAAACCGATTCTGATACGCAAAAGTCACCTCATCACAAACATAACAAAAGTGATCTAGATTGTTGATACACTTTCGAGACATCTTACAATCTCAACTATTCGATTCGACTCACTAACTTCGACTAACCTCTCCGCTTTGTAGCTGCTTATAAACCCAAATACGGTTTCTACATTTCTAGGGAATATTCAAGAATTTTCTATTCAATTCCATAATATTCGTAATAGTGGTGTTTGTCATTTTTTTGTATACAGGGGCTGTTCGGTACAAAGCAGACATAAAAGTCGATTTACATAGATTTAACTGGCTATCTCCCTTATTTTAAGGCCTATAGGTTGGGACTTCGTATATGGGGGTCATCTCTGGAGATCTCTCATGCGGTGTTGTCAAATTGTGTAAAATTTAATTACCTTGGGAAAAATGTATACTTAGCAATGTCGTACCCATCTATTGTTATAATAATACAAATATACCACATACATTTTTGCGGTTACATTGTTATATATTTATATATATATATATATATATATATATATATATATATATATATATATATATATATATATATATATATATATTACACTGAAGAACAGCCAAAATGTATCTAAAATAAAATCAACTAAATTTTATCATTTTTGGTGTTCTAAAACCGAAACTAATCTTATCTTTTTAATATTCGTTCAAATTTTAGAAATACGTCATGTCATGTCTTCCTATATATATATATATATATATATATATATATATATATATATATATAGGAAGACATGACATGACGTATTTCTAAAATTTGAACGAATATTAAAAAGATAAGATTAGTTTCGGTTTTAGAACACCAAAAATGATAAAATTTAGTCGATTTTATTTTAGATACATTTTGGCTGTTCTCCAGTGTAATTAGAATTAAAAATTTTCTTTCTTCATGTTGGGTTCAGATAATATTTTTATATGTATTTTTTTGTTCTATCCTAAAATTTTGTAAATTAGATATTTATGTCAAGGGTTATTAAAAGACTTTAAGATTCCAGTAAACAAGGAGCAAATATGTAATATAATTCTTCCATTAAAATATATAATTATTCTTATTAAAGTTGAATGGTAAATAAATGAAGGTGGATTATATTATGTCAACTGACTCTGTTGTCGGGCAATTTTAGTGGAATCAGTTCATGTACCTACTGCAAGGGCAAAAAAAAACTTCTTGAATCTACCTAAATAAAAGATCAATTTCTAAGCGTCATGTGTGGTACATAGATATGTGGGTTCAGTAACGATTTCTAAAGATAACCTACAAAATTGTCGAAATAAAAGAACTTGTTAAAGTTTACTACTATGTTTAGTTATATTCATAAACAAATTAAAAAAATGGTATCGATCATGTGCTATAGGGAGTTCCATTTCCAAAGTTGCTGAAATTATTATTTTGTTACAGTAGTTTCAACTCGTTAATAATTTTTTGTATAAATAAATAAAAAAAAAGTTTTTCCTCTATTTTTAATCTTGTACGCTATCTACCTAATGTCTTTAAGTGGAATAATTGGGTATAACTTGGGGAAGGAAATTTAAAGTCCGGTCCTGATTTTACGTCAAAGTGATACCAACTAAAGGATATATAAACCGGAACCACTCAGGCCTGTCATTAATGTCATATCATTTCTAAGTTTATTTCGTTCTTTAGCTATAACTTAAAATAATATGTAAAATGTAACTTGTCACTTTTAAAATGGTTCTACGCATTTTTTGACATACACTGCCAAAAAAACAAATTTATATGTTTTGGACTGGTGATCGTCCGATTCCGGATACAACCGACAGAATCGCCAACGTTATAAATGTATGTTATTTTGTTGTCAGGCAGTATCCGTGAATGTTAAAATTTTTACTGAACGCAAAACCACTTTGAGTGCGGCTTACAAATATACATTAGAATAGAACTCAGATGATTTCTGATATCTCTGTTCTATTCTACAACACTTTTAGTTCGACCAGTCGCAAAAAAAAAATCATCGATAACTTATTTCTAGAATATCAAAAGTAAGTTATTTACGAAGTTTTTAATGACAAAATTTTAATAATAAATAAATTAAAATTCAAAAACTAAAAGGCCAAAAATTCAACAGTGCTTTCCGAAAACCTACATTGAAAAAACTTAACTCATTTACGAATGGAGAATCAAAATCAACAGCAAAGGAAACTATAAATTCATAAAAATATAAAAGATTTTAAAGAAATCATACAAAATCGCAACACTAGTCAGGACTTTAGTCCCAAGATGGCAAAACTAATACGATCTTCTTAGAAAAAATATCTATCGACAGACGCAATTGCTATAAAATTCTCTCCAAGTACAAGGTTTATCCACATTTCCAGGATATCAAACGTAAAATCAAATGACGCACTTAAATTATGTTAATAAAATAGATGTAAAAACAGAAGCGATTATCACATACGACCTTATGTTGCATGTTCCGTATGCCATAAACTTTGTCACGATTATATACAAGCTATTTATAATTTGCGACAATTACATAGTCGCAAACTTATTTAATTATATAGAACGTAGAAGGGTGTCTAGTGAGAAAAAATACAGTACTGCCATCTATCTCAATCCGTATAGACAAAAAAATTTTCTAACTAAAAACAATAGTACAAAATTGCTCTTCCTATTATTCACATTATAAATCTCAAAATTACTTTCATTAAAACTAATATTTATAAAGAGATTTACGTTACATTTATTATTATTTAGTATTCCAAGCCATAATGTAGTAAATCAAAGTACAAAATTAGTGTATTCAAGCATTTTTATGACAGTTATTCAGAGAGTTCTATCCTATTTGCAGATGTTTGAAAATAAACTTTGATATTTTATCATACAGTTAAATCGCAATGGCTCTTCCTCAACTGATCTCATTACCCCTTTTTAGATTTACCAACTACATTTACAACTATAAAAGTTGATTTTGTGAAATAATTCCTTCTCATTAAATAAAACTGGTAATGCAATAATTTATTACATCTCTCGTCAAATGAAAAGCGTACTTCCATAAATCGCTCACGGCTCATCAACCGCAATAACACTGGATCATAAATTTGAGAAATTTTAAAATAAGAAGAAAATCTACAATGTTACAAAACGCCACTCCCTCTCAATGTAACAAAACTTTCGTATTTGATTCATTTTCTTTCATTTCATTCTGGAACATGGATATTTTTCATTCTCCTGAAATAATTTGTTGTTAAAACGAATAAGGTCTTAAATATCTTCCAACTTCAATATGGACGTAATTTAATAGTTACTGTAGGATTGTTTTACACTCTTTTATTCCCTGTTAGAAACGATTTTTCTTTTATAATAAAATATTTTTACAAAGTATTTTTTATTTAATTTTATCTCTTATTTTTGGCGGTTCCTATCGAAGAGTAAATCCCTCCAGAAAATTATTTTTTTACAACCGGTTTACGTGCTGTAATAATTAAAATACGAACTAAACAGGCAATGGTAATATTACTAAAATATTATATGCATTTGCAGAGCTTGTTATCTTAAAGAAATCAGATATAATATACATTTTCAAATAAAATACATAATCTTAAATTTTGTATTCAAACTTTTTTTTATAACAGACTATTTGATACATCAAAAACTTTTATTTAAAAAGAAGCATGTCCACTCAACTCTCAAATTGAGAATCACCGAAAAGCTGTTCGGAAGCTCTTTAAAGGAGAAATAAAATATTGAAGAACATAAAACGGTCTAAAGAGAATATAATAATTTAATAACTCACAGATGAACGCGTGGAAGAAGTGCTACGAAAGCATGCCCTCGACATCCCGCCTCTGCAAGATACTATCTATCTAGAGATCCTGGTCCAGATTGGAGCACTAACTTTTCCTGAATGAAGTCAAACCACGACAGAAGAGGGGGACCTAGGACTAAGAATACAAGAATACATTTTCCAGGCTCAAATCAATAGGATGGTAAATGTGAAGAAATTCCCATTACCACATCATGCTAGATATCTAAAACGAATATCACATATGAAAAGGTAAAATGATCGATGGAAACTTTTGTCCTATTCAAGTCACCTGATCAAAATGATAATTATAACGAATCATTTGAAAAATTTATTCTACACGTGCCTAAGTTTGGGGTAGATACCGATGACGTAGAGCGAGACAAAAATAGTTTTTAGTTCCAAGGTAAGAAGAGCAGACTACATAAACTCTAAGTATTTCTGTCCTATTAGCCTGACCACTTTCTTATCAAAGATACTGGAAAGGTTGGTGGACCGACACATCAAGGAGTACTGAATCCTTACATCCTTGACAATTTGCCTATCTCTCAGGAAAATTCACAAACACGGCACTATATCGATTCGCTACAAGACTCAAAAACATGTGGTCGAATGGTCGATCTGCCTTAGATACCTTCGCAGATATCGAGGGGCATTTGATAACATCTCCCACGATTCGTTCGATATGTAATGCTTTACAATAACAAGGCTCTGGATTTGAGCATGTCAACTCATAGACTGAGCTCAACAATATAACAGCTAAAATCCTGTCAAGTAGAAGCTATCCATAGGGACGAGTCCTTATTGTGAAGCCTTGTAGTGAACAGCTTGTTGAATGTCCTAAACGAGCCTGGTTCATATATACCAGCCTACGACTACGACCTGGTCATTCTGTTCCCTGGTTACAATATACGAAACCTGAGGGAACCCATGATAAGGGCCGTTCAGATCACTAAACGATGGTGACATAAAAAAGGGTTCGGAATGAATCTGAACCAAGCCGAGGTATAACTCTTTACAAAATTGCGGAAGATGGGGAGAATGCGCACAATTATATTGACGGATCCTTCAATACAAGGAAACAGTTAAATACTAAGGAGTCATTTCAGACTCAAAACTGAGCTAGAATGATCATATGACATATTCTCCAATGTGGCTATCTCTGTGAGAAGGACATAAACCGAAATAAGGCAATAAACATATGCTCAAAGAGTAGAGGTGTAATACTGGTACTGTTTAGTGTCGCAGCTTCTCAACTGCTATCTAAGTGTAAGAATTTGATAGATAATTTGATAAGGAACTACTCCACAATCGGGCTCGTGTGGGTCATTCGCATATACAGGGGGACGAAGAAGCTGATCAACTGGTAAAGATGGGATTGCGATTGAACCATACGAACCGCAACCAATTCTCCTTGTTCCAATTAACTTTGATAAAAGGGAATTAAAATTGTTTCTAGAAAATAAAGGACCACGCATAAAATCAATGGAAATTGATCTCGGTGGGTTGACTCCAAATTTTGAGAACAAGCTGTCCAAGTGATGCTGATTGTCCCAATTTAAAGCGATCGTAAAGATCTAGGTCGCTTGAAAAGTGGACCTTTAACATTTACAAATTAAGAATTGATTAAGCATATTTTTTCGTTGAGGAAGCAAGATAGACAAAAAAGTCATATACAAAAATTGCAGGATTTCAAGTGAGGCACAAACAGGTCACCAACGCCGTCGACCTTAATTAAGAGTCAACTAATTTCTTAGATGGTAATCAATATTTTTGATTGTGGAAAGTAACATAGCGGAAAATTTTCAACTAAGACTGTGACATTGTCCGCATAGTCAAACAAGGCCATTTTCAAATGTCTCTTAGCAATTTTCTTCTCGTTACCGCATTGAACTAGTTTAAACTAGCTTTCTGCATTGCCCGATCTTCAAAGTTAATTACTAATTACTATTACGCAGCAAAATCAATTATTAATTAATATAACGAATATCTAGATCTCGTTTGATCTTTCTGCACATACCTCTGCCTAGCTACTTACTACTGCGCACTTCTATATCTGACCTTACTCTTCTACGATTGCCCATACCTCACTACTTCCTACTGCGCACTTCTATATCTCACATTACCTTTCTGAGCATGCCCATAAAAGATATTTGAAAATGACTTAGTTTCATTTTGCGGTCAATTCCTCAGCCTCAGTCGAACATTTTTCTCTATGTTACTTTTCACATTTAAAAAATAAATTGACCTTCAAATGACCGTAACATTGACCTTGACAACAGCTGCGGCTGCCTCACTCGAAATTCATCAACTTTTCTAAATACCTTGTTCCTCTATCTTGCAACTTTACAAACCTTGATCTAAAGGATCGCTTTATATGGATTTGGAACAATGAGAACATTTTAACATCATAACTCTGAGAGTATATTTCCAAAATTTGAAATGAATCCACAGAATTCAATTATCTATTGGTTTTATGCGTGATTCGTTACTGAATCGTGGAGGGAGATTTCTGAAGAGGAAAGCATTGTGAACCCTGGTTGGACTACAGACAGGACACTGTCACCTCATCATGAATAACTCATATGACAGATAGTGTCTAGAGGATGATAAAACTGTTGACCATATCCTTAGAGAGTGTTTAGTACTCAATGGACTAATGCAGAGACATTTCGGAGATATAATATTGTCAACTAAAGGCATTAGACAATTTCAGGTTAGTAACGATGCTGCTTGGATTCACAAAGGCGATGGGCCTCGAATAACTTACAGCTACGGTGGGATATACCGGCCTCAATAAGGCCTAGGCATCTAAGATAAAATGTCACTACTTTTTATTCATTCAATCAAGCATATCTGAACAAACTGGTAATGATTTCATTTCTATATCATATTATATTGTTTACACAGCTTGTGATCTGTGATCCATTTCTTTTTACGTTAGTTAAGAATATCTCTGGGTGGTCTGGATGTATTTTCTATAAAAATTGAATTTGGTGTCCCCTTCAAAAAATGCTAAGTAAATGAGTCAATCTGCAACTAATAAAGTTATTGCTATTTTTTTTGGAGCTCCAGTCTTTTTTGTACAAATAATTTATTCTATTCTTATTACATGTATAACGTTTGATGACAGACTCTTGACGTCAAAATAGGTTGGTCTAAGCCAACTTAATTACATCCGATATTGCTTCGTTTAGGCGGTAGAAGACGTCAAAATTTTAAAGAAAATATTGATTTTTTTAAAATTTCTGAAAAACGTGGCAACTGAATTTACTGATTTTTGGTGTGTGGTCTAAAGCTATAATATAACGTGTTCTAGTGCTACAGCGACCGGCTTTAAAGTAGTGTAAGTGTTACGAAAGTGAAGTAACTTGTAAACATGGTTATCGACATTATGACAACCTAGAAATTTCTATTCGATAATAGAAAGTATTTTGAAGCTTTTTTAGCTCTTGAAAAATTTTCGTTGGAAGAGCTGTTTGGCCAGGAAAGAAACATTTTCAATTACCTGCATACATCAATTTCTTGTGTTAAATCCAAAAAAAATATATATTATATTTCCAAGTTTATAAATACTTTTAACTTACTTATTGATTCTGTCGCTAGCATTTCTATTTATAAAGAAAATACAGTAAAAAATTTTCCTAACCGTTCTCGTGAAAATATAACAATACAAGGAATAACAAATCAAAAAGTTTATGTCCCTCAATCAACTGTTTTAACTTTTAATACAGGCGTTCCACACAAAATGTCTATCTATGATTTAAATATAGATTTTGACAGCATCCTCAGTCTTGATTTCCTAGAGCACTACAAATGTATTATAAATTAAAAATTAAAAAACGTTATTGATAATTTTAAAACCAAATACGTTTCCTTCTAAGCTAAAACAAAATAAAAATAATATATCAATAGAAAGTCTTATCGAAAAAAATTTTAAATTAACACGCAACTTAAAAAATATTGAAGCAGTCCTTCATTCTCAAGAAAAAGGTAAGGTCAGATAACCTAACGCTCTAATACACGTTAACGAAAATGGTGAATTCTTAACAACCTTTATTACTGCCAATGTAATCCCCAATTTTTGGGAGACAAGCGAAGATACTTCTGGCGAACTACAAACAGAAGATATTCAAAGAATGCATAAGATTGAGTAAAAACTAACTCAGAGTTCTAACAGGGGTTCTGACGGGGCATTGCGACCTGAAGGGACACCTAAAGAAACTCGGACTGGTAGAAATAGAAGAGTGTAGATTCTGTAAGGAGGAGGACGAGACCTCTATTCATATCCTGGCAGAGTGCGGTGCTCTATAAAACCCCAGGATGCGGTTCTTGAGAGTACACCTAATCGAAGAAGGGCTGCTATCCACCTTGAAACAGTCCAACATCATGAGATTCCTGGGAAAAATAGGACTGGAGGACCTGCTTTAGCCGATAAGGTAACTTTTACGACTGGGCAGCAGTAGGGGGCACAATATATTTACTACCAGGTCGCAGTGTACAGACTCCCAACTCTACGCACATACACATACAATCTCTGATTTCTCGAATCTTTGTATTGAACCGTTCACCCCTAGCGAGACATTAATATTGAACTTTAATTCTGAAAATAAACCAATTTTTATTTAAATTAAGAATTCAAACTATTAAAAATCAATTAATAACGGAACATTTGAACTCAGAAGAGAAAAAAACACAAATCTTAGTTTAGAATACTCAGACATATTTTACCTCTCAGGCGATGTTCTAACTTTTAATAACGGATTTAAACATTGTATAGAAGCCAACAAAGCACCTCTTATATTTGCAAAGTCATATAGGTATCCTCAACTCCATGTAAAATCCCAAGCTGCAAAAATGCTCGAACAAGGAATCCTATGACCGTCTGTTTCACCATTGTCTTCTCCTGTTTCGGGACACCCAAAAAATTTAGATATTTCTAACAAACGAAAGTGGCGCATCGTTATAGACTATAGAAAAAAGACTAGGTCCATGTTGATGAGAGGTATCCATTCAAAATATATCTGATATTTTATAATGGAGTCAGATCAAACCCTCCCAAGGTTGAATATATCAGAAATTTTCATGAGCTAACATCCCCTGAGACAATTAAATCATTTTTTTTGGGGGATTAGTAGGTTACTACAGGCGATTTATTCCCAACCTCACCAAAACATCTAAATCATTGACTAAATTTTTAAAGTAACGTCCAGTTCTTTCTTCGATACTGCATTCAACGTTGAAGGGCTAAAAATGCTCTTATGTCAGAAGAACCCTTTATTCTTACTACAAATGCGAGTGTATTTGCTATAGTTGCATACCTCTTGCAATGACTCTTAAAGATCTCCCGTTAACCTTTGTGAGTCTAGAACTCTCGGTAGTACAGGAACAAAATATTCCTCAACGAAAGAGAGCTACCTGTCATCGTTTGGGCTGTAAAGCATTTCTATCCCTACGTCCTTGAAAGAAAAATCACCCTCATAAACAAATATGGGCTCCTCACCTGGCTTTTTTCTATTTAAGAACCTGGTAGCAGATTGGCTCGGTGGCGCTTCAAGCTTGAGGAGTACGGTTATAAAATCAGGTATAAAGCGGCAAAAATAAACCAAAACTCGGATGATCTATCTAGAATACTCATTAATCATTTTAAAGAATGCGCAAATTTCCAGATAAAAATTTATGTTTATGTCGCAAACGAAGAAGACAACTCTCACAGATTTGTCCCATTATATAACGCTAAATCTTTAATAGTTTAATCTAAAATTGAAACAGTAAACTCTCAGTTTCTAGATGGGTGAATCGAAAATATAGCAACATTTTTCTAGTAAAACAAATTCGAAGATATACACCATAAAATAATCGACGGTAGCACTTTATGATTTTGTCATAATTGTAAGTCAATTGAACGTATGAAACAATGAAAACACTTTAAGGTTTTATTTCTTTTTACCCGTCATTTTTTTCGACGTAGTCAATAGCCTACTAAGAATCTTTTTCACGAAGCAGGAAACTTAAAAATTTCAAATGATAATAAACCTTATTATCATATTAAAAAATACATCGTTAATAACGATAAAATCTTAGATTAACTCTTAGATACCTTTAAAAACAACATATGAACTCATATCGGTCTTCTCGATCAAATATCTGAATCGGTAAACAAAAACATAGAAATATGGGCCGATATACAAAATTATATTTATAGAGAAAAACATGAAGCTTTCTACGAAGCAGATACCGTTTAGTAATCAATTACAGATTTCAGATGGAGAATACTTCAATGAATGTATCAATAGAGTATCGCAAGACGAACGGCACATAGAAAACCTTTTAAAACCAAATTTCGGTAATCACATCAGTAATTAGAATTTTCAATATTACAATACAAACGATGCAAATCGATAAGCAAACTTTATGACTTAAATGAAATTAATCAATCGATTCTAAATATATCAGATGATCTTGATTTCTACCACGCCTAAATAAGAACATTAGAATATTGTAAATCACTAATGAAAAGCTATATGTTCATTGAGATTTTTTTAATGACATAGTAAACTCCTTTTTTCCTTCTAAATATTCTATATACCTCAATAATTACCCGCGATCGATTTGGTTCACTCTTTACAGAAAATTTCTCAATCGCTAAAGAAAAATAATCTTCCCTTGACTGTCTTCTGTTCAAACATAGCAAAATAAATTAACATAATAGAATTGGAGACATACCAGTCCGACTCAAAAGTGGTGTTTGTTCTCAAAATATCATTAGTCGAATCTGAATCTTACACTCTCTATCACCTGTACCCTATACCCGTATTCGACAATCAAACAGGGCTTTATCACATCATTTGTGTAACACTTAAATATATCGCAAGATATCATGATTCAATGTTGTATACATCTCTTCGCAACTTGAAGAAATGCAAGTTCTTAAACCAAGGCAAGAAGATCTGTTCTACCCTATCATATCGTTAGCGAAGCGATGTGCGAGACACATCTCCTGAAACCGAAAATTTATTTACTAAAAGCCTGCCAAAGTTATATTTCACGCTTCTGAGGAATAAGATGTCAGAGAATCCAGTCAAAATTACAAATTGATTACAATTTCCGACCCGTTATCATTGACGACAAAATGCGAAGGCAAAGAAATTAAAATTAAGATCATAAATACAAACTCGTTGCTAAAACTTCAGCCAGGATGTCACGCTTTCATTATATCTGATAAAATGGTATCAAAATGTGATTTACAAAAGTCATCCAGTCAAAATTCCATTTGTCTGCCGCGCATCTTGTCGAAGGACCATATCTCTGATCTTAAGCGTTTCAAGCTTAATGAAAACCGATATGGAGGATCTCAACATGACCCTATAAAAAGTAACGCAATACTTGAAAAAACTGGACAAACTGCTGAACCTGCCATTCGTATAAAAACATCTGGCCTGGTTTACATTCCTCACCATTGTTCCGGTATCTGTCCCCATTTTTATCTACATTTTTGGAAACTGTATCACAAAGACGCTGCCCAGGCTCACAGCAAATGAAAACCAACCATATCCACCTAGACTATTACTACGGAAACATCCTAGATTAAAGCTCATTGCACACGAAGCCAGTAGCTGAGCCAGGCCAGTATTTATACATGTGCATGGTAATATTATGACAACACAACTGTCTCAAGCCAGTAATCGAGAAAAAAATGTAGATAGAATGCCGAGCTAACTTTTCAAGACAGTAACATTCCCAACCCGCTGTTTTCTCACGATTGTCTTGCAGCTGTCCCCGTGTGAACGTGCATAACAAGCCAATATTGGCTATTTCATAACAATAATAATAATCTGCCCTTTTTTGGGGCGTATTACCCCTTGTTTGTTAATGGCCTTATATACATTTTGCGTTTTCGATTCATGTCGATGACAGTAATAATTAAACCGGTTGTAGTGTAAACATTCACTGGACTAATCTATTGGTCAGTCCTACTGGTCTAAGTTACTGTTCTGGCTTCGTGTGCAATCGACATAAAACTGCCCAGCGTCCTAAGAAGAAAAATATCCTCCATTTCTCCCCTGAAAGTATCTCAGGACAAAATTTTCGAACTTAGAAATGGTGCACTACTATATGAACCACCACTTAAATACGTCGAAAAAAAAGTGATCGATTTCTTAATAAGATGATAAAGATCATAATCTTTGACGAAATAATCTGGTTTGAAGTAGAGGTGCGGAAATATTGGAATTATGCATCAACAAACATTTTCTATTCATATCTCTGGGAAACGGGTCTACATAAGTAGAATACATAGATTAAACATGCCTCTTTTAATTGGTAAATCCTATTCCATAACAGTGATAAATTAACTTTTTTTTGTTATACTGACGCCATTAAGAGAGTATAAAGAAAAGAATTTATTGAAAAAATTTTCTTCAATTAAAATTTCTGACTCATTGTCAGACATTTCGTGTATGTACAAAACCGATACCGTCAATCTGGCCGAGAAGAGTGAACTTCTTGTCGCACTGAGGGAAACAACTTTTTACGTGTATTACAATGTTGCAACCCGGCTTGTAGTATTTACTTTTTTGTGAATTATAAAAATGCTGTTAAATTGCAGGTGATATAAAACATCTTAACTTTATTTAATAATGCAACTGTGCGATGGCCCAGCCATAAGTAAAAACTAACCAGCACGCCTAAAAATTTTCTCTCAACTGAAAAAGTATGCAATTTAATGTATAAATATTTCAAGTGTTATACTTCCATTTAGACAGATTTGAACTTCTAACACAAGTTAGATGTAATAAAATAGAAGTAGAAAATTTGTGACAATCTATGACGTGTTAAAACTTTTAAACAATCAAAATTTCAGTAAGAATTAAATCAATCTATTTGTCGTAATAGTTGCCTATATGTTATTCTCCCTTCAAGTAGAAAAAAAGGAATATTATATATATATATATATATATATATATATATATATATATATATATATATATATATATAGAAACAGTTTATTTCCTGCAAATACAGCTCTGATCCTCTCTCCATACACGTTTCGACCATCTCATGGTCTCGTCAGGGTAGCTTCCTTTTTTTCTCTGCTTGAAAAGATAATCACATATAGGTGTCAAAACTTTGCTAGGGACGCTTAAATTTCTAGAAGAAATTATAAATTTACAATTAAACATTCTAAAAAATGATTATAGGAAGGGCCATCTGATATTCAGTCTCCCTAAATGAGTTAAGTGCTGAATTCAGTGTGGTTTAATAGTACTTAAGACGGTTAGAAACCTAATTAGAACGGTCGTCCGATAGGGATCTTCCTAGCTCCTAACTAGAAACGATTTAGTGTGATATAATAGCATTTAGAATTCTTAGTTGAAGCAGCGAACGGCCATAGAGCTATTATAGATAGATTAATGTTGCATGTAAGTGAAAGCGTTACGATGATAGCAAGAGAAAGGAAACAGAAGACCATTCCGAATCTTCCTTCAATACTGCATGCGCCCAGTCAATGCTTTCTTTCTTCAGCACTCGATGCAGTCAGTGCACTAAATGTCCGAACGAAATAATATGGACGATTATGCAGGTAATGATGTCCGAGTAGATAATATGTTTTCTTCACAATCAAACATGCGGGGGGTTGAACCTTTGCGTGATAACTTTATTTTCTTTATGTGTAATTTGTCACGTAGAGTAATGAAGATTTCACCTAGTTTTTAACATTTGTTAAAAAAATATTTTTAATTTAACTATTGCTTTGCAAGTAAATATAATATGATACTCTATCTTTAATATCCCTATGCAAGCGACACGAGGTGATGTATCGTTATCGGTAATGCCTGAAAATGACAAATGAAAAAAAAAAGGAGTTTTATCATATGTTCTCGATTTTTATAAAGATATGCCGTTCTTATGAACTGAAATTGTAAAAATCATTTAAATACAAATATTAGATATACAGTGCTGTTCGATGAACACTTTTTTATGTTTCTGTGCTTAAAAATAACGCATGCCACAGGAAATATCGAAGATAGTAAGCTTGACAATCATACTCCGACTGATTTAGAATCCTGATTAAGGACAGTATAATTTTCGCGTTCTAAATAGCTTCCTTTACTACATCCTAGTTAAATCCTAAATATTGTATAGTCTAATAGCCCCTTAAGACTTTAATATAATTATATTTTTAGTAACTAAAATGAAGTCTTATTATACTATTACACATGAACATACTTAAATATCTATTAATTAAATTAATCGGCTAAAATTGCATAAAATTTAGAAAGTGTTTACGTCAGCTAAGGGAATAGTAAAATACACTAATACATTTTTTTCCAAATTTCTCTACTCTAATAATTTTATAGCTGTTTAAAAAAGGCAGTAAATGTGATAAAGGGGAGTTAGTTATGTTTAGTTTAGTTAGTATAGTTATGATGAATCGTCAAATAGTGCTGAAAAATAATTGATAGCGTCTTATTGGATAAAATTTTTGGTGGAAGAAAAAGTTATACAAAAAAAGATGTGAATAAAAGAGATTAGATAAATAAATAAATTAAAAGCGTCAGTCAATTGGGCTGCACACGATCCTGAAGAATACGGGATGTCTTTATTAAATTTAAGAACATGTAATCCTAAAACCTTTACAACAGTAGAGTTCGATAGAGGAAAGTAAGAATCGTGATAGGTAAAACATCCGCTCAACTTTAGTACTCTACTTTTACTATCCCAAAATGTTTACATTAGAGATAGTATGTATTTTACCCCTTTATTTGGCTAATGTAAACTAGGCTTAAATATAATCGATTTTATTCAAATAATAAGAAAAGGTGGCTTTTTTTTGCAATACACCTATGTCCATTTATTCAATATAAAATTGAATCGTATAAGAGATAGTATTAGCAAAAACATCAATTTTGCCTTTTTTGACTTTTGACGATATTTAAGTTGACCAATTACTGCAAAAAAACATGCCTTATTTAAAATTTTAAATTCAGATATATAGAGTCATACAATATAACAAAGTTTTTGAAATGATAAGACGAAATTAATTTTAAAACAGTATTTGTTCTTTTGGTACTATTTACTGACGGTCTGAATAGTCACCTATTCTGTTTCTATCTCAAAAATTAAAATTTTAACAGGTCTTGAATTAAAAATAAAAAACCTTTTACAGTCAAAAACTCTCGAGTCTTCGAGATTTTCCAACTTTGCTAAATCTCATTTAAGTTACTTTAAACAATGCTAAACTTTAATACACTTTTAAGAGATAAACTCAAAGTTTTATTTATTTCGCGAAAGACTTTTCTAATCCTCTTAGTGTTCCTCCCTTTGAGATTAAAACAGAATACGGGAGTTTTACTGTTAAAAAGTAGCAGGTTTACTGTGGATTTTTCCAAAATCGTAATCATAATTGAAAATATGTAAGAACCTAGGTATCAATAGAATTACGTAAATCCAGTTAGATTTTGTAAAGCATAAGTCACTGGCTAAACGTTCGAATGAAACAGTCATTTGCAGGAGGGAACCAAAAGGATAACTGCCAATTTCTCTTAGAACACGTATTTTTGGAAATATTATGAAAACTAATGTTTGTCTAAAATATTTATAGGATAATTGTTGTCCCCCATCTTAAACAAAGTTTTCAATTTTTGGAAGTGTAATTCCAGAGTAAAAAAACTCCCAGGACAAAAACTAGCCTCGATGTTACGAAAGTATTAAAGTAAAAATGTGTTTTTGACTTAAGGTATTTAATGGACTGGTATAAAAATAACGTATGTGTTAATCCAAGAAATGAATTACGCTAATGTAAAATTACTGGCTCCAAAGCCTCCAAGTCTTTGAAACCCGGTTAGATAGACCCGGTATCCAAGTGACCTGGATTTGGAAGACTATTTTTTAAATCTTTTTGCCGCAAGAGAGTATTATTTATGCGCATACTATAATCTAAATTCTAAAAAATGCAAGTTGTAGCGCTCTAATAGATAAATAAGTAATTATATAAAGTATATAACTTCATAAATAAAATACCTTGCAATTTCGTATAAATCAATAAGAAAAATTGCTTCCATTGAAAAAGAAGCGTTCACATGAAATGAACGAATCGCATCAATATATCTGCCTGGTGCTTATAAAATTGATATGTTGGAAAGAGTTCAAGAAAAACAAACATTTATTTTTAGTTTTAAAGTAATCTTTAACAATATGCTATACCATATTATACCAGTTTAAAAGCAAAGTTTGATTTTCTTTAAAGAATATTTTTAAAAACTTCCTTTTAAAGTCGAATTCTAAGAATATATCGCTTTCGAAAATCAGAAGTAGACTTATTTTTCTCTTAAATTTATATTTTTTGGCGTGATACATTTCTCCAAAGTCTCTAGACAAAGTTCTATTTATCTTCCAAGCCGGAAACTACTAGTATACTGTGAGGTGTATGAAATACGGAAATAAAGGGGTAACTTATTTTCTACGTAGGCGTATTAAGACAAACTACCTCACGACGATATCTTATTAAGATTTTCGAGTAAAATTATAAAAACTTACCAAAAGAAATATTATCATCCCTTTAAAAATAACGTCTCTCATATTTGTATGCTTAATTATGTATACAGATATCTGGAGAACTCAACAATCGAGAAGTCAAAAAGATACATCTTGCATTCACCAAAAAAATTAAAAAGTTAAAATTTTAATAGACATGTTTATTTCGTAAAGCCCCTGTTGGCAACTCAACAGTCACTAGTTAGTAGTAGTTTTGACATTTGTAACTCTTAATTTACAATAAAATAACCGCATTTTTACTAAAGAAGAAAGTAACTGAAAAAAAATTATGGTTGGGCAGGATTAAACTTAACATCAACTAGTGTAGTTATAACTCTCAGAAATATCATTAGGACAAACGGCTGAACATGTATACTTTAAGGTTTATCTCAAATCAAACAAATTGTGCAACATATTCTTTGTGATCGCAAATAACACATGCACAAAAAAGTGTTTTGTCTGGTAGACTATACCCCTCTATTCTTAATTAACTCGCTGAATCCACATCCGAAGCCCAAAATGGCTCTATGAGCTTAGAGTTTTCCGTAAATTCGCGAGAATGATCCAAAAATGCAGAACGGTATTTTTGATAACTCTAATTACTCCTATCAGAGTAACTTATGACATTTGATGCACTAAATTCAATTCTTCGTAACTCAAGAACATAATCCCAAAACGCAATTCCTAACCCGATGGGGCGATTTAAATCCAGAATTCGGATTCAGCACCTTTGAGTTCATAAAAGTATAGAGACTCAGATGAAAAGTTACTCTGGTAAAACTAATTTGAGTTGTCCTAATTACAATTCAAAACTGCACTTCCTGGGAGAACGTTAGAGTCTGTATTATCATTCAATAATAACTCGAGTATTTCCCTTTATTGGGGCTCAACACCAGATACTTTGTGACACTGAGGATCTGTCTCAACACCGAGGAAAGTTATGTAGAAGCATTAGCTTATTTTCTTTAAGAATAGTAAAGCCCATCAATCGAGGTACTAAAATTTTGCGAGGGGCACATATTGTGGCGATGTAGGGATTTCAGTTCTAGGCAACAGAAATTATTGGACAATCTGAAATTTACTAACAGAGGAAGCATTACTACTTTCATTATGAGTAGCGGAAGGTCTGTCATGGATTCAATTCTCTATTCTTCAAATACGCAGAACTTGGTTAAGAAGTGGGAAGCCAATACAGAGATCTCACTGTCAGACCACTGATACATTCTATTTGAAATTTACTTTAAACCAGATGTAAAAATAGTGGAGTACCAAAAATCTTTTTTGAAAAAAGCAATATATTTTCTAGGGATTTATATACATATATATATATATATATATATATATATATATATATATATATATATATATATATATATATATATATATATATGTGTGTGTGTGTGTGTGTTTATGCGGCTTTCACGGATTCCTCCGAGTGAGATGCAATAGCAGCAAACGTACAACTATATGCAACTCTGTGTATAGATGAAGTAAAATGCGAATAGTAAATGCAAACTTCGTTCACATCATATCCTTTCCGTGTTGGAGGTTGCACAGTTTGGATAAATTGCTACAGAACACAATTCATCCTATTCCACCGCCGTCGAGATGATGCCCTACCTGTACCACAATATCGAGAAGTAAGTCAATACTTACCCTCTCCGCTACAGTGATACGGCAGATGTACATGTTTCGTCTCTACTAGACTCGTCAGGGTACCGACATGCACTTGTCTATGCAAAGGACAGGAAAAATAGACTACACAAACACTGGTGGATTGACACATCAGTCTCGAAGTAATGGTGTATAGCCCTTTCTCTCTCTTATAATTTACCTTTCCAGCAGATCCAGCACTTTATCGACTCGTAGCAAGGTTGAAGACACGTTGTCGAATGGTCAATCTGCCTTAGGTACTTTTGTAAACTTTTAGGAGACTAATATATGCTGAGCTTAACAAAATAATCATAAAAACACTGTCAGGTAGGAACTGTCCGCGATCCGGGCTCTTTGAATCGCGGGACAACGAAGCCAAAAATAGGAGCTCGAGATAAATTCAAGGTAGGCTGAGGTAGTACTCTCAAAACAGAGAAAAAATGGTGGGAATGCTCACAATTAGGCCGACAGGAGAACCCTTTAAAACAAGGAAGGTGTCAAATACAGTAATTCCGAACGCACAACTGAGCTAAAATAATCATATTGGATGCATATTGGTGCTAACAACAAAATTTATATTAGATATGCACTATGGTGGTTCATCTTATGATTACCAATACCACTATTGTGTGGTGACCTAAAACAACCAAGTGCAAATATTGTCTTCAACTAGCAAGTTCAAACAACAGATTTTTCAAGAATTGCGAGTGCGTTAAGAACAGCCCACGCTAGGACACTGGAGGTTCTATGAATTTCTCTCCTCTCTACTTATAGACCTTGAAGGCTGGATGTCGTCTTGACTGCTTTAGACATCTTAGGGCTAGTACTTACGATTATCCATGTAGTTGAGAGGGAGTGGTGGTGGGATGCCCATAGCTCTTCAAGCAAACAATCCACATGGCTTCTGTTCTAAAACCTATCTGCTCTTAAAAATTAAAATTTCAGTAAGCTATAAAGAAATATTTTAAAACTGTAAAATTAGTTTAATAAGCTACCGCTTTCTTCTTCATCAGATCATTTAAAGGAGGAAAGATAGATCGAAGGTTTATTTCATGCAAATTCAACTCCGGTTCTCTTTCTATGCGCGTTTTAATCTCCCAATGACATCATCAACAGAGATATAACGAACCAAGAGCAAAATTTACAAGAAACAAGGGCCCATATAAAATCTAAATTATGAAACAAGTCGACAGGATGTCAATCTTGCAGACTTTCGATATCTGACTATTAAATATCAACAGTCACAGAACATCTAAGTATACACCGATGTAGTTCAAAACCTAAAAATTAAATTTTCATTAAGATATAAAAAAATATTTTACGATCGTAGAATCAGTGTGATAACTACGGCTTTTCTTTTTCTTTAGGTCGTTATTGAGGAAAAAACGACGGTATATTTCCTGCAAATTTAGCTCTAATTCTTCCACCATACTCGTCTAGATCACCTAATGATCTCATCAGTGGAGCTGTAACGATCTACAGGATTAACACCCTGCCGATATGTCTCTGGACAGTTGTTTCTGTGAGATTATTAGGTCTTCGAAATGCGGAGAGAGAATAAGAGCTGAATTTGCAGGAAATAAACTGTCTCTCTTTTTCCATTAAACGACCTGAAAGACAAGAACAGCGGTAGCTTACTAAACCTAACTACTCTTTTCAGATATTTTGCAAAACAGAAAGGTTTGAGAAGAATAGCAAATACTTTCTAGAAATAATACCTGGTAGTTTACAGTTGGATCTCGATAGGATGAAACAGCTGGAGCTGGAGTATTTGGTAGGAAGTCAGAGAGCCTCTACTTCAATATGGGACGGTCTTTCAAGCAGAAATTTATGCTATTCTACAATGTGGCTATCTCTTTAGGAAGAACATAGACATGAATATGACCATAAATATATCAGTTAGTAAGGATGTATGCATAAATCGGGTCTACCTGAAAACGAGGAAGAAGATCGTTTGACAAAGATAGGATCTACGATCCAACCGTACGAGTTCCAATCTATTCTAGCTCTTCCAACCACTATTGAAAAGAAGAAACTAAGGAAACTTGAAAGCCAATTTATTGATTGCTGGAGAGATGCTCCTAGAATGAGGTGTGCCAAGGAACATGCGATTAGACTGAATGAGCGGTTTACTAGGAAACTTGTTACCTGAAAGAGAAAAGAACTATGAATCGTAGCACCATTACTGGCAAGATATTTTACTTGGAAGGGCATTGTCATAAGATTACTATCATGGATGACCCAGTATGAAGATGGTGTTAAGAGGAGAACGAAGCTATTGCCCATTTTCTCAGAGAGTATCGAACCCCCAAAAAACTAAAACATAGAAATTCCGTGGATACGATATTATCATCCGAAGCAATAAAATAGGTTTAGGAAACGAGGTGATTGGTCTAGAATAATTTACGGCCATGGTGGGATGTAGAGGATCTAACGAGGCCTAATCATGAAAGATTAAGTTTCATTACTCTTATTCATCCATTCAACCGAATATTTCTTGCTGTTATAGATATTAATTTAAATCATAAATTTTGGAATTATGGAGCAATCACGAAGAGCATCCACAAAATAGTTTAAATGCCGAAGTTGGGAACATTAATTCGGAGCCGATCAACACCATTAATTAGAAACACAACCATTACAGTAAAACATAAGTTGATCAAAACATCTAAAATTTGACCACCAGAAATTTTTAGTTAAAAAAATATGAAAGTCATAAAATTTATTGCTAGGTTATACAACTTCTTTTTAACCGACTTCTAAAAGAAGGAGGTGCTCAATTCGTTTACTATGTCTGATTTTTTATGTATGTACACCGATTACTCCGGAATCGATTTGAACGAAATTTTTTACGTTATGTTCAGGAAGTTACTGCGGTGGACGAAATTGGTGAAGTAATATCCAAGATGGCGCTGACAATATGGCGGCCAAAAAAATTAATTTTGTCCGATTTTCTCCAAAATTGGTACGAGGGAATCTTTGGGGTCGTACACAACGAATCTGAAATTATTTTTAAAAAATTCAATATGGCGGATTCAATATAGCGGACAAAAAAAATTAATTTTGTCTGATTTTTTCCAAAATTGGTGCGGGGAAGTTTTTGGGGTCGCACATAATGAATCCAAAATATTTTTTAAAAATTCAATATGGCGGATCCAATATGGCGGACGAAAAATTAATTTCCTCCCATTTTCTTCAAAATTGGCACGGGAGAGTTTTCGGGGTCGCACATAACGAATCTGAAATTATTTTTGATAAATTCAATATGGCATATCCAATATGGCGGATAAAAAATTAAATTTGGCCGATTATTTTCACAATTGATATGGGGGAATTTTTGGGATCGCACATTACGTATCTGAAATTATTTAAAAAAAAATAAATATGGCGGATCCAAGATGGCAGATTAAAGATTCTATATCTCCCGATTATCTCTTAAAACAGTATTAGGGTATTTTTGTTAGAGTTAATTATGAATTTAACATATTTTTTGAAAAACTCAATCTGGCAAATATTACATTTTTCGATTTTTTCCCAAACTGATATAGAAGAATCTTGAGGGTGTAAATTATGAATTTAAAAGTATTTTTTCAGGATTCAAAATGGCGAATCCAATGCAGCGGACTAAAAATTTTACATTTTTCGATTTTGTTCAAAGGTGGGACTGAATCGTTTTTGAGGATGTAAATAGCGAATATAAGTCTAGCAATTTTAAATTTCCGAATTTCATCCAAAATTGGTACTAGGGGGCTTTGACGAGTTTAGATTTAGATTAGATTAAGACTTCAAATATTTTTTTTGAAATTCAATATAGCGGATGCAATATGGTGGGTTGAAAATTTTGCCTTATTGCATTTTTTCAGATTTGGTATTAGGGGGTTTTCGGGGTCGTGTATTACGAATATGAAGTTAATGTGTTAGAACTATTAGGTTGATAAAATACAATATGATTGACTGAAAACTTTACATTTTCCAATTTTATCTAAAATTGATATTGCGGGGTTCTTGAGGCGTATACAAACTCAATATGCAGTATAAAATTTATCGAGCTAAGAAATTTACATCTCAGCTTCTTTAAATATCGATATTGGAAAGGGCCTATATTACCAATCTAAAATTAATTTGAAATTTAAGATAGTGGACTTATTATGACAGACTAAATATTTGTTTGACACAATTTTATTGGTATTTGGAGAACTCTAAGAACCAAATTTTTAGTGGTTCATTTTAGGGTGATTTACAACTTTGGATAAAATGAGTACTTTTTGCCACCTTGGAGTCATTGCGAGGTATACTAATCTCGATTAGTACTTAGTTCAAATAATTGATGGATATCATAATGAATTCTAAAACTAAAAATTGAAAAGTAAAATTAAAAAAAAAAATGAAGCGACTTCTAAAAATACGCTAAAAATTGAAAAATATCTATAAATTTTTATGTGAAATTGAACTTTTTGAAGTCGGCGCCAAATTATTTGTAAATGAATAAATAACTACTAATATATACAGATTATGGTAAGAAAGCAATTACAAATAAAGTATTTTTAATCTGTTTATGGGAATCACATTTTGTCAGGTATTAGTTTGGCGCCGACTTCAAAAAGTTCAATTTCATATACAAATGTATAGTTATTTTTCACTTTTTAGCGCACTTCTAGAAGTCGGTTCAATTTTTTTATAATAATTTTATTAACCTTTATGTTTTCTAATAGTCAGTACTAAGTTATAAAATATATAAAGTTGCGTTCATTTTTTTTCTTTATGCTGTTTAAAAGTAACCAATTCAAATAGAAAATAATTATTATATTACCCAGTATACATCAGTCAAATTTTTTCCCTAAAAATATTACTTGCATGGAAACAACTAGGAGAGAAAATCTGGAGTAATTTTACACCAAATTTTCCGTGTCGGAAACTGCAATTGGGATCTTAACTAAGTTCAGGCCATTTTGAAAGGTTGTTAACCTACAGTAACCTTTGGATAAAATTATATACAGTGCGTTCTCTCATTATTGGCCAGGGGAATATTTTTCGTAACTTGCCAATGAAATATCAAGTTATAGGTCAAAAATTAAAGTTCTGAAAAGGTTTGTTTTACAGTTATACAAAAAAGTAATTTAAAATAAAAACGTCACGATTAAGTTACAAACTCAGCAACTTACATAAAAGGACCCAAAAAAACAAAATAGTTAATCATAATTAAAAACTTGTTTTTTATGAAATACTTTCAGTAAAATAAATAATAAAAAACGTGAATTTAAAATCTCCAATTTTTGCAGTTCCTCTCAAAAATACCGAATATTGAACAGATTAATTCCCATTCCTGTTTTGTAAACTGAATGACACATGTTAAAAAAATGCTAAAAAAAATTGTATAAAAAACTTCAGTGATTTGCAGGTGCTACACATTCGCTTAAAAAAACACAAGCTCTTCGATTAGACTGAGAAAACTAAATTCGGATGAGTAAAAGGGAACACCTATTCATAAATAAATAAATCAAAGATTTTATGAAAAATTATTTATAATTTCCCTCACTATAAAAAAAATCGGATAATATTTAAAAACAAAGCGAAATTTTATTAAACTTTGTTTAAGTACACAAGAGATAGTATATAGAATGAATGGCTAATAGATAAAGCTTAGCTCTCAGGCCGCTTGTTTCGCTGTTCGATTGCTTATGTGATTTCCCTGCTGAGTCCCAAGCGGGGTATAATGCAGGAGGTTGTGATAGATCCTCTTCATTATTAGTTTCGCAAGTATGCGTTACTGGCTTCGATCATACCCTAGATTTAAACAACAATAGATTTATTTGAAGGCGGTTTATGGTCGGTGGGGGAGACGCTTTTTTCATGTTTGACAGACATAAACATATTTACTTATCTTGTCTTTCAGTTTAATTGCTTGTCGTGACTCTTTTCCGTGTTTTTAAGTATTAGAAATTACTATAAATGAGAAGTTTACAATTAATATTAACAAAAAGAGGATTTAAAAATTCATTTCTATCGGTAAATATTGTTAGATATTGTTTACATATTGAAAACAACAATAATAATAATTTAGGCAATCATATATATTCATACTTTGTTTTCAGAATTAACGTACCGATCATACTCGTTTAAATAATGCAATTAGAAAAGGATAGTATAAAATCAGTATGTCTGTACCAAGAAATTAAATATCTACTGTTTATCAACATTTTTTCAAATATAAATAAAAATATTATTACGTTATTCAGCGTTCAAACAACCGAGCCCTAGTTCTGATGTTATGCTACTTCTACAGGGGTATGTTCGAAGGTTACCGGGCTGGGTACGTAGATGGTTTGGATGTATGATCCGTGACAGAAAATAGAACGATATTCTAAAGAAATTTCTATAAAAACTCTAACAATTAAATGTCAATTCTATAATTTTTGAGCATCACTGTTAATTTATTGAAATGTGTCCTGAAGTAATCACAAATGGGCAAATTCAAATTGATCAGAAAAACAATCACGGACAATAGAACATGATTTTTATAGATGTCATCTTCCATCAATACAACAAACACGGTGGTCATCACAGCTTCTAATAGCATTGCCGTAGTTAAATAAGCATTGTGTGAGCTAAACTTAAAAAAGATTAAATTAAGCGTTTATTTTCTTATGATTTGGTTGTTGAGTAAGCGATGTGTATGCATGACGACTTTTTTGTAGACTCAGTATTCGATACTTTAAAAGTGGCGTTTACATGGAAGGTGTTAACCGCACGACACAAGAACTCGCGATTTCCCTTGCATTTCATGCAACGCAAAATGTACATGCAAAACTGTGATATTAATAATTCTCTAACTTTAAGAGCAGACATGCATTCCGTTAAAACTGTCAAAAGTAAATCGCGCGTGCAAATATTTACGAGTAAATGTAAAACTTCTAAAGATCATGCATAACTTCATTAATTTTAATAATATCTATAGAGATCCTTACCGATAGGAAAAGAAGAAACAACATTATAATATTTGATATTTAAAAATGCCGCATATGATAAACTGGTCGATAATTGTAAAAAATCTGTTTTTTTAAAAGCAAATTGGGGGAATAAAAAGAAATACTGTCCATTCTTAGTCAATTTTTGTAATCATTGGGATAAATTTACCTTAAATATTGAATTAATGGCATATCCTTATAAAGATATCTATAACAGTAATTGTTATTACAAGTGATAAAAATAAATAAATCGATGAGTCTATTTCGTTATAAAATATAAACGGTAAGTCATTAATCCAGACGCTTTTATTAGATTTAAGGTATTATTGTTAATGTTGACACTACTAATCCCAAAAGACGTTTATTTGGTTCAACATTTTTTACAAATATGCAACAAAACCTTCTCAAATTTTACAAATTCCAGACGTCACACCAGTCACGCATAATATTTGGTTTCTCGTTTATATGTAAATAGTTGCACACACGATTTATTTTCAACAATTTTAACCGAAGGCAAGTATGTGCTCTATAAATTAGAGTTTCTTTAGTACCACAGGTTTGCACGTACAAATTGCGCGCGTTTTAACACGTGCGAAATTACACGTTCGTATGGCGCGCCGTTAATACCCCCATGTAAAGGCAGATAAAATATATTAAAGTTCAATCACACGCATATTTGATTGCAAAATCCCTCATCCAAATATGTTATTTATAACTTACTCTGAAGGACTTGGGCACTTGACTGAACGTAAGTGCCTACCACGAACATGACATATAAAACTGGACTGATCATGCATAATACCTCCCCTTATAATAAAAATGACGCCACCATGCTCCGTGCCATTACGTGCAAATAATTGCTTTGGCAACAATGAATTCCCTAAGTTTCATGATATTGGTGAAAGTGTATTTTTAACATTGACTGAATACTTTTCATTTTGACAAAAATTTATTTTTGATTTTGCTGTTTTATGGATTTTATTACATTTTAGGTAACGTTTATTGAAAATTTCAAACAGGAACGTAAACTTTAAGGGTTTTTTTTAGTATTTTAAAAAATGTGATTCTTCATCGTAAGACGTGCAAATCACTATGGTGCAAATACCTCATCTGGTAAATTGGAATTTATTTAATTGGTAAGTTATAAAGCATTCAATAATAATTATATAAAATTTTACCTTAGAATCAAATTGTAAATCTAATGGTAACAAGTTTAATCTTATGAATATGATGTATGATAATTTTTAAAGGCTATCAATATTTTGGTTTCCTAAGAGAAAAGAATCTTCAAATTCAAGGGCTGAAGCAAATTGGTCATGATCATAATTCTTTTATAGACCAGATGAGTAACTCTGTTCAGAGCATTTTTCTGGAGATAGTTTTATACAAGAAGATGAGCAAAACATTTGTGCTGTGCTTCTTACAAATAAACTGCCTGAAAAAAACTACGAAGCACTGTTTAATGTAAACATCTTGAAGCAACTAAACTTGGACTTAATAACATACACTGGCTCTACAAAAAAAAGTCCTGAACTAGGTGTGCATTAACCAACCACAATATCGTTTTATCATAAAGTTAATGTTCCACTGACATATAAAGCTGAACATCGAAAGTGGGATGATGTTAAAATTTAAAATGATTATACGTTTAAAAACCAATATGCCATATTAAAATAGAAATAAATGATTGCATATAATATGAAATTTTTCAATATTATTAAACATGTTTGAAAATTACATAAATTTTAGTTCTATGTATTTGTTTTGTCTAAAAATAAAATAATAACGTTTTGTTTGAATATGTTATTAATTAATAAAACAAAAATTCTTGATTTTAGCTCAGATAGGAAATTTGTGTCATGAAAATCCTTTGTAAAAGTAGTGAGAAGCTGCAATTGATTACCATTTCAAAAATTCAACTCTAGGAAAGGTCAATTCCAGATCTTTAAACAATTAAGTAAATGGAAAGTTCGACTTAGTGTAAAAATTTAAAGTTGCTAGTAAATCTTTATGTATATATTTAAATTAAAAATAATTATATTCAGGTAAGAATTCTCTTGTATTTACAAGCTTTTTTATATTTAAAGTGTTTTAATAAATATTGTTTTGTTTACAATTAAATATAAACTGCTTTAATACTATCCCCTTTAGAGTTTAATTTTTTTTTATAAAAATACTTTAGTACATAATGTTACTTTACTTCCTTTAAATTAATGCTCCGTTATTATGAAGGAAATGTCAACATTATTATGAATGTTGTTAACCCTATATAAATACCTAATATATCAGTTCCCTAAAAGCATCGAGGAGAAAATAATTTTAACAAAGACCTAATCGAAGCTACTTTTAAATGATGAAACTCTCTTACTTTGCCATAGATTATGTGGACATTTCGATACGTTACAGTAAACAATATACTATATTAATTCATGATATAAAATAAATGCCTTAATATGTTTTTTTCGTTAACTTCTTATACTCTACGTCCCAATAAGGATATTTCTAAGATAGATATTTAAAAAAAAAAAATAGTCTCGATTTATTTTTGGCGCATATTTCACCTTTTAGCTATTTTGCTAAATAACAGTTTTATTGTAAAAAAATAAAATATGTAAACAGTCAGAAAAAGCATTTTCATTTATTTATAAGAATTGATATTTCATGCTTGTTATATAAAAATAATAAAATTGTTACATATTTATGCTGTTCCAAAGAAGTTAAAAAAATTTGCTTTATTGGAGTTGCTTTAAACAGAAAAATTATAATTCTGAGGAAACTAAAAGTAGAAATTCAAGTTAAATATTGTTTTACAGAAACAATTATCCTGGTCTTTTTTATTGAATATACTCAATTAACCTGTCAAGTAAAACAAGGAAGAGCGATTTATTGTTTTAAATATAGTATAGAAAGAGATAGTTATTGTCTAAACCTGTTAGTTAGAATAATAGAATTGATACTCATACACAACACATTCACGCCAATGTAAGAAACTAGCAGGGAATTCAATGTTGCCATACAAATCATTGCACCTAATGGTGACCAATAAGGATGGGTCAAAAATTATTTTCATGAGCAGTCCAGTTTTATATGTCAAGTTCGTGGTACAGTCCATAGAATATTGATTTTAATATTTTTTAGCAGCCTTTAAGTAGAGGGTGTTAATCGCACGACACAAGAACGCGTAATTTCGTTCACGTTAAAAAGCGTGCAAATTGAGCGTTCAGAACTGTGGAACTAAAAATCTAAAATTTAAAGGGCACCCTCTTGCGGTCGATTAAAATTATATCAAATAAACACAATTACTTGTTAAAATCATTACTCTTACAGATACCATTATAAGATTTTACTAATAATTCAACATTTAAGGGATAATTATCGTGACGATCTTCGAACATACCCCTGTAGAATTAGCATAACGTCAGAACTAGGGTCCAGTTGTTTGAACGCTAAATAACGTAAAATATTTTTATTTACGTTTGAAAAAGTGTTGACCAACAGTAGATATTTTATTTGTTGGTACACATATAGCGATTTTATGCTATCCTTTTCTAATTGCATTATTTAAACGAGTATCATATGGTAATCGGTAAGTCAATTATGAAGTATGAATTTATGATTGCTTGAAATATTATCATTGTTATTTTCAATATGTAAACAATATCTAATAGTATTTACTGATAAAAATAAGTTTTTAAATCCTCTTCATGGTAATATTAATTGCAAACTTCGCATTTACAGTAATTTCTAACACTTAAAATCACTAAAAAGGGTTACGACAAACAATTAAACTGAAAGAAAAGATAAGTAAACATGTTTATGTCTGTCAAACATCAAAAAAGCCTCTCCCCCACCGACCTTCAACAGCCTTCAAACAAATCTATTGTTGTTTAAATCTATAGGATATGACCGAAGTTGACGATTAATAAAATTACCTAAGAATGGATAGTACTTCTTTTGATTATTGACTGAATATCGTAAAACACAAAGTATTACAAAGGGACAAAGTCATGAGGAAAATTATTACCTGAAGAAAAACTTGTTGCTACATTAACATTTTTAGCTACCAGTCGTTCATATGAGGACTTTCACTGGAATATCTGCACCAGCTCTAAGTACTTCACTATAACTAACAATATATTAAGCTTTGAACATTTACTGAAATCTATAAACTCAAGACAAAAATAGTGTTTATGACTAAATAAAATAAATCGGATCTAAAATATGAACTAAAAATCAATACAATAATTATAAATTAATATTTTCCTAGTATGCTTTCAGATATTGCGAACTGACTGGCTGGTATCTTAAAACTTGATCAGAACTGGTCAAGTCGTTATTTAAATAAAATGATGAAGGATAAGTTTCTTCATACGTAGTGGGATATGTTGGTTAAATTGATTAAAGAGAGTTTTCGGTTGGAGACTAAATGGGGATGGATTATTCTGGCATTGAATTTCCGTATGGAAAAGTTTCTACTCCCTTTTTGCACGAATAATAACATATATCCGTATTTTTAGTTAGCTTATTTCTTTATTTGTTTAACAATACTGAATTAATAATTAATTCTGCACACAGTGTTTGTTCAAGTTGCATTATTTGCAATTTTTGGCAAAATTAAAACCTATAGCTTCATATTCTGCATTATCCAGTTAAAATTCTAATGCTGTTGTACAAGACATAAATTCTGGTTGTGTTCTCAATGGTCCTCATGTCGGCATCAGTGTTTTGAACAAATGCATTACAGAATTAGTTTTATTAGCTTCGTCTAAAAACAACATAAAAACAATTTTTTTTTACTACCGAAATTTAAAAAAGTTCTACTTTACCTAGATCAGTAGCCAGTTGCTTGCAAGCACAATATAACATACTGTAAAACAATTTTTATATAACATTTCCTTTTAGTTTCCCCCAATAGAAGAAAAATTAAGACAAATTTCAAATGGATTTGAAGAAAAATAGCAATTTGTGAACTTCGTTGGTGCACTAGATGGAAAACATAGGCGAATATTTCCGGTAGACATTCTAGAGCAATGTACTGTAATTATAAAAAAATTTATGGCGTCGTTCTTTCTGGATTAGTAAACAGTAATTATGAATTTATTGATGTAGATGTTGGTAAAAATGGAAAACCCTAAGATGGGAAGGAGAGTTTTAAGTTTTTTATACAAAAATGTTGAATAAGGATCTACACTTACCTAATAATAGTAAAACAATTGGAAGTTTCAATGATGAAGTATTTTCGCTTAATGAATACATTTTGAAACCTTATGATGAAAGAGAATTAGACAAAGAAAAACTTTTTTTTAACTATAGGAAATACGTTTGGTACAATTGCTAGTAGATTTCAAATATTACATAAGCCCATTAATATGAAACATAAAAATATGTTATATTGTGTTGGCTATTTGTTATTTGCATAACTTTCCTATGTAATAGTAACCATTTTCGATAGGGAAATAATGCAGTTAACATAACAAATATACAACCTTCTAAATGTAAAAATGTATGTATGTATGTCCGGTATTACAGCATCGTCGGGTTCCCAGTTGCCATTTTCTTGTGTCATTCCAGTTACCTGACTGTGGATTCCTCTCGGACATGGCGTTTTCGATTCCCTGGTTCCAGCTACATTTCGGTAGGCCGCGGCCGATTGTCTGTAAGGATCCAGTTCACGACTTATTTCAGTATTTTATTCTCTATGATTCGCTCCACATGACGATATTAGAACAGTCGTTTTTCTTGGATTTTCTCTATGTTTTTTTGACCTTTCGTTTTATCTCTTATTCGATCCAACCGTGATATTCTAGCCTATCGCCTCCAGAAGTCGATTTCAGTTGCAAACAGCTTGTTTTTTTTGCTTTTCTTTAATTGCCCTACCTCCGAATGAAACAGCATTATGCTCTTGACAATCGCGTTATATATTTGTGATTTTCTGTTGTTTGTGATACTTTTCGACCAAAGGATGGAATTAAGTGTCCCAATGGCTTTTTTGCCTTTGTTTATTCTATATTGAATTTCCTTGTCACACCATTCACTGTTGGCGATCTTTACTTCCAAGAATGTTTATTCTTCGCAGTCTTCTATTATTCTGTTATTGCCAAGGTCCTCTAAATCTCCTCCAACGCATAAATACTTGCTGTATCCACATTTCCTTCTAGTTCTGATTTTTTGTACTCCTCGATAAACTTTCGAGACATGTATTTCAAATCTTCTTTATCGTGAGCAAGTACTACCTGATCATCGGCAAAGTACAGTGGATATAAAGTGCGATTTTCGCTGATAGTTATTCCCATTTTTTAGTATTTCTTTCGCCAGTTTTTAAGTGCCTTTGAGAGATATATTTTAAACAGTGTTGGAAATCAACAACATCCCTGTCTGAGAGCTTTTGTTGCTGGAAATGCTTGGGATAGTGTTTGATCTATCTTGATTTTAGAGTAACTTCTATTGTATAACTATTTCACGGCATTTATCAGTGTTATATTAATCTGAATTTTTTCCAGTAATTCCCACAATTTTTTAATTGGTACCGTATCGTAAGCTTTAGTAAGATCCACGAACAGCAGATAGATTTTTTCATTGCAACTTGCAGCCTTTTTTTCATTAATTTGGGTGATCGAAAAGATGTTGTCAATACATTAGCGCCCAGCTCTAAAACCGCCTTGTTCTTCTATGTTACTAGCGCTATGTTCCTACTCGATCAGGTTTTTAGTACTTTTCCATAGAGTCTACTAAGAGTGTCCATGACGGCTATATATCTATAGTTGCCACAAACATCCTTCCTTCCTTTTTTATGTATGGGTGTTATCAATGACATTCTCCACAGTGTTGATATTTCCCCTTCGTTGGGTAAACAAAAACGCCAGTATTTCCTTTAGTTTGGTTAGTCCGTATATTATCAGTTCATCTAGAATTCCTTCTGGACCGGTGGATTTTCTATTTTTG
The DNA here is from genome assembly GCA_034092305.1 of Diaprepes abbreviatus. Taxonomy (NCBI): domain Eukaryota; kingdom Metazoa; phylum Arthropoda; class Insecta; order Coleoptera; family Curculionidae; genus Diaprepes; species Diaprepes abbreviatus. The sequence goes on along the minus strand of JASJET010000110.1, from coordinate 13,807,323 downwards.
ATCGTTCTTAATGCCTTCTCGATCATTTCTGTACTTACAGTACCTTGAGCGTTATATGGGGTTGGGGACATAGCAATGTAGAGAGACTTGTCTTCATTTAGCTCTTTCTTATAATCTTTCTTAAATTTTCCAATGTTAATTATTGGTATATTCATCTTCTCTACTTTATCTGACCGAAGAGTTTTTATGAGTTTCTATGCTTCTGCTAATTGCGTGCCCCCTACACATTTTCTATCCCACATTTCGTTTTTCTCTTTACCAAGTATTCTGTTGAAAATCAACAACACTTTTATATATTCACTTTTATCTTCGTTATTTTTAGTACACAACCATTTCTGATATGTTTTCCGTTTGATTCTTTTCTGTTTTTCTAGTTTTGTACTCCATCCGTCATCATGGTTTCATTTTCCCGACTCCATCTCCCTCAAGACTTATTTTGCTATAGTTAGAGTGTTTGTCGTATGGAGGTAGAGCTGCTCTGCAGACATTCTTGTGTACCGGTGATCTAATGCAGCTTCTAATCGTTGGTAAAGTTGTTTTACGGCGCTGTTAAGTAGGTAAGTATTGTATCTTGTGCTATTTACCTTTTCTGTTTCGTCTGTCGTTTTTATCTGTCTTATTATATTTTCGAAACTGCACCTTTATCCTAGATCCCAGAAAAAAGTGGTCACTTCCACATTCTAGTCCTCTATATATGGGAACGTCTTTAATCTTCCATATGGTGTTTTGATTGGTTATAATATAGTCAATTATGTATCACAGTTGTCGTGTCTCTTGATGCCAGGTGAATTTATGAATGTCCTTGTGGTCGAAATATCCATTCATAATCTTTAAATTGTTCTGCGAGCACACATCGATTAGTCTATCTTCGTTGTTGTTCCTCATAACTTTTCCATGTTTACCAACTATTGTTTGTTCATCCAATTCTTGCATTTAAATATCCCATCAAAATAATTCTTCTCTTGTTTCCTGTACCAGTTATAACGTCATTTAGAGTATCAAAGCATTAATCTTTTCCGAAAGCTAACGAATCATCGGTGGGGGCATACGTTCCTACTATAGTTAAATCTACAAATTCATACTCAAAAGCAAAGAAAAATCGGGAAAATTATAATATAATATAGTCGACAAGGTGTGATTTATAGCAAGAAAAAATAACTATTCTAGGAAAATGTTAGGCTACAAAAGTAAGTACCTTTGAAATTTAAAAATATTACAGACCTTGTACTGTCCCTAATTTTCTTTTATTTGTTTTTTTTCTAAAGGACCTCGTTAAACTGTGAATTTTCTTTACCATAACATCTCTATTTGGCTCAGAATATTCGGATTTTTTACGAGATTCGGCCAGGTTATCATATGTGACATTTTTTAAATCTATAGTATTATCATCCTTTAAAAATTAAGATTTCAGTAAGAAATAAATAAATCTATTTGTTGCCGTGTTTAAATAGTTGCCTATATTTATTCTCCTTTATTAATAAGCAGTTAAAGGGAACATATGTATATAAACAATTTATTTCCTGTAAATATATTTCTGGTTCTCTCTCCATACTCGTTTCGACCACCTAATGGTCTCATTAGTGGAGTTAGTATATTAAACCAAGAGCAACATTCGTAGGAAACAACTGTCTATATAAAGTATAAATTCCGATACATATCGGCAGGATATTAAACCTGCTGACATCAAAATTGCTTGGGAGAAGGAGAATAAATATAGGCTATTATTATAACCCTTATAAATCACAAATACACATCACATTCAAACCATGTTAACAGATACAAAAGTCAAAACGCGCGAGTATTCTTGTGTCAAATAGCACGTTCAAACTTGTTAGTTACACAGAAGGACTTGCGTGCTCGATTGAACGTAAGCATCTAAGTTCCACATCGGTTACGTGTGTTCTTAGGAAGTTTTTTATTTACAAGTAAATAATTGGCGCGCAATTTATTATAAACAATTTTAACGGAATTAAAGTATGTGCTGTTTAAATTTGAGAATTTTTAATACCATAGTTTTGTATATACAATTTGCGCGTCACTTAACTTGAGCGAAATCGCGCGTTCTTATGTCGCGTGGTTAACACCTTCCGTGTGAGGCTTGATTCTCAATATAGTGTCGCTCTCGATACGATCTCGGTTTGCTCTCGATTCGATAATCTTTTTTTTAATTGCAAAAAGGGTTTACGAATTCGAAATCTTTGCAAAACCGGTAATGTGAATAAGTTCGTGATATAGTGAGAATCAAGCCTAATTCTTCTCTACAAGACCGTTGCATATCTAGACATATGGTGCCGACATTTTTTAAATTTTTGAACAAATATAACTTTTCGTTAAACGGTATAAAAACAGAATCACGGGATAATTAATACAATGAAAGGTCAACACAATTTTTATTTATGGTTAATCGATTATATTGTCTAGTACATTTGAAAAAACAAGGAATAACAAAATAATACCCTTGAAAAAATGTGAAGGTAATGGTAAATGCATTAATTCTAAATAAAAATAAAACGTTGTTTACAATAATTTACTGGCAAAGTATTTTAACCGCTTGACCTACCTCACCGCGTAGAGGATAGAGAAAGGTTATTTTAAAATGTATTGTTTTTGTCGTCCATTTTTAATCGTGCCAAGCTTAGACTAGTAGCAAATTAAACATCGATTTATCCTTGAAACGTTGTAAACATTTTATGATTTGCTTGTTATTTTCATAACAGAAATAAATTACGTTCAGTTCATGCGTTCAGTCATGCAGCTAAAATTAATTAAATAAAGAAATAGTGTTTATATACAACAACATTAGCTTTTTAACAGAATTGGCAATAAATAACGTTTAGTTATAGGACGTCCCTGGTGCTTATTTTTAGAATAATCACAACGTTTCAAATACTTTATGTAGATGTTATCAAGTAAAAACTAAAAGCTACAAAATAATTCCTTTTGACAACAATGAAAGAGTCACAAATTGAAGATACAAGATAAGTGTCTCTTATAGATAACGGATTCAAACAGAGCTGACAAACCAAACATGACTGTAGTTTGCTCGCTGCCATGTCGAGTGCAAATGGTTTCGGCAATAATGAAATTTTAATTATTTATTTTATTGATAATCCTGATTCATGTAAAATTAACTCAAGTTAAAATAATGGTGTCAGCTATTGTTGTGAAGGCTTTGATAAACATTAAAATCTTTGTTCTTTTCCTGGATTATATCCAGGCCAAGTGAAATATTTACTTGACCACAAAATGACACTAACCTTTAATGGAATACATGCATTTTATATATACAGTAATTGCAAATGTTCAGCACTGAAAAACCTTAAAACGGCGACCATAAATAGGTTTCTTGCTTCTAAAGGTCCTCGAACAATAGTCTATTGGATTGATTTGTATATGTCCTAATACATAATAATCATAATAACATTTACTTTGATTGTATAGTGTAGCATAATGTTTAGCCGACAACACAGCTAAATTACATGAAATGTAGCTGTTTTTAGCATTATTCAAATATTTTCTATAAATGAATGAAAAAGAGGATGGTGATACTAGGTCATCGATGCCTAGGCCTCAGTTGGGCCCTTTACATCCCACCATAGCAGTAGCTCATTCGAGGCCGATCGCCTTTGCGAATCCAATTAGCCTCGTTAGTTGAACTTGACTAACTGCTTCCGGTAACAAAATTGTATCTCCAAAATATCTCTGAACCAGTCCGTTAATTGCTGGGCAGTCTCTGAGGATATGGTCAACAGTTTTATCCTCCTCCACACACCATCTGCACGTCGGGTCGTCTTCGATGCCGATCTTAGAAAGATGGCCCCTCGGGTGATAATGTCCTGTCAACCATCCCACCACAATCCGCAATTGGTTCAATTTAAAAAAACATAAAATTTTTTGAACAGCTAAACTCCAACACCACAACACAAATCTCAGTAAGCGGCAAACCTAACTAAGGATGTACCGATAGCATCGGGCATACGACAGGGGGACTCTCTGAGTCCATTACTGTTTAACATAGTAATGGACCAAATAATTGAGAACGTCAAAAGAGCGGCATCAGGGTACAGAATGAATACCGGGGAAATAACAATAATATGTTACGCTGATGACGCCGTCATAGTCTCGGAAAATGAAGACGATCTCCAAAGACTTCTATTTGCATTCCACACCATAATCAAGCAATTCAACATGAAAATATCCATCGATAAAACTAAGTCAATTGTAATAAGCAAAGTGCCCTTAAGATGCAAACTAGTAGTGGATGACAAACCAATAGAACAACTCATGACCTTTAATTACTGAGGAGTTGAAATATCCGCAAACCAAGACAGAACAAGAGAAGTAAGAAACCAAGTAAACAAGGCATATAGAATCTCAGGAAGCCTGGCGGATATAATATGGCACAACATATACATGAGCAACGACGCAAAAATCTACAAGAACTCGCTGAGTTCTCAGCGAGTAACGAGACGAACCGCACTTGAAAATGCCAAATGAGATTTTGGCGAAACGTCGTGAAAACGATTTTTTGAACGAACGGATTGAAACCCGGAATAACCAAACTATTCATTCTACCATCCGTGAAAATCTACGATATAACATATATATATATATATATATATATATATATATATATATATATATATATATATATATATATATATATATATATATATATATATTCCTTAAGGGGTAAAGTAGGGGATCAAACTTTATATAGGGGATGAAAGTTTGAAAGGATGTAAGTATGAAGGTTCTTCATTTGGTAGAAATGTAAAAATTAGTATATAGGCGTACGGTTAGAAAAAAATTTTTACTATGTCATTCTTTTTGTCAGGGGTTAAAATAGGGGGTAAAAGTTTGTGTAAAAGTCCTTCATTTTTGTAATTAGAAATATAAAAATTAGTACATAAGCTTATAGTTGGAAAAAAATATTTCCGATATAATTTTTTTTAATTCATCTTTTACGGGAATAAAAAAGGGGGTGAAAATTTATATCAAAGTTCTTCATTTTGGTAGTTAGATATGTAAAAATTAGTAAATGGGTTTATGGTTAAAAAAAATGTTTACTATATCATTAAGGGGGTAAAATAAGAATGAAAGTTCGTATGAAAGTTTTTCACTTTGGTAGTAAGAAATATAAAAACTAGGATATAGGCTTACGGTTAGAAAAAAAATATTTACTATATTATTCTTTTTTAAAAATTCGTCTTTTAAAGGAGTAAAATAGGGTATGAAAGTTTGTATGAGGGCTCTTCATTTTGGTAGTTAGAAACCTAAAAATTAATATATAGGCTTATGGTTGGAAAGAAAAGTTTACTGTGCCACCCATCCCGTAGGGGGGTAAAATAGGAAATGAAAGTTTGCACGAAATTACTATTTTTGGGATAGAATCATGGTTGATTGGTTGTACAAACAACGATATCTGATCTCGCCCACAACGCGTACGAAGTCGCGGCCAAAACCTAGTTTTTTATAAATCGAATCTTTTTTACACTATTCCAAACCTTGCAATAATTTTCAAAATAAAAGCAATGAAAGTTTTACTTTGAGCTTTGAGTGGGAACTGGAATCTAAAAGGGTAATAACATGTTTTGATGAAATTTGCCGCATGTTCTAAGATGTTCTTCGACGTAGTTACAAATATATTTTCAAAGCAAGTTAATGCAAAGGAGTTAAACCCTAACTTTTCTCTTAAGCTTATGCACGGAGGATTAAAACTGAAAAATAATTGTGGTTTAGCGAACTTTATTTCGTTTCCCGTTTCTCTTGTTAAGCTTTTGCCTTCCTCGCCTTATCTTAACGAAATTTCTTACCATTTTCACTTTCTTTTAAACATATTTCATGGAATCGTTTAACATTATTATTAGGACTACCAATTTTAAAAACGAATTTAACCTGAAAATAATAATTTTTGAACTAAACCGAGTTCAAAAAACTTAATTACAAAGTTAATAATAAACTAACAACAGTTGTTAGTTGTGGATTTAAACTTAAAGTTTATAGAAAACACCTGCAAACTAGAAAAATGCTAGGAATGGGTGATACGATACGATATTTTAAAGTAACGAGACTTTTACATTCGATACCCGGAATTTTTTATCGATATTTTTAATGCGATGCATTCCTAGTAATGATTTTCTCAAAATTGCAATCCTTTTCACACAAAAATAATATCGTAAAGCACAGTTGGGTTTTTTTAAGAGTATGATTACAGGCAATGTAGTCTTTATAGATTTAAAAAAAGCTTTTGATACTGTAAATCATACAAAACTTCTTGAGAAATTGTTCCATTATAGTATTGAAAAAACTGTTGATTTATTATAAGACTAATTATCACCTAGAGAACAATGCACTAAAATTAACAATCGATATAGGACATTCCAAAAAGTTGCTTGCGGTGTACCATAGGGACTATTCTTGGACCCTTATTATTTAGCTTGTAACTAAGTACTTTTAATTTAAATATCAATGGGAATATTACAGCATACGCTAATGATACTGGTGTTACATTCGTTGGCGTTTTTTGGAAGGAAGTAGTATATAATTCAAATATGGGTTTAGAATAAATCAATGTTTGGCTGCATCATAGCCATCTTACCCTCAATATTTTAAAAGCTATTACAAATACATATTTTAATTCAAGTTCTGAACCAACTAGTCTCATTATTAATAATGAAACCAAAAAATACATAAACTCGTTTAAATATCTCGTAGTCATTGTCGATAAAATGTTCTCTTAGTGGGAACATATGATGAACTATATATAAATTTTTAATTCTACGAGACATGCTACAAGAGATACAATTAAAAAAGTATTTTACACATTATTATAGTAGTCTGGGGAGCTTAAAAAGCTGTTATTAAGATTATGTTAAAAAAATCAAGAAGTTCAACTGAGGAAATATTTGTTCTTTTTAAAATTCCTTTACCATTTACTAAAAACCTAATTTTATATGTGTATAAAAAGGGAATAAAACTGACGAATATTACTTATGCAACATAATAAAACTCGGACTGTGAGTAATTCAAAAATTAGGATCCCTAAATTTGATTTTAAGCTTTCGAGAAACAATTTTACATACATATGCAGTAAAATTCGTTATATGCTTGATCAAGTTATTAAACAAAACATATATATTAAAACAGTTACACCCAGATTCATTAAGAAGGTTTAAGACTTAAACCAATTCTAGATACCATGGGAGTCAGCCAATTTTGTTTCGCTTACTTGAAATTGTCATAATTTATATTGGATATGATAATAAATAAACACTTATATAGGAATATTAAGGACAAAAATTTAGCGATAAAACCTTAAAATATGTAAAAGAAATAGATGTGTCCCGAAAATAAATAAAAATCTTCATTTCTGTCAGTTCAGTAATAAAAGAAAATGATTTTTTATGTTTGTATTTTTAAAGTTCAATAAATGCTTGACTGAGTGTTGCTCTTATCAGTTTAAACCCTTTACTGTCAACTTAGACCGGTTTTAAAATTAGACCATGTTAGTGAATTAGGGTGTCAAGGTACAAATTACTTTGTAGTTGTTAGAAAACACAGGATTCATGAAAAAGTCAATATATAGAAACTAACTGTTGAAGTTTATTTTTGATTTACACTAAGGAGAATTAAATGTGAAAAATGTGTCTGTTAAGTATCAGTAATTTGTATTAAATTGTCTTCATTTACTGTATAGTTACTTATTTTTAAGCAGGAACGACAGAATATTATGTTTATGGGATGTGGTATTTATGGTAATTATGTAAGTTTTGTTTTAAATAACTCTGATTATTCATTTGAATTATACTTCAATAAACGAATGTTAAATAGCAAGTAATGTAGTATAGCTACTTTATAGCCAAAGTTTTGTAGCTGACTATGTAAACTTTGTTTATTATTTGGTAAAACTATATTTAATATTTTGTGTTAATAAAATTCACTTTTTAGTATTTTTTTCCTATTATTTGGTTGAGTATCGAATCATATGAACCGAACAGCATTTAATTATCACTAAAGCAAAACGTATCTACAGAAATTTGACGGTATTTTAACAGATTTGATTAAATCACATAAGAAGTTCTTATGCTAAAGTGATAGCGGGTAGCGAGAAATCGTGAAATTGTAAGGATAAGTGTTTGAAATTTGAACGTTGATAAATTTAAATGCTTCATCCATGGTTAGAATTTATATATGTATATTTTTGTTATTAAACCGTAATAAACTTAGTGAGCAAACATTAACAGAGCTTTCATTTCTAAGTTCTTCAAGCTCGAAGACTGGAACTTAGAATAACTTAAAGATGATTTAATAGAAAATAACATTTATTTTGTTATTTATTTATTCAGCGATCTCGTTTATATCTTGTTTTGGGTCCAAGTTTGAACCGAAATATCGATACTTTTAAGAGTATCGTGCATCCCCAATAAAGACAGTCTTAACTAAAAGGTCTATTATATCATCCGATATTGTCAGTTATCCTAACTGTGTAAGTTCTTTCTAACTCTAATTAAGAAACGATTTCGTGTGATGTAATAGTATTTAAGATAATTAGTCGACGTGCGACGAACGATGCGGGCTGATTCAGTGGGTTAGTGCTGCGCGAAAATGACAAGTAAGAAAAAGAAAGTTGAATAAATGTTTTCGATATTTATACAGATATTCCATGAGATAAAAATTAAAAAAATTATTTTAACATATTAGATATGCCCAGCACGCTTATTTTTACGTTCTAGAAAAAAGCGGTGCTATAACAAATATCGGAGTTTTAGGATACTCAACGATCATTCTTCCCTTGATTTACGGTCCGGAATAAGGACAATGTAACTGGCGCGCATTAAATTGCTAACATTGGCACATCCTCGTTAGTTAGGCTGAATATCGTATAGATTCTTAAGTAAATAAATAATTATTAAATTAATTGAAATATAAAATTCTTATTAGTTTATTTTCATTTTTTAGTGCAATTTTTGACGTCGGTTTAGTTTTTTTTAAGTAATTTATACAAACAGTAAATATTATCATAATTTTAAGAAAAGATTTCACTCTATGTGAAATTCGATAGCCATAACTTCTTCCTCTAGATTCTCTCTCACGGTTTTGTTTTCATTATTCTACGCTCGATTTCTTTTTTAAGGCTAAATTATTAAAATCAAGTTATTAAACTTTTAATAATCGTATTAACAAATAGTTTTCGAATAATATTCGGATTTTATAGCTCCATCATTTAAATGAGGTAATAAAAATCGAAAATTTACAATATAAATTTAAATAAAAACCGATATTTGGCGCCATGATACTTAATTAAGAAGCTTCGTTTTTTCTTTTTTGATAAATTATGATACATCGTTATGTGTTAAATTATGTTTAAGTGAGTAATTTATATTAATTAAATAAAAACTAAATGACCTTAAATAGTTTCCTTTATGTATTAACTTTTTATTGCTTATATCTTCATAATATTTTTTGTTAATCCGTAATATTGGAAATAGACTGATGATTACTCAGGAAATGAAATTTCAATTATGTTTAAAAAAAAATTTCTCACATTCCATTCTTTTACAAATTAAATATATATGCTACTTTTATAGATCTATCGTCAGTAGTCGAAAATTTAAAAAACTGAAACCCACGAAGGGAAACGAGAATTTTACGAAATGATAGAAATAAAAAAACTGAAAGCCGTAAACCGTAAAACAGATATTAATAATCTAAATTAAATCTACTTAACATATTAAAATAAATTAATATAATGGAAATTCTAAAATATACAAAACATTAAATAAGAATAATTCTCCGCTTTCAATTCTTTTAAATTGGATCACGATATTTTTTTCAGAAAGATATGACTTCAATAAAAAACCCAAACCTTTTATGTCACTTAAACCACCTAAAACATAAACAATCTGGTTTCCACATTTGTAGTGTTAAAAGTGTAGTGTCCACTCTCCCAGTTGGACTTTTAAAAATGCTTTTTATAAGTTAATATATAAATATAATAGGAATAAAGGATATACTCAGTTGAAAAAGATTCGAAAGAATGGGAGCGTACTGGAATAATGAAATATATATAATAAGTATGACTACTTTATAGATGTAGTTTTAATATAAAAATGAACCATATACCCAAGAAATTAACCATATATATATATATATATATATATATATATATATATATATATATATATATATATATATATATATATATATATATTGATGAATATTTTTATTTATTGCTAGCCTCAGAGATCTAAAACATAAACTCAAATTAAACGCAACACAAATTTAAACTATTCTACTGAATCCACGTCTATTTCATTTACTGGCCCGGTTTAGTAAATTTAATTGTGACCGCCATTCGCTTAAGGACGAGTCGCGTGAAGGTAATCCAAAATCGGTTGCAGTACAAGAAAATATCAATATTGTGAGTGAACTCATAATACAAGAATATCATGTGGCATACCGTAAGATTGGGGCATCCCTCGGCATAGTTATATTGGCGGACATAATTTATTTCATAAACATTTGGTCATAAAGAAGCGTTGTTCAGGCTGGATCTCGTATAATTTGTCATTCGCTCAAAAAAAGACTAGTGTCGATTGGTACAAGGAAATGTTCAAAAGAGACGGTAGCGCTGCTTGAAAAAACATTTATAAGATCGTGATATGTAACGAGTGTTGGATCTATGCGTATGAGCCCGAAAGTAAACAGCAATCAACCGTGTGGTCATCCATGACGAGACAAATTCCACAAAAGTTGCTAGCACACGAATAAAATGTCCGCCAATTTTTTTTTGGAAAACTAGCCAAGCCGCAACCGAGCCTTTAGAAAATCATAGAACGTTCAATTTTGAATAATACACAACAATTTGAGCGAAAAAAAAGAGTTACAAAGGGTCATTTTTCACCATGACAATATTTTGAAAAACCAAATACAATATTTGTTTTGTTTGTTATTCCCGAGATATAAACGGCTACCCTCATGCAGGGGCGGATTCAGCTTCTCTCTTTGGGGGATGCGGTGATATCACAAAAGTATAGTATGCCAAGCGAAAGCAAGTTGTCGACCGAGAGGAGGAGACATCAGCAACATTCCCATATCTAGTGTAAAAAGCAAGGTCGGGTCTATTTTTCTGAATTTAAAGCTCTTGGAGAGGGGGAGGGGGCGATCACAAGAAAAAACAAATTGCCGACATGGGGGGAGGATGCGAGCAGCATTTACATTTCTAGCATAAGAGGCAGAATCGGATCTATTTTCCTGAACTCAAAGCTCTTGGGGAGAGGGCTATCAAAAGAAAAACAAGTTATCAACGAGGGGGGAGTGCCAGCAGTATACACATTCCTAATATAAAAGGCAGAATCGGTTCTATTTTCCTGAACTCAAAGCTCTTGAGAAGAGGAAGAGCAATCGCAATCATACACGTCCCTATACTCTATTCAAGAACTAGAGAGAGTAATAAAACTGTTACCGAAACCTCCAACGTACCTGCTTCAGTACCGCATTACCATCGTTAATCTAATTATATTTACAGGGAATTTTTTCCTCAACGAAAAACTTATTACGGTGAATGTTTATGATGCCTTAAGATATAAATATCTACATTATAATGTTAAAAGCTCTGTTGAGATGTGTTCCAACATAACAGGAGTTGTAAAATCTACTATGTACCGAATACTGAAGAAGAAAAAAAACGACTGGAATTGGTACTACTCCCAAGCCACATTCGAGCCCAGGCAGAAGAAAACCTTCGTTAGAAGAATAGATGTAAACTTCAATAAAAGGAGTTGTACATACATTTTATGATGAGAAACAGATCCTAACCGTCGACAAAATTATAACTAAAATCAATGAAGATCGGGATTTACGTGAAATTAAAAGAACTGAGCTCTGGAAATTGCTCAAAAAACTTAAGTTTTGCTGGGAAAAGCCAGATAGGAAATCTGTCCTTATAGATCGTCCGAAAAATGTCCGTTGGAGAAGGAAATATCTCTCTAAAGTTAAAGGTAGAGTTACTAGAAATAACGCAACTTACAAAATTAGTAATTTAACTGAACTTTTGAAAGATTTTTTGAATAAAGTTACTGCAGAAAATTGGAAAAAATTCATATAATAAAAGAATAAAAGAAAATGTGGAAACTCAATCTCATGATCGGTGAGATAGAGGAACCAATTATAATTAATTTGAGCGAAGACAGCTTCACTGACTTTTATTGCGAATTAGATACATAATGCTTACCAGCGTGAACACAATTTAATATTTAAATTTTTGTTTTTGTTGTATTTTATTGTTTAATATTGTCTATATATATTTTTATTTTAGTATATCCTACTTTTTAATTTTACATATTAGCCATAATTTTTTATTGTTGTATTTGTGTCTTTTTCTTAAACGTGTAGAATTAACATGTTTATTTTATTTTTTTGAGGCTATCGGATTTCCATATAATAAAGTAAATTAAATTAAGATGTCAGGGCAATAGAAATAAAAATAAGTAGGTCTAATTTTAACTGTAACATTTAAAAACTAATTACATTTAAATCCCTTTTTAGTGTTTAATTGTAATTCTGTAAATGGTTTAAGATATAAATAAACTGAAACGTCATATGCCCTAAAAAGATTTTTAATTAATAAATAATAAAATGACACCGATAGCCGCAAAAAAAATTTAATATTATATGGACGAATTTATTTTTATATATGTTTAACTTCTTGTATTTTTGACAATGGGAATTTTGTAAGTATTTAATTTATAACTTAGAATTTTTTCAGAGAATAAGGCTACGTTTTAGTCTGAATGTGCCTAAAACGGTTTCTATGTCAAAATTAAATATAATAAAAATACAGTTGTGATTTGTGTTAGTAGTGAACATAACCCGATTCTCTCAATCCCCCCACTCCTCGACCTTGACCTTGACCTTGCTTCACCCCTCTTTGGCCCCGCCCACATGTCCTTGTCATTGACCTTGAAAGTGCACGTGTGCTTTGGCCTTGGCCTTGTGTTCAAGGTTGTGTGTGTGACCTTGACCTTGACCTTGGTCGAGACGACCTTGACTTTGTTGAAGGTCATCTTGGGTGTGTGACCTTGAAGATATGTTACGTGGTTGGGGGTGACCTTGAATGGTTTTATATAGAGTATGGGGCAGTTTCATTCATCAGTTGGCTCTGACTTGTATAGGTAGTACATGTGTTAATATTTGACAAATCATGGCATATGTTTGTGAAAATTGCGGTTCTAAGTTTACTAAGAGTTATAATATGAGACGTCATAAAAGAGAATCGTGTGCGGCGAGATTTAATGAAGTGCCTGGAGGAAAACGGCTCCGAATTGAAGAGTATACATCGACGATTCCGGTAATTAATTGCGCTACATGTAATGTAGATGTTCCAATAAATCATATGTCAGCGCATAAACGAACACAACAACATAAAAATAATTCATGTTTGCCGGTATGTCATGGTGTGCAACTCGTTCAATGTGCCTTCAAAAGAAGAATTGCAACCTATCGGGTTAGCAGTGATATGGAGCATTCCGATTACGTAATGTTCTTTGCAGACATTAAATCCAAGGTGGTGGAACTTGTTAATAATTTATTGCGTGTGCATCATGCTTTAAAAGTTAACATGACAGCTGTTGGCGAGTACATGCTTCCGTCACAAGAAATATTCAGTGAAAAATCCTTCAACACTGCTAATCAAATAATTAGTGTAGAAAGTGATTTGGATGCCGTTTACCATTCTTTCACCGAATCAATAAAAACGCAGGCGACAGAGTTCCAGGAGAAAGATTCAGGTATGGAAAAATCAAAACCCGATATATTAAACTGATTTTTATATATTATTTTTCTTGTTATAGGATGGGCTCTTGTGCGAATTTTATACTTGGAAGTTGGTATCAACAAGTATATGCCTATGGGTGGCTCATCATACATCAAGTTGCCGTGTTCTATTGAAAAGAAAGGAGCTGTCGTCAATGTGATTAACCAGGACGAATTTTGCTTTGCGTGGGCTGTAACATCAGCATTGTTTCCTCCAACAGCAGAGCCTTCACAGAAGACATCCTACCCCCATTTTTCTAGAGTGCTAAATGTAACAGGTATGGATTTTCCAGTAAAATTACGTGACATTAAAAAATTTGAGGAAATGAACAACATATCAATTAACGTATACGGTCTGGAATCTAAATATGAAAATAATGAAATAATACATGAAGTTATTGGTCCACTGAGGTATGCGTCAAAAAAGTTGGATAGGCATGTAAATTTATTGTTAATTACAAAAGACTGTAGTAGTAAAGATGGCGGTGAACATTTTTGCGATACGACTTGTTCAAAGAGTCATTATTGTTGGATTCGGGATTTATCACGTTTAGTTTCAAGTCAAATTAGTTGTCAACAACATAAAATATATTTCTGTGATGGTTGCCTCATTTATTTTAGTACACCGTCAGCTTTAACTTTACATCAAAGCTACGATTGTAACCACATTTTCACGCAAACACCCTCAGTGGATTTAAAAATCGATAAATTTGGAAAGAGTGTGCCGGAAAATATTTTAAAATTCGAGGGTATAGAAAAGCAAATGCGCGTTCCATTCGTGGTTTATGCAGATTTCGAATCTGTTTTAAAACCCATTGAAACGGTACAACCAAACCCACAAAATTCTTACACTGTAAAAAGTTTTAAACATGAACCATATTCTTTTGCTTATTTAATTAAATGCTCTTTTGACGACTCACTTTCGAAATTTGAGCTATTTCGGGGGAATAATGCAGCTCAAGTCTTTGTGGATCGTATCGAGTGTGATTTAAGGGCTCTATACAACACATATTTAAAAGACATTAAGCCTATGAAACCGTTAACGCCTGAAGAAAAAAGGGAGTTTAATGATGCTAAAATATGTGGTATATGTGAAGGCCCTTTTGAAGAGGGTGAGATTAAAGTACGAGACCACTGTCACATAACTGGTGCAAAAAGATTTGGTGCTGCACATTCCGTTTGTAATTTAAATTATAAATTACCCTCTTTTATCCCTATCATATTTCATAACTTAAGCGGCTACGACAGCCATTTATTTATAAAAGAGTTATGTAAATATGGGGATAAAATTGGTGTTTTGGCTCAAAGTAAGGAAAAGTACATATCATTTACCAAAAGCATTTATGTGCACGATTATTTTGATAGTAAATGTGGAAAAGTCAAGAGGAAATATTTAAAGTTGCGATTTATTGATAGTTTTAAATTTCTGTCAACGTCTTTGGAAAATTTAGGCAGCGGTTTAAACGACGACGATTTTATTGAAACGCGGAAACATTTTTCAAATATCAACCAATTTAATTTGATGCGTCAAAAGGGTGTTTTTCCCTATAGCTTTATTGACTCTATAGAAAAAATGGAAAATACATGTCTTCCAAGTAAAGATGAATTTTATGATAATTTACGGGAAGAACATATTAGCGATGAAAGCTATAGAAGAGCAAAAGAAGTATGGCGCTTGTTTGGGTGTAAAACTTTGGGGGACTATTCGGACGTGTATTTAAAATCAGATGTGTTGCTATTGTGTGATGTTTTTGAGCAATTTCGGAATAATTGCTTAAAATTCGATAAACTTGATCCAGCACATTACTATACCCTTCCAAGTTTATCATTTGATTGTATGCTACGTATGACTAAGGTAGAGTTAGAGCTCTTAACTGATATAGACATGATACATTTTTTTAAGAAAGGTATACGCGGCGGCATAAGCCAGTGTACAGAAAGGAAGCACATCGCTAATAATATTTTTTTACCAGACTATGACCCAACAAAACCTTCTTCATTTATAACATACCTTGATGCTACAAATCTATATGGTCATAGTATGTCACAAGCATTACCATATGGTGGTTTTCGATGGTTAAGCGAGCGCGAAATTCTGGATTTAAATATTATGGCTGTTGGTGATGATAGTTTACATGGCTACGTTTTGGAAGTGGATGTGCATTATCCGACTGAGTTGCATGATGCACATTCTGATCTTCCATTTCTAGTAGAAAATATCATACCGCCAACAGAAAACGCTAAATTACCGAAATTAATTCCCAATTTACAAGATAAAAAAAAATACATTGTACACTATAGAACTTTAAAACAAGCCATCGCCAACGGCTTAGTGGTAATGCAAACCCATCGAGTATTACAGTTTGAGCAATCAAAATGGCTAAAATCGTATATTGATTTTAATACCAATTTACGTAACAAGGCCACCACAAAATTTGCGAAGGACACTTTTAAATTAAAAAATAACGCGATATTTGGTAAAACTATGGAAAATGTGGAAAATCGAAAGGATATAAAATTAGTAACACATTGGGAGAACAGTGTAGGCAGAAATGGAGCTAGAGCACTAATATCCCGCCCCAATTTCAATAGTAGCTCGATATTTACCGAGAACTTTGTTGCTATACATATGAATAAAGTTAAAATATTGTACAATAAACCAATTTATATCGGTTTTTCCATATTAGATATATCAAAGACTGTAATATACGATTTTTATTATAATTTTATTAAATCCAAGTTTGGCGATGATGCTTCGTTACTTTACACCGATACTGACTCGCTTATATTAAAAGTGTATACGGAAAACTTTTATCAAACTATATCAGAAAACCCCGAAAAATTCGATACATCAAATTACCCCGAAATTAATAATTTCAACATAATTAAAAGTAATTCTGTAGTTGGTAGAATGAAAGATGAGTTTCCTGGTGATCCGATAATAAGTTTTTATGGTACCGGCGCGAAGGCTTATTATGTAAAGTCCATTAATAATGAATTAAAAAAAGCCAAAGGTATCAAAAAATGTGTTATCGAGAAAGACCTTCATCAGGAAGACTACCAAAGAATTGTTGAACGGGGTGGTTTGATATTAAGAAAGATGAAGACATTTAGAAGTGAATTACATAACATTTATACCAACATAATAAATAAAGTAGCATTGTCACATAGCGATGATAAACGTTATGTAATTCCCAGTTCAACCAAAACTCTACCTTGGGGGCATGCAGACATAGATTTTTACAAAACAGACCCGGAAGAAAACTTAGCAAATTTAGTCACCGTGTTGGAATCATTTCTAAGTCAGGACAGCACGTAATCTGGAAAATCCATATTTCATTATTTGTATTGTTTTTATTATTTCTATTAAACATACAACATTAATATGTAACGATAGTATTGTAATTTTTTTTTTTTTTTTTTTTTTTTTTTTTTTTTTTTTTAAATAAAAAACATGTATTCATTGATTGATTGCTTTTTTATTGAACCTTTATTTTAAAATTATAAATATAATGAAGTGTCGACAAATAACAAACTGTAAAAGTTATTGTTGAAAAATTTGTCTAATAGTAAATTAAACGCACAGGTCTACGAGTAAATGTTTAATGTGAAACAGGTTTGCTGACAAGATCCTCCATAGTCTTTTCAATTTTCAACATTCTAGAGTTAAGTTCATCACGCAGTTCGTCTTGCCTAAGTTCATATATTGCAATAACAGTATCATCAATGTATCCTCTAAGTTCTTGACCGGTTTCAATTAATTTCTTGCGTACGTAACCTTCAAGTTGGTTTCTGAATATATCTTTAATAACAATTGTTGAGTCATGTAAAGCTTTCTGCGTATCTTGCACACACTGAGCAAGGTTATTATCAACATAATTTCGTGTGGTCGCATCGTCTCCTTCAAGAGGTTCTGCTAAATAGCACAATCTTTTGCTTCCCATGTCGTAATCTCCATTAGGTGTAAGTTTAAAACCTATTCCTGAAGGACCTCGCATAAAGTTAAAATCCTTAAATTTTCTTTTGCGACCGAACTTATCAATAGTGTTTACTTCTGACATTGTTATGTGAGACTGATTTGAAACCATTAGATTTCACCCTAATATATGGTTCTATTTCATTAATAAACGGACTCTGCAGAAAAATATGGATTGCAAAACGTATTTTAGGTGATGTTTAATAAATACACATACAGATTCATTTTACTATTGTTTTATTGAAAAAAAATTAAAATATAACAAAAGATTGAGTTTACTTTTTATTATTAAAAAAAATAAAAAAAATAACAAACAAAAAAATTAAAAATTAAGAAATAAAATACATGTTAATTTCTTCTGTACAGGTAAGCTTCTTCTATGACCCAATTTCTTCTCTGGATGGCACGTTCATTAATGTCCTTGTTTTTAAAATAACCTTGACAGGACCAAAAAAAAATCCTTGAAAATTACAACCTCGAAAACGACCCTGACATTGACGGGTACTTTGACCTTGGCCTTGGCCTCGCATCTAACAAGTTTAGTACTATATTTATATGCTTCTTTAAAATAACCTTGACAGGGACAAAAAAAAATCCATGAAAATTACAGCCCTGAAAACGACCCTGGTATTGCCGGTTACGTCGGCCTTGGCCTTGGCCTTGGCCTTGCATCTGACAAGTTTAAATATTATACTTAATGCATCGAACAAAAGGAATAAAGGCGGTGTAGTGGGGGAAATGGGCATAAAAGCAGACTTGCTGGCTCGAGCTCTTCACAGTTCGTCAGAACAGCAAACAGTACAGTGCTAAGAAAAAGTTAATTGTGTGAGTTGGAATATCGAAAATGTCTAGTGTACGGTCTCTTTTAGATGCTCTTGACGTGAGCTGCGGTTCACAGCAAGGCATGCTGGATAATATGAGTGGTTTAGAGGTGCTAAGTCCGGGGGTGTTCGAGAACTGGAATGGCGTGGAGCATGAAGATGCCGAAGACCGAGCCCTCAACGATGGTCGCGACGAGGAGTTGGTTCAGTCGGCAGCGCAATTCCTGGAATGCTGGACGGAGGAGAAAGAGCCAAAAATTAATGTGATTAGTGATGTGGTTGTGCGAAAAGCATCGCGGCCTAGGGAATCTTCTCCGAAAGCGTCGAAACTGCAAAAGCTCTTGACTATGCGGAAGTCGGAAATCGCCGATAAAAAAACATTTTATTCGGCGATTAAAGGTGTGGGACAAGGGAAGAAGAAAAAGTTTAACTTTAAGCGTCCCTCCACCCCTGTTCCATTACCCGACTTCCTAAAAACAGCACCGCAAGAGCCACTGTCAGTAGAAGTGGAAGTCATAGAAGGCCCCGATGGACCAACACCACCAACGCCACCAACACCGGCCAGCGTCGAGAATGTAATAGTGTCGGAGGTGAAGTCTTCCCCAGCGCCAGCACCACTGTCGCCGATATTGGGGTGCCGGAAACCCATGAAGAAGCGGTTTAAGCGGTGTTTTGAAGGCGATGAAGTTTCCGCTGCTTCGTCGTCGTCGTCGTCGTCATCGTCTTCACCAAATAAAACCGCGTCTTCTTCCGAGCCATCACAACCGGAGTGGGTCGAAGACTTCACCAACTCTCAGAAGACCAAATTGACTGACATTTATGCCATGAAAAAACGGTTAGTGAATGAAGTGAACGAGTGTGCCAGTGACATTATAGAACTTGAAAAACAATTAGAGATAAAAAAGGTGAAATCTGCGCGGTTAAAAAGACAATTAGAGGACTTTAATAAATTATGTAGTAGGTGTTAGGTAGTTGTAGATATTAGCTTTTAATTTATAGTATTAAGTTTGTAAATATATATATATATATTGTAGTTAATAAAAAAGTGTTTGATCAAATTTTTTATATTTTATAATGAGAATAAAAATGACTTGAAAATTTATTTTTGTGTGTTATTTCATATAGGCCCTGTCCCACATAATATTAGGTAATAAAAAAAAAAAAAAAAAAAAAAAAAAAAAGTGAATAATCCACTAAAACTACGCAATAGCAATAGTTGTAAATATTTTCTGATAATATTTACAAGTATGCTAAAACATGGTTCGGTTTATGAAGTTAAGGTTCTGTCGCCAGAACTTCTAATACTTTGTATCTCAATATTGTATGTTTTTATGAAAAAAACATAAAATATTGGTTACAAAGTATTATAACCAACTAAAACTACGATCAAATTATTTTGTGGTCCTGAAAAGGACCGTTTGGTTTTAAAACATGCGACTCTTTTATTGAGTTGTGGAGTCGCACGGCCCGTCATCATCATCAGCGGGGGTGGCGGTGCTGTCCTCTGTGTATTCGATGATGAACCGCCAAAGTTCATCCCATCTAGGATCGTTCGGCTCCCACTCCAAACAATTCTCTGTGGTAGAATCTACCACAGGGCATTGGATGGGTTGTTGTTGTTGTTGTTGTTGTTGTTGTTGTTGTTGTTGTTGAGTCCCTGACATGTTGAACTAAAATGATTGTAATAAGTATTGATGGTCGTATATATAGAGACAAATTAATGGTGGGGGGTGAAAACAAATGTCATATTACGTATTGAGACCAAAAGTTGTTTGTGGTCTCAAATACGAACGAACGATTTAGCTGGGTTCCACCAGCACTTAAAGTTTTAATACTTTGTATCTAATATTGTATATTCTATACATACAATATTAGTAACAAAGTACTAATATGTACTAAAACTACGATCAAAGTATTTTGTGGTCCTGAAAAGGACCGTTGTTGTGTGCCCTTAAAAAGGGCCAGGGAGAGTGTGGGGCTTATGGTGCCCCATCCTCGCTGGTCGACCACCAGCTTGACGAATCGCAGGGGCCTTGTGGGTCGTCGGGTGTTGGTGATGCTGGAATTTCCAGCACCGCATCTTCCGTCGAGTCCGGCTCTGGCTGCGGCGACGGAGTTTCGAGTCTTTGTAAGACCCAATCACCCGCGTCGTCTAATTCCACTAGACCCGGATCATGGTCATATACTAGCGGAATCGGCTCATCCAAGTCGTCCCAACGTAGGACGTCAATTTCAAAATCCACCTCGTCGTCGTCGTCGAAGACTTGCAGGTCTCCAACGTTGTCGGCTACGGTGTCATCACTAAAGATGGATGAGCCTCGGCTGGCGGGTCTTTCTTCCTCCATGTTTATCGTATGAGGGTTGATGAATATATGACTGTGTAACTGACCCAGTCTCATATATATAGAACTACCCCCACCCCACCAACGGATTCTAAATGTTATGTATTGGTGAGAGCTTATAGAATTATTGATTTTTTTCAAAAACTTTAAATAAGGAATTAGATTTGTTTAGACAATAAGACTTATTCTTAATATTTTGTGAAGAATACATTACAAAAAAAAAATAATAGAAACCTTGTTTGAACTGTTAACATTTTCATAGGTTCTCAAGCATATAACTTGGCACTTAAGCTACGAGACAAATCGTCGTTAAACGAATATCTCGCCCCATAAGTGACGATTACTAAACTACGATCAAAATATAATGTGGTCCTGAAAAGGACCGTTTTTGTGGCCCTAAAAGGGCCTGGGGGGAGGGTGGGGTGCCTACCGTGGAGTAATACCCAACGATATTAACACCGACCTAGGTGCAGCCCTTGGTCTTCTCATTGGCGGCACCGTCGTCGTCGCTGGTGGTGTCGGCGTTGCAGGCGGTGCCGAAGGTGCCGCTCCTGGTGCGGTACCCCCGCACTCCTCACACTTGCATATTTTGCCGGGCACGAATGGCCTGACAATGCCAATGATCCTTTTTGGTATATCTTCCATCTTGCCGATCGAATGTGTAATGATGAAATAATTCTAATACCGGCCTCTATATACATTCAAAAAGTTGGAGGGGGTAAGGTGGAGTGCATATATGCATTATATAAGTTTGAGAATAATATGATTTTATAACTCACCGTATCTCTGGTATGGACACAAACTACCCCCCTCCACTTTTCTAGCATATAGTACTAGACTTTCTCTACATTTTTTTCAAATAAATTTTTTTGATATTTCTAACCATTACTTTGCTACATATTTACAAAAAATGCAAATTATGCATATATTTTAATTATTTTCAGGCAAGGTAAGGAAAATTTTGAAAATGTTTTGACGGAATCGTAATAAGGAAGAGTTGAAGTATATCACACTATTTTTCCCGATTCGCTAATATAAAAAAAATTTTTTCATCGCATTTTGGATGGGCTCTGGCATCGTAACGGTTGACGATAAAAAATTGGAAAAATACATATATTGTGGGAAATTTTCTCTAGAATCCAAAAAAAAAATTTCCGAACTTCTGTC
The DNA here is from genome assembly GCA_034092305.1 of Diaprepes abbreviatus. Lineage (NCBI taxonomy): Eukaryota > Metazoa > Arthropoda > Insecta > Coleoptera > Curculionidae > Diaprepes > Diaprepes abbreviatus. Next base: position 13,785,202 of record JASJET010000110.1, on the reverse strand, counting down.
ACCGCAAATAAAAAAATCGATACCTCAAAAATTGCGAAAAAATGGTGAAGGAGCCGCGCAATCGCTCTGAAACCATCAAAAAACGATTTTCACGCCACGGATGGGTGGACTGGGGTGGGAGGAGGGTGTGCCGCGTAGCGCGTTAGCGCGGAGCAGGCACACTAAAAAAAAAAAAAAAAAAAAAAAAAAAAAACCCTCCCCTACAACTTCCGCATACTCCCGTTCGGCGCTCTAGCCTCCTAACTCGAGAATTTCAATTTTTTCATCTAAATTTTTTGTCATTTTTAAGATTTTCCAAATTTTTTTTTCACCATTGTATTCTACTCAAAATTCTAGGTAATTAAAGTGCTTTTATTTTTTCTCTATCTTGAACGGTTCCCGAGCTACAACGCTTTAAAAAATCCAAATTACTAACTTACTATAACCCTTTTCTTAAAATTTCATCTTTCCGAATTTTGAAAAGTACTACCATATGTAGAAAAAAATTCTCTTTCTAATTTCCTAATATCATTTTGCTCCAAAACTTCAACTTTGGCGCGCATTCACCATTTTTCAATTTTTTTTTGAAAAAAATTTTTTTTACGTTTTTACTATCGAGAAAAATGCTTGCTTATAGTACTCGATTTCCTCTATAATTTTTTCTTATAACTTTTTTCCCTATTCCTAACCGTTACTTTCCTACAAATTTTCTAAATCGTTGTTTTCATATTGCTGCCCTAAAAATTTTTTCTTGTGTTATTTAAGCTCTTTTTTCCACTTAATAAACCACCATTTTCTAAATTCCCGTACTCTTTTCTTAAAGAGCGGGCTTTTCCGCCAGCTTTTTTTTTTTGGTTGGGTTTCAAATAAATATAAAACTACTACTTCACTCATTACAAATTTATTGATTCAAGAATATTATTTTGTGTTACATATAATAGATACATTAAAATATAGATTTATTGGTCACCGAACCGTTTAATACATTATAACTAAAAAATGAGTCGTGAATAACTAATGCGTACACTTTAGTGTCTTTGGGGAATTTATTCTTTCTCGTTTGGAACTCCAATTTTACATCCACTGTCGATGAGTTAATCGCCTCTGGTTGATGACTGCAATTGATAATAAAAACGGGGTTTTTCATATATTCCGCGAACGTTATCATCGGATCGTTTATCTCGCGCCCGTAGTAGCTGCTTTGGAAGTTTTCGTAATTGTAATAGGCTGCTGCGTACAGTTTCTTGGCGAAATCTAAATTCCATCTTTCGTATGGATAAACGGTTGAATTCAGATACAGTCTAATGTCGCATACGTCGGCGTGGGTAAACTGGGTTGCGTTTTTTTCTTTCTTGTCGCAATTATTGCTGTCTTGAAACCCGACGATTATATAGCGCGGTCTTTCCAGACTTGTACTCGTTCTCAAGGCCCACACGTCGGAAGATGTTTGCCTTAAAGCTGGTAATTCGTACAGATCCCATTTACGATATGCCATTTGAATACTGGCGTTGTTTCCTCCTTTATTAATGCGAGACAGTATTTTCAATTTTTGCTTGTCGTCTGGAATGATGTGACGAATTTTCCATTCGATTTTGTCGATACTAATTTCTGCCTCTACTTCGCCGACGTAACAATTGGTAAAAGTGCGAGCTATAATCATAATAAGCTCTTGTTTTACGTTGAAAACACCTTTTGCGTAATCTTCGGCGAATCCCATAAGATATTTTAAGGGTAATTTCCCGGAGAATACGTTACTTGCCGTGTCTACGATATCTTGGTTTGCTTCGTCGAGACCCCATCCGCACGTCATGAGAGATCTTTGTTGCAAACTTCCGAATGAAACCATGGTTTTTAATGTCGTCGTAACTCCAGGTTTACGAACCACGGCGACCTGTTCACCTCCCATCTCGTAGCGAATTTCATCGAACAAAAATGCGAGGGCATTATTTGATAAAAAACATCTTTTCGTTGCGTCTATGGGTTTAAATTTTCCTTCGATATATATGTAACTTTCGGCGATATCCAGTATAATATCTTGAAAATTAATGGGGATACGGACTTCATCCGAATTGTTGAATGATGGAGATCCGTATGGTTTATACGTATGCTCTTCTAGACTAATAATGGAATTGTCCAAGATGGGCTCGGAGAAAACCTCTATTTTATCGCTGGTGGTGGAAATCATTTTCGCACTTTAAGACCGATTGATTTTAAAAATTTATAGTCTTCGGCAGATAACTGTTGAGATGTTTGTGATCTAACGTCTGGACGACGACTAACCTTGACGTTAACTCTTCTTTTACTTTTATTATGTTTCGGCGGTTCCCCCATCTTAGTCGACAGCACACACAATTGACGATTGAAGCAAAAACCCATTTCTATGAAAGTTTCTTCAGTTCCAATTTCACGATTATTTTCTCGCCTTGAAAATTGATTAGATCACCGCTATCGTCCAAGATGCGAAGAGTAATGTTGTCGATAAACTGACGTCCTGCCGGCATTAACGGCATATAAATATTATTTTGTGGTTCTTTACTGATTTTGTAACCGGGCTCCACGTCGATATCGAATTCGAACAAGGTATGACCTTCCACCGAATTCATATATGCTCCGGAAATTATATTACAATCTACGCGTATGATGCGTACTTTCATTATTTCCACCATCTCGGTTGATTCGTGCTTTTTGTCTCTTTTTAACACTGTATGATTAAATCCTAACATTTTACCGATACTCGCCTCTCCCCGGAAATCTATAGTATATTGGGATTTCAGTTCACATTTCAGCGTATTATTATTAGCAACCAAGTAAAAGATTCCATCGTTCTTTTCTTCAGTTGAAATCCTCAAAGCCTCCAACATAGCTTTACCTATCTCATCTATTTCATAGGCCCCAGGTGGAATCTGCAATTGTATCGGCTCGGTGGTGTAACCCTCCTTCATGTAGGCAAACTTATTGTTGCTTTCGTCCACATTAAAAATTGAATTGTATGTGTAAAATCCCAGCAATGCCAGACCATATTTGTTTTCTCTATTTAATTCGACTGGTGGATAAAAATCGGCGCTTAAGACGCTCGAGTGTCCTGTTAGTGTGAACGTATAAGACATGACTAACCATTAAAACATCACACATCTCGGTTTTATTCTTAGCGGCAACATTTAAAAAGATTCATCGTCACACCTTTTCTCACTGCATTAGATAGTGATGTTTTTATGCTATTTTCTGCTTTTATGCGCACATCGCTGATTTTGCAATAACAACAAAATATTTTTCTAGCCGTAAGATCCTCATCAGTCATAACCTCGTTTAAATTGCTGCTGCTGCTGCTGCTGAAATAATGTTTGCAACCGCACTGATATTTTAATATATCGATATCGCTTTTAAGGTGCTCCGGCAACTTTTCCCAAACGAATGGAATTTCATTTGGGGCTAATGCAATCATTACTTCCTTGGGCATGTTTTCTAACTGTTTCACGGTCATTTTCCTTAATCCACCGGCTAGATGAAATGCTTTCAGTGATTGCAACATTTTAGTATAGTTATTGCGATCCATTTGCGGTGTTAATGGTGACGATGATGATGATGACATCTTTTACGCTGATGATTCGACAAGAAACTTTAAGCACAAATGTCCACACCAGACTGTTCCAAAATCCTGCTGACGATCGTATGTATAGTAAATAATTTTTGATGGTTCCGATCCCGTTTGTAGATATCGTACCAATTCGATCGGTGGGGGTAAATCGCCGAAGCTGTCATAATATGTTACTTTAGAATTATTTTTTCTATAAGCTACCCAATGAGTCCCTGCACCACGCGTACTATCCAAATTCACTATTGCTGCTTCGTAACGTCGAGGACCTTGTCTAGGTAATAAATCCCTCATATAAACGCCTCGAAAGTGTCCTATTCTTTTCTTTTTGGCATATTTTTCTATATCGATGTTAGATAGTGGTCTTCGAGGTAGGGATTCAATTAGTTTTTTGATCTACGATTTAAAAATAATCCCATACCTTTACGATATGGCTTTAGAAACAAACCATTTCCTTTCGATTTTAAATACAGGCCGGCACCGGTTTTATCTTCGCTGCTTTTTTTTACTGCTTTTATGGCGCGCACAATTCCCGCTGCCCCACCGGCTAATGAACCCAAAGCTGATAACCCGGCAAAAATTGGTATTAATGGTAATATTCCACCAGTTTTAGGAATCGGTATTATTCTCGGTGTACGAACCTTCCTTTTGCCACCTGCCGCTTTTACCGATCTACGTGCTGCCGACAGAGCTATTTTAGATGCATTCATGACATTTTTTTCCAACACATTTTTACTTCCGGCTTTTAATAATTCCCTTCGAACTGCTTGTCGAATAGCTGTTCCGAAACTGGCTTTCCGAACATGTCGATTTTTATTAACACCTTTCCTTTTTGTATGACGCGTGCCTTTACTAGATGTTTTTTTTGTTGATAATGATGATGATGGTACACCCATACCAAAACGTTGTTTTCCTTTCATAATGTTTGTAACTAACCAAGCTGCTGTTTTTTCACCTAAACTGGAATCTTTCGATTTTACTCTATTCCAAGCACTTTGTTCGAGCTCGTAATCCGCTCGATGTCTCGCACTTATGTTGTCTTTATTATGTAAATAGGCTAAATCGTGTTTTTTGCATGCGGCATCCAAAGGATTAATGCCTGGATCACCTCTTGTTACACGTTTTATTACTTTTGTTCCGGGTCCGCAATATTGATAACCAGGAATGTGTACCTCGAATGGTAATTTATTTATTAACGAATTCACAATACCGTATCCAGTTTTGTTGGAAACGTGAGACCGTCCACTTCGTTTGACGCTCGGCATCTGAATGACAGTTTTTGTGAAAAATTGCCTATAAAATATCAAATTTTCCTAAGATGCGCGTTATCGATCTTAAACAAAAACTTCCTATTGACAATCTCGATGAAAAAGTCGGACTTGGATTTGAAAAGAAGATAATGAAGAGACACGGTCCTCTACTTCCTTCCTCTATTCGCGGCCTGTTAATTGGTCCATCCAATTGTGGAAAAACTAATGTCATGATTTCGCTGCTTACACACCCCCTTGGGCTACGTTTCGAAAATGTCTATATTTACTCGAAATCTCTGTATCAACCGAAATATGAGTATTTAAGGAAAATTTTAGCGCCCATCAAAGGTTTAGGCTACTATGCCTTTAGTGATTCCAGTAATATTGTGGTACCGTCCGATGCAAAACCAAACTCTATATTTATCTTTGATGATGTTATATGTGAAAAACAAGATGTTATAAGATCGTACTTTAGCATGGGACGTCATAAAAATATCGACTCCTTTTACCTAGCGCAAACATATTCGCGAGTGCCTAAACAGCTTGTGCGAGACAACGCCAATTTTATTATTATGTTTAAACAAGATGAGTTGAATATGAAACACATATTTTCCGACCACGTTTCACCGGATCTAACTTTTACTCAATTTCAAGAAATGTGCTCAAAATGTTGGGATAATAAGTATGGATTTTTAGTAATTGATAAAGACAGTGATGTGAAATCGGGAAGATACCGCAAAGGATTTGATAGCTATATATTACTGTAATAATAAGGGAAAATGCTCATTTGATTGTTGAAACGTCCTTTGTTAACATCATGAATAACGCGATCGACTTAAAACGTAAACTAGTGGAAGCTACCAATGCCGTCAGAAAAAAATTTAAACAAATTAAAGCGGCTAAAGAGTTTAATGTTGTGGAATTGGAAAAGTTTTACGAACCCATTTCTAAGCCGTTGACAACTATATCTGATGTGGTTAAGCAACGTCAGCAGCAGCAGCAGCAGCAGCAGCAACAACAACAGCAACAACATTATCCAGCTACAAAGTCACATAGTCTCAGTACATCAGTGCAGTCGACTCAAATATCAGGTTTTCCCCAACCTACACATTCCTTTCAAACCTCCACACCTATTCAGCAGCAGCAGCAGCAGCATCGCATTTCAAAAGAAGATATTAGCCAATCGGTGTTTGATACACCCTCAACTTCAACTAATACATCTCTCGCATCCGCTGACACCACAACTTCCGATACTTTAAACGCACACCTGAAAGGATTACGTTCGAAACCATCTCTATACGATACTGTATATGGTGTACGTTTTGGTTCAAAAACAGATAACAAAAATTTTATTGGTAATTTAGAGGTGCGTTTTCGAAATGGAAATATTGTCTTATACAAAAAAGGGAAAAATATTGCAGAATATGGTGGATCACCGGCACTTTATGATTTGTTATTTCTTAAAACACCCCCAAGTGTAGGCAAGGAACAACAACAATTAAGTGATAATGTACTTTCAACGTACAAGGAAATTTTGGAATCAACGAGTGCTGTCTACAACAATTTTAAAAAAAGTGATGGTTTACGGGAGACCAGATGGAACAAATATTTACGAATTATTAAACCTCTGATAATGGGCACAAAATTAGGTGGTACTATTACAAGAAAAAATCTCTCGGAAAAACTACAGTTACCCACAAACAAGAAATTATCTTCGAAAAAATTTCAATATGTCTACTGGAACAAAGCTAAAGAGTTGGTGGATCGTTTACGTTTGTTGTGGAGTTCCAAAATGGCCGGTCACACTGGACACGAAAATGAAATTATGTCAATCATAGAGGAATTACGAGAAGAAGATATAATATATTAAGCTCAATATTTAATGATATTATTCAGTTCTTCCTTCGATCTGAAACCTTTAGTATTACTAATAATATGGAGCCCAGTCTAGAAAAAATCAAGATTGTTAATGAACTACATAGAACGGCTAGAAAAAATTTTGTAAGACGGCGCACGATAATAAAAGGATACAGAGATTTGTGGCAAATTGATTTGGCTGAAATGCAACAGTATGCTGATGAAAACGATGGTTATCGTTATATTTTGGTCTGTATAAATTGTTACTCGAAATTTGTCTATACCAAAGCCATAAAAAACAAGACTGGTATAGAAGTTACTAATGCGATGAAAAGCATCATTGAAGAGGCATCATATACACCAACAAATCTGCAAAGTGATCAAGGAAAGGAGTTCTATAATACAAACTTTCAAGCCCTGATGAAAAAATATAATATAAATCATTATTCCACTTACAGCACAAAGAAAGCTGCAATTGTTGAGCGAGTCATAAGGACTTTAAAAAATAATTTATATAAACAATTCTCGACAAGAGGATCTTACAAATGGATACATATATTATCGGCAGTAACAAAAACCTATAACCATTCGAAACATCGCACCATTGGAATGAAGCCTGCAGACGTGCAAGAAAAAACACATATTAAAGCATATGATTATTTAAAAATTGTACCTAAAAAATTTAAGTTTTCCATGGGTGACATTGTGCGTATTAGCAAGTACAAAAGCTTATTCGAGAAAGGATATACGCCCTCTTGGTCAACCGAATTGTTTAAAGTTGTAAAAGTTAACGTTACAAATCCACCTACTTACTTGTTGGAATCGTTAGAAGGTCAGCCTATAAGAGGGTGTTTTTACGAATCAGAACTACAAAAAACAAGCAGTCCTGACGTTTATCTAGTAGAAAAGGTCCATAGACAACGCAAGAAAAATCACATCGAACAATTATTTGTCAAATGGCTAGGATTTCCCAACCACTTCAACTCTTGGATAGATAAAGCTAATATTGTTTAAATAACATATTGTATGACTATATTTTTTATTTAAAATGTAAAATAAATAAACAATATATTGTAAAATAAAGTTTTTTATTTCAATCTTCATTATTAAAAACAATGACAATAAAACATCATACACATAAATAACATTTCAATATTCTTGGAGGGAAGGTCCAATTCACCGACGACTACGACGTTATCTTCAAGGCTATGCCACTCGGAGTGCGTTCTCCTATTCTTTAACCTGCTTTTTTTAGATTTTTTTTGAAGTCGAGTCGTACGACAGTGCGCTTAATGAGTCATTTAAAGGCTGATGATAGAGTATTTTCTGCATAACTTCAATTTTTGTTTTAAGCTCACTATTATTTTTGTATATCATGGGGAGGACATCCTTGTTAAATATGTCACATATTACAACTGCAAAATTGTAAAACTTTCTATTAACAAAGTGTTTTGTCACAGCATCGTCATCATCTTTAGGTTCGCCTAAGTTGGTTATGATTTTTCCACCCATATCATACTGCCCATCCGCTGTAAGTTTAAAACCAATCCCTTGTGGCCCAGATAATATATGATATTTTTCATTATATTTCTGACGACCAAATTTATCAATTGTGTTGTTTCCTCGACTCATTTTCAATCTTTACTAAACTATTTTATTTTTATTTGCCCTACTTATATTAAATATTTCAGCTGAGAAAAAGAAACACTGACTATGATCTACTGGGTTGGTATGTTTATAAAAGAAATAAAATAAAACTGTGATTGTAATAGATATTTATTTACAGTTATTTAATTGCACAAATACAAAAATTATAAAAAATTAATTTTCCATGTCTTCGTTTTCGTTGCTCAAAATTCTATCCCATCCGACACTATTTCGATCGTCAACGTCTTGGGCTGTTGCTGTTGCAGAAACCAATTCATATTTTGCAGCAAGCTCACCTGGTAAATGTGGAATATTGACGAGGTATTCTTTTAATTCTTCTTCAACCATTTCAGCACAAAATGTATCCATGTCTATGGAACCATATAAAAATTTGTCGCACAAGTGTGCCCCAGCCATAAAATTGATTGTATCCCTGATCTCGTTCTTATATTGATCTTTGGTTACATCAATATGCGACAAATCATTTACGCTATCTAACATATCGTGAGCCCTATTTCTTAATTCTCTCCCCAACCAAAATATGTATCTATCTACACATTCGTTGGCGGTCGTCGTCGTCGTCGTCGCATCAGCAGACATCTTTAACAGAAATAATGAACACGCGTAAGTATTCTGACATGTGCAACTATATTTTAAATTTAATTACATCCTTTTTTTCAAACAATTTACATACAATTTACTCCAATGAGCCAAAACGTAATAATGTTCGAGTATTGTTTCCAAAAACTCTAGTGCCCTGTCCCAAATAAGTTAGAGTGTATTTATCTTTAGTTTTACTCATAATATCTACAATATCGTCAGGTAGTGTTTCGGCCACACGTTTTGGTAAAAAAGTCTCAAATGTGCTATTATCACCGTCATCGTGTAAAGCCACTAAAAGAGTTTTACCAAATCGTGTAGTCATTGAAACCATCTTTACAATTTTATACACTTTGCCTACAATCATTTCGGTAACCTTTTTTTTCTCTAAAACCTCGAAATCTTTGCTAAACATTTCATTAATTTCATCTAGAGTTTCTTTTGCAATACTCATTATTGAAAAAATGGTATATAAATCCAAAAATTACCGTGAATATAAAAGCACTTTCAGAACACTACACGAACACAATATTTGATGTTTATGCCACTGATATCTGCGACTGTTTGAAGTCACTTCTTCTCCCACGAACCTTTATAGCGAGGTTTCAAGGTCGAATTGTAACAATGGTGGGGGTAGCTTAACGATAGAAATAGTGGGAGGAGTATTCAAGGTCAAATGACGTCACACATTTAAATTGGTATAAGGATAACTTCAAGGACAAAATATAATGAAACAAATAACTACATTTTATGTACTTTATTCATTGATTTTTTTCTGCCATTCTTCTATGCGTTTAACATTATCACCTAAACCTAATTTCCTTAATTTGTTCAATAATAAGTGTTTGTTTTTATTTCTAAGAAAATTCTTACAAACTATACTAGCTAAAAGACACACTTCGGCATGGTCCATATACTTAAAAAATACACTAAAGTCCTGAGCCTCCGAATCTTGCATTTCATATGCGTAAAATTCCGAACCGGCTGCAGAAATTAGAAATTCTTCGTACATTTCTCGCACTAAACTTTCCATATTAACTACTACTACGTTAAACTTAAGTCCTACACTCTAATTTCATCTAACACAACCGGATCTGCAATGAACCTAATCAGTTTTTCCAAACAGTCACCAAACCCCAACTTTTTTATCTCACGAACAAAGTCTTGTAAATTTATTGTTTTGCTGCAATATTTACGACATGCATTCGCAGCCTTTTCATATTCATAAGCCAAATCACAATAGCGCGACGCCCATTCTGCTCGACTTTTCATTGCATCATTGAAATAATTATTAGCCGTTTCAGTGAACTCATCGCCCAATTTTTTTACTGTCTCTTGCAAAGCACTATTCATATTATTCACTCATTTTTACATTCACGACACTTTTTTATTGCTGGTGGTGGCCCATCTATATGATGACGATATATTTGTTCATAGTGAATGTAACAGGGTAAGCTTAACTGTAGTTCCTTGTTACACCGATATGACGCTGGCAGCTTATCCCAAATTTGCCGTAAACTCAGCGTATCAACGCAAGTTTTTAAATATTCGAGAGGAAAAAATGCTAGATCCTTCTCTTCAAAATCACACAAACTTTTTAAATTACTCTGATATAAACAAATTACTCTGCCGACTTGCTCTATAATTTTTTCTTTAGATAGTTCCGTATCTGACATTTCACACTGAATGAATGCAAGTAGACTCACACAATTTATAGAACAATTTGCAAGGTCAAAATCATTTCAAGATCATCCCACACTATTACAATGCACAAATAACTACTTCAAGGTCACACACCCAAGAGGACCTTCAACAAAGTCAAGGTCGTCTCGACCAAGGTCAAGGTCAAGGTCACACACACAACCTTGAACACAAGGCCAAGGCCAAAGCACACGTGCACTTTCAAGGTCAATGACAAGGACATGTGGGCGGGGCCAAAGAGGGGTGAAGCAAGGTCAAGGTCAAGGTCGAGGAGTGGGGGGATTGAGAGAATCGGGTTATGTTCACTACTTGTGTTAAATATGTCAAAATTTCTATATTTTCTAATGTATATGAATTATTAAACAATCATAAGAAATAAAATAATATTGTAAAAACTTTTGATTTTAAGTTTATTACCGAAATAATATTCAATACCATAAATACTTAGTGATAAAATACACCTCCTTCCGACGCCTATGACAAGGATTAAAATCTTTTTTAACACTTCACACTTCCAAATATCTATTGTTATCCAACCCAAATAGTCCATTATTATAGACCTGTATTTTTGATTATAAAATTTCTAACCCATTCCTATGAAAAATATATGTGTCTAACAGATTTTGCCAAAGACACCGGACTAAAAAACACAGGTACTTTGCGAAGAAAAAAAAGGGTAAAAAATGATTTATTACTCTCTCTAGTTCTTGAATAAACTATAGTATAAGAGGCAAAATCGGGTCTATTTTCCTGAACTCAAAGCTCTTGGAGAGGGGGGGGGCGATTGCTGTCACATTTTCAAGCATCAATTCAATCCTAAATAACGTTTTCAATTTTATGACAAATATATTCAAATTTGGAATTTAGCAAGGTCAAGGACAAGTTAACATAATTTTTACCTAATATTTGCAATAAAAGCTACAGGGTGTTGAACACATCGGCTCAAATTTGAACAAGTTTAAATGAATAAATATCTTTTTTTTTTTAAATAGTACACCCTGTATATTTTCATGTTATTTAATAGAGTAATAAAAACCCTAAAAGTTTTGTTCAATATATCCTATACCTATTTATAATAGTTTTTGAGATATTTCAGTTTTTCTTATTTTCCATACTTTTTTACAGAAATAGTCTTCATTATCATAGTAGCCATGGCAAAAACAACGTAAAAGAACATTTTTCTGTGTGTCAAATTTATAACCGCAATCGCTTCTTTTGGTTTTTATGTAGTGTAGTTTGTTTTGTTTTGCATTCATCTTATATTGTAAAATGAATTTTCCAAAGAATGAGTTAATAAATATGATTTATACAATATAAAAGAAATAAAAAAATTGCCTTCTTGCTCAAAGAATTTACAAAATGAAGTATCCTGATCGACGCCAGCCTAATACCCATACTTTTCAAAACTTAATGCAAAGATTTGATTCTTCTGGTACTGTTGATTATCCAAAACGTAAAGTGGTCAACAAACCAGTAACTAATGAAGAAAAAGAACTACAAGTATTGTTAAATGTTCAGGAAAATCCTTATATTGGTAGCCGTCCGTTAGCAGCATTATGTGAAACATCACAATCCACCGCTAATCGTACTACCAAGAAATATAGGTATCATCCATATCACATGGAATTATACCAAAAATTGCATGGACAGGATTTTGAAAGTCGTGTAAGCTTTTGTCGTACCACAATAAATGCGGAGATTCAATTAAATTCAAATTTATTATGCAAGGTAATGTTTAGTGATGAAGCTACTTTTAGAAGTAACGGTGCCGTAAATAGACGCAACATGCATTATTATGCCACAAAAAACTCATTTTGGATTAGAGAGGTGCAACATCAAAACCACTGGTCATTAAATGTTTGGTGTGGTGTTCATCATAATCGAATTATTGGACTCCACTTTTTTAATGAACCACTAAATGGACATAGTTACCTGAACTTTCTACAAGAAGAACTACCCCAACTGCTTCAAGGTCTCGATAGGGATGAGCTCGACAGTATGTGGTTCCAGCACGATGGTGCGCCTCCGCATTACCATCGTGAAGTTCGTACGTTTTTGGACCAACGATATCCGCAAAAATGGATTGGACGTGGGGGTTTCATTGAGTGGCCACCAAGGTCTTGCGACATCACCCCATTAGATTTCTTCCTATGGGGTTATATTAAAAATAAGGTGTATGTTAATCCACCAACAACAGTGGAAGATATGCGAAACAGGATTAGGGATACCTGTAGAACAATAACGCCACTAATTTTGTCCAGGGTCCGAGAAAATCTGCAAAAAAGACTAAATTTGTGCATTGCACAAGAGGGTCGTTTATTCGAACACTTATTAAAAAGAAATAATTAATCTCAGTATTTAATAGATAATTTTTTTGTTTCAATTTAGTATAAAAGTAAATATGTATTTGCCTTGCCGTTATTGTTGTGTTAATTTTTTCACATTATGTTTAATTAAACTATTGCCGTTGTAATATAACGAATAATGTATTTCATCATATTTAACTACATTCTGTTTGTTTCTGTAGTTTCTTTTTATTATTTTACATGGCTACTATGATAATGAAGACTGTTTCTGTAAAAAAGTTTGGAAAATAAGAAAAACTGAAATATCTCAAAAACTATTATAAATAGGTATAGGATATATTGAACAAAACTTTTAGGGTTTTTATTACTCTATTAAATAACATGAAAATATACAGGGTGTACCATTTAAAAAAACAATATTTATTCATTTAAACTTGTTCAAATTTGAGCCGATGTGTTCAACACCCTGTAGCTTCTATTGCAAATATTAGGTAAAAATTATGTTAACTTGTCCTTGGCCTTGCTAAATTCCAAATTTGAATATATTTGTCACAAAATTTAAAACGTTATTTAGGATTGAATTGATGCTTGAAAATGTGACTTTTTTTCTTTAAACTTAATTATCTCAGAAACTATAAAGTTTTGTTATAGTAAACTCTTAATAAAAAAGATTTAAAATTATAAGCTAAATCGAAAATATGATTCGTATATAGGGTGTTCTATTTAAAAAAATATAACTTTTTGCTGTCCTAGTTTTTTGGCTCACCCTGTAGAGTCCTAAATATTTTTAAAATCTGCGTAAAAATAAACTGTATCAAGCAATAAATATAGTTTCTTTGTTAATTTCACCGAAAAAACCCAAACCTACTTCATCCAATCGTTGACTCACCCTGTACAGCATTCTATGAGTTTGATTTTTAATTTAAGATACTTTCCATTTTAAAGAAAGCGGCTCTCGATTATTCAATGGACTTTTTGACAGCCTAATTATGCATTTTGTTTTTTCGAGCGAGATACCATAGGCTGTGAGTAATGGTGCGTTCACACGTGTTTTTATGACGATCATTTATTCTATCCTTGTGGTATTTTAATCCGTATTCTTTGCATATTCTTGTAAATATGTCGACAAGGAATTGGAGTTCTTCCAGACAACAATGTTTTCAAAGCAAGCGAGTATATCGGCCTACTACATGTATATAAGTTTATAACGCAAATTTAAATTTAGTTTTCATAATGCATTTTTATAAAAATTTTAATATTTAAACAAATTTTGGTTTTGAAATAAGTAATCTAATTATATTTATTTCCATAGATTTAGCCAATCGGCTTTCGTACCCCATCATCCCAGATATACTCAAACAGCATAAGGATGGAGCTCCGAGGGGGTCCTTTACATGTTGTCGGACCCTAGGTAATGTAATAGTCCTCTGCATTTCCCATAAACTTCCAGACATTTCGAGCCTTTTGCATAGCCTTAAACAGATATTCGCTAAGACCCAATCCCTTGATATTAAGCAGAAGACTCTTCAGTACTAGACCGGTTATTAACTGTATTATAGGGATCGCCCGGACGTTACTCATTCTCCACTGTCCGCGTATTTCTATCTCCAGGTCTCTATATTTGGAGATCTTTTCGTTATGTTTGTCCCCTAGATAGTTGTTAAGGATGGTGATTTCTATTAGTGTCACTCGATTGTATGTCTTATATACTAAAATGAGGTGAGGTCTCTTATGTGCACAGTTCGATTCCAGTACAGTTTGAACTGATTGTGCTTTAGTCTAAGCTCCAAGCTGTTTTCATAGTATGGCATTTTGACTACATGTAACAGTTTGAATTTCTCTGCCAACTCTTGATGGATCATCTTGGTGGATAAATGGTGTCTCACCTTGTACTTCGATACGGCAAATGCTTGGCATCCTTAAATTATGTGCTGGATTGTCTCTGATATCAGACATCTATATCGGCATTAGACGTTCTAGTTCGAAGAGTCTCTAACTATGTATTTCAAATAGTTTCTCGTTGGGATGACCTGATATGTCTTTATATTTATTTATTATTATTATCCCATAGACCTAAATAAACAGCTGTCGTACTCCCTTTAGAGGAATATTTACTCATCCCGGATATGGTCCTATGTATTTCCCATAAATTTCAGGACAGGTCGAGCGGTCCCAGATAACAATGCCTTTTGCATACAGGTATTCGCTAAGGCTCAATCCCTTGATATTAAGCAGAAGACTCTTCGGTACTACGCCGATTGTTGATAGAATTGTAGGGATTGTCCGGACACTGCTCATTTCCCACTGTCTGCGTGTTTGTACCTCCAGGTCTCTGTATTTGGCGATCTTCTCATTATGCTTGTCCCTTAGATTATTGTTAAAGATGGTGATTATTGTTATCCCATATACTTATCAAAACAGATTTTGCAATCCCTTCAGAAAATATTCGCACGTACCAGATATACTTGGATATCATAAGGATGAAACTCTGTGGAGGGCCCTTTCATGTTGTCGGGCCCTAGATGATGTTATGGTCCTCTACATTGCCTATAAACTTTCGGATAATTTGGGTGGTTCCAAATAGCACTACCTTTGCATGGCCTTATACAGGTCTCTGCTAAGGTCCAGTCCCTTGATATTAAGCAGAAAATTCTTCGGTACGACGCAGTTGTTAATAGAATTATGAGGATCGTCTGAACGCTATTTATTCTTCACTGTTTACGTATTTATACATTCAGGTCTCTGTATTTGGCGATTTTCGCATTATGCTTATCCCTTAGATTATTGTTGTTAGGGATCTGATTTGTTATCTGCAACTCTATGATCCCTAAGCACGATTTGATCCCTGTACAACTTGAACTCGCTGTACTCAAGTGTAAGCTCCGAGTTGTGTTCACAGTATGGTACTTTCTCTACCTACAACAGTTTCAATTTCTCTGCCAGCTCTTAACGGCGGCTGAGTCGTGTCTCACTTTATACTTCGATGCAACAAATGCTTGACATCTTTCTATTATGTGCAGGATTGTCTCTGATGTTCGTTATCGTCTGTGAAAATATGAGGGTAGCTTTGTTAGTTGTTGATCCAGTTGCAACCAATCCTCTTCCTCCGAAGTATCTTGGTACCATTATCTGATCAGTGGCACCACGAGGGCGATGTTTGTGCGCCTTTTTTAGGAGTGTTCTGACTTTCCTCTGTAGACTTTCTATGTCTAAGGACAAAGCAAGCATAGGTATTGAGTGTCTTAAATAGATTTTTACTGTTCAAACTGGTTCGCAGTACCACCTCACCCGTCTTATAAACTTGTTGGTCAGTTCGGTCTTCATAGTTCGTTGGTCAATTTTTCCTGACTGTTTCATGCTCAAGTATTTATAGGCCCGTTTTTTGACCGTTTTGGATCTCAAATTCTCCTTTCCTCTAGTTAGTTTAAAATGGGCATTTATCAAGGCCAAACAACATTCCTATATCCCCGGAGAACTCCACAATTTCAAGCATTTCGTCTAATTGATTTCTGGTGGCAACCATCAATTTAAGATAATATCATCATATATGGGAGATGATTCATTGTTACTTACTCTTCTCAGTTGTTTTTAATACTAAAATGCGTAATAGTGAGTTCATGGACAGGCAGAACCATAATTGGTTTAATAAATCTCCTTCAAATATTTCCCTTCGTATTGAGATTGTGTCTGTCTCAATATTGTCGCTGACTATATATCCGCAGCATAGCTACCAGCCAGTTATGTGACACTGAGTCGAAGACTCTTTGGTAATTCAGAGGTTCCTTTGTTTGATATATGCCTGATAACAGATCACCAAATTAATAACAAGTTGCTCCTTGCAACTCATTGCACCTTTGGCATACCCTTTTTTGCTAAATTGCAATAACATTGTTTTGCTCGCAGTGTTGTGTCAAGCAAGATATGATCACTTTGTACAGCGTGGGGAGGCAGCAATTATGAAGTCCCTTGACGATGCTAGTGATTTCCTCGCTGGAGAAGAGCGCGAATTGCATCTGACTGCAGTCCTGGCAGACATGATATTCTTCATTGATCCTGTCAGTATATTATTGTTAGTTATAGAGAGGGCTATCTACGACATGATGCGTGTCTTTAAACCGTCATAGCTTTCTTGCGCCTTTGTCTATCTTTCTTTTGAGTATGAAAGCCTATCTGAGCTACATTGCATGGAACAGGAAAAATCAGCACTTAGTAACGTTTCTTTCAACATGAATTTGAAATTAATATTTGAAGGACAACTATGTTTTGTAACCGTACTGGTTACTACCTAATTTTCTATTTTTTCCAAATTAGGGAAGTCAATTTTTTGGATAATTTATAACTGATCTTTTGCAAGCCGTGTTGACCCTACCGTCAGAATGGCGGCGCTTTAATATTTGAAACTTATGCTACAAGAATACAGATTTCGCTTTTTTATTATATATATATATATATATATATATATATATATATATATATATATATATATATATATATTTATATATATATATATATATATATATATATATATATATATATATATATATATATATATATATATATATATATATATGTATGTAGTTCCCATGATACTTTTTATTTGTATACTTGTTTTTAATTGACTATCGCATTTTGGTGTTCAATCAAAATAAACGCGGAAACTAATCGTTTATCGAAATGTTTCAAATGAAAGTCTGGAACAAGACGAGAACCCTTATAAAGATTTTAACTAAGGCTCTATTTCCGCTGTAAATATCCCTTGCATTACCTTCCTATCTGTTGAAGCTTAAAACATAATTATGAATATTTATATCTCGGATATGTAAGAAAATCACAGACCCAGAGTTAGTCATATCGGTATTAGAATTTATTCATAAAATTGAGACAATAATAAATAAACATAAAATAGTATTAAGAAAATAACTAAAACAGGAAATCAATATGGACAATTCATGTCAAACACAAAAGTAGTCATAATAAATGTGGATGATGATGATGTTTCAGAATATAGTAATCAATATTTCTGCAATAACAAGAAAACTTTCTCCGTTATAATTTGAGAGACCTGGTATAATTACAATATAACGTAATAGTTTATTATTAGTCAACTAATCTTTTAATAAATCGATATACCCATCTCGGGCCAGTCATGTCTATTTAAGCAAAGTGTCTAAAGAAATTTCTTACTGTTAAGACTGTAAGCGTTTTTATAAATACAGAAAAGTGAATTAAAGCAACGAAGAAAAATATCACTTTAACTAAATTCTTTATCAAAAAATAAACATTTCAACCCTAATAACGGGAAAAGTGGCTAAAGTGGTTTTCTTTACGGGTGGACTAATCTTTTGATCCGCTTCAACTAAAGTGTTAAAATTCGGTAAATAAACTCCTTCGTAAAGGAAAGACAGCAAAATTATAGCCTACGACCGTTGTTTCCAAAGGAAAGAGAGAAAAACTTTTTTCTTTTAATTTAAATTGACTTATTGACTTAGCACTTTTTTTTAAATCGACCCGGTTGTAGCTGAAGGGGTTAATTTTAAATTAAATCTAAGTAGATTAATATTTTACCTATATAAGTATTACATAGTTTACATAGTTCTGGATTGCTGTTTCATTTTATTTGTATTGTTTGTAATATAATAACAGTCGTTAATTTATTTACTTTTTACATTTTAGTGTTAAAAAATCATTTATTTCATTCATTACACATATGCATAAAGAAGAAGAAATTTATTTAAGATACAGATATGAGATAGAGTTTGCTAACCAACATTTTCTTTTTCTTCTTTTTGCAATCTTACCATGGAAAAATTTTTACAAGACTCCCCTTTCAACATGCTGGAATATATATATATATATATATATATATATATATATATATATATATATATATTTTCTAGGATTTTTGAGTTAAATCGATAAAAACTTTTTAAATCCTATTGACGAGACTAAGGGGTATCATTATGGACAGAAACAGTTTCATTTTATTTTTAATTATTAATTGTTTATTTTAGCCTGAACAAAAAAATGTTTCAGCGATGCAAGTTTTCATTGCAATTTTTCCCGTATAATTAAATGATGCATTTGTCATATTTTTTAACTATCAATTTTCCATTACTTTATCTAAAAAGGTGGCATGTTTCAATAAAAAAATAATTTTTTAATTTAATTCTGATAAATTACCAATTAATAATATAATAAATTTGAAAAATGAATTATTAGTTACTCTCGTAATGATATATATATATATATATATATATATATATATATATATATATATATATATATATATATATATATATATATGTATATATATATATATATATATATATATATATATATATATATATATATATATATATATATATATATATATATATATATAGAACCCAGATTAGGCCAACTTATTCGGACTGGTAATCCTACATCTCTTTTGCAAGCCCAAGCTCGTATCAAAAGAGAGTTACAACTATCGTATTTTGAAAATCAAAGGATGGTTAAGCCTAACCCTCCAAAGCCAATGCCAATTGTTAGGAGACCCCCCTCAATCCCTAAAATGTTTCAAATGTGGGCTTAACGGTCATATTTCTAACCAGTGTCGTTCGCAGCAAGAACGATATAATCCTCCTTTGAATTCTGGCTTTCAAAGACCACCGAGTCAAATCTCTGGAACAAACTATTCACAACCAACAAATGGATTTTCTCCAAGTTATTCCAAACCCCCACAATATAATAATTCACCCCAAAGTCGCCCCCAAATGCAGAACCGAAATCCTAACTTTCGAGTTAACCCACAAAGAACCCATCATCTAAATACTAACTATGGATACGACAGTTACCAAGACCCTTGCAACTACTATCACTACGATTGTCAGGAATACGAGAACTCCCAAAGCCAACCCTATTACCAACTCTACGATGACAATTACATCAAACCTCGCAAGAATACCCAGTCGAACACCTAGATCCGGAAAATTATCCGGATTTTCTGTCACTCCCGATTCCACCAAACCCTCCGGACGAGTCCCATCAGGAAACGGAACTCCTACAGGACATACAAACAAAAATTCGGACAATAAACTTAGACGACATGTATCCCAACCGGAACTTTCCCGAACAGGAATTTCTTTAAAATCTCGTTTAACAGTCAACTCAAAAAACTTGTACTATATAAAGGATGCTTTGAAAAAATTTAAATTACTTATTGACTCCGGTGCAGGAATCTCCAATTTTAAGGATCATACCGTTCAAAATTTCCTTCAAAGATTACCCGAAAGTGTCACAATTCAGGGTATTACAGATCAAAAACTTTCTATAAATGAGTCAACTCTTGTTCCCTTCACCGCAGCTGATCCGCACAAAGTCTACATTTACAATCTAGATATCGAGTTCGATGGCATTTTAGATCTAGATTTCTTAAAACATTATGAATGCGTAATCGATCTTAAAAAGAAACAATTAGTTACAAATTTTAAAATTCTTCCTTTATACAAAGTAGGAGAAAACGAAAATGAACAAATTAACACTAATATTTAGGACAATCAAAATCTTAACAGAATTTCTATAGAAGCTAGGACCGAACGGGTTTTCAAATTAAAATGCGATCTTTCCAATGTAGATGCCGTATTAATATCACAGGAAAAAGACAAGGTTAGACTCCCAAACGCTTTAGTAAAAATCAACGAACGCGGCGAATTTTTTACGTCAATAATAAATGCTAACGCGATACCAAAAGTCGTCGAATTTTCAAACATAATCCTAGATCCGATAAACGACACTGCTGAACCTTTGTATAATTTTAAAACATGCAAGGACCAGAGATACAATCAGTATGATAGCGTTTCTATAATAAAAAATCTTTTACGAACCGGTCGT
Organism: Diaprepes abbreviatus; assembly: GCA_034092305.1. Lineage (NCBI taxonomy): Eukaryota > Metazoa > Arthropoda > Insecta > Coleoptera > Curculionidae > Diaprepes > Diaprepes abbreviatus. The sequence continues at coordinate 13,764,398 of JASJET010000110.1, read as the reverse complement.
CTAAAAGAGAAAGAAAAAGAACTTATAACAAATTTATGTTTAGAATTTGCAGACATATTTTACCTCGGAGGTGACAGTTTGACATTTACCAACGAAATAAAACATTCAATTGACACAAACGGCGCTCATCCAGTTTTTACTAAATCGTATAGGTACTCCCAAATACATAAAGAAGAGATAAAAACACATGTAAACAAATTATTGACGGAAGGTATCATCCGCCCTTCAATTTCACCCTGGTCATCACCAGTATGGGTAGTTCCGAAAAAACTGGACGCCTCTGGCAAGCAGAAATGGCGTGTTGTAATCTATTACCGTAAGCTAAACGAGCTTAGTGTGGACGATAAGTATCCCTTACCCAATATTTCTGACCTTCTAGACCAACTAGGCAAGTGTGAATATTTTACGACACTTGACCTTGCCTCTGGATTTCACCAGATAGAAATCGACCCTAAAGATATCCAAAAAACAGCTTTCACTGTTGAAAAGGGCCATTACGAATTCGTTAGAATGCCGTTTGGTCTCAAAAATGTCCCGTCCACATTCCAACGTGTCATGGACAACATCTTTCTTGGCATCCTAAACGAGCGTTGTCCAGTTTACATGGATGACAATATAGTTTATTCCCCCCCTGTTCACGAACATATATCATGCCTAACAGAAGTCTTTAAACGTCTTCGAAAGGCAAATCTAAAAATCCAACCAGATAAGTGTGAACTCTTAAGAAAAGAAGTTGCATATCTTGGCCATTTTATCACTTCAGATGGCATAAAGCCCAATCCGTCTAAAGTAGAATGCATAACAAATTTACCAGAGCCAAAAAGAGCTAAGACATTCAATCCTTTCTAAGGCTAGCTGGCTATTACCGCCGATTTATACCAAATTTGGCCAAAATATCGAAACCTCTAACTCGTCTCTTAAAAAAGGACACCTCATTCCACTTCGACGCCGAATGCAATGCATCTTTTGACGAACTAAGGAAAGCCCTTGTCTTTAACCCGATTATCATATACCCTAATTTTCAAGAAAGTTTTGTACTAACAACTGACGCAAGTGCATCCGTTACTGGCGCTGTACTCTCCCAGGGCCCAATAGGCAGAGATTTGCCTATTGCTTACGCGTCAACAACTTTATGTAATGCCGAAACCAGATATTCCACGATAGAACGCGAGCTACTCGCCATTGTTTGGGCAGTGAAACAACTTTCGACCCTATCTTTATGGCCGAAAATTCACCCTGATTACGGACCATCGTCCATTAACGTGGCTCTTCTCTATCAAAGACTCTGGCAGTAGGTTAACACGGATAAAAATAAACCACTTCCAACAATGCGCAGATTTCCAACACAAATATACCATTCACGCAAATAACGAGGATGACGAGAACAATGACGAAACCGAAGATAGAAACAGCGAAGACGAGACCGATCTTCTTGACAAAATGACGACAGATTTCAATACATTCGTTCACCTGTATAAAACTAGATCAATTATTGACTATTCCAAATTAAATCTGAAATGCCCAACTTTTAAATAAAAATCATAAAAATATCGTTACATTTTTCCACCAAAACAAAATGCAGGACATTCATTTTAAAATTATCGACGATATCTTTGAAGAATCTCCAAATTTCGTACAAGATCAAATAAATACATTGTCAAGCAAAACAGTTAAAGAACGAAAATATTTTATAATCCCTTTAAGATTTGACCCAAAAAATGTGGAAGCAAATCTATTTTTTATTCTCTTTAAATGTCAAAACGAATTTAACGCCACCGATACCTACGGTATCGAAAACAATTTAGACCTACCAATATTAGAAATTTTCTCCTTTGTTTTTGCCGATAAGGAAATAAAATTGAAAATCTGTCAAGACATCGTGAAAACTCCGGACGAAGATCAAATCCCAATTATCCTAGGCCAATACCATACGGGAAAAAACAATTTACATCGCGGAATCAATGAGACAATAAAACGTATAAAAGAAAAATATAATTGGCCGGGACTTACTAAAGACATAGAAAATATGTAAGAAGCTGCGAAATTTGTCAAAAAGTAAAAATTTGTAGGAAAAATCTTAGCACCCGTTTAGTTATTACCGAAACACCTAAAACTCCTTTCGAGAGAATTATTATTGACATATTTGAATACCTTACACGAAACCAAGCACTGACAATTCGGGATCTGCACTTTTGCTAGCTAAGGCATACAGTGTCCAATAACTTAGCCAAAACTACTGGTTAATCACTGTTTCCGATCCTCTACCCGCGACAGTCAAATGCGGTAGCAAGAAAATTATTACAAGACTAATAACACCAACTCTTTGCTTCAATTACAACCCGAATGCAACGCCTTCGTTGGAAGTACCAAAGTACACGCAAAGTACCCCGTGGACAAGTATCAAACCATAACATACACGAGTCATACAATGGAGATACCTTTCGAATCTTGTGGTCATCTTCCGACAAAATTCACATTCCAGACCTCAAGCCGTTGAAGCTAAGTAAGATTGATGTCGAAGATCTGAATATCGCCCAATACAAACTTGGTCAATATTACGATGATTTGGATAAACTTATTAACGAGCCATTTGTGAACAAACACCTCCATTGGATCACAATCTTCACCATCACCTTGATTGCTAGCCTATTAGTCATTTGTGTCTTCTGCAAATATAGATGAAGAAGAAGCCCAAGAATTGGACTGGCAATCACCAATGACGCCAATCCACCACCACTTCCTCCAGTGCCCAAATCCAGGGATTCACTCGATGCTCTTCAGCGATGCTCTTCACGAAGAAGAAGAAATGGAAGTTCAGTTCAGCCAGGAACATTAAAAGTTGCTGTGAAGCACCAACTTTTCTTTAAAAAGGGGAGCTGTTATATTGCCGTTCCCACACGTGTCCAAGTTGACCTCAAGTAACACGACCGACAGTGCGTTTGCATCATTCCCGAAATGCAAACGTAATCAATATTTGCATTTCGTAATATTGTCACGAACGGAAATGCTGATTTTGCAGATAGACTATTATAAATAGGAAAATGTACTTAGTTTTAGGCACTAGTAATGTAATTAATTGTAGCACGTTACTTTGTCAGTTAAAAATTTGTTTTTATGTATTGAGAAAATTGTGAAGTAAACAAATAAAATTTTTTTGAAATTGTTTTTTGAAGAAAGTGATGATATATATATATATATATATATATATATATATATATATATATATATATATATTTAAGAAATTTTTTCTTGGGTATTGGTCATTAATAATAATTCTTTAAATTATATTTGAGTCATATAATTAAAAGATTCTCAACAGGCTAAGTGACGTTTCGGCCTTAGTTTTCAGCCTTTATCAAACATGTAATGTTGTTAGTAACTTCATTATTTTCTTAGTTATATTGTTTAAATAATAAAACAAACACGCGGATCGTCATGGTTTGCATGTACATATTACAGAAAAGTTAAAATTAAAAAATTAAAAAACAACTAATTGCAACACTAACAGTACATCCAAAAATTTCTTTATTATTAAAAACTTTTTGATTTGCCCAATCGTCCAGGTTTATCGACGTCAAACAACTCTTGTTTGGTGTTGTAATTAGTTGTTTTTTAATTTTTTAATTTTTTTAATTTTAACTTTTATATTATATGTGCATGCAAACCATGACGATCCGAGTGTGGCGAAAAACATTACAAGTTTGATAAAGGCTAAAAACTAAGGCCGAAACGTCACTTAGCTTGTTGAGAATTTTTTAATTATATGACTCAAAAATAATTTGAAGAATTATTATTAATGACCTATACCCAAAAAAAAATTTCTTAAAAAAAATATAATTTTTGGTCAACGGATAAAAATAGGAACACAAAAATATATATGCTGACCTACCACGAACAATAACCTTAAAATTGTAACTTTTCAATGTCATTTAAAGGTTAAAGCGAATATATTAATGAAAATCAATTTTCTTACTCAGGTTAGTTCAGGTTCGATAAAAGAGAAAATTTCCCATTCAAAATTATATTTTATAGTTTTTTTTTGTGACCTTCACATGGTCAAATAAAAAACTTTAACCTAGCCTGGATAAGCTTTTCAGACCTATAGCAAAGGATAGGTTTAAAATTTTTAGGTAATACGAAACATGCGGATTACATAAATATTATGGCAAGAAAGGTATGAAACTTCCGAAAATTGGGCTGCCTAATGAACTTAAAATTCCATTTCATTGATTCACAGGTTGATTAATTCCCAGAAAATAACAGAGATTACAGTGAAGAACAAGGAGAGATTTTTCACCAGGACTTAAAAGAATATGATTTCGAATGTGACATTTTTCCTTTTCTCGAGTTCCGGGATAAAAAAATGGTTTTCATTAATATATTCACTTTAACCTTCAAATGACCTTGAAAGGTTACATCAAAATCAATGTTATAGTTCATGGTAGGTTAGCATATATTCATTTATTAAGAATATAAATATATGTGGGAATCTACACACATATACAAATATCAGAGCAAGGGTCAAAATTTCATTAAAAAATAATCAAGCTATGGTTTTCGTTGTATTTTGATTTGTAATATTCGAAATTGGAGTCAAAAAGACAAATTAACGATTGTGCGATGGCTTCACTTATTTCATCTACAATCACCCAACTAGTCGGGGAATATTTGGGGGAAAGAGAATCAAAAATCTAAATTTCCATAACAAACTAAAATTTACATCAGAATCGGTGGTAATAAACTTTCTACATATGACTCTGTAGGCAAAAATGATAAAATTCCAATTCAGAAGTATACTAAATCAACCTAGTCGGTAAGATACCGTAACAACTTTTCATACCATTCATAAACACAAAGAATAAGTGTAATCATTAGCTTGGTTGACACAGAACTAAAAACAAAGATAATTCACAACAGGAAACACAAAAACAATATGTAGCGTTACCTTATGCGGCAGAAGCTTCAAAAAAATTAAAATATATTTTAACAAAACACAATATTGTTGCATGCCACAAGAGTTACAGTCAATTAAACTCAATCTTTACCAAACTAAAAAGCAAAACAACAAGAATGGAAACCTTTTATATTGTATATTCAGTTCCATACGCAAACTGTGCTAAAAATATATAAAAAAGACAAGCCAATTATTAAAATATCGGTAAAATGAACATAAATATATCAAAAATGTTATAGCATTGAAAAACATGAAAATAACTAAAACTTCTCGTTTAACTTCGAAAAAATTAAAATTGTTGATGAGGACAAGAATTATCATAAATTAATAATAAAAGAAATGACAGCTAATAAAAAAGAAATACAAACGGTAAATGACAGAACTGACATAAACAACTTTAGTTAAATCTACAATAATATAATTTAAAGATAATATAATCAAAAACACATTTTTTAAATTTTTTTGTCATGTCCCCGAATACAAAATACAAGTCCTTGATTGTTGATATTAATGATGGCGGACCAATCTCGACGGTGAGTACAATTTTGCTAAATATCACTTTTTAAATAAGCAATTTTCCTATTATGAGTTATTGCTTTATATATATATATATATATATATATATATATATATATATATATATATATATATATATATATATATATACAGTGTGATTAGTAAAGTCCGCATCATATGGGATTTTTTTATTCGAAATTTGACTTTGCCATCAATTACTGCTTCGATCGAGATGAAAATTAACCAAAAAAGTAGTAGTCACGTGATTAGCATTATCTGTCAAATTTTATTTTTTTCCGAAAAAAATTCAATAGTGGGGTTATATCCAAAAATATCGAAAAAAGTTATTAAAAAAAGTTTTTCTAAATGTAATTTTCAGTCCACATGCATCAGCATCATCTAGATAATCCAGATTTCTTGCCCATTTTTTGTAAATTGTATCACTGTCGCAAAATAAGACTCAACGCAACCTACATAAAACTTCTTAGTTTTACCAATACTTCATCCGAAACATATTTTGTTTAAAGTAGCGTCATATTAAATGTGTTTTTCTACAAAATCCAAAGAGAGAGAGAGAGAGAGATGGATTAGGGACGCATCGACTACTAGGTCTTTTAGCGTCCACTTTTGATTTTCTTGATATCTATATTGCTTGTTCTACATTAGATTGTATAATCCAATGTCTTTGATAAATTTGATAACATTCTTAGAATTTTGATAGGAGAGGAGAATATCAATCTTGTTTTCATGTAATTGGCGGAATGGGTGGTGTTATATTATTTGCATTCAGTGATGATATGCTTGATTGATAGGGAGGTATGACAAGTTTCGCAATAAGGAGCAGGGGATTTGTTTAGGAGATATTCATGAGTTAGTTTTGTGTGGCCAATTCGGAGCCTAGTCATTATGGTTAACTCTTGTCTTGGTAGATTAGGGAGAGGGATACCACTAAAGAAATTCTTTTTAACTAATTGGAGTTTGTTGATTGAGTCCTGAAGGTTCCACTCTAGTTGAATGAGGTTTCGAGACATATTATGTAAAGAGTTTTTAAGGTCTTGAGGGTGGAATATTTTGTTTACTTTATTAGGAGAGTTTTGATGATTGGAAGCGAGGGTGTCGGCTTTAGTATTTCCTGGGATTCCAGTATGACTTGGTACTCAGAGGAAGGTGAAGGTTTTGTTCCTGATATATGCATATTTTATTAGTGTTTTGATCTCATGAGCTATTAAATAACTGGGATTGTATGATTCGATTAGTTTGAGGGAGTTTAGAGAGTCTGAAATTATCAGCCAGTTTGATTCAGAGGTATTTATGCAATATTGTAAGGCTTTAAGGATCGCGAATAGCTCAGCAGTAAGGATTGAAGAGGATTCATGAAGGGAGAACACTTTTTCTGCATTCTTTGTATAGAATGATGCTCCAACTGTATTAGCTTTTTTGGAGACATCTGTAAATATGAGTTCGTGATTGTTGTATTTCAATTGAATTATTTGACGGTACCTTGATTGGATTATTATCGGGTTAACTTCTTTTTTATCTAGTAGTGTAAGTTCGAAGTTAAAACTGATGGGGAAATGACTCCAGGGTGGGAATAGGTAGGTGTTTATTTCATCTATTGAGGGCATAGCAATTGATAGACGTTCCCTGGTTTCAGCGAAGCTAGTATGAATAAAAGAAGGATACTTATTCAAAGAAGTGTTGCTGTTGGGGGGGTTGAAAAAGGATTTAAAATGCGGGATGTAAGGACGGAAGTGGAGATAATTAAAAGTAAGTTGCAACCTTCTGTGTTCTAATGATGGGATTTCCGATTCACAATATAGGCTATTGGTTGGACTGGTGTGGAAAGCACCTATGGAAAGGCGTATGCCTTTATTATGGATAGGATTTAATTTCCTGATATAGGAGACAGGCAAAGAGGGCTATTAAAATTTGGTCACATGTGATGTAAAGTTTGTTTTTTTTTGACCCTGTATAAGGTAACTTTATAAAATAACCATTTTTGAAAACGTAGTTTGTGTCTAAAAGTAATACACATTATAATTAAGACAAACAAGTACACAGTGTCATGAGTAAAGTTTGCATTAGGTGAAAAATAATAACTGTATTTTAGAAAAAAGGACCCTTAGTATCAGAAACTCCATTAAAGATGTGTCAAAAAGAACACTTGGTTGTATTAAACGCAATGGAATGCACACAGAAATGAAATTTTAAGTTTTTGAAATGTTTTTAATTTAATATTCAATTTCCAGAAATAGTTTGATATCAGCTAAAAAGGTGGAATTTTAAATTGACTCTTACTTTACAACAGTGGTGCCATTAACAAAAAATTGGCAAAAAATTTAAATTATCTCATACAGCTGAAATTTTGCACATGGGCTAAAAATTGCATTTAGAAAATTTTTTTCTAATAACTTTTTCCGATGTTTTGAGATTTAACCCCACTTTTGAATTGTTTTTAAATTTGACAGGTAATGCTTATCACGTGACTACTATTTTTTTGGTTAATTTTCATCTCGATCAAAGCAGAAATTGTTGACAAAGTCAAATTTCGAATAAAGATTAAAAAAAAAGAGATTTACATTATAGTTCATGTTTTAGACAATTTTATCTCGGAATAATATGCGTTATTGATTTATATTTATATTCATAATTCGTTTTAAATTTTAGAAAATAATTTTTTAAATAATTTTTGGGCCATTTAATTTCTTCATAAATGAAGAAATATGTTACTTAAGAAATTAATCGTACATACAGGTTGTAACATAAAGGTTAGGAATAAATTAAACAGTGGATTCCTTAGTAAAAAATAAAATTTTTTTTCATATGTAATTTTACTCTAAGTTACAGCGTGTTCAAAAATTAAAAAAAAAATCGTTTTAAAAAAAATGCTCGAAGATAATGGAACGAAATTTTAGCCAGAGCTTAATTTGATACTGCCCTAGTAAAAGTGAAAAAATTTACTTCGTAGTTTACTCAGTGGCGTGCACACGGATATTACAGTAGGGTTTAAAAAAATGTAGTGCGCCTGTGGTAAAAAATTTTTGGTCATTTCCTCAACTTTAATTTTTTGTTTTAAACAAAATTCTTCTCTTGCGTTTTTTTTGTATCTCTCGTCATTTTTCCGTAATTAAGCCTTTTGTAAATATAATTTTTTCCATTGCATACACAGAAAAATGTAAAATGTAGAAAACCCAAACATTATCCAGTAAGCTATGACCATGACGTTTATTTTTATTTTCAGATAAAACGTCATTGTCAGTTAAGATAAGCTTTCATTACGTGTTTTTAATTAGGTTAATTGATAAAAATGGACTACTCATTTGAAGAATACAGTGTTAGCTGTGCATCTGTATTCTGAACGTTTTCTGGTTCGACGGATTCCGAATAAGAAGACTTTTTCAAGAATTCACACTCGTTTACGTGAAACCTCAGGCTCCTTGAAGCCTTGTATCTCCAGAGGAAGACCTTAGAATGTAAGGATAGTACAGCTCGAGGAACGAATACTTCCAACGGTCGAGGCAAATCCTAATTCTAATGCAAGAAGAATGGAGAGTAAGCCATATGACTGTCTAATAAATACTCCGTGATCATTTGTTATACCCATACCATCTGCAAAGGGTGAAAGCACTTTCTACCGAGGATTATGCTCCATGTCTCAGATTTTGTAACTGGTTTTTACATAAGATCAACAAAAATTTTTTGTTTCACTCATCCATCTTACTTACTGACGAAGCTAGATTTACAAGGAATGGTGTAATTAATTTCCATAATAGTCATCTACGGGCCGATGAAAATCCGTATGGAATAATACAATCCCGGCACCAGCAATGATTTTCTATAAACGTTTGGGAAGGAATAATTGGTTATTTTTTCTTGGTCCCGTAGTACTACCAGATCAGTTTGACGATTTTACCTATCTGGATTGCCTTCAAAATGGATTGCAATCTTTATTAAAAGAAGTCCAACTTAAATACGCCAGCGGATGTGGTTTATGCTTGATGGCGCTCCAGCTCGTTCTAGAGAGAGAGAGAGAGTGAGGGAATACCTTAATGAAACGTTCCAGAATAAATAGATAGGTCGTGGAGGGCCAAGAACATGGCCTCTTCGTTCCCCTGACCTTAATCCTTTGCATTTTTACGTATGAGAGTAGTTAAAAAACATTGTTTATTCCGTTGAAATTCCTGACGTGCAGACTCTTCGTCAAAGAGTTGAAATGGGATGTCGTCAAATTTGAAAAATGCCTGGTATTTTTGCACGACTAAGAGAATCCGTGAGGAAACGCATTGAAAAATGTATTACAGCTGAGGAACAACATTTTCAGCATCTTTTGTGATATTTCTTTATTTGAATAATTTTTGTTATCTAGTAATTACTTTAAGTTTGTAAGTTAATAGTACATTTATTATTGTAGTATTTTATTTCCAACGTCTAAAAGTCTTTTTTAAATGTCCATGTGACAAGTTTTAAATAATGAGTAAAACATACCCGATAATTTTTGTATTTTTTACATTTTTATTCATGTTTTTACATTTTTCTGTCTATGCAATGGAAAAAATGGCATTTACAAAGGCCACTGAGTAAACTACGAAGTCAATTTTATTGTTACTACAACAGTATCAAATTAAGCTCTGATTAAAATTTCGTTCCATTATTTTCTAGCGTTTGAAAGCTATTACACTCAAAAGAATTTTTTTTATTGTTTAATACCGTGTAACTTCCAATGTTTTTCCCAACCTTTATGTTAGACCCTGTATAAGTGATTAACCTATAAAATAAACTTTCTTCTGTCTTTGTATTCTACATATTTTATGATTTATAATTGGATAAAGTAGGTTGGTTATACAGCATAAATGCCTCAGAAGGTAGAGGCTATCGTCCGTTGTCGGTAGATTGCGAGAAAATTCTCGTAAAAGGACGAACGCATACTGTTATTATTAGCCTAGCAACAAGGCAGCGATATTTTAACAAGTAAGCAGGCCTGACAAAGAAAAGGATTATGAAATATAGTAAAATCGAATGTGGTGATATCAGTAGTAACTTCATTGAACACAAATTTATCAGCTGCATCTCTTCTTTCTTGTCGAAATCAAAAAAAAATCAATTTATAAAGATATCTGTTTAGAGAAATGAAAAAATAATATTTGGTTCCTCAACGTTTCAAGATATCCAAAGCAAATTTTTGCGCGAAACTCAGGTAAATAACGACACAGTTCGTACAAAAAAAAACATTTAGAAAGTGTGCAAATTCCAAAGTTTATCAAATTATTAGTTATTTAAATCGTGTGCAGGGCTTATCACACTAAATACTTAAAACGTTCATTTTTAGTTATAACCTTTAACGTAATAAAATAATTTGTTAATGAAAAATTAAAGCGATGAGAGTGCTTACTGCTTGGTGTTAAAACATTTTGCCAACTCTGCTGGAAAAATCTCACCTTCCTAAATTTGCTATTACCAACGCAAATACGTACCCTTCTCCAAATGAGGAAAAATGGTCTTCGAGACATTTTCTAATAAAATTAAAGAGCACACACATTATTTTCTAGAACTCAGGCCTGAATCCATTTGTCACTTGTACCGTCTTGTACATAAAAGTAAGCTCGAAAAGAAATAAAATGTTTCAAAGGAAGAAAACAAAGGTTCAAAATAAGAATGAAAATTTACGATGTTTCGCAGAAGGTAATTAAAAAATGCGGTTATCCGACTAGCGTTTAAATTTATGGCAATAACTATTAACTTAGTGTTTTTAACAGTTAATATTCCAACGTAATTGTTTTAAGAGAAATAGTGATGTAAAAAACACCTGCGGAGTTTTATTACCGTGTGTTAAGCTTTTAGTACGAACGATAATTAGCGTTCCCCTGAATTGATACGTGCTCCTTGGAAATATTACACTTGTGAAAAATTAAATTAATTATAACGAGTTAAGTTCACATACTTGCAAATAACTTTAAGCCGCTTTTGTTATTATTGGATAATTTGAATTAGTGTCGATTTAACTGAAACACAATTGACATTTGATTTGCGCCGTCTAGGAATTACTGTCCAATGATTCGCTAACAATTGTACGATAGGTCTTCAAAGATCATTACTAGATAACAATACTGAATATCTGAAGTAAATGAAAGAACCGCATGTTTATCCAAAGCTCGGCCTATTTAATTATAACTCGATATTAGAGACCGTGTTGATTTGACTTACAACCTTTATCTTTGTTTATATCGCAATGTATTCTTTATTTTTGGTTTGAAAAAACTGAACTAAAAATCCGCAGAAAAATCGCCATAAAAAAATTTTAAATTGGCAATATTTCGAAAACTCAAAAATTTTCGGCATAGACAACCTTACACAAACTTACCCTTATTTTTAATGCTGAGTGCCTGAAAATTAACTTTTGACAATTCCTTCAATTTAATTTTTAATCTTTTTTTATCCCCTTATATTATGGGTTTTCAAAATATTAGAAAAATGGAATAAAATAGGCCCTTTTCAACAAGGAATCCAACCAAAATGAAATAAAAAAGGCTTCCTTCCTTATAGGAAAAATTTATAATAATTTTTGAGCCTGCAAACGTCATTTTTGATATAAAAACTTAAATAGGTCAAAAACGCTTAAATTTAGGTATAGGCATGATACCCAAAATGCGTCTAAAATCTTTCGCAAAATCCAAAATGCATTAATATATAGGGTATTCCATTGAAAATGAGCAAATTGACATTTACTTTGGTATAACTGGAAATACCACCATGAAAATATTTCAGCCGGATTTTCCCCATCGATACATATATATATATATATATATATATATATATATATATATATATATATATATATATATATATAGGGTAGTAATATTTATATTCTATTTTTGCTAAATCTCATACTTGACTACTCCACTGTTTTATGGATCCGTATTTTCTTCAACTACTTAGGCCACCCGCGCCACCTCACGGTTGACACATGACATTTGTTACTACAAAATGGTGAAATAGTCGAGTAATATTTGGCTGTTTGGTGATTTCTAGAATTTGAACCAATTTTTACAATCCTATCATAATATGCCTCTAAATATAATTAAAAAGTGCTAATGCTGGTTTATTTCTCCTGTTTTTCAAATATTTACTTGTTTCATATTCAATTTAAACTACATTGGTGAGTTTCTTAATAATTATAGCTTATGTTAAGACTCGAACTATTTAATTAATAATTGTAGTAGAGATGTCCTGAAGAAGAGATAAATAAATTCTAGAGTGCATCCCCAATAACCCTAGTTTGGTATATATATATATATATATATATATATATATATATATATATATATATATATATATATATATATATATATATATATTCTCTAGCATTCCATAACAGCTATAACACTCATTCATTGACAATCTTAATCTACTTTTAATCTACATAATTCTACCAATAAATAAGTGTTATAGCTGTTATATAATCCTAATTTTTCCATTTTGAATAATTGCTAAATTTTTAAATATGTTTTTAACAAATTTGGTCAATAAAAATGTCAAAACTCGAATATTGTCTGCCTTTGACCAACTATTTTTGCACATTCTATCATTTATAAATTTTTGGACACATTTTTTTTTTTAATTTTTGAGTGAAATAATTTAACTATAATAAGTTTCCTGTATTTTAGTTAAACAATTCTGACAGAACAGTCGAAAGAAGAATAGAGAATTTTCAGTTATTAAGACGTAAAGAAAAACAAAAATAAGCAATTTCATGGATTTTTTAAAAATGAATGTGACACCAAAATTACTAATCATGGCTCTGGAGAACAGTGATCAAATACCAGCTGAGTATGAGCGTTTGTTAACTGGGTACAGAACCTAATGAAGCAGAAATTGAATTCAATAAAGAAGAAGAAAAGAATTAAAGCGAAGCTAATAAATAAGAGAATCCAAAATTATTTGTTATGTTGTAGTTAATCAATTCTTACAGTACAGTCGAAAGAAGAATAAAGTGGCCAAGTGTTTAACTGTTCCCTAAATCATTCGGTATGGCAAGAGAGACCACGCTTTCCTAAGATTCGTCAGTAAAAATATTGTTGAAAAAAATTCTCTTGATGTTGTTTTGTGCCCGAGCTAAACGTTTGTGGATGTCCTTTTCAGACAATAAAGGCGTTTACCTCATTATTCTATATTTAAAGTCATTTTCATCAAATCTCCGTCAAAATACTTTATCCTTACCGCAAATTGAGATATGCATTTTTTTTGGAATACTTGAATAATTAACTTATCTTGATTTTTTGCAGTAGCACGTCTTAAGCCACAATGTGGAAGATTATGGATATTTTTTCTCGATTATACCGTTTCACCCACTTCTGTATGGAAGATAATGATGTTATTTATTTTGCAGCGATAGCATAAGACATTTTTTGGCGTTTTTCGTGTCTACACAGAAAAACTACTTTAAATATTTTATAATTCACGCTCATTATGAATATATCTGATAGACTTTACGAATATCAATCAACTGACTATCTCGAAAGAATTTAAAACATAAACTACGTTTAAGATCTATACAGAGAATTGTTTATAAATAACGTAGAACTATATCAATAAAAAAACACAAGAACAATTAAGGAAAAATAAGTCAAACTAGTGATATGTATAAAAATGGACGTAGAAGAGATTATATTAGACCATTTGCATCAAAAATTTATATAGCTTCGAGAAAACCAGGTGTAGCAGAAATTAGCAGTTATCCATCGCGGCTTTTCCTGCACTCAAGACCCCCGGGAACTTTAAGGAAGACGGTCGAAATTTTATTGAACCCCATTCTTACGTACTTTTTCGTGAATATGTTCCAGCGAAAAACTCTTATTTTAATAGCCTCAACACTAATAGTTCAGAAACAGTTAATTACCTAATACAAAGTAATTCATTACAGTGTGAATAGTTCAAAGAGTATTAATTAATGAAAATAATGCATCTTAAAACATGAAACTCGACTTATTCCAGCGTGATACAGAATTTATTTTCTGACGTTTATGACTATTTTACTCAAATAATGCGCTTTTCAAATATACACATTATAATGAATTATCTAGTTATTTATCATTACTGATTAATCACGTAATAATTAACTTCATATTGTATATTTGTGCTGAGGTCTTTAGGACTCTCAGAAAAATTTGATTGGACCTTATTTATTATGATTTTTTGAATATCACAAAACCTAAATGAATAAGCAATTACGCAAAAATAATCTGATTAACGTCATTCGAAATCCATCAGAGTTGTTAATTAAATTACTTTTCAAATATTCATTTCATATGTTTTTTCGGATTATTGAAAAATCGAATAAATAATGAACTGCGTATGGTAAATAAAAGTGATTAGTTCCTGGGCCCCCAGGGGTGCATGTACGTGCCTTTACAGAGTTTATTCTCTAAACCCGAAATAGCTGACATTTTGGTGCTCTGCGACCTAAGAAAAGAGAACGGGAGAGGAGAAGGGTTATGGAGGAACGATTTTGGATGGCTAATACGTTACGCCATAATAGTTAACTTACTTTTTTCTCTATTATTTTGCTTCTATTTATAATACCAACGTCAAAGAAATTTTATACTATTTTTGCAAATTGCCCCTACATAGTAATGAAATTTGATAAAAATCCATGCAAGGGTCTTATCGTTATTATCTGGCTAGATAAACATATTTTAACTATTTTCAGCTTTACAAAAAGGAATTTCGTTGGCAGAATGTATGATGCCAAAAATCATGTTCTTATAGTAAAATCAACGTTTTCCTGTTTTTTCCTTTTAAAATGCGAATTTCAAATAATCAAATAAAAAATCGAGTTCATATCTCTATTAAATTTATTACACGACAATTTACCCCATCTCGCCCTTATGGAGTGCGAATTTTAAAAGATCCTTTTTTAGAAAATGCCTATAAAGTGCTGCCAACCTTTTCCCAAAATTTCAATAATTTATGCTGTGCTCTGATATATCAGTCAATCAGGATAATGCCGCTTTTCAGTACAGATAGGATTTGGTCATTATTAAAGCCGATTTAAAATCTAGGATATAGGTTATATCAAGAACAGGAGAAATTTACATATAAACATTCAAGAATCACAAGTGAATGAAGAAATATAATATGTTGACAATTATGATTAAAAACAGAAAAAGTTTTTTTCCATATGAAACTTGAGTATTTTTGAAAATAGGTGGATCAAAATCGTGAAACGAAAAAGGTAGCGATTTTAGGAAAAGCTATATGATATTAAATGCTGGCTAAAATGATGGTTTTATGGGGGGAACGAGTTTGGCTATTTCCTCGAAATCAAAGAGCACTGACTGCCACGACAACATGTATTATAAGCTTTTTTAACGAAAACAAACAGAAGCAGCTTGCAAAAAAAAAACGTTACGAGAGTGCACTGAAGGAAAGCAAAAGAATACATGGAAAAAATTATCCTAGACTGATGGAATAGAGAAAAAGTACAGGATGTTCAAGTGGACACTCTAATTATTTTGACTACATAAATTGGTGAATATATTTTAGGTGAATTTGATGATTCAGAAACTGAACAGTTTTAGAGCTACTTTTAGTTATTTACATATTATTTATTTGCCATTTTTTAATTTTATAATAACAGTTTTATTAAATAACTGGATATGGTCATAATTTAACTTATAGTGGCATTATAGTGGTTCTTCTTTAGGCCTTTGGAATTAGTTTTCTTTTATATAAAAAATCCTACTAGAAATTTCATTGTGAAGAATTCTTGATTCAAGTGTTATAAATGATATACTAGAAAGAAAATCAATTTTCGAGAGAGTTTAACTAACAATAAATAATTAATATGGAAAATCGTATTGCTTTTTATGTATGACTTTATATATCGAAAGAAGTAGAGGAAAAAATTAGCAACGAACATTGTTCTTTATTAAATTACTTGTAAAAGGAAACACAGCGTGGAAGGTGTAAATTACACAATAATTGTTAATTTCATAATTTAGTAATTAGGGTTACAAAACAGATCAAGTAAAATTGAAAATATGGAAAAGGGTAGTGCGTATATATCTAAATTGTCTTCTCAAATTTTGTCATAAATTTCATGGTATTTGAGATAAATCGATAACTATTGTAAAAGAGATAATTTATTATAACTCTGTAAGAGTTTAAACAATTAAAATTCAGGTTCGATTTTGCTTGAGTATCAAGCGGCATACTTAAGTTTTAATAAATCATCGAGAAACCATGATTTCTTAATTATACGTGATTAAAGGTTAATTTCTAATAAAACCCGTGTATTAATAAATTAATCTTGACTGCAAATTTTGTCGGATTAAAATGCAAGTAGATGCATTTGAAGGTTAACATTTTTATTCATAATTAAAGAAAGTTAAAATCCCATCAAATGAAAGTAAGGTAGTTTTTCTTCAACTAAAAAATAATTAGCATTCTCAAATTATACAAAATGGTACACTTGTATAAAAAGCTTAAGTTCATATTTATGGTTATTAAGGTAAATATTCCAGTAAGCTACACAGGCCTGGTGGTTCGCACTTGTGTTTATTTTTTATATTTATAAGCTTTAAAAAAAATCTATTATGAGTCCGCATCAATAAACTAGAGCTATATATATATATATATATATATATATATATATATATATATATATATATATATATATATATATATATATATATATATATATCTATATATATATATATATATATATATATATATATATATATATATATATATTAATCATATGCAGAAAACTATCGCATCAAAGAAACGCCTCCTTTTTTATATTTGGATGTGGTTTGGTTGCTGAACGCGTGTCGAATCGAGCTCTCCGGATTTCAGTCAGTCGTCGAAAGCGCCAGACTTGTCTGATGTTGTCCCTAAAATCGCTATAGTATACGATGTCTTCATAAAGCAGGGACTATAACAAGGACTATAACAATCTTAGGCGAGACGTTTCCAAGTATAAATTTATATCGCTAGACCGTAACGTGATGCGTGTCTGGTCCTGTAACGAGCGCTATCGTGGTTCATTTCCACCAGGTCGCTATTTGTCGTTGTTATAAGGTGGATTTAGAAAGTGAAAAGTCGTTTCTAAGTTTTTTCTACCTTATTGAACCGCAACGCAGGGGGGTGCGGTGAGAGTCCCTCCTAGACCACCCGACCAGATAGGAAATCTGGCCGCCTCACCTTTCTTCTCGCTCACCGGGGCAAAGGGGAGTGAATGATAAAAGGGGCTTTCATTTCTTCTGTTTACTTCGGAAATTGAAGTAAAGTTTGCTTCCAAAAATAAGCATTTGTTGGCTATGCATAAAGCATGATGAATATTTGTGCTTGGAATGCTCCAAGGTTGAGATTTTGAGAGAAAATCAAGAATTGGGTAAACTAAGCATTACGGTGAATAACACTTAGCCAGGGGAAAATTGCAAGTGTTTAAGTTTATAGGCCTTTTGTTTTATGTTTGTATTTTCCGCAAAGAAAATTTAGAAAAATTTTTGTAATAAAATTACCGCAAAAGAAATTGTTCTACAACTTTCCGCATGAAGATTATGCATAAATTTGAATATAAAATCCGCCACGGGGTTGTAAGGTAATGCGCATATTGAAAATCAGGATTAGAAATTATTACGCAATGAATAGTTTTAGCGTTGTTTTTACCCATGTGTTTAATTAGCGTATGATGTGTGTAACTATAACTATCTGTACATATCTTTCCTTGTAATCTATTCCTAAACGTCGTAAATATAACAGTCCATTCAACTCTCGCAAGGGATACATCTTATAAACCTTCCATGTGTTATAAGCTGCCTTTAATTCCCGCAGTTAAATTCAGTGAAGAGGGATAAAAATAAAATCCAAAATGATATTTCAGCAACCGACCTTTTTTCCCGGGTATTCCCTGCTTGAATCCCGAAAACAAGGCGTTTTCGTGTTCTGAAATATATCATAAAACTGAAGATGCTTTTCGCAAAAGTAACTAAAAAATGTAGGGGTAACAAGGAACAGATCATAAGAAGTTTGGTATTCGAAAACAAGTATGGGTAATAGAACGCTGTGAAAAATGTATGGTTAACAAAGTTGCTAAAAACAGTATTAGTAACTGTGGACTTGAAAATTTTATCTAAGCGAAAAGTGAATATAATATTATGAAATAATATTATAGGAGTGTTATAATGAATGAATATGAATTTGTTTTGGAAAAATTTGAATGAATTTTTCTGGAAAAATATGATATAGGCAATTATACCATATTTGTGGATTTGAGGTTATGTTTTGTTTGAGTATTGGGAAACTCATGTTTAATTCGAATTGAATCGCGAAGTTCATGTCGGTGATCCGCTACTACAACGCCAGTTCGCGTATGTAGTCTCGAATATCACCCGACTTTCGAACTATAGTGTCTGAGAGCCCTGTAGTTGTGAAAACTTACCTAGGCGTTCGTATGCAGATACTACCTAAATTCCAAAACTATGTTTTATACAAGGGGAATTCTCAGACACCGTATTTAATCCGAGTTGTTTGCATTTCGCTTTAAAAATCTTCTTGAATCTTTGGTTTTTCACTATCTAAGTGCAAGTGATAGCTACTAAACGCCCAAAGACTCCGAAAATATGATTTTAAGTTTAACGAAGCGAAGACTGGACGTTCTTTGAAGACTTCGATGCCTTCAAAAAGACCGTCGTGGTTGTTGTATGGAGGTACTGGAACTGGTAAGCGCTACGGCCGTTGCTTTCTGTGCTTCCGATAGATGTAGAATCGAGAAGAGCGATGCTTGTGATCGACGTATTTTATAGTAACTTTTAGGCCAGGCCTTTAAAGTTAAAATCTACGAATGAGAATGCTGGATTTCGTTCCATAAGCACTAATGCTTTTTGAACTGTGAATTTGAAAAGGAAATCATGTTTGAAACTTGGTGAAATGTTGTTTTTCACGTGTAGTATGATCCATGGTGATCTGATAAATATCCGTTTTTTAAGTATTGCAAACAGATGTATACAACAAAACACCGTATATTATTTGAAAATTTAATAAATTAGGCGATATTGAAAATAGCGAGCTTACATTGACGGCCATATGCCTGTGAATCTTAAGTATTTGGCTAAGAAAGTTTGACTCTCTTGTCAGCATGATAATAATGAATATAAGTATTTTTTCTATATCGAATAAGTTATATCGTAATGATGAGTACATTTACCGATGTCTCAAGACATGACATAATGATAAAAAATATTATTTATATTAAAAAATTACTTTATTTTTTTATTTATTGGTACATAAAAATATAAATGTGACCAGTGATTGGCCTGCATATACCTGGAATTGGAGCAAACTGTTCGCCGGTGAGAATGTTTGGTTGCTGTGTATCAGAGTGCTCCGATATGAAAATTAAATTTATTTCAATTTGCATCATGAATGTAAGTAAATTATTTTTAGTAACTATAATATATAGTAATTTTAGCGTATTATTTTTATTAACTATATATATTTTTAACAACTATAATATATAGTAATTTTAACGTATTATTTCAAGTAATTGTGGTACGGTTTCGTGGATATTTAATAGTATTTATAAGATCATAACTTCTAAACGCAAACGACTAGAATGTAAGTAAACAAACACGAAATGATATAATTGTATGTTCGAGCAATATAAAATAAAATATTTAAATAATTATTTATTTGTTTGCTTATTTAATTATACTTAAAGCCTTAGCGTAAAACCCTATTACGTTAATTTTAAATCACGAGGTCGTGTACTTATAAATTTTCACTTTTAAAACACTTCAATTATTTTACAAATCATCGGTTACGTTTTTAAATATTAGATTGCATTATTCACTGATTATTTCATTTTGTTTGTTAACTTAATTATATTTTTAATTTGAACGTATGTTTTTAATTTAAGAGCATACAAAGTAAGTATATAGCATACATGCAAGTTAAACATAGTGCCATGCATTGGTACACGCAAAACCGTAACGAATAATTGAATAATAAATTATTTTTGATTGTATACATTTTGATATCATATTGACTGAGTCCTAAATTTTCTAAGCTGCATATTAAAAAAAATTGAAATCGAAATTTATTATTTCACTCATTCAAAGGAAGCAAACACCGTGCGCTTGCTTCTAAGTTATCTGCCATTGGGACATTTACCTTACAACAACTCTAAATGAAGTCAGACCTTGTATTGATGAAAAAAAAGTTCATGTTTAGAGTTGCATTGACTAAAACTAGTATTGCGCATTCATTCTCTAAAAATGATAAGCAAACTTCAAAGAGCGTGCTTAAAAATATATTCTATAAATCCATTCGAGCATAAGCCAGATGATAGATCCCGACAAAATGCTCTCTTTCTCAAGTTGGGGTAGAGTGAGTAAAAAATTAATTCTACTTTGTCAAATTACAAGATTAAGTTTATTTAAACAATTTAAAAAATGTTGCATTTATTCATTGAAATTTCCAATTTTTTTAATGACATTGAAAAATCATAATATTAGACTTAACAAAATTAGTTTAACTTCATTCATTTTAAATAGAATTCTTTAACATATATGACTTAAAATAGTGAAATAGTTAAAATATAAAACTACGCATATGTTACAAATTGCTATCATCCTAATAAGTAAAGAAACAGGATGTCAGTACTAATACGCGATTTTATCAATTCTTGGTGATGTCGAGCGATTTTTGAGTTAACTACTGATATATTTTTATGCATCTGTTATAATTTAATTGTTTTTCAAATTACTTTGTTATAAATATCAAAATGAAGATAAATTTTATACAAGCCGACAAGAGTAACCTTCCCATAGTGGATGCACTTATGATGAACTTTTCTTTAAAAATAATTCTGATTTTTATGCTACGAGACTCAAAAACGTGAAAACGGCAATATATTTCTTCTAACTTATTTATTTGAAGAAATCACTCAAAAATCATATCAAAAACTTAACGATATAGGTTGTCAACAATAAGTTTGCGTGTGATTATAACAAATTACTTTGGTACTATAAATCTGTAACTGCATCGAGATTCCGGAACTTGCTCAGCTAAATGGAAAATACGAGGTTTGTCCCAAAAATATCGAACCTACCTTCATATCTCCGCATTAGTGTTATTCTGTATCATCCGGTGAGTGGCATTCTTCAAAGTAGTCCCCATTTAATTGAATAACATGTTCCCAGCGGTGTTTCCTCTTGCTGAAGCAGTCCTGGAGGTCAGTTTTTGGAATTGCCTTCAGTGCATTCATCGCATTAGTTTCAACCATCATTTTTAATCTGGGAAAGAGCCAAAAGTCGCAGGGAGCTACGTTGGGACTATACGGAGGCTGGTGAAGCTGTACGCCTTGGTGCTTTGTTAAATATTGCTGCACAAGGTTCGATGAATGCGCTGGCGCATTTTCGTGGTGAAGCAGCCAATCACCGCTTGTCCAAAGCTGTGGCCGTTTTCTTCTGACTGCGTCACGCAATCTTTTCAATACTTCAACGTAGTATTCTTTAGTAATCGTGTGACCTCTCGGAGCATATTCATGGTGCACAACACCTTCATAATCAAAGAAAACAGTCAACATTGTCTTCACTTGGCTCCGACTTTGACGTGCTTTTTTTGGTCTTGGCGATTCAGAATGCTTCCACTGTGAAGACTGTAGCTTTGTTTCTCTAAATGCCTTATTCATCATATTAATCGTTTTCGAGCAAGTTTTTCCAAGATTAAAGCAAAACTTAATCCAAATTCGTTGATCCAATTTTTCCGTCATTTTTTACAATAACAAAATGCAACAAACTTGATCCAAATTCGTTGATCCAATTTTTCCGTCATTTTTTACAATAACAAAATGCAACAAACGAAAAAAGACACTGTAAACAAACGCACACGGTTCACGAACTAACACGTCCAGTCGGTAACTGCGCACATCAACGAGTACGTGAAGACTTACTGGTGACGCCCATGCCCCACAGAGGTCGCTCGGGAAGTTTTGAGGCGGACATATGAATGCAGGCTCGATACTTTTGGGACAAACCTCGTATGCCCTGAGCATAAAGTGAGAAAAGCTCTACAATTTAACAATGATATTAGATGAGAACGAGAGCAAAATTTTAAGTAGCCACAATTGCCCATCTTGAACTAGAGGTTGCCAGCATGCGGTTGCCTTTTTGATGTGAGCCCATAGAAGTGCAGATCCCCCTTGCACCCTTGTAAAATGAAACTGAAATGAATCTACTTTGTAGTAGAACTTCTCTTAAATACATTACTGTGCGCAGTAGATATATAGTAAAAAATGCCTACACCATCCTAGTTCACCAGCGTTTTTAACAGAATTTCTAACAGAAGCAAAAAAGACTGCGAATCATCAAGATATCAGAGTAACTACGAGCATACTGGTGTCATGCAATGTTCGCTGCATCATTTTATAATAAGACAATGTACATACATGTAGATGTAAATAAATTTGAAGAGTCGATGAGGGACAAGTTGTTTCTGAATCTGTAATTTCTTAAAGTTCGGTTAAGCCTTTCATTCTAATCAATAAGATAATAATAATGCCTTTGTCCTAGAAATAATAATTTGAGGTCTATATAGATTATGTACGCGAGATAAAGCTTTAGAAATCGAATATTGATCAAAATTTGTAATAGTTCAATCGTAAAATATTTCAATAATATACAAACATACATTATAAACATCTATATATCTAGAGCCTCTATGAGCCAGTTCTAACCAATGTTTTTGCCTTTTAGGATCCTTTAGAACAGAAACATACACCTTTTCTGGAGTGCTTAAGAACGTATGTGCATTATGCCACTACGCACCATTTATAAACCATTTAATTTAATTGTAAATAATTAAAAAAAGGTATGTGAATTAACATTTTGAATAAAAAAATAATATATACAGGGTGTCCAAGATAAGGATCCTAACCATGGGGATCTCGGAAACAGTTGGAGATACGAGGTCGGTTAAATTAAACGCAATTTAAAAATTTTAAAAATTCAAAATACTTCCGGAGATTTCCGGAAAAAACCGAATTTTGGCAAAATCGTTTTTAATTTTTGTAGGCTTTATTTAAAGAAATATCAAAAAATAAAAGGTAGATTCTTCTTGCCACTTTTTATTTTTTATAATTTGGTCTAAACAAAATTTAAATCCGACGTTTCGTTTCTGAGATACCATCATGAACTTTCATTTTTTATATGGAACAAAAAAAAGTATCCCATGTATTTGATAGCATTTTTTATTACAAATTCAACGGTGTATCACACTTGCATATCAAGTGTGTAGTTCATTGGCTTTTATAAAACTGATATACCTTTCTCTCTCGCTCTCATGGAGCTCTTATGGAAAGTACTTGAACTACGTATTCGATATGCAAGGGTGATACATCGTTGAATTTGTAATAAAAAATGCTATCAAATACATGGGATACTTTTTTTTGTTCCATATAAAAAATGAAAGTTCATGATGGTATCTCAGAAACGAAACGTCGGATTTAAATTTTGTTTAGACCATATTATAAAAAATAAAAAGTGGCAATGAGAATCTACCTTTTATTTTCTGATATCTCTTTAAATAAAGCCTGCAAAAATTAAAAACGATTTTGCCAAATTTCGTTTTTTTTCCGGAAATCTCCGGAAGTGTTTGAAATTTTTAAATTTTTTTAACTGCGTTTAATTTAGCACTAAATTGCGCAACTTTTCTCTAATTTAACCGACCTCGTATCTCCAACTGTTTCCGAGATCCCCATGCTTAGGATCCTTATCTTGGACACCCTGTATATTTACTTGGCTATTTTTTAAACTGCAGATTTTGTTGCATGGATATTTATTTAGGCAAAAACAAAACTTAATACTTTATGATGAAATTGTCCATTACGGAGATAAAATTAGTTTTTCACTATCTTACTCTAAACTGTCATCTCAGGAAAAGTCCTACGAAAGACCTGATTCTCCCGGTCCAAAATATTAGCCTCTTTATTCTATTGATGACCCCCATATATTTTTATCTCTAAGGTATTTTAGATTATGACTTACTTGTTACTAGTTTTCCTCTTTTTATTTTCTCTGCTCAGTATTGATCTCGGTTAAGTACATGCGTTCTGAATTTCTTTTCAAAGCTGTATGTCGGAGAAATCAAACAAACCATGGTTTAGCGTTACTTTGATTACTATAATATGACGTCATACGTGGCACGTGACTAACGCCATTACTCAAATTACGTTGCGGCATGCTTTTTTACCAAACATTCTAGTAGTGTACATTAAATGTAATAAAAAATAATACGAAGTTTTATCGGGCACCTTTGCTTTATTTCAAATTTATTGTATAAAGCGGATGTTTCGGTTTTCAAATTATACTTGCGCCACCTATACTAATCTTGCATTTTCTAAGAATGATTGGTAAATAAGTTACAGGAAATAAATATAAATATTAAGTTGTGCATTATTGCATGCCCATTTGTTTATGTTCTTCTATGTGCCTCATTATCTTTTAAATTTCATTAAATAAATGCAAAAATACTATAAACAAATTTTAATTTGTTTAAATAAATTAATTCTTGTAATTTAAGGGAGTAGACCTTATTAACCGAGTTCTAACAGAAAGAGGTGCTCAATTCGTCGAGTATGTATGTTTTTTTTATGTATGTACACCGATTACGCCGGAATGGCGGCACCGACTTGAATGAAATTTTTACGTTATGTTCAGGAAATTACTGTTATGGTCCCATATTTTTTTGGATGAAATTGGTGCAGTAATATCCAAGATGGCGCTGACAATATGGCGGCCAAAGAAATTAATTTTGTCTGAGTTTCTCCAAAATTGGTATGGGAGAATTTTTGGGGTCGTACTCAATGAATTTGAAATTATTTTTAAAAAATTCAATATAGTGGATCCAATATGGCGGACAAAAAAATTAAATTTTGTCTGATTTTCTCCAAAATTGGTACAAGGGAGTTTTTAGGGTCGTACATAACTAATCTAAAATTATTTTTACAAAAATTCAATATGGCGGATCCAATATGGCGGAAGAAAACATCAGTTTTGTTCGATTTTCTCCAAAATTGGTACGGCGGAGTTTTCGGGGTCGCACATGACGAATCTAAAATTATTTTTAAAAAATTCAATATGGCAGATCCAATATGGCGGACAACGCCATCAATTTTGTTCCATTTTATCCAAATTGGTATGGGGTAGTTTTCGGGGTCGTACATAACGAATCTAAAATTGTTTTTCAAAAATTCAATATGGCATATCCAATATGGGGGATAAAAAATAAGTTTTGTCTAATTTTTAAAGGTTCTACATCTCTTGATTTTGTCTAAAATCAGTATTGGGGGATTTTTGTTAGTGTTAGTTGCGAATTTAAAATATTTTTTGAAGAACTCAATGTGGCGGATTCAACATGGCATCCTAAAAATTTTACATTTTTCGTTCAAAACTGATATAGAGAATTTTTGAGGGTGTAAGTTACGAATTTAATAGTATATTAAAGTGGGACTGAATCGTTTTTAAGGATGCAAATAGCAAATATAAACTGATTTTAAGAAAATCTAATATGTCAGAGGCAATATGACGGTCTAGAAATTTTGAATTTCTGGATTTCATCTAAAACTGATACTAGGGGGCATTGAAGGATTTAGATCTAGATTACATTAAGACGTTAAAATTATTTTTTTGAAATTCAATATGACGGATACAATATAGTGAGTTGAAAATTTTACCTTATTCGCATTTCATCAGATTTGGTATTTCGGTGTTTTCGGTGTCGTGTATTACGAATACGAAGTTAATTTTTTACAATATTAGGTTGAGAAGGTAGTGAGGGAGTAAAAATTTTAAGTTTTCCGATTTTGTCTAAGATTGATATTGCGGGATTCTTGGAGCGTATACAAACTCAATATGCACTATAAAATATATCAAGCTAAGAAATTTACGTCTTAAGTTCTTTAAATATCGATTTTGGAAGGTGCTGGGGCCTATATTACCAATCTAAAATTAATTTAAAATTCAAGATAGTGGATTTACTATGACAGACTAAATATTTGTTTGATACAATTTCACCGGTTTTTGTAGAACTCTAAAAATCAAAGAATTTTTAGTGGTTCATTTTAGGGTGATTACAACTTTGGATAAAATGGGTACTTTCTTGCCACCTTGGAGTCATTGCGAGGTACACTAATCTCGATTAGTACTTGGTTCAAATAATTTATGGATATCATAATGAACTCAAAACTAAAAATCGAAAAATAAAATTTTTATAAAAAAAATTGAGCCGACTTCTAAAAGTGCGCTAAAAAGAGAAAAATAACTATAAATTTCTATATGAAATTGAAATTTTTGAAGTCGGCGCCAAGTTATTTCTAAATGAAACAAATAACTACTAATATATACAAATTATGGTAAGAAAGTAATTACAAAGTATTGTTAATCTGTTTAGCGAATCCCATTTTGTCAGGTATTAGTTTGACGCCGACGTCAAAAATTTCAATTTCATATAGAAATTAATAGTTATTTTTCACTTTTTAGCGCACTTTTAGAAATCGGTTCAATTTTTTTTTATAAAAATTTTATTTTTCATTAGCTTTTTCATTAGCGTTTCCCCAGATTAAAAAAAAAACCTTCTTAACACTTAACCGAAGAATTTCCCACAATAAAATTTCTGGTAGGATTTTTTGCAAAAAGTAGTCCTTGGATACTTAATTTAACTGGCCTACTTGACTATACATGGGAATTAATGTCTTGCCGGATTCAGTGGTTTTCTTTTGTTCTTTTTCAAAGTCATCTATTAAATTGAGAACTATTTCTTTAGCCTCTATCTTTATTTTATTTTATATCGACTTAGAATAATTAATAATCTAGACGTGATCATATATAATATATCTGAAACATAAACACTAGACAATAAAAAGATTATACATAAAATAATAAATTTGTTTTATTTATCTGATTTTCTACATTTACTTTATTTGTTTCATTAATCAATTTTAATAACCAAAATATTCAAAATCGGTCTCGTATCATGCAACAAGATGAACGCACCTCAAACTAATTTTGTAATGAAACATATCAATGCACAGTGCTCGTCTTTTTCATTATGCCTATCAATTTCAAATAAAGTGTTAAACTATTTTCATTAAAGCCTCTGGAAATCAGCTATCAGATATCACCATATGATTTGTTACATATAGAAATGTTTCTGGAAGCTCTGAATCTATTAATTCGATTCGAAAACCATAACTCGCCTAGTTCAACGGAGGGCTATTTATACTTAGCCCTAAAAATGTTTTGCAAGAAAGAGTTTAATAAAAGAATGTAATAATTTGTTTATATTTTTTGTTACGAATTTTGCGCCATATAATAAAAATTGTAAAGAAAATAATGTATGGATCTTGATTTATATTTATAACATACAGATGAGGAAAGCCTTCTACGAGATATCGATAGCAGTGAATTTTATTATGCAATTTCATCTCTTAAAACTGTTGTCGCAATATCACAACATTTCGAGCCCCAAAGTAAACAGGGTGTATCATCATAAACTTTGCTGCTAAATAATTTTTCCCGAAGCATTTTCATCCAATGAATTTCATCTTAAAAGTGATCTTGAAGATTATTTCAAGGTCAAATGCTTTTTTTGAACATTACAATTATCCAGATGAAGGTTGGTGATTATGAAGTGTCGGATCTAACTGTGGACTAATATTCAGTACCAATAATTTGACCCATAATGACTTGGAAATGTAATTTTCACTAATAATGCAAATATATATGTAAATAAGAAATTGTGAGTTTATCGACTTAAAACTAGGTGTTCTTATATAATTAGCACGACGTGACCTTCAAATGACTTTGAATATAAAAGTCAAGATAACCAGTTTTTTAACCCTCCGCTGATGCCAACCCTTGTTATTTCTACTATGAAGTGAATAAACCAATTTGGACGCTAAAAATGACCTTAAAAAAATAGACGATCAGTCACAGATAAGTTAGGCACTCGACAATAATATCTTTTAACCTTCAAATTACCTTTAAATGAATTGAAAACCTATAAATCATTTATAGAGTGGGATGCGCAACTTTTCCCACTTTGCATTCTGTAATAAACAGGGTTCAAATTTTAAAAGAGAACGTGCCTTTAAAATTACCTTCAAAACCACTCTCAAGGTCAAATTCAATATCACCGTTGGATGTCTCTCTCGAAATCCAACAATTTTTATTCGAATAATTTTTTATGAAAAAGCTTGGGTAAAACATATTCAGGTTCAACTTTTGTAATGAGATACCTTGTATTGTTATATAATCTGCAACTTCACTTGTTTTCGTAATTTAGCGATAGCTTTTAGAATATTCATTACATTACATGTAACACTAGCATCTGGGAACAAAGGTTTTGGTCGAAGCTAATTAAAAATTTCTGTCCCAATAAAAGTTGATAAGGATTGCAATTATCTATATCGAATATGATCTAACAATAAGCCATCCAAATTTTTAACCTTAAATATAAAAACTAAAAAAAAAGTTAATACTAAACCGTTAAAAATGTATATTTTTAAGAGACGACTACTCCTCTAAGGCTTTATATTTCGATTTTTACCCTTAATTTTTCTATGCAAGGTAGTAAGATATTAAAAGAGACCGATTAAATTATATCACAAATTTTTTCGAAATGAAAGAGATAGGCTGTGTTCACAGTGAAAATTTATTTTGGGCAATAAGTCATATTTCTTATGAACCATGTTGAGATTTTCAGTGAAGGGCACTAGTTACATACACTGGATTTAACTCATCTAGGAATTTTTTCTTACCCGTAAAATTAGCTACCTTTCCGAGAGAGGCATTATTTTTATGCTAAAGAGATATACCTACTCGAAATTTTTATGTTGCCAATCATTTTCGAGATTAAACATCGCAATGTGCTGAAAGTAATCAAATTTATTAAATTCGAAAAAGGGTACTGAGCAAAATATGGCGATTAAAACCATACATTATACACTGACTGTACACAGCAATGGTAAGACTCATGATAACCGACGGTCGGTTGTATAGTGAACAAAAGCCACTCATAGGGGAACCATTCTGGAGCTCTCTAAGCTCCAGAGACTGACCTGTCAGGCTGGAACAAAACAAGATCTGGTAGACTAGACCTATCGTGGAACACACCGACGTCAAAGGTATAGTGACGCACTCACTGTTGGAGATGGGCAGTGATACCGTGTCAAGAGCATATAGCTTTGATAAACCCTATATCATGTAGACTGATTGGAAGACAGGATCTGATCAATCACTAAGTTAGTAAAGAAACCTAGTCTGGTTTACAGACGAATCCAAACCTAACCATGGTATAGGAGCCGGAATACACAAAATCACTCCTGGACTTAGTATAAGTAAGGAATTGAGGCAGTGCACCATAATATTAAAGGCAGGAATAATGCAATTAATACCTGTTTCAAGAGAATCTGATAAGGAATCAGAAGTAGGACTGTTTTCATCTTCTCCAATATTTAAAAAGCGCTAAAAGCGCTAGCATGTCATCAGATAAAATCTTAAACTAGTCTGGGAATGTCTTCAAAACTGGCAAAACACAACGAGGTTACTCCTTCATGTATCCTAGACAATGAAAAAGTAGAGCAAGTTGCAAGATAAAAGTCTGCTACCATATTTATGGGACCAGAACCAGTATTAGACATTACCAAGACTGTTATTCGTCGGTAGATATCCTGCTGCAAAGTTCTAAGTTTAAGTGGATTTGGCTGGTGACAGGACTAATAACCAGCCCCAATCGCTTAAGGAAACATTGACATGTAGACTATGTGATGAAGGGGATGAAACTACCTCACACATTATCTTCGAATACAAAGCTCCAATCTACTTAAGGCATCTTCAAGGATCGATCAATCCTGCTTGCTTATACCCAGAGGACAAACTAGTGAACAGGCTACTGAACTTGATTAAGGCCACTAATATATTCACATAGAACAGGTTGCAGGGTAAGAGCTTCTTAACCTTAACCTGCTATATCGTTCAATCAATCAGTCAAATTCGTGTTTTAAATAATACCTTACAATAAATAAAAATAATGGAGTAAAGACAAGATCATTTCAGTAAATGTTGAAAATTGTCACCGTTCACCTTTAATACGTATTATTAAATTTTCAGGTAAATAATTTCTTACTGATACAAAAGTTCTTTGATTGTTTTTAATGAAGGGAGTTCCGACTACTTGAATCTTTTGTAAAAGTTTATCACATATTAATTGCATGTTTATAAACTACGTCATGTAGCAAATAAAGATCGAGTTAATGTCTGGGCTACGAGGAGGACAAGAAAATTAACTATCGTCACTACCGCGACCAATTCACTGATGAGAAAAACATTAATTAAGATGATTCAAACTACAAGGGGAAATCTAGGTGGTGCTCCATCTCTCATAAGTCACTTATTATGCCTTATGTGTTTAAAGGTACATCGTCTAACAGATTGAATAAGTAATACTCTAAAAATTGTAAATATGCATTACCATTAAGTCTGTGGAAGTTTTATTGAGTTTATTAAGAAATTGTCGATGATACCGTACCAAATTTTTACCAACTCTTGTTGAAAATACCTTACTCTCGATAGTAGTCCATTTTCAAGAGTACAATAGTGATTCTTTCTTCAGTTAAAAATTCAACATCTAGTGAACGTCGCTTCGTCAGTAAATAATATTATTTTTAAGAATGGTGGGTTTTCATTTTTTTATTTAGTAAGAATTGAAAGAATTCCATTCTAGATGGTATGTTACTTTCCATTTAATTTTGTACAGCCTTAATAATGATACTACGTTTCTACTTAGACAGTCTGCGACAGTGGTGTTTTATTTATCATAGTAGCAGCTTACAAGGCCCTAAGGTTTAAACAGGGATTATCTGTAATATTTCCCAAAATATCAATTAAATTACTATACAAACGTAAATACATTGAAATATAACTAGATCTGTTTGAACTCGCGCAACACGACTATTATCATTTTCTTGAGTATAGTTACAGAACATAACTTTATATAATAAAATAGCAATAATACTTTATCAACTTAATAATCAAAAAACAGATCAGATTCAATTTTTTTTTAATTTGAATTTAAGAAATTTTATCGGTTTAGATGCATTGTGATATTTAAATGCAAATATCTCGAAAACGGTTGGGAATGTAAATACCGCTAAAGATTGCTAAAAAATAACGCTTCTTACAGAAACATGCCTGATTTAAGGTTCATAAATTCTTACTAGTTATCGATAAAAACATAATATTGCTGACTTTAAATACACGTTAAATACTTTTCAAACTGTGGCTTATTATCCAAAATAAATTTTCACTTTGAACACCCTTTATTTTCTTAACAAGTATTTTATATCTAGTGTCTTTATTTGCCTTATGGCTCGGTGGTTATTAGGCATCCTGTATAAAACAAATAGACGTTTGTTGACATTTAAAAAAACAATAAACTTATAAAACAAATTATAGCAATACTTTAGCTTTTAATACTAATATATTACGTTTTGTACTTCACATTTTTTGTTTGTTTTTTCTTTAAATTTTTTAATTTTAATATTTAATATGAGGTAACGGAAAAATATCTAATTTAATGTTTACGTAAATTTCTTGTTTATTAAGCTAATGATTTTAATTGTACCTACAGTACATACAACAAAAAAGTTTACGTGTGTTATTGTTATTAGCCTTTTTTTCTAACGTATTTTAATATATATATTAGACAATATACAGTTTTACTTTTTAAAGATGTCCTCATCAGTTACATCATGTTAATTCCGTCATCAAATATTATAAAAAGATACTGGATAGATTTATGACATAACGAACATCTAAAAAAAATACAAATACTGTTACTATTTTTATATCATGAGGGGAGAGGCAAATAAACAGATCTTAAAATATATATCAAAACTTATTTCGGTTATTTAAAAAAAAATGTTCAGTTTATAAAGTAAATATTTGGCAATAGAAAGAAGCTTGATGGATAAACAAAACTTTCAATATCGGTTCGGATAAAAATTCAATATTTCCTTGACTGCTCTATTACTGACGTTGTCACTGTATTTTGTGTAGAACATAACCTATTCCATATTCAGGATCGTATAGGTTTAGGGGAACGATCCACAACACAAATATTATATAAGCCAAGGGAATAGAAAGAATTACCTTCCTTTCTGCAAAAATATAAAAATTTAAATTGACAAGGTTACCAATATAACCAAAAGTGTTCTATATGTATTTCAAACTTTCATAGTTAAAATAGATTACAAACAAACAAATAAAATGAAATATATTTTAAACAACTTTCCTTGGATTTGCGGAGTTAACTTCCTAAAAATTATTTGTATGGGATTTAGTCAAAGATTTAAAAAATCGTCTTCGGAAAAAAATCACTTTCGATAAGAACCAAAAAGATTTCAATAAAACGTAACAAGACAGTTGAATTATTTCATGTTTTACTTAAAAAAATTGTTATTTTGGTTTATGTTGGCAATGCTCTCTACTTGTGAATGTAGATGGCTATTGAAGAATCATTATATACGAAAACTGACAAAGTTTTCGACATGATTTCAGACACTATAAAACTTTTTATCTTTGACTCAGAATTTTTAATTGATCGAATGATTGACTAGTTTACTTCGCTTTTTTTATTTGATATCATTTCGAATATTACTTGCATTTTTCAATCTGAACGACACGACGTGAACTATAAAATTATAAAATTTGACAACATGAATGAACACTGAAAGAATCAAAATTCTCTGAGATGTGGCATTTGTCTCAAAGGGCAAGTGGACTGCGAGTAGCGTTCGTTTTACCGTAAAGAGATAATTTTATAAATTTTAACCCCAAATAAAGGATCTGCCAGGAACATTAGCGTAGTTATGAGGGGGCAAGGTACCCTATAAAACTCATTGCCCACCCTTAAAAAATCTACAATATTGAAGAAATATACTGTTTTTATTGCTTTTATCATGCTTGAAAACTCCTATTTACCAAAAAAGAGTAAGGCAAAGTGGGATACGCGACAAAAGCAAAGGTTTTTTACGCATTGTATGTATCACAGCTATAAAAAATAGAAATAACCGAAAAAAAATATTTAAAATGAAAAAAATATTTTCATTTCTTATACAATAGAATTGTCTAGTACCCGGGTAAAATTAGGCTACTTCACTGATTTTACTGGATACTGATGAGATTTTTTTTCCAAATACCGATACCCAATCAAATAATATGAAATTCCAGTGAAAACTATTGGGCGCTCTTGATTTGTTTATAAATAATCGATAAATAGAAAAATCAGATTATAAGTTCTACGTCATTGATATCAACAGATAAAATGTATATGTATATTAACTAATAATTAACATTTTGCTTGACTTAGTTAACAATCGTGCATTCGCTTGAAAATTTTGACCAGTTTTAAATGCAAAAGAAAAATTTTGATTTGAAACTAAATTTTTTATTCTTAAAATCCGATTTTTTAGAACCAAAAACGTTTTTCAAACTTAAGAGCAAATATCTTATTAACTACTTATTCTATAAGATTTATTTCAAGCTTAAAAAATCAAGAAAACTGCCGATTAAAAATTGTATATCAAAAAAATTTATCTTTCTATAGACATCGACAATTTGCATGGCAATGGCGTTTCCGAGAACGTTAATATTATCTAACAATTACACATAACCTATGTGCCCTTTCCACACGCGTGAAAGCAGAAAAGTGCAAATAGAACCAAATGTGCCCGAACGATACTGTCACCCGCTTTATCCACTCCGTCCTCCTCCGCACGAGGGGTCCCCGAGAAGCAGTCTCTATGGCCGGTATTCATAGTCCAATCTTACTCTTAAATCCGTCTTACGCCCTACATTTAGCATACTATAGCATGAAATAGTTAAAAATAGAATCACTTTGGAGGCAGTCTTGTCCCGGTTCAGAGAAAAACATAGAAACCTTAAACATAATCAACAAATCAAAATTAACACGAGAATGTCTATGTATGTCCCTATATTTTTTATTTTTTATTGTTAATGTGTGTAATAAATATTAAATTTTGATAGCTCCTTTATTTATTTTTTAAATATCAATTATTTTACAGCCAACAGTCACTTTGTATTTTAAATTTAGCTGCATCGCCAGACTTTTAACTTTACTACAGAGTTGAGAAAAACGCCATTTTAAATGAGAATAGCCAATGAACTCCATAATTACAAGGCATCACTTAGATATCTCCCACTAAATTGCTTCGTTACTTCCAAAATTTGTCAATTCTACCAAAAAGTTAGCTGATCTCTAATCAAAGGCAGATTCAACCTCTGTTTTTTGAGGAGGGCGGCAATATCACAAGGGCAAAGAAAATATCGACCCCATTTAAGAGACAGTACAGTATGACAAGCGTGATGGGGTCAACGATATTCACGTTTCTACTACGGCAGACAGGCGAGTAAATTTTTCTGAATTTCTTAGCTTTTGGTGGGCGGGCTGGATCCATGCCTGTCTTTTGCAATTCAATGTCAATTTCAAAAAATCGTGGTTTAATAACGATATTAAATATTGACTGGAGTGGATTATAGCGAAAAAGTAACTTTTAATTTATCTAAATTCAATCAGGCAAGCGAAATTATTAGAACAAAAGCCAAACCCAAATAAGTCAGCTCATATAATTTATTCAAAATATTCTAACCTTGAATTTGGCTAAATCATATCAGATGTCAGTATCTAAAAATAATAATTATATGAATCTGCATAGTGTATTAAAAGTACATATAGTGTTCATTCTTTAAAAGCTTTATAATAAGTATGTTTATTTGTAATACTTCTAGATCAGTTAATCTGTGTTGGGCCTAATTTTTGTCTAATTCATAATCAAATTATCAATATTGAATATTTGTTGTTATTAGCTATATGTATTCTCTTTGAAGCAGAAAAAAGAAGAATTTTCTGCTTGGAAGGAGAATACATATAGACAACTCTTTAAACAGGACAGAAAAAATAGATTTATTAATTTATTATTGAAATCTTAATTGTTAAATTTCTTATTATTATTAATTCTAAACAGTGTAATATTTGTGCTAAAAAGTTAATTATTTTAGATAATTAATAAGTGCAAAGTCTGCTTCGTTCACCTAAATCAATTTTAATTTAAAAAATAATTATTTAATAATAATACTGGATCTTGCTTAGACTCATACCATAATATTTAATAAGATTATCAATATAGAATATTCAGTGGGATACAGATTATGAAGAATAAAATGAATAAAAAAATTTTAAGAAAAACGATTTTATTTTCATGAAACCAGTGTATTAAACGATATAAAATGATATTTGAACTATTTCACACTCCATTATCATATTATAAGCTGTAAAAGTCTAAGTTATACTATATTATGTCAACTAGTATAAAAATATGGTAAAAAATATACACAAGATAGCGAGATATAAAATAGATTATTATCTTAGATTACTAGTTTTATAATTTATTTCGGTTATAAAATTGCTTACTTTGTATGACTCAAATTGTGCTTGTTGCTACCTGAATTTTAATTTGAGAATCACTTAAGAATGAGAATTTCTCAAATTGAGAATTATGTACATTTATAATTTTTTAGCCAATCGTCATTAAATTATAGCTCCCACGATTTTATATCCAAACTAAATTATCAAACTAATAATCTAAAATATGAATCTGGTATATATCACAAATTTTCGTATATTTTTTTACCATATTTTTATGGCGTTTAGTTCACGACTTTCATGAAAGCATAATCTTTTTTTTAAGTTTTTTTATTTATTTATTTTTTTTAATTTTTAGTTTTCGATTAGATTATCAGTCGAAAGCCTATAGGCAGCAATGAAACTAAATGATATCATTTAATAAAAAAAATTATGGATTTTTATAAAAAAAAAAGTTCACTATGAAAAAGTCTTGAAATATAAGTCCAAGGTCAGTTTCAAAGTCATAAACGTTAAGTCTTTTCTACATTAAGAAACTTATGTCTCTTGTCACTAAAGTTTCTAAGTCTTTTGCCGTTTTTTGTCAAACAAATGCGATTATCCTTTAAATAATCTCTATAGGTAAAAAACATATATGGTCAGTTTCAAGGTCATATTATTACCTTGTCATTCGACTTATATGTGTGTTTCAAATTTTCGCTTGATCGGATAACTAGGAGTGATTTAAAATTCAATTAGAAGGTTTATTATCAATCGACAGGTGAAACTAAATAAAATCGTTTAAACATTAAAACTTCTTTTATATGGAATGGATGAACAAGATCAGTATCCATGTCATAATATTGCACTGTCATCGGTTTTATACAGGTGTATCAAATATCAGCTTAATTGGATAGTCGGATGTGAAGATGACTTTGAAATATAAGTTCTATGCCAATCTGAAAGGGTTTATATATGTGTACCAGATTTCAGCTTGATCGGATAATCAGAAGTGACTTAGAATTCGATTACAAGATTTGATGGGCAATCAACAGCCCACAGTCCATAGGCACCAGTGAAACTAAATAAAATCGTTTAATAAAGGTGAAAAATCTTCAAAAGAAATCAAAAACAAAAAAATATAATTTTATAAAGCTAGTAAGATATAATACCAAAAATATGAATACATATGTTTCTGTTATCTCTTATTTAACAGGAAGCGCAACCGGCTTGTCCATTTTTTAAGAATCTCTTGATTGATTGATTTTACCTTGACCGACAAAAAACTTGACAATAATTCAACAAGTTTTCAGTTTTAATCTCATTTGTCATCATTCTTGTAAATGCTAAGAACTCTTTGAGTTAAAAAAAATATAATATCGTAGATGTTTCCTATGGTCAAAATCGGTTTTACTTGTCCAGATGAATATTCATTTGAAAAATGATCTAGATAGATATTAATTTGAACGAATCATAACAAAAAAAAATTTTATGATCACCAATAAGGAATTTTGAGGAGAGGAACATTCACGAGAATATAATATAAAAATCTTTAAAAGAGATAAGGGTTGGGATTCTATAGAAATAAAAGGAAAGAGAATATTATAAAAAGGATGTTGCATCTTTGTTGAGTTTGTAGTAATGCAGTAGTACGTCACTGTCTTAAAAGAGATAAAGTAAGGGAATTTCAAAAAATATGCTTACAGAATCGGACCGTAAGAAGCAAAAAAAAATTATGAAGTTAATATAATTATAAATTTGTTTTAGCTAGACTGATACAAATCTGTTACTATTATGTTTCATCTAACAGGAAACGCAATCGGCTTAATCGTTTTTTTATACAGTCGCTTGCAAATGGTTGACTTTGCCCTGACCGACACAAAACTTGCCAATAATTCAACAAGCTTTTGGTTTTAGAGTTTGTGATTTTTTTTTAGACATTAGGAATCTACATGGTAAATAATATACTGTTTCGTTGAGAAGATATGGTTGAATTTTTTGAAATGAAACTATAGACCTCATTTTTTGTATTCGATATTTTCTCTTTATAGGAACTCCAAATAAAGTGGTAAAAAGTCAAAAATTCTCTTTTAATTATAGAAACAAACATCCAGACATTTAACTTCTATCGAAAATAGATATTCCACGTTTTCTTTTACGAAAGTCGTAGTCGATTGATACTGATCAAATTGATCCGAATAATATTACGAATTTTTAGCGTCAGGTAATAGAGAATGAAGACGTTAGAACAATAAAATTACATTGCAGTGTCTTTAAGGGATCCAAATAGATTAAATTTTTGCTGATTGAATGGAACGTATTTTGTTTAGTCAGCATAAGAATTGTAATATTTATTAAAAGTGCCATATTCAGTTTTAATACCAAACTAAGGAAATTATATTTAGAAGAATAACTTTAAGTTTTTAAATTGAATATTAAACCTAATTTCAAAGTAGGTGTTACAGATTTCAAGTTTTTCGGTGACTTTCAGCATAAAAACTGTAATATATATTAAAGTGTCAATTCAGTTTATAAACCAAATGAAAAAAATTATATTTAGAAGGATAATTTTAAATTTTTAAGTTGAACAATAAATTAATGTCAAAATGGATGTTATAGGTTTCAATTCTTGGTGAGTAACCAAGCTGTTAAAAGGTACTTGATCACTGACTATTCTTTTTCCATTAATTTTTTTTAATAACTTAGATCAATCTAGAATTTTGTTTGGAAATTATCAAAGAATACAGTGTGCTCTGCTTCCTTTCAAAAACTTTAGTCCAAAACGTTAGAAATTTTAGTTTTTAAACCTATGTTGCAAATCGTAAAAGATGCCTCATTTTACAGACATTTTAGAAGACTGTAGTCGTAGAAAAGAAAGTTCATTATAACTTATAAAAAAGTTTTTTATTTGCATTAGGTATTGAAATTTCAAAAAGATGTCAGATATAAAAATATGTTTGTGTGTGTGTTCGTGTATGTATGTTGATTTTAATGGCACTGGTTTAAACTAACTGGGCGGTAGTTTCTCCCAAAAATACATAGTTAAATATATTTCGTACCTATTATAATAACCAAATATGGTGGCAAGAATTGCTATAAAGTTTAATATTTTTTTAATTGTCTTAATAACAAAAAAGCCTGATTTCCTCTAATAGTACGATTTCGTTTCAGAAATATAAACGAAATTAAAATAACTGGTAGGGAACCGAGGAAAAAATGACCTTGCATTTTTGGTGGAGGAGGTTACTAGAGCATAGAAAGGGTAAATGAAAGTTATAAACTTTAGAGACATATTTCCTTGTTGTTTAGAAAAACACTATTTTTCATTCAGTAAAGTTTCTAGTTTAGAACAGTTTATCAAACATAAATAATAATTTCTACCTTCTGTCCCTTTCTAATATAATTACAACCTCTTGAACATTCGACATTCCCTATATGAAATATAATATTTATATTTTCTTAAAAAGTATAATACAAAAACACCTTAACAGACTGGTAAATTTAAATATATATACCAAACGTCATTTTCCTCACTCTGTCTATATCCTACAGAATAACATAAAAGGTGTGAATTTACATTTTGAATATTGTCAGATTTTTTTCACCATCATCTCTAGCATGAAGGAAAGAAAATTTTGCGACCTATATCATCTTTTAAAAAAGTAAAATCCTGCAAGGATCCATACGTCAATTACCCGAATAGGATATGAAATGTTATTCTCTAACAGGGAAAAAATTGATAAAGCCGAAAAACTTTTTATACTGAATATAGTTTATTGAATATATTAAGAAACGTAACAATATTTACATTTAAAATTTTCAGTGCAAAGTTTCATACCTACTTTATTAATATTTTAGCCGAAACAAGCAAAAAATTCAAACTAAGAGAAAACCGTGAAGTAGAATTTCAGAAAATATACCTACATGTAATAAATTTCAGGCCTTGTGATTTGTTTAATCACCAATCAGAACGCTTGAAAATTTGTATTTCTCATATTTGGGTAGAAATATCGCTTAGCTATTTTTTTTGTGGACTTACCTTTACACCAGGAAGATATGTTAAATTCCTTTTGTTTTTACACTCAAATGAAACCTGATTAACTCGATATTCAGTTATAATTTAAAATTAAAAAGATTTAGTTGATTATTTTATTCAATTTCACTTGAAGGGCCACAATATTTAATTAGATCACAGACAACAGAAAAAGATGAAACATTGAAAGATAAACCCCACGCAAAGTTTTGTGCCCTTCTAAAACAGTGCGACCTTCTTGGGAATAATAATGATTATCTCAGTAAGCAAACTGGAGTTGAGTATTATCATGCTCAAAAAGTGATGGTGAATTAATTTGTCCCATTCATGCACACAAAGTTTGATAACGTATGTTATAAAAAAGTCTGTGCAATATAACAGACAATACAAGACACTTATGACTTTATCATTAAAACTAAATGGCAATTCCTTGTCTAGTGATTTAAAGAGCACAAAGTAAGAAACGACTTATTTTGTGTAAAAATAATTAAGTTATCACTCTTTGGAAATCAAAATACAGTTATTGGTGAGTCACAGTAAAACTAAAATAACCAGTAGGTTCCCTTGGCTTTACGCCAGCCGAAATTTGGGTAATGTAGAAAAGGTTTTAGCTTAATTATATTTCGAAAACCGTTCACTGTTGTAGTATAGGCCACGGTGAACGATTCAAGCGTTGATTGATGATAATATTGAGAATTTTATACTTTTAATCACTTTACATTTCCAATTAAAAAAGAAAGTTGGCAGAACGATATTGTTTTTAAATTTATTTTTAATCGCAACTACAATTAGTAATGTTTAGAAGTAATTAAATTGCCATTTGAATAAAACGGCTAAATAAAAACAATTCCACCTAGAAACAAAAAAACCTAATATTAATTGTAGATTGCGGTTATTTAATATCTAACCTTAGTTTTAAAAATAATAATTGCATGCAAATCAGAGTAATTTTCTAAAACATTTAATATTTCTAAAGTGGAGGAAGAAGGAGCATTTGTACAATTTAAAAAAAAAACATGTAGAAGGAAAAATGGTAAATAAAGCATTGACAACCTAGCCTATGAAGTAGGTCCATTTAAAGAAGGAATATCTCAAAACTCCAATCTATTTTTA
This sequence comes from Diaprepes abbreviatus, assembly GCA_034092305.1. Lineage (NCBI taxonomy): Eukaryota > Metazoa > Arthropoda > Insecta > Coleoptera > Curculionidae > Diaprepes > Diaprepes abbreviatus. The sequence goes on along the minus strand of JASJET010000110.1, from coordinate 13,723,302 downwards.
AAAATGCCTAATTTTGGCATGTTGTAGTACAACTAAATAATTATCGAAACTACTAAAATTGTACCTAAAAGAACAAAGAAGCATTTATATATTTATCTAACATAAGCTAACAAAGAGTACATGCCTGTGACGTAATTCTCGTTAAAATTTATTCATTATAGCGCAGCCAAGACTATAGACATTCTAGCGACTACTCATTATCCAAGGGTGGCTTCAGACAGAGGCCATTGGGGCAATGACACCGGCCCTGCCAAAAGATACATTGCTAAAAGAAATACCATGTATATACATATATATATATATATATATATATATATATATATATATATATATATATATATATATAATGCACGCATTAAAAAATTTTTATCTTTATCCGGTGAAAAGTTATCGCAATTTTTTTGGTGCAGAAATTGGTTTTTGCAAAATTTCTCGGCCCACGATAGAGCTTCAAAATATAAAACAATACAAACAATTTCCATTAAAATTGAGCATTGTATCTTAATTGGGAAAGCGGAAAATTGAGGTTAAATTTTTAACATTGATATCGAATTTCACGGAAAATAAAAAACTCACAGATTCCGGGTTTGATATACCTTTTATAATGATAATAGCTATATTTATGTTAAATTTTAAATCGGTAACTTGTTAATAAATGTCTTTAAAAAAAAACAAAAGCCGTAAATTTTGTCGAAAAAAAATATATCTCGATAACTAGTGCGGCCACCTATAACTTATATTATATGAATCGATAGGTTAATTAATTCTCTACAACTGTTTGAAACTTTTTTCGATACGACTTTTACTTTTCGAGATAAAATCAAAAAACCGAAAATCGTGACCATTTTTGGTCCGCCACTTTTTTTTTGCACAAGTCTTTCAGAGTTACCATCGAGATATGTTTTATAGGATGCCGAAATGAACATATTCCAGCAAAAAAAAACAATGTTACATTTTTGTTAACAAAACAGCTCTTTTTTGATCTAATTTCCATGGAGTAAATTAGGAGTTATGAACTACGAGGTTTTGAGGCTGACCTACCACGGACCGCTGTGCTTTTACGGCACGGGATATCTAGCGTTTACAGCAAGAGTTTGAGTCAAAGAATTGTCAAACAGATTTTTAGGCATCTGATTTCTATACAAAACTTAAATTGTACAGCACATGTATCTTCAAATTCTCAATAACGATTCCAGTAGGCTGTTTACTTTCAACAACTGTGTAGAGAAAATCCTATTTTTTTAAACCGGTTGATTACGAGTGACGGAGCCCATTTTCACCTAAATAGCTTCGTAAACAAGCATAGTAGAACCTGTTATGTCAAAATATGGGATCGATATTGCACTTTTTCAGACAAGCGTTAAATTTCATATACGAGTAAATATGATCAAAATATGTCGTTCTAGATATGGAGCCACATAGACTCATTTAAAAAAATAAACAAAATAGGGGCCCATTTTTACAAAAACGAATAAGTTCAATAATTTCTACAATTTTTTCAATAATTTCAACTGCACGTTGTTAGGCAAATGTGAAATTTTACTTACGAGTAAATGTGTAAAAAATAAGTTATTTTATAAGCCGTGCCAAGTAGAGTCACAAAAAAATGGATGCCGTTTATAGAAAAACAACACGCTCCAACTATTGATCCTATTTTTTCGATAATTTCGCATAACAATCTGCACTTGGGGAGTTTGGAGGTTGCTGATTAGGAATATGAAGAAAGAATTTCAAAATGTTTACGTGTAAGAGGGCGGATTGAATATGAAAATATGTGATTTTAACTAAATTTAATTATTAAATAATATTATTATATCAAATGATACTTAAGGCCACAATTTTGGATAAGAAATTGTATTTCTTCAGACTGACTTTATGTTGGTTATTAGTAAAATTAAAAACTGAGATATAACAATTTTTCAACAAAATGTTTAAATTTATGAAAATGCATTGTGGTTGCTAGTACAGATTCTACTAGCAAGAGTATAAAATTTGGAGAATAAAGAATCCACGAAAGATTATTGCATTCCACAAAAAATGCTATTTGCAACTGAATGACAGGTCAGGACATCCTCATACCCTAATTCTTTGAAGCTGAAGACGGAACGTGAACGGAGAAAGGTCATGCTGAAAAATTTTGTTTATCGAACCTTACAAAATAGACCATAAATTTCAGCATAATGTAGCACGACTCATACAAACAGGTCAACTATGTAGCTTCTAACGAAATCGTAAACAAATTTTAAGATAATCAGAGATTTCATATTAACCACGTTTGCTCGAGTTGGCACCTACTGACTTAGTAAAACCCAGCCGTAATGACTAGTTAAAAAACAGTATTCGAGCGGAAATCAGACTCTTACAACTAGATAGTTTTAATTTTCGTCATAGAATGTACGTTATTAAGAGTCAGAATGTATAAGACTGAAAATGGAAGGCATTTGCGAGTTGTTCTTTTTTTCTAATAGCGTAAAACAGACTCTATTTTGCGAGACCTGTTTAAAAATTAATTTAAAAAAGATAATAGTTTGATGAATCACTATGGAACTAGGAGGGTTAACCCTGTATATAACTAAAAATTTTGTGTTTCATTTTCTATATCTTTTAAACACTACAGATTGGTACTAAGATCTGGAGAGTGTATACATTATTTTTGGGTCAAATGTATAACACTTATTAAATAGCACTTACCACTTCGTTAAACTTGTTGTCGTCAATATGGTAATACTTCAACATATTCTGACGATTGTCGACGAAATACAAATTTCTGTTCCTAAGCAACAAATGTTTCTTTATCCAGTGGGCTTTTTCTTTTTTTTCCGGAAGCTTTTCAATTTCCGCGATAGTCATGTCTTTATTCCCGTGTTTGATATGGACACTGCCACAGAATATTGGGTTGACCAGGTCTTCTTCTGGGATTTCTTCTGGTTCGGAAGACTGAAATAAAATAGTAAAGTAATAAAAATATTAATAGGCGGTTTTAGAAAGAATATGGAATTTGGTATAGCATTTTTTGATAACATTCAGAAATGTGGAAGATTTTATACCTGGTCTTTTCATATATAGTGTATCGCATTTTTTATCCCTTCACTTGATAGTTTAGTAATTAAGATTATTAATAAACTTGGGAAAAAATTAATTAAACTAAAAAGGTAAAAATATAAGCCAATTTGATTTATTATTTAGACACACATTCTATTAATATAATGTAAATATGCCAATTGGTCCCTATCTCATAATTACCTCTACCTCATTGCCAGTTAATATGTCGGGCTTTTCGGTATAAAATGGGTCCTGTACCTGGATAAATGAAGGTTCTTCATTTTTTTTCTTGTAGTCTACTAAACGCACATCCTTTGGTTTGATGAAATATTCCTAAAATTAATAAAAATTTTGACGAATAACAAAAACATCGGATTTTATGATCATGCAATTATTTTTAAAAACCTCGTTAGTCCAAAGCACGAATATGACATATAAAACTGGACTGCTCATATATAATACTTCCCTTTTATTAAAAATGTCCCCACCGTACACCGCGCCATTACGTGCAAATAATTGGTTTGACAACAATGTATTCCCTAAATTTTTATTATATTGGTGAAAGTGTATTTTTGACATTGATCGAATATTTTTCATTTTAACAAGAATTTATTTTTGATTTTGCTTGTTTTATCCATTTTATGACATTTGATGTAACGTTTCACTGAGAATTTCAAATAGAAACGTGAATTTTAAGTTTTTTTTGGTATTTAAAAAAAATGCGATTGTTCATCGTAAAACGTGCAAATACCTCATCTGGAAAATTGTAGTTTATTTCATTGGTAAGTTTTAAGAATTCAATAATAGTTATTTAAAATTTTACCTTAGAATCAAATTGTTAATCTAAGGGTAACAAGTTTAATCTTATGGATTTGATGTATGATAATTTTTAAATGTTATCAATATTTTAGTTTTCTTAAAGGAAAGAAACTTCAAATTCAAATGGTGAAGCAAATTGGTCATGATCATAATTATTTTATACATCAAATGAGTAAGTCTATTCAGAGCATTTTCCTGGAAATGGTTTTATACAAGATGATAAGCAAAACGTTTATGATGTGCTTTTTACAAATAAACTGTCTGAAAAAAGCTATGAAACACTTGTTCGATGTAAATATATTGGAGCAACTAAACTTGGACTTAATAACATACTCTGGCTCTACAAAAAAAGTCCTGAATTAAGTGTGCATTAACCAACAACAATATCGTTTTGCCATGAAGTTAATGTTCCACTGACATATAAAGCTGAACATCGAAACTGGTATATTGTTAAAATTTAAAATGATTATACGTTTAAAAACCAATATGCCATATTAAAATAGAAATAAATGATTGCATGTAATATGAAATTTTTCAATATTATTAAGCATGTTTGGAAATTACATAAATTTTACTTTTATGTATTTGTTTTGGCTAAAAATAAAATAGTAACCTTTTGTTTGAATATGTTATTAATTTAAAATAAATTTATATTTAATTACTTATTATTTAAAGAAAAATAAAACAAAAATTCTTGATTTTAGCTCGGATAGTAAGAAAATTTGTGTTGTGAAAATCCTTTGTCAAAGTAGTGAGAAGCTGTGATTGATTACTATTTCAAAAATTCAACTCTAGGAAAAGTCAATTCCAGATCCAAAAGTTAAATAAATGGAAAGTTGACCTAGTGTAAAAATTAAAAGTTGCTAGTAAATCTTTATGTATATATAATGTAAGAATCCCATTCTAGTATTTACTATCTTTTTTATATTTAAAGTGTCTTAATAAATATTGTTTTGTTTACAACTGTTTTTACACTATCCACTTTGGAGTTTAATTTGTTTTAATAATAATTACATAATGTTCCTTTACTTTCTTTAAATTAAAGCTCCGTTATGAAGGGAATGTCAACATTATTATGAATGTTGTTAACCCTATATAAATACCTAACATATCAGTTCCCTAAAAGTATCGAGGAGAAAATAATTTTAACAAACACCTAATCGAAACTATTTTTAAATGATGAAACTCTATTATTTTGCGATAGATTTTATAGACATTTCGAGACCTTGCATTAAACAATATACTATATTAATTCATGATATAAAATTTTTAAAAATAAATGCCTTAATACTTTTTTTCGTTAATTTTTTATACTCTACGTCAGAAGATGGATGTAGATTATACTAATGTTATTTACAAAAATACACACTGATTTCCACAATCTTTTCCAAAACAGATATTTAAAAAAAATTAGTCTCGAATTGTTTTTGGCGCATATTTCACATTTTAGCTATTTTGCTGCATAACAGTTTTATTGTAAAAAATAAAATATATAAACATAGTCCCAGAAAAACCATTCTCATTTATTTATAAGAACTAACATTCCATGCTTGTTATCAAAAATAATAAAATTACAACATATTTTCGCTTTTCCTAAAAAGTTTAAAAAATTAGTTTTAAAGGAATTGCTTTGAACAGAAAAATTATAATTTTGAGAAAACTAGAAACAGAACTTCAAGTTAAATGATGTTTTAAACAAACAATTATTCCGGGCTTTTTTATTGAATATACTCAATTAACCTGTCACTTAACACAAGGAAGAGCGATTTATTATTTTATATATACTGTAGAAGGAGATAGTTATTATCTGAACCTATTAGAATAGCAGAACTGACATTTACACACGACACATTAATGTCAATATAAGAAACTACCAGGGAATTCAATGTTGCCATACAAATCATTGCATGTAATGGTGACCAATAAGAGGGGGTCAAAAAATTATTTTCATGAGCAGTTCAATTTATATGTCACGTCCGTGGTGAAAAGTCACTAAAATTAGAAAAAAAGTCGCAAAAGGCTCGTAAAGTAATAAATTTTAAATTCCTCCTACCCTACCCATAGTTGATAGGACTCCTTTTTTGGATCATCCTATTTACAGTATTTCTCATATTGCTGATATTATATTTCGTATTATTTTTAGTTTAATAAGCTCTGGCTTTTAAATCAACAAATCTTTAGAATACAGCCTATAAGTAACAAATTGATAGAATAATTTTTTCTCTACATTAGAATCCTGTTATTCTATAAAATAATGACCAGCCCCAATAATTAAAAATTTCAAAATGTTTTATAAACATGTTTTTTTATTTTAATTTACTGTAACCGTTTATTAAAGCTTTTTATACTTTTCCTAATGCTCTCCTGCACTGCTAGCGTCACCTGTGAATTGACTTTAGACGGACCGTTCCGTTGAACAGAAAATTTAGTGAGGAACTTGTACGGATCAGTAAGAGTCCGTTAGATGGCGCACTTAGAACAATCGAGATGTACAGAGTAATAGGAAAAATAAAACAATTAAACTTAAGTTTAAAATTTAGTTAATTACTATAAATGTCACGTTGGTCAATAAATAATATTTTCTATAGAACATAGATGCTTTAATCAATAACATTTAAGGAATATATTATTGGACTGATGGTGAATTAAGCACAGATTTTATAATATTATTTTTCTTAGCGGTCTCGATTGAAAAAAATTACTTTTATGAACGAATATTGATGTTAAAGTTAACAAAACGTCAAAGTTACGCCAAAGGAAATTAATATATGATAGTATTAAAAAAAATCGAAGTTTTTCACACAGACGTACAGTAACAAGATAGCAGTGCAATGGACGATATATATATATATATATATATATATATATATATATATATATATATATATATATATATATATATATATCTATTTGTTAACTCTAGAGGCTCGCGCTGATGAAAATGATGTTAGAAATTTACCATGAAAAAGGTTAAATGAGTTGAGGAAAGTTTACAAGGAAATGGCAAATAGCTACATTTTCTCTCTCTCAATACTTACCTCCATTCTGTCTATATACTCGTACTTATCAAATTCACCACGATAAAGGAAAACAAACTTGGAATTAAAAAATCTAACTTGTTCCCTTCTCACGTCTTGAATCACTTCGTGGTCTTCCAAAATTCTTTCTAAAATAAACAGATAAAAGAGTAAATGCACCATCTGTACATTATACTTTAAAAAAATTTTTTCGTTTATCCTTTCAATAAAGGTGAAATTTTTTGAAAATATCCAATTAGCCATAAAGCCAGTAACACAAGGTAATATCGGCAATCACAGCAACTATTGTCTAACATTTATACCTGTGCCTGATCTGGCCTCGAACCAGAAAATTTTCACTTGCGAGGTAAGTCACGAATTTACCATTCTACCTAGACCCGCTGAAAAAGAGAAGTCATAGTACCGTATTTTAAATTTTAAAAAACCAATAATCGTAAATATTTTCTACCAAAGAAAAATCCCTTATTTGAAATTAAAATATCGCATCTTTTTCAACTGACAAATCTGAATACTCAAAGCTAAAGAAATAGATAAAAGGTTAATTCTTTTCTTAATAACAAAAAGCTTCATACATATTTTTAGTTTCCATTAATTATTTATGCCCAACGAATATACAAGTTTTACTATAGCTGGTAGTAATCATTTGTAATTCTTCGTCACTGGTTCTTATACACTTTAGAACCATGCACTCCACAAGCTTAAAATAATGAATAAGTACGGAGAGACTCAGATCAGGTGTTTATATTTATACCTGTAGTCATCAAACTGTACCCGATGATATTTATTTTTCGGTACATTCTCTAGTTTCTTCATTGCTTTATGTATGTATTATACTTCCTATTGTCTAGACTAGCATTTCTCAAGCGATGATTCATTAATCCCTAGGGGTTCGCGAGCTTTATAAAGGGGGTTCGCGAAAAAAATATCGTAATGGCAGAATTTTAAATTAAATATCGCAAGAGGTAACGGACTATAATGCGACGAGTCCCTACGCCACCGGCGCTGTAAATACACTCTCGAATGAGTTAGCAACTTCTACTTCGACGACCCAAGACTTTCTCCGAACATGCACGAAAGGACGAGAATAACATCTGCCGATACAAAATCGCCTCAGTCCATATATCAGGAGAAGTAGAGTCGAACTGAATCGTCCGATGAGCTTAAATATCTCGAGTGATTTCGAATAGATAAATGATTTAGTAGTTAATGCACATTGTGTACATAAATATTAATAGTGCAAACCAGTTTGGTGATTTCTTCTTGTGTAAATAAATTACAGCAAACACCCAAGCTTTACAAATCCCATGTGCGCACGTCGAACGTGAAAATAAATAATTATTGCTCAGTAAATGTATGATGAATCGTTGATTAAAAACGGATAGTTTGTCAATTCTGATGAAAATCTGTACGAGCAATCAGTTGCTTCTTCTACTTCAGTCCCTGATTTCGAACTAACACAGAGTGGCATTTGTAATGAGCTATCGTCTCGTCAGACTGAAAGCAAAGAAAAAATAGGCGAACAGAGTGAGAAAAAACGAAAGAAACGAAAATATAAGATTATTTACAAATGCGTTTCCATTTTGCCGGAGAGAAGTCAGAACCTAAACCGGTTTGAGTAAGTTGTAATGAAATCCTGGCTAATAGCAGTATAAAACCACCTCTTCTTGGTAGACATCCTGAAACAAGATTTTCGAATCACAAGGATAAATCGAGTATTTTAAAAGAAAATTGACAGCTATTAAAAAGAGTGATTTTTCTTTTTCAACAGATTTAAGCGAAGATAGTAAAATGGCGCTTGAGATATCATTTCGCGTTGGTTACAGAATTGGAAGATCTGGACAAGCACATACAGTTGCAGAAAATTCGATTGGAGCATGTGCTAAGGACATCACGAAGTGTATGCTTGGAGAAAAAGCGGCAAAGAAAATTGACCTTGTTTGCTTATCAAACAACACAGTATCGCAGAAATTTAATGATTTGGTAAATGATGTGGAAGGTTAACTTTTAAAAAGAATAAAATTGAATTATTTCGCTATTCGACTTGACTAGTCGACCGATATAACAAAGTTGGATTATTGCTTGTCTGTGTTAGATATATTTTTAAGAATTCCATTCAAGAAGATATATTATTTGCAAAAACAGCAATTTTCGATATGATCAGTGACTATTTTGAAAAAAAAAATAAATTGGTCTTTTTGTTTGGCTGTGTGCACTGATAGTGCAAAATCAATGACCGGAGTTTTTCTGGTCTTGTGATGCGGGTAAAGAAAATCAACGAGAATATTGAATGAACTCATTGCTGTATTCATAGACAAGCACTGGCATGCAAGCGCATTCCGGTAGAGTTATTCAGTACGTTAAGCGACACTGTAAAAATTCTAAATTTGATAAAAAGACGTACTACAAACTCTCGTCTGTTTTGTGAGATTTGGGAGGACATTGGGAGCCTCCACGTTTCTTTATTACTTCATACAGAAATTAGATGGCTTCCTTGTGGCAAGATTTTAACTCGCTTGTTTTAACTGAAGTCTGAAGTTCAAGCAATTTTTCTTGTTGGCATTTTGTCTAAATTAAATTATTTTAATTTGTCTTTACAAGACCCAAGGATCACCATTTTCAATGTGCATAATAGAATAGCAGCTATTCTAAAAAAGTTCAACTTTTGGATTCAATGTCTGTAGATGAATGGGTACGAATGTTTTGGTTCTCTCAGCACCATTTTATTGGTAAATGAAATTCAACCTAACGAAAATACTAAAAGGATACTACTAAACATCTCAAATAACTTTAATTAATTTTCAAGGATTATTTTCCTAATAAACCTATTATATCTGGATCGAACACCTGGATACGTAATCCTTTTCAAGGATACTTCTCTAAATTTACTGAAAAAGAAAAGGTCATTGACTTATCGACAATTTTCTATTTAAAGATCACTCTTTAATTGATTTCTGGCTCAGTGTAAGAAGTGAGTATCCTGTTTTGGTGGAAAAAGCCATTAAAGTTTTATTGCTCTTTTTAATAACATATTTATGTGAGAAGGGATTTTCAACATACATTACCTAAAAGATAAGTACAGAAACGGGTTAAATGCAGTACCAGATATAAGACTAAAGTTTTCAGACATCGAAACAAATTTTGAATTTCTTCGTTCTACCAAACAGGCACAAATATCAAACTGAGAATATTTTTCAAGTTCTGTTTTATTATATTCATTTTGTATTAATTCTTTTTTGTAGGCTAAACTACAACTTTAATTTTAATAATGTTTGTCTGAAAATGTTTTACGATGATGTTTTAGTTTTTGGTTATGAACTGTTATTCAATATGGAAAATAAATTTTAATAGCTTTATTTACTGTTCCTAATAATTACACAGTACTCCAAGGAAATTAGACTTTTGTCGAGAAAAAAATGTAACCTGCGATTTTATTATTGGAAGGTATATATTGTGGCATCCTAAATAACATATCTCGATGTAAACACTGGCAACCCTATGCTAACAAAATAGTAGTTGATATCAGACAGTTGACGGACCTCCGGCAGGACGGAACCGGGAGCGCCAGCCACGTAGCCTACGCTATTTTTTAATTAATTAACGAAAATCGATCTAACCTGACCCCGTTTTTTTTTCCTTAAAACAAGGGGTTTAAGGGTTATTTCTATTGTTTTGAATCAATCAACATAATTAATTACTCTATATTAATTAAATAATCATAATAAATCCTATTTAAAAAAACGAGGATCTGGTAACATTGCCTCCGGAGGTATTTTCAGAGGGATCTTGGGTTACGTCATACACGCTATCGTTCGCCAGGTGCATCACCACCTGCCTTCCTTTATCGAGGCAAAGGGTTCTATTGTATTTCCGGACCTTATTGTACCTGCTTTTGACCGCCCGACAGGTGCCTGCCTTTTTAAATAGGTGTAAAGTGTTAGAATTTGAAAAGAGATGAGGTATTTGTAATGACTTTGGGTTCCATATGTTTCATTATTGAATCCTATTTGTTACATCTATTTTTATTTTATTTCGTTTACAGTATTTCGATTATTGGGGATTCGAAGAGAATTTAACAACTACAGGTAATGTTAACATTTTTTATCCTTACCTCTATGCTACCGCCGCTCGTTAAAAGAATTTTTAGAATTTTAAAAGAGGTAAGGTATATCTATTATGTTCGCTTTTAAATTTGGGTTCTATTACCATTTTAAGTGATATTTTGAATAATGAACGTTTTGATCAAAATATGTTTTTAGGGAGTTTTTAATCGATATCCACAATATATATATATATATATATATATATATATATATATATATATATATATATATATATATATTGTTGTACATCCGTTGAAATCGTTTCTACCAAATCAGAGTCTCGGTATCTTTACCTAGACTCGATCGTGCCTGTATGTTATCGCTCCTCGTTAGGTAAAAAGAGTTGTTAGAATTTGAAAAGGTGTAAAGTATGTGTATATGATTAATGACTTTGAGTGCTATATACCCCTTTAATGATACATTTTTGCTGTATCAATTTTTTATCTGATTTAAAGTAATATTTCGGATATTGTGGGTTCAAAGAGATTAAGTTTAGAGTTTAACAACTACACTTAATGTAAAAAGAGCTTAACTCACATTACCCATACCTTGCATTTATTTGATCTGTATTAGTTAAATAATCATAAGAAAGAAAGAAAACGAAGATCTGACATCATAATCCTCGAGAAGACCTTTGGGCCAAGCCATACCTACATTGTTTCGCTCGCCAGAGACACGCTTTTTATCAGGTGTAAAGAATGGCTAGAATTTGTATAGACATAAAGTACATAAGGATGTGGTTACATTATCAGAAATAACAGATGAACGCATATAAATTATATCATTGTTATCTAAATCACTGTTCTTGTTGGGATTTAAACTCTAAATGTTGATATTTTTACCGATATATATACCCTCTCTAATGACGCCCTTTCGTTTATATATTTCTTATAACTAATTCAAAGTAATATTTCTATTATTAAGAGTTCAGTGAACAAAGGAGTTTAAGTTTAGAGTTTAATGGATTCTACAAAGTCTTTGTATATACATCTGTTTGCCTGTATTAATGTCGACTGTTCCCATATCAATAACGTCTGTATAGGGGGTATGTATTCATATGAATATATGTGTGTTTCTATATATATATATATATATATATATATATATATATATATATATATATATATATATATATATATATATATATAAATTATATATATATATGAATTATATATATATATATATATATATATATATATATATATATATATATGCATGAATGCATGTGTGTATACGTGAGTATGCGTGTACACCTGTATGTGTATATGAGTGGATATATGTACTTCTATACGTGTATATATGTGTGTGTGAGTGGATATAGGAACGTATATACATGTATGTGGGAGCATATGTGTGTATGAAATGGTGAATTCATGTGTGTATACAAATGTGTATGTTAACCTTCGACATTTCGCCTACGATTGCACAAGGCATCTTCAGGGATCTTTACTCCACGAAATTAGAACCCTAAATACGTTACAATCGATTTCTACCTGTGATGTAGGCTATTAAAGAACTGAACGAGAACAACACCATCTTAGTTCTCCCAGCTAACAAAGGAAATACGACTGTTGTTATAAATACTGAAAAAATAAACCAGCTCTTGGACGACAACACATACAAAGTCATTCAGACGGATCCAACAAATAAAATCGAAAGGAACTTCACATCTCTAATTAACGCTTCCAGCCTGACTCCAGAAGAAAAGAAAGTCGTTAAACCAAGCAGCTCCAAGATTCCACGCCTCTACGGACTGCCTAAAATACATAAAGAAAATGTACCTCTCCAATCGTCAGCGCAATAGACTCATCAACCTACAAAATAAGTAAATATCTGGCCAAACTTTTATATCCCTTTATAGGAAAAACCGAATCCTTTGTTAAAAACTCTAGACACTTTGTCCAAAGATTAAAAACCATCCAATTAGAGCCCGGCGATATATTGGTCAGTTTTCATGTAGAATCCCTGTACACAAATGTTCCTATAGATGAATCAGTTTCCCTAATATCTGACATATTACGAAACAACAACATGGACTCCACCCTACTAGAGTTAATTAAAGCATGTCTGTTCTCCACTTATTTTACTTTTCAAGGAACTTTCTACGAGCAGACTTCGGGAGCGGTCATGGGATCTCCGCTATCCCTTGTGGTAGCTAACATCTTCATGGAAGTTTTCGAAGAAAAAAAACTTTGTCTTCTGCTCCTCTAAAATCTAAATTTTGGTGCAGATATGTAGATGACACGTTCGTACTTTGGCCTCATGGCACAGATAAACTCCATAATTTCCTGGATCATCTAAATCGACGACACCCTAGCAAAAAATTCACTATGGAAACTGAATCAAATGGTGCCCTTCCCTTTTTTGATGTACTAGTACGAAGGAAAGAGAATGGCAAATTAGAACATTCTGTGTACAGAAAATCAACATATACAAATCGATATCTCAATGCAACATCACACCATCATCCTTCTCAAAAACAATCCGTCATAAACCCTTTGGCACATAGCGCACTTTCAATATGTGACGAACAGTCACTGAAATCAGAAACAGAAAAACTGACTAATGCTCTGAGAGGCTACGGATATTGCGCTGAAGATATAAGACGTTCCATTAATAAATATAAAAACCCAACTCCTTAACAAAATGTCATAAATTAACCTCCTATGGACAGTGTTGTATTACCTTACATATACGGAACCACCGACAAGATTGCCAGATTGCTCCGAAAATCAAACAACGGACAATTTTCAACACATGTAAGAAAATTGGACAATGTTTGAAGTTTCCAAAGGATGCAATTCCATTTCAAACAAAAGGCGTTTACAAGATACCGTGCTCTTGTGGTAAAGTGTATGTAGGTGAAACAGGACGGTCTATATCTACTCGGATTAAGGAATACGAGAGATGTGTGAACATAATAGGTATAACACTTTACACCTAATTAAAGAGGCAGCCATCTGCGGTCAAAAGCTGGTACAATAAGGTCCGGAAATACAATAGAACCCTTCGCCTCGATAAAGAAAGGAAGATGGTGATGTACCTGGCGAACGATAGCATGTATGACATAACCCAAAAATCTCTCTGAACACACCTCCGGATGCAATGTTGCCAGATCCTCGTTTTTTGAGTAGGATTTATTATGATTATTTAATTAATATAGAGTAGTTAATTAGGTTAATTCATTCAAAACAATAGAAATAACCCTTAAACCCAGTATTTTAAGGAAAAAACAGGGTCAGGTTAGATCGATTTTCGTTAATTAATTAAAAAAATAGCATATTCCACGTAGCTGGCCCTCCCGGTTCCGCCTTGCCGGAGGTTCATCAACTGTCTGATATCAACTACTCAAAATGGTGAAACAAAATTGATCACGTTTTTCGGTTTTTCCAGTTTATCTAGAAAATAAAGGTTGCATGTAGATAATTGAATTCCCTATCAATTTGTATATATAAAGTTAAAGTAGCGCCACTAATTATGAGATATATTTTTTTTTGCAAAAAATTACATTTTCCTTTGTTTAAAATAAAATCGCATTTATTTAAAAACCATTGTCGCGAAATTCACGGTATATATAGAAATGATCCATCTAAAAGGTATGCTAAAACCAGAATTTATGTGATTAAAATTTTCTGAGAAAATCGACTTAAAAGTTGAAAGTCTGACCTTGACTTTTCACTACCCTGCAACCATTTTTACAGCAAATTTTTCGATCGAAAAATTTTGAAAAAACTAATTTTTGGAAAACAAAAATTGAAATAACTTTTTCCCTAGTGAACTTAATTTTTTTAATGTTCTCATTAGTTTTATATGCATCATTTTCGATTTCTGAAAAAAAAAAATATTTTTTTTTAAATTTCGAAACGTCGCGGCCAACAAATATTAAGGGATGAAACTTAGAGAATATATTGTTGAATTCTTGTACTTTACCTGGGAAAATTTTTGTTGAATGAAAGACATCTCTTTAAGATCTATGGAGCACCGAAAGGCGTCAAGAATCTATCCGACAATGATATCCCAAGATCACGAATACAAGTAGTGAGCGTGTTGCCACTCTACAGGCGAAGGGGCTGCATGAACTTACCGCTTTGCACCGCAGCAGCGTTATTTTGGGGCAAATATGTATTACATAATATTCAGATTATATTAAATAATAATATTTTATTAAAATCAATGTTCTTACAAAAAGGTACTTGTAAAAAAATATAATAATTATACATCATTATTTAATCTTTTCTTTTTTACAATCATTTCATCATTATCGTCATTCATTTCAGCATCGCGTTGATCATTTACACCATTATCATTAACATCACTGTCATTTTCGTCATTGTCACAATCCTTATTTATCTCATTTTCGTTATCACTGTCTACCTCAAGCGTAATATTTTCTAAACAATTATCGCACTGTCCGTCACGATGCTCACAGAAATCGGTATACTTTAATCCATAATTACATTTGTTAATAATGCACCCCGATTTACATGAGCACGCGAAAATATTAATTAGTTTGTCTGGAATAATTGACTTAGTTGTATATACCGGTCGTGAACCAACATCAGATTTTTCCCAGCTCCAGTCTGTGGCTAAATGCAATTTCCCCATCCAATGCTGTACTTGCATATAAACCCGAAAAATGTGTTGTTTTGCGGCTGCAATCGTTGAGGAAAATAATTTTTATTTAAACAATGCTGATTTCAAACAGTACTTCTTGTACATTAAAAGCGCAATTTATTCAAACTCATGTTCAAATTTCATTTTCATTTTGTTAACTTTGTGAAGAAGATTAATTATACCTAACTGTCGAAAGCCAAAAAAATATATAGAATTTTACAAGTGAATTGAATAACGCAATATTTATTTACCTGTGTTTTGCGAAAAAGTATTATCATATGTGCTAAAACTGTCACGTTATGTATATAACTGACAAAGCATCCTTCAAAATCACTATGTATGTAAGAATATCTGCTCCGAAGTGAGGATGAAGCAACAAAAAATTGCCAGATGAATTACGAGTATACAACAAATCTCCCCTAAGTTCAATCCCTTAATATTCATTAGCCGCAAAGTTTCGAATTTTTGAAAAAAAATTGTTCTTCATCGTATGATATTTTTTTTCAAGAGATTGGAAAGGATGCATCTAAATCTAATAAGAACATTAAAAAGATTTTAGGTTCACTAGGAAAAAAGTTATCGCCATTTTTGTGGTCCGAAAATAGGTTTTTCCAAATTTTGTCGGCCCAGAATAAAAAACAGTGTTTTTAAAAGAATAAGTCTTAAAAATGTACGTCATTTAAACAATTGTCTGCGATTTTTGATTGAAACTTTTTTTATACAATCTTTGTTTCCAAGATAATCTGGAAAAATCGAAAAAAAAAATACCATTTTTGATTCGCCATTTTGTTAGCACAGAGTTACCAATGTTAAAATCGAGATATGTTTTTTAGGACGCCAAAATATATACTTTCCAATACTAAAATTGCAGGTTAAATTTTTTTTGTCTCACTTCCTTATGCTACATTCTCACATTTTTAGAAGCGGTTCGCAAGAAAAAAAAAGTTTGGGAATCGCCCTGTATGATTTAATATACTGAAAAAAATTTGTACCGAAGAAACAAAGTCGAGGTGTTCAATCTATTTTTTAAAAAAACCAGAGTTCTTAAATAATAAATTTATTTTTTTAATTATTTTTGATAAAGTTATTCCTTTTTAACCGACTTCTAAAAGAAGGAGGTTCAGAATTCTTCGAGAATGTATATTTTTTTTTATGTATGTACACAGATTACTCCGGAACGGCGGCACCGATTTGAATGAAATATTTACAATATGTTCAGGAAGTTGCTGCGGCGGTTCCATATTTTTTTTGGACGAAATTGGTGCAGTAATATCCAAGATGGCGATGACAATATAGCGGCTAAAAAATTAATTTTGTCTGATTTTCCCCAAAATTGGTATAGGGAAATTTTTGGGGTTGTACACAACGAATCTGAAATTATTTTTAAAAAATTCAATATGGCGGATCCAATATGGCGAACGAAAAAATCAATTTTGTACGATTTTCTTCAAAATTGGTACAGGGGAGTTTTCGGGGTAGCACATAACAAATCTGAAATTATTTTTAAAAAATTCAATATGGCGGATCCAAGATGGCGGATTAAAGATTCTACATCTCCCGATTTTGTCTAAAATCAGTATTGGGGTATTTTTTTTAGCGTTAATTATGAATTAAAAATATTTTTTGAAAAACTGAATCTGGCAGATTCAATATGGTGTCCTAAAAATTTTACATTTTTCGGTTTTCTCCCAAACTGATACAGGGGGTTCTTGAGGGTGTAAATTATGAATTTAAAAGTATTTTTTCAGGATTCAATATGGCAAATCCAAAATAGGGGACTAAAAATTCAATATTTTTCGATTTTATTCAAAGGTGGGACTAAATCGGTTTTGAGGATGTAAATAGCGAATATAAGTCTAGAAATTTTAAATTTCCGAATTTTATCCAAAATTGGTACTAGGGGGCATTGAAGGGTTTATATTTAGATTAAGACTTAAAATAATTTTTTTGAAATTCAGTATAGCGGATGCAATATGGTGGGTTGAAAATTTTACCATATTTGCATTTTTTCAGATTTGGTATTAAAGGGTTTTCGGGGTGGTGTATTACGAATATGAAGTTAATTTTTTACAACTATTAGGTTAATACGAGACAATATAAGGGACAGAAAATTTTACATATTCGGTCTTGATGTGTGTGATTCTTGAGACGTATACGAACTCAATACGCAGTATAAAATATATTGAGCTAAGAAATTTACATCTCATGTTAGTTCAGGTTAGTTCAGTTTAAAAAGTTTCAAACATCGATATTGGAAGGTTTTGGGGCCTATATTACCAATTTAAAATTAATTTGAAATTTAAGATAGTGGATTTACTATGACAAACTAAATATCTGTTTGACACAATTTTACTGGTATTTGGAAAACTCTAAGAACCAAAGAATTTTTAGTGGTTCATTTTAGGGTGATTAACAACTTTGGATAAAATGGGTACTTTTTTGCCACCTTGGAGTCATTTTTATAAAAAAATTAAACCGACTTCTAAAAATGTGCTAAAAAGTGAAAAATAACTATAAATTTTTATATGAAATTGAACTTTTTGAGGTCGGCGCCAAATTATTTGTAAATTAAATAAATAACCACTAATATATACAAATTATGGTAAGGAAGCGATTACAAATAAAGTATTTTTAATCTGTTTGTGCAAATAACATTTTGTCAGATATTAGTTTGGCGCCGACTTCAAAAATTTCAATTTCATATAAAAATTTATAGTTATTTTACACTTTTTAGCGCACTTCTAGAAGTCAGTCCAACTTTTTTATAAAACTTTTAATGATCTTCCGATAGTCCGAAAGTAGTAGCAGGCAACACTCATGTGGATCTCTCGTAGAATACGAAACGTGAGCTTTTTAGGTTCTAGGGTTGCCTTAAATTATTTTACATTCTATATCTTTATATATATATATATATATATATATTTATATATATATATATATATATATATATATATATATATATATATATATATATATATGTAATCGAAGGTTTTCGGGCATCCCGTGTATGTGCTGAGTCCCTCTCGTCTACGCGCGTAGACGCCATACAGTGAGCTTTGAAAATGGTGAATGAGATTTCACCGAAACGTCAGCTGCCTTACAGTCCTGAGAGGGACTCAGCACATACACGGGATGCCCGAAAACCTTCGATTACACATCACACCCGTGAGAATATCCGACATAACATATATATATATATATATATATATATATATATATATATATATATATTCCTTTTATAATTAGTACCGAAGCGAAATTATTTTTCGAATTACTCTGATTTTAATATTTCTTCTTTTTTTTTTTCATCACCGGTCCCCCTTGAAGATGGTCATGGAATCTTATTAAATCTTGGTGAATTTCTTAATCTAAAGCAGTTTAATACTATATCTAATTTAAATAACCAGTTTTAATATCAATCTATTGCGGAATGATTTGTCTTTTTTTGTAGAAATTCACACCACCCTGCCTTGATATTCGAGTTTAAAGTGACAGTTTCTCACAACGCGAATTTCCCGACAAACAGGGTCGCCTGGGGACATTTTAACTTTCATAAAGCCTATTTTTCTAAGCTCTATGAGCTAATGGTAGAAACTGACTGGATCTTTGGACGCTGTGACCGTTTGCAAAACCCTTTATAGTATCTTAAATAATCATTTTGTTATCTGAATTCCTCCGAAGTTACCTAATAGAAAAAATTTTCCTCCTTGATTTACAATAGAAATCACTAACAATATTTTCAAATAAGAAAAGTTCGTCGCCGGTTATTATCTATCTAGAAATATATAAGACCTTGCGTAGGTTGATTCAAACTCAATCTCAATAAACATACACAGATTTTATTAGCGTTGCTAAGTCTGATATAAATAATATTCCCCCCAAATTTTCGGTCTTTTAATCTTAGTAAAAAAACACATTCACAGCTACTGTGAATTACATGAATCATTCCTTCCATGAGCCTAATAACATTATTAGCGATTTTGCAAGTTATTTCAAAAGTGTATGTAAGATATGGCAGCAACCAGAAGGGGATTATTGTAATTAAACATATATTTCGGAACCAATCAACATTCCTAGAGTTTCTCCCGATAACGTCACGGTCGCCTCCAAGAAGCTTATAAACAAATTTACATCCGGCACTGAAGGAATTCTAAATTTTTCCGTTAAAAACTGTCCCTTTGTCTTAATTTCTCCTCTTGCGCACATTTTAATTTGATGTTAAAAGATGAAGTATTTCCGGATACCTGGAAATTGGTAAAGTTTTTCCGATTTTTAAAAAATGTGCTCTATCTCTAATTGAAAACTGTCATGATATTTTCATACCATGCATTTTTTTTAATAGCCTGCTAAATTATATTACAAAAATTTCTATTTTCCATAATTTAGAACAGAGTATAAATTTATCAATACGGTTTCTTTTCTAAAAGATCATGCATAACTAACCTTTGCACTTTTTCTCTTATGTCCGCGATGCTCTTAACGACAGGAGTCAGATCAATGTCATCTTCACTGATTTTCAATCAGGTTGATCAGTGCATTCTTTTGTGGAAGGTATATGATCAGTTTGATTTCTCTAATGCACTTTTTAGAATATTAAAAATCTAACTCCTAGGCCGTCGCCAATTCGTAAAGATTGAGGGCTTCAGGTCAGATCGGTTTGTGCGAACGTCGGGTGTTCCAATTTGGGGCCACTCCTATTTAATATATATGTAAACGATCTTCTCGCTGAGAAAGATTGCAAAACAATTTGGCCCACGCTGATCATATCAGAATTTTTCACCGCATCGATACAGTCACGAACTGTACGTTCCTTCAGGCAAGCATCGAAACAGTTGGCCAATGGTGTGTGGCTAATAAACTCGATCTGAATATCTCTAAATGTAATGTGGAATCTTTCGGTTACACAATGAGTCCTATATTATATAATTATTCAGTTAATGCTTTTGTCTTGAGCAGATTAGCTTGTGTAAGAGATCTGAGTGTTGTTTTTGATGACAAATTCTCCTTTATTTCCCATATTGATCGGATAGTGAGCAGTGCATCTCGATCATTAGAAGGAACTGAACGTTTTTCCCATGTATCTACATTTAAGTTATTGTATTATTCTTACGTTAGATCCAAATTAGGTTATGGTTCAATCATATGGTCTTCTGTATATAACTGCCACAAGTACTCTGTGGAATCTATTCAAAGGAGATTACTGATATATTTAATGTTTAGAGAGGATGGCATTTATACTGAGTGGGATATCAACAAAAAATTGATTCAAACCAGGTTTGGAGAGCTTCCTTTAACCATTTGTTGAGATTCCAAGTCTGTAACATTTTTATGTAGCCTCCTACATGCAAAAATTAATTGCCCCTTGTTACTGCAGCAAATATCCTTTCAGGTGCCCCGTATAGATATCAGGAGTCTACTTTTTTTCTTAGACTCCCAAGATCAAATGTACTTTGTCAGAACCCAATTTTCCGTACCTTGTAACATTCTCCAACAATTTTAAGGCATCTGCGTGAGGCGTTTTGTTATCCGTAAGGTTAATTTAATTGTTTGTACCTTCTTAATATAGTGTTGTATTATTTTGAATGTGCTAGAGTTAGTTAATTATAATTTAAAATAAAGTGTACAATTTATGAATTCCGATTTCTTGTTAGAAATATATTGCTAAATAAATAAATAAATAATCCCGATAGAGGACAGGCTATTACCGAGATTGGTGAACCCTGCCCTACGCTAGCCACTGATTGTCCTACATTCCCATCCATAAGGGGAACAAGGAACTGCTTCCTTTTTATCCTTCCTCGGATCTTAACCTTGGTGAAGGGCAGCGCCTTCATCAAAATCAGGCTATGGCGTAGGAAGAATGACTTCGAAGCAGTATAGTACTGTATTAATGTATCTCCAATTCATCTTAATGCCTGACGAAACACACCCAATGGTGTTTGTCCAGGGCACCTCTTAAATGAGAAGAGGGTGCTAAGAATCCCCCCATGACCAACGATTAAGAATATTGAAGCTATTACAGCCAATATCGAAATATATAATAAATTCTTGCGTACCACAACACGAAATGTTCCTAGTTTGTATCCAGCAGGAAAATTGATTAATGTCGAAATAGGAAAAGACAGACAACATAGGCATCCTTGGATTAAGTGAGCTCAGATGGCTTGGATTTGGTAAACAAAAAACTCAACTCAATTCACAGACATGGAGTCGCAGTGCTACTTTCTCCAAATATCAAAAATCCGTCATAAATTTCGTCCCAATTATCGACAGAGTTATGGTGCTGAAACTGCAAAACAAACATCGTCAATTAAATATAATATAAACTTACGCCCCAATGCTCGACAAATCAGACAACGAAGTTGAATCTCTATATACACAGTTGGAAGAGGTTATGAGATTTACGAGAAAAGGGAAAATGTAGATAATATCGGGAGATTTTAACTCTAAAATCGGTGCAGGGGCAGATGGAGAAGCAGTGAGGAGATATAGACTTGTAGTCAGGAACTGCTGTAACTTTGTATGGAATATGGGCACTTAATCACCAACACTTTCTTCAAAATACATCCAAGTAAACTATATACTTGAAAGTCCTCTGCAGATAAGAAACATAACATTCTAAGAAATCAAAATGGTTTCATATTAGTAAAACAAGATCACAGAAAGTTTGTTAAAGAGTCAAAACATCCTGTGGCAGACATTAATAGTGACCACAGCCCACTGGTAATGGATTTTAAATTCCAATAATTAAGAAAACAAATGAAAAGTGTCAGATAGATGTTAGAAAATTAAATTCGCCTGAAATAAAATCCAGAATCGAGCAGAGCCTCGACGAAGCAGAGAAATGGATTTCGAAATGACCAACACCGAAGCCACTTGGAATAAAATTAAAAGGGACATAAGCAACATAAAAGAGACTACACTAAAAGTAGAAAATAACAATGCAAAACAATCATGGATTACTTCAAAAATCCTAAGGATGATGGACGATAGAGGAAAACACAAGAGAAGTGATACAAAATATAAAAAATTGGATAAAATAACACAAGGAAAATGCAAGAAGCCGAAGGAACAATGGATAACGAAAAATTGTGAAGAGAACAACTGCAGCAGAGATATGACATAGTTAACCTATACAAAAAAATTAAGGAAATGTCTGATAGGTAGCGAAAAAATTGAGGATGCATTTTAAGAAACGCAAACAATGAAATAATAATAGGTATTGAGAAGAGACTACAAACATGGATAGAATATATAGGAAATCTGATTAATGATGATAAGGCCAAGTTGGCGCCAAATTTAAATGATATCGAGAAAGAAGGTCCAAAAATAACAAAAAGTGAAATTGTTCACTTCATTAACTTACAGAAGAATAGTAAGGCTGTTGGCCCTGATAGAATACATGCTGAAATATTAAAAATCATCGTTGGAGAAACAAAAGGAATCAAAATAAACGGAAACCTCATAAATAACATCAGATATGGGGATGACACACTAACCGTATTATATATCACTGTGATCACATCCGTCTACAAATAAATATGTCAAAGACGAAACTGGTGGTCTTCTCAAAAATACATATACTTTATATGAATGGGGCATTAGTTGAATATATTCCCTCCTTCAGATACCTAGAAGCCATCATAAATGAGTAATGTTACTCCAGGACTGAAATAAAAGCCAGAATCCAACAAACCAGAAGAATGTTCGTAAATATGAAAAGAATCTTTATTGCATCTAACATCAACTTTCATCTTAAAATACGTACTATTGGATGATACACATTCCCAGTCCTATTATACGGTTGCAAGAGCTGGGCCTTGGACGCATAAATGGAAGAATACTGCATACTAACAATACCATGGCCCCAAAAGGTAATGAACATCAAGGTTTAAGCCAATAAAAAGAATTGTCATTCAACGCCAAAAAAAAACTGGGCATGTTATGAGAGGTGGTGATGTGGATTACTGAAACAAATAATCGAGGGGAAAGTTCAGGGCAAACGATCAGTCGGAATAGGTTAGAATCCATGACTGAAGAATTTACGAAGATGATTTGGTCGTATATCGGCTGATGTCTTCAGAGCTGCGGCATCCAAAACAACTAGAAGAATTCCGATCATGACTTGAGGTCAAGGTTATTCGATATTCTAATCAACCATTTACACCCATATTGACTTTTTTAATTATTTATGTTCTTTTATTATTTCCTTTCTGTATTTTCTTCTTTCTTTACCTTACTGGGTACAGGTTTTACGTGAAGAATCAATTTCGGATTGCTAATTCTTATCATATTTAAATAGCTTTTTGTTCACAGATATTTGCTATTAAACATGGTCGAATCTACAAGGAAATGCACCCAGTGTAGCGAATGATTATTTGAAGTGCATTTTTAATTAGAGTTTTAAGCAAATTGGAGAATCATTTGAGAAGGTGTTATCCTGATAAAACATGAAATTAAAATACTTTCGGATACTGAAATAAAATTCAGAGATCCACAGTGCACAGTATGTTCACTTCAATGTCAAAAAAAACATGAAGGTGGTTTGTGGACGTCTATGATTTTATAATCCATTTAAAACAAAATGCACTCGGGGTGTTTGAAATTCCCTGTCGATAACAAATCTGAGTGACAGATTGCTTCAATCTCTTTCGTGCATCGTAAATGCAGACAAAGTTCGGAGAAACGCGTTGAATTTCAGATTATTTTTGAAAATGTGTGATGAAAACGACAAGAATTTCAGTCAATACTCTTTAATTCTAATGTGCACCGGCTATCAAACAGCTTATGTTTGACAAGATTTCTTTCAGTTTTGAGATTATATGAGATTTTCTGTATGCTAAAAATCCCATTTTAAAAGAAAACCTAATCAAATGAACATTGCATTGCCGATTTAATATATTTGTTTACAAATTTAACGAGGTAAGCTTGCAATTGCAGGTGACAGTTTGAATTTACTTAAAACAAAGTCCATCTTTGCAGCTTTTCTTGCCAGAATTAACGTTATGCAGCAAAATATTCAACGGCTGGAATTTTCGTAATTCCCCAACTTGTTACAGACATGCTGCCAGGATGATGACGTTTAAGCCTACATTCAACAATAAAATATCCGGTACATAGACTTTAAACCCAAATTTGAGAATGTTCTGACTGTGGAAATATCATAGTGGATTGTAAACCCATATGGTGATATTATCCATATCATCATATCGAATCATATTACCACAAGATATACTGATCGGAATAAGCACTAACGAAGAACTTAAGGTGCAGTTTAGAAATAGATCTCTGCAGTTTTGACTTTAGAGGGACGACATTCTTGCCACTTATCCTGCATTAAAAACGAACACAAGAAAGTTTTTGGTAGTTTTTCCAGCTTCATACCTCGTGGAAAGGAGTTTCTCGCGATTGCTAATCTTACAAAAAAAAAGAACTAGATTAGAAATCACTCGCGAAGTATATTTAATCTTAAATTTGACCAATTGGTAGTCAGATATTGAAAATTTGTCATCAAAGCATGAGCATATTCCTCCCATATTTTATAACTATCGCCAAAGTTTATGACAGGTGGGGAATGATGTTCCGAGAGAAAAAATAGAAAAGAGAAAAAATTTGCCCGTAGTCTTTGGGCAAAAAAGTTGGGAACCTCTGATCTAGACATTGGATGTATAGGATTGTCAACCTAGAGCTGATCTAACCTCTCAATTTATTTGTCCATATTAATAACCACCTTTTATTTTCCTGGTCTGTTAAAAGAAAGAGTATGGCTTCATTTTCATTTAGCTTTTTGATTTGGGTAGACAGTAGACAGTTTCAAAGTCATAGTTACCATTTACGTCACCTATGGAAATAGCTTATAACACTCTGTCATGGATTGGTTGTCAAAGATTAAGCTTATTCAATGTTCTTGAAGATGCTTCGTAAAATCGTGGGTGACAAATCGAAAAGATTTTGCGAAATAACACGATTTAAAACCATTTTTCAGGTAACTTATGTTGAAACTAAAACTCTTTAGTTTGGTAGACGTAAGATTTTTTTTCTAAATATCATTAACCCTATCTGCGCGTCAAATTTCAAGTTCTTAAATTTTACTGTTATTTATTTTTTATATGTGGCGCCATATAGTTTTCAGTCTAAAAGTTTATTTTTATGTTCTAAATTTATCGTATCGACAAGCCAATACCAAACAATTTTTAAGGTGCGACTTAAACATTATTTTAACTGGAAATGAGACAACAATATACAAAGTTACAAATATCTCTAAAGACATGGTCAACAGTTTCATCCTCCTCCAGACACATCGACACCAAGTGACAATGTCGTGTCAACAATTCCACCACAATTCGCAACTCGTTCTTTCCTAAGGAGAACAGCTCTAGATCCAGTTATATATTCCTTCGCACACTTCATTCCAGGAACTCTTCTCCACGATTCATATATATATATATATATATATATATATATATATATATATATATATATATATATATATATATATATATATATATATATATATATTATATATATATATATATATATATATATATATATATATATATACTAAAATTACTATTTTGTTTTTATTTTCCTTGAACCGCTATTTAGATATTCTTTTTTCTTGGCTTTTAGGTTCGGTCAGTGGAATCAAAATTAATTTATTTCCTCATAGATGTTTTATTGTTTTTTTTTCACAAGTGTTTCGACCTTATTATTGGTCTTAATCAGTGTTTTCTAACAATATCGATTTCCAAAACATAAATACACAAAATGTTAAAAGTTTTTCATAAGAATCGTCACATTTATAACAGTATAACAGTTTAACCTCAGTATCTTCGAACATACCCCTGTAGAAGTAGCATAACGTTAGAACTAGGGCCCGGTTGTTTGAACGCTGAATAACGTAATAATATTTTTATTTATATTTCAAAAAGTGTTGATAAACAGTAGATATTTAATTTCTTGGTACAGACATGCCGATTTTATGCTATCCTTTTCTAATTGCATTATTTAAACGAGTATCATCGGTACGTCCTTCGAACATACCCCTGGGTACGTCAATTCTAAAAACAAAGTATGAATGTATGGTTGCCTAAATTTTTATTATTGTTATTTTCAATATGTAAACAATCTAACAATATTTACCGATAAAAATAAGTTTTTAAATCCTCTTTTTGTTAATATTAATTGTAAACTTCGCATTTATAGTAATTTCTAACACTTAAAAACACCGAAAAAAGTCACGACAAGCAATTAAACTGAAAGACAAGATAAGTAAATATGTTTATGTCTGTCAAACATCAAAAAAGCGTCTCCCCCACCGACCATAAATAGCCTTCAGACAAATCTATTGTTGTTTATATCTAGAGTATGATCGAAGCTCAGTATGTAGATAAAACTTTTGTTTACAAAATACAATCGATTTCCTAATAAGATTTTATTATATATTATACTAACAAGCGAAATATTTTATATTTGCGAATCAAAAAACTAAATTATATTTTTAATATTAAAAATTTTTCATGGCGTATCAAATTTATAATAAATTTTATTAGCCTATTTAAAAGAATAGTACAAAATACCTAAAATTTTAAGCTTCTGCGATTATTCAAAATTTTGCTTGTTTTAGAATGCCTGAAAAAATTCCTCAAGCAAAGGTTGTAGAAAGCAGCTTCTTACGAATTCAAGTAGATTTATGATTCCGAAGTGATAGAACTACAGCTCTTACAAGGAAGCTACCTGAAATGTCCGGCTCCGATTTTAACGAAACTTCAATATGTTGTGGAGGGTAAAAAAATAAGAGACACTTTTTTTTATATGCGGAGATTTATTATAACGGGGTCAAAACCACCCCTAAAACAGTATTTTTGAAATATCTCAGGTTTTAAGTGAGATATATTTACAAAACAAAATGAAACTTACTTGTTATTTAAAATGTTGTTAAAATATGGTATTTCACCCCCAAGGATATCATCCATTATTTTTTGTTAGGGTAAATCATATATTTACGCACGTAATTTAATTCTAAAAATTACGAAATCTAATGGAATTGTTTGAAAATATTTTTTTCACAAATGCCGTAAGTAACTTAAGTTGACGGGCTTCGGGGTTTCTAAAAATAAACTACTAAAAGAGGGTAAACCACCCCAAATACATTTTTTAAAACTTCCAGTCCTAATTAAAATATATTTATAAAACAAAGTGGAAATTACTTATTATTTGAAATGAAGTTGAATTATGGCATTTTCACCCCCAAAGATACAATCCCTCATTTCTTAAAACGGTAAACCATCTATTAGCGCACGAAATTTAATTCTAAAAATTACGAAATTTAGTGAGACTGTTTCAAAGTATTTTTTTCACGAATACCATAACTAACTCAAGTTGACGTGTTTTGGAGGTTTCAAAAAATGAAGTAGTAAAAGAGAGTGAGTCACCCCCAAATACATTTTTTCAAATCTCAAATTCTAATTGAGATATCTTTACAAAATAAAATGGAACTTTATTGTTAGTTGAAGTGAGATTATACCATGTTGTGTTAACTCCATCCCTTGCTTTTTATGAGGGTTAATCTTGTAATTCATTTATATAATTTAATTCTGGATATTACGAAATTAAACCAAATTTGTTGATAATATTTTTTTACGAACACAATATCTAATTTAATTTGACGTGTTTCAGAGTTTCAAAAAATAAACCAGTAAAAGAGGGTGAGCCACCCCCAAATACTTCTTTTAATATCTCCAGTTCCCATTAGGATATCTCTATAAAATAAAATTAAAATTACTTGTTATTCGAAATGATGTTAAACTATGGTATTTTCACTCCCAAAGATATTATTCCTCATTTTTTATAAAAGTAAACCGTCATTTCATACATATATTCTTATTCTTACAATTGTCAAATTTTAATTTAAATACACGTTACAGAATTAAAAATCACTATTTGTCATGAATTATAATAATTTATAGAATTAGAAGAAAAAATTTCGGTAAGCTCTGTAACGTTCATATTAACAGAAATTGTCAATGATATCCTCAAGGATGTTAAACGAGAGTACTTTCACCCGCAACTGTAAAAATATTATAGTTTAACTTCTTTCAAATAACAAGTAATTTCCAATTTGTTTCGTAAAGTTATCTCAATTAGAACTTGAGATGTAAAAAAAGTATTTGGGGGTGGCTTACCCTCTTTTACTAGTTTATATTTAGAAACCCCGAAACACAACAACTTAGTGACTTATGGTATTCGTGAAAAAAATATGTTCAAGCAATTCCATTAAATATCGTAATTTTTACAAAAAAATTACGTGCCCAAATATATGGTTTACCCTAAAAAAAATAAGAGATGATATCCTTGGGGATTAAAATGCCATAGTTTAATATCATCTCGAATAAAAAATAATTTTCACTTAGTTTTGTAGGGCTATTTTAATTGAAAATTGAAATATTAAAAAAATTATTTGAGGGTGACTTACCCTCTTTTACTAGTTTATTTTTGAAAACCTCAAGATGACAACTTGAGTTAATTATGGTATCCGTGAAAAAGTATTTCAAACAATCTTATTAAATTTCGTAGTTCTTAGAATTAAATTTCATGCGCGAATAGATGGTTTACCCTTATAAAAAATAGGGGATGATATTCTTGGGGATGAAAATACATTAGTTCAGAATCATTTCAAGAAACAAGTACTTTTCATTTTGTTTTGTAAAGATATCTCAATTAGAAATTTATATGTAAGAAAAGAATTATTTGGAGGTGGCTCACCCTCTCTTACTAAGTATTTTTAGAGATATCGAAACCCGTAAACTTAAGTTACTCATGGTAATCGTGAAAAATTTTTTTAATTTTAATTATATTAAATTTCGAAATTTTTAGAATTACATTAAGTTTACCCTTATAAAAAATAAATAATGATATCCTTGAGGGTGGAAAACTGTAGTTTAACAACATTTCGTACAAGTAATTTTCATTTTGTTTTGTAAAGATATCTCACTTAGAACCTGAGATATTTCAAAAATACTGTTATTAGAGGTGGACTTTAGGGGCGGTTTTCACCCCGTTAAAATGAATCTCGGCAGATAAAAAAAATACAGTCTCTTATTTTTATATCCTCTACCACATATTACAATTTCATTAAAATCGGAGCCGGATACTTCCAGTACTTTCCTTGTTAGCTAAACAAGTTAATAACTAAAAAATCAAGTTACCAATGTGTAGTTTCTAAACTGGACGTTTTGCTAATAACAAAACCATGTTTTTGGGGCTGCTAAATCCACCGGTCATCATGCTTTTTATTTGTGAATATACAATTTCGACAAAAACATGCCAGTAAAAGGAAGGTTGTAGTAATTGTTCGGTCGTGAACAGTAGTAAAATCTAAGCCAATATCAAAGTGTACTTTTTTATAACGTGGCATAAAAAAAATCAAGGCAATGCAAGTTGATAATATAAGAAAGGTCGAGTTTATAAAAAATTATAATCGGTACTTGTTCAAAATTTAAACTAAAAAAGGACGGGAAGACTAGAACCCCATGTTATATTTTTCCCTTTTTTAAATCTTCTTCCCTTAAATTTAATGCCAGTTATTGCATTAGTTTTTTGAGTTAACACATTGATAAAGTCAATATATAAAGCTGAATATTTCTACTAATTTGGCCTTGGCCTCTCACTCTGAAAGGTTAAAAAACAAAATCTATATTATCTATATTATATACCTTCTTTTATATACCCGTAGATCTTGGAGCAAATCCTGTAAAAATCAATAGACTTGATAAAATCGATAAACCAAAATAATTGATTTAAATGCTATTTTTCCGGAATTAAAATAAATAACTTTGGTACCACTTATTGTAAGTTAATTTTTGGAGATATTTTTACTGATTAGTTTTTTATTATTGGGTTTTGAACTGAGGTGTCAAAAGTTTAAAAATCGATAGTAGGTCGAAGAAGTAGAGCTGATTGTTGGGTAGAGCGGTGTGCGCGATGTCCAAATCGATTGATGCCGTTTCAAAGTTTCACCGTACAGTATAATCCAAACAGAAGGTATTGGTTATAAACAGTATTTCTCATAGATCTTGTTTGATAAAATAAAGGGTAGATGTTCAATCTAACACACTACAATTCCTGACTACAACCCTCCGTACGTAATAATTAACATATACCCGATGTGCAATTCACGATATCTAATTCTAATTAAAAACACTGCTACATATGATGTAATCTACTATTTAATTTTCAAATTTATTTGCGTACGTAAACTGTGATTAAGCATTCGTGTGTCCAAAGCCAAGGACTATTACTGAATATCCGGGCTACGCTCGTCTGAACTCGGGTTAATCGGTCAGGTCCAAGGTTTTAGTTTAAAATTATATAATTATTGTAATGTACTTGAACTTGTATTATGGAGGACCCTGTTTATTATGAATGAGTTTTATTATTTATCTGTTAACCTGAATTTATTTATTTATTTCCGGGTACTCTCAGTCTGTTTACCTTTCAGAAGCTTTAAACTTTTTGCCCGGAACCTTTACCTAATACTTAAAGTACGAACAACAAATTTTTGAAGAAAGGAGGTTTGAGGTTAAAATATTTAAGTAAGGGTAATTTTTTAATAAGTTTTATTCTCTGACAAACCCATTTAACATTTACATTTAAGGTAAAGCGCGACAAGACAGGTTCCTAGTACCATCCTATTTATAAATTTTACATTTGGCAACACGCCAACTTAAATCTTAGAAATCTATGAATTTTGAAAGCTGATTGATCACAAATTGGAAAAAAGTGGGGTGAATCGCAACGATGGGTTCAGACTAGGCAGCCGACGAACTTACTTTTGTTTTTAGCTCAAGCAGAGTTACTAAGATGCCGTGTGAGTACAAGCGTGATCCGAGGGCTAAACCTTGCCGTCAGGTTTCCTATGAAGTATACGAAAAAGCGATTAAGGAGTATTAAAAGTGGTGTTTCACTTAGAGCGGCAGCAGAAAAATACAAAACTGATTATACGGTATTGTGTAGACGTGAAGAAAAATAAAAATAAAAAAGTGGCTTTCCAAAGGTGGGCAAACTGTATTATCCAGAGAAGTCGGGCTCCAAATTGTAAACAAACTAGTTCAATGCTCTGAATGCGGACAAACATTGGATTTATATGATCTGAGAGTTATAGTGAAAAACTATTTAAACAAAATCAGTCGACGAGTTGAACGTTTTAAACACAATTTGCCGGGGTCAGAGTTTGCATTGGGTTTCGTTAAGTATCGCAAAGAGAAACTTTCGATAAGGTTCTGCCACAACATCAAAAGGTCAAGAACAGGAATAACACCTGAAAATGTCAGAGCTTATTTTGATAATCTTCAAAAGCCAATAGATGGTATCAGTGCGTCTAATATTGTTAACTAAAATGAAGCAAATCTAACTAATGACCCGGGAAGAAAAAGGATAATTTCAAAGCGAGATATGAAATATCTGGAAAGAGTTATAAACTATAGTAAGTCGGCCACCTCCCTCATGTTTGCAGCCGCAGCAAACGGAACGATTTTACCGCCTTACGTCGTGTATAGGGCCAAACATGTACGTACGAATCTTGGAAGGTAGGGGGGCCACCAGGTGCTCGTTTCAGTTCAACCCATTCTGGATGGTTTGACAGCAATTGCTTCCAGGATTGGATTGAGATAACTGCCATTCCGTATTTTCGAAACTTCTTCGGCGAGAAAGTGTTAATAGGAGACAATCTTTCTTCGGAGATCACTATAGAAGCTGTACAAAAATGTGAAGAGCATAACAGGCCGTATATGTTTCTACCAGCGAATTCCAGCCACATGTCTCAGACCTTAGATGTGGCATTTTTTCTCCAATTTGAGGAAGCTTGGCGTAAGATACTAACTGACTGGAAAAAAGGCCCAGGCTGAAGAGAATCGAGCATACCAAAGACCTCATTTCCACATCTCCTTAAACTATTATTGGAAGCAATTATACCTAATGCGGCCAAAAATATTTGGTCAGGCTTTCAAAAATGTGGAATTGTTCCAATAAATCCTGATGAAATATTATCAAGACTACCATCAAGTTCACAAATTTTGGAAAATGATGCGGGTGCAATAACAGATTTCATAATTGATATTTTAAAAATATTACGATACGAAAATCTCCCTAAACTGAGGCAACAGCGCGTAGTGTAGCAAGAATGGATTTTAACGAAACCAAATCTAGTGATTCCAGTGATATTGAAAATATTTTAGCTCACAAGACATCAAGAGAACATCAAACAGAAGCATGTTTGGAAAAAGACCTAGAAAGTCTGATTTTCCTCCATTTGGTTCTCCAAACACAAGTGTCAACGAACATCCTGGCATTTTTGAGCCTTTTGTCAGAAATTCATTGGCAGGATTCAATCCATAGATGAAAATTACGCAGCAAATTTCTTCTTCTCGAGTGAAGCCTACGATGAAATGACCGATAAATACAACATTTTTTGTTTATCCAGTTATTTCAGATGTGACCGAGTTTAGTTTCGACCAAATTATTGGGAAAGTTAGTGCCCCTGAAAAGGGTCGAAGAGGTATTTTTATATTTAAAGTGAACGCCAATACGTGGTAACTTTCTATCTGTTGTTTGATGTAATTCAGAAAATGTTTTCGTTTAAATAAACTAATTTTAAATAATTTATAGTGCAAAATTATTTTAAAAATGTGTAGTTTGTTACTATCCACCTTTTAGACAGTGTAAAAGCTATTAGATGTGAAATCAAACAGGTGTTGTTTTCACACCGGTTGTAAGATGAATCGCAACTCGACATATATGAATTATTTTGAGAGTTATTTTTAAAGAATACATATATTAGTGCTTAAAGGGGACACCGAGATCTATTCTTTGCATTATTTATTTTTATTTGTGCAATAATAATCCCAGTATAGATGCATTTATGTTAAAAAATGTTGCTGTTCACCCCATTTTACGGTATTAAAGAAGTCGATAGCGCTGCTGCTTCCCTATTTCACAAATAAGCGAAGTTTTTAAGTAGCAAAAATTAAAAAAAACAATTTTCTCGCACACATAGTAGTTTTAACGATTATGTTAAAGTTTTTAATGGGGACCCTTTGGCACCGACCACACAAAATGGCAGTATCCGCTTTGAATCTTGGAAATGCGGAACATAATTAAAAATTATTTTTACGTATACTTTATTTTTCATAACCTTTCGGCCTCCCTCTATTAAGATATCAAAAAACACAAATAACAACATTTTATTTTTTCAAATACCTGCTTCAAAATCTTTCCAATGCTCCACAATAGTGTAGAAATGGGTGTTTTCATTCTTCTGACTAAGAGACACTCCTCTTATGACATCAACTGTGGACATGCTAGGTGTCACCAGTAGGGGAGAGAACTCTGGCGCGTTTGGATTGTCTATGTAGAAATTCAGCAAAAGCTACAAAAAAAATACGGAATGATTTTAGGCTTGTTCATAAAGAAATTACATACTAGCCAGCACCAATCAGGATTTGTAAAAACAGACAGGCAAACTGATAGGCGCTGACTAGTTTATAACTGTTCTGCGAACGACTTTATTAATACCATTGAACAATTTCAAATACGCCCTTTATATGCATAGATTTTAAAATGGTTTTGTTCCAACCTTAATTCACAAAGAGATTTCCAGTAGTTTGCAAATCATTCTCAATGCTCTTGTCTGTAAAATAAATAGCCTCCTGACCTATTTATGTGTGTGGTTGGAACAGCTAATAATTTTACTTGAAGTTTGTGAATTGTAACAATCTTACTAAAATAAGCGTATACTTGTCAAATATATTAGATATTGCTAATAATAATACATTTGCCATTTTGGCGTGTTATAGATTATCTTGCAAACAAAGAAACAGTAGTACGCACGCGCTAAAGGAATAATTAAAAAAATAATCTGTAAACTGTTCTGGCAGCTTTCAAATGGGTTTGAATCTTAGATGAATCAGAAAGCTGACGGTTTACTACTTTTGTCTGTTTAGAACTCATTTAAGTTACTGCGTACGATCTTGATCGTAGGGAGCTATTTCCGACGTGATTTGGAACGAACCAAATGTCTTGTATGATAACATAAAAATAAATTTTCAGTTACTTCATAAGTTTTTATGATAATTTACTAAACATATTTTACCACTATTTTATTAACGATAACTGATCCTTATTAAAGACGGTTTGGAATAATCTCCTTCTATTTTCCTATTATTATTCATGACATATTTATAAACGTAGGTCCGGAATTTATTACAATTTTTTCTTTCTCCTAATCTTGTAATATCGAAATTTGTCTGAAGTATTCAAAGGTCTTATAAGATCAACAAAAAACATATAATGTGGGCTGGCTTACGTAGTGATCAGTTGATCATTAGAATTGGGGTTTCTTTGGGTTTGTAAGAAATTGGAGATGTTCAATTTAAAACTTTTTGGTTTCTTCGCCGAAATTTTACTAGTTGGTATTGCGATTTAAAAAATGTTAAACCAAATTTAGATAAATGGCGCCCACGATAGTCATGGCAACAAAAAGAAACTCGAAAATTTTTGCGCAATGATAGTTGCTAACATCTCGAATATTTTGCCTTAAGCGTAAAAACAATAGAAACATAAAAATTGACATTTTAAAGTTTGGAAACTAAAAAAAAGGAGATTTTTATGATCTTAGCAAAAAAATTAATAAATAGAATAAGAAGGGAAAGCCCAACCCCCAAAGCATCCTTGCACATGTTTTAAGAATTTCTGTTATTATTCAATATTTGTAAATATATTACCCTAAGGCGAACTAACCTGTGCAAGGGGACTATTATTATTACCGAGAAAACTATTTTTCAAGGATTTATGATTAACAGTTTTTTGCCCTACTGGTTTATTGCGTACTTTTCAAACAAAATATTTAGAGAAGTGTTTCTCAACCTTTCTGTATTAGCGATCCGAGTTTCCATACGAGCTGTAATCGAACCCTCCTTTTGACGATTTTTGGAATTCTAACTAAAATTATATTATTTATTTTTTCTTTGTTCTCGATATACTAGACTGCAAGCCAACGATAGGTTTTCCTGATCAAATTCCTCTCGAGCGATAACTGGTGAAAAGTTTCAAGAAGTTGTGTCATGAATGCTCATGTGGCTCTGTGGGTGAGTTGAGCAGTGGCGGCCCCCCACTCACGTAGAAAAAAAAATATCTTTAATTATTTCCTTCTAACTGAAAATTTAGCAAATAATAGTTGGTAGAATACTTTGAAGAAAAAAAAGTCAGTTGGCTGTAAGGTGGATTATAGTCAGCTGGTCACACGAACATAAACAAATATATATTCAGTGATTTCATCGCAGTTAAAAATTTATCAGATGACAGTTTATATGCTACTTTAAATAAATAGAAACGTTAGCTGGCTGTATCTTGGTGGAAAGATTTCAGCTGATGCAGTGAAGAGTGGACCGCGGAAGCCAGGAGTGAGGATCGATCACCTATTTAAATACAGTAGCTAGCGGGTTTTTTCACCTGATTGTTTTTACTACATAGAGTAATACGTCAACAATCACCTGACAAATTTTGAACGGGGAAGAAATAACGTATTTAAAATTATTCGACCTCAAGCTTTTTACCCACGCAGAAGGAAATAATTATGTTGTTATGTTTCAATCAAGTCAATATTCTTTAAATTTTAATATATATATATATATATATATATATATATATATATATATATATATATATTCATTTTACTATAATCAGAGCAATAAATATATTATCAAATTGCAATCTTCCAAGCGTCCGTCTCTTCCAGGGGTCGGTATACGGAGGCTTGGAAGATTTCCTTTAAATATGGGCTTGGAAAAAAGCAGAATTTTAAATTCTCTGTATTTCTGAATATTTTTAGTTGAATTAGTTGGCCGCCAGACAGCGGAGCACTCACTTGTAAATATTCAAATAGTATATTTCCTGTACATCATGTCAATTTTCGGGCGTCCTTCGAATACACTTACTGTTTCTTCCTTCAGTTTCCGAGCGTCGTACGTTCGGCAACGTTGTACAACTTTAATATCTATTCTAGTTCAGAAAGTTTTTAATAGGATTCGACACTATAGGGTGCGCCGCGTACTGCCATTAGGTCTGTGGGGGTTCCGTATAGACTATATTTTTAATTTTTATTACGATATGGGAATGGCTAAAGGCTCTGTAATGATTACTTTTGAAGAAATTATGTAAATCCATTTTCAGAAAAAAACTAGTTTGCAAATCGCTTTAGTCAGATGGTTTTTCATTATTTTGGGATTTTGATTTTAATTTAAGCGTTAGTTACATTATTCAGGATAGTTTACCCCCAATTCACTAACATTGTCTAATTTAAAATCGGTCTAAGTTAACAGTGAAGGATTAAAATTGATAACTGCAACAGCAACAAGTTTGAATCTTAAAAATACAAGGATAAATAATAAATTTATTTTATTTCTAAACCGACAAAACTAGAAAATTCTGTTAGTTTTCAAGTAGCAACTATTGCTATTTCGGATTTTAAAGCTTTGTCTCTATATTTGTATCCTTGATAACCTTACATAAGCATTTACTGGTTGACGCATATAATATAAATTATAACAGTATCATAAGAAAAACAACACTGACCAACTAGAAGACCTAACTTTCATGGCAACTAGGTCAAAGTGTTTTTTTTTCATGTTGGTGTTACCAGCTGACATATGGTCCACCACCTTACGGCTAGCTAGCCCTTTTTTCTTCAAAGTATCGTGTCAACTATGTGAGTAGGGCCCGCCAAGGCTCAACTTACCCACGGAGCCGCAGCTGACGTTCACGAGGCTTCATGACACAACTCTCTAAAGCTTTTCACGAGTTATCACCCGGGAGGAAACGACTTACAAAATCTGTAGTTGGCTGGTGTACTATACCTTCACACGTTCAATACCTCCGTAGTAGTAAAATTCCGCTTTCCCCTTTTGGTACATGTGGCGTTTTTAAGGGGGCAGATTTAAAATCGCTAATTTATAAGAAATTTATGGTTTAAAAATAAAGATACTAAGAACTTAAACTGCAGGAAAGATCATTTATTTTAAATATAGATGAAACAATATAATTATTAAAAATAAATTTTCTACAATCATCCATTAAGTTAAAGCTAGTCCTAGATTTACAACAGCCGTAAATTGAAGGCAGTCAAATAGAATATCTGAAAAAAAATAAATAACGTATTAGTTTCAGTAGTAATTAATACATGGGTATATAATTTGTTATCTACAACTGCGAAATATAAACTTGTAAATAAAGAGGTTTTTTATAAAGTGCTTTCCAGAAAAAAAAAACAATTATATTGAATTTTCCATCGAATTAAAGTGGACAAGCAAAAAATGTAACTTTTATAATTTTACAAATGGAATGACAAACTTTTGAAATAAATACAAGTTGTGAATTTGTGTACATGACAAACTAAGTTATGCTATCACGTAACTTACCGATTAAATTTGTAAATGTACTTATGATACTTGCCTGTAAATCCTTAAAACATTTGGGAGACAAAAAGAGTAGGCTGTGCACACTGACTACCAACGAACATAACAGGGTGAACAGGGAACGGTAAAGTGTTGTCAACCTTAAATCGGTTATTTTTTAAAATATATTACTACAGGTCAATTATGAACAAAATACTTTAAAGTTTGTTAAAACTAGCACTTTTTTCGAATGCTTTTGACCTTACTTGATTATAAATCTGGGGTTTGTTTGGATCAGATCAATAAAACTTTATTAGAGGATCAATTTTCTAGTATTTTTCGACGTTTCGACCTCTGTGAGATCATTGTTAAAACTCTAAAATATATATTTATTCAAAATGAAATCTCTTCTAGTGATATTCGGATTATACACTATAAATATAACATTTAAATTGTATAATTTAATTAAGTGATAAATTTTCCTTTTTGCGTTCTTCTTAATATTTTTCTTAAACTATATTACACCAAATATGAAGATTATCTTTATAAATGTATAGAACAATAATAATAAAACAAGTATATTGTGATGACAACATACACCTAAAAGAGTAAAAATATTAGTTTTCTTTACATAAATTCGCAAAAGAAGTGGATATTTGCAGTACTTACGCACAACTAGCACTGTCGCAAATCATGTGTTAACACCCCTCAGAAAAAAGAAAGTAAAAAAGAAGAAGTTTGAACAAGCCACGAAAATGATTTTGAATTTTCATATTGCCATATCTATTGTTTTACCTACACACACTTGACTACATCGTAAAATTTTTTTGAGCTAGAAATGGTGTTAACCTTTTTAAAGATTACCAATAACTGTGAAGACTAATGAACCATCTAGTTCTACTGTGCTAATGACTCATTTGATTAAGCAGAAATTAAAAAGTTGTTTGTTTATATAATGACAGCCCATGTCTCGAAATGATTCTAACACGGAAAGGATATGATGGAGCGAAATTTACATTTACTGTTCCCATTTTACTTCATTTATACACGGAGTTGCATATAGTTGTACGTTTGCTGAATGTGATTTCCGCATTACAACAGCATAATGTGGATTTAACCACTGCTATTGCATCTCATACGGAGAAATCCATGAAAGTCGCAAGAACATATATATATGCCATCCAGCCGGAGGTCGGGGAAGAAACTTTCAGTATTGCATACTTCCTTCGGATCTGGGCCCCTATCCTCGAAAGTGTGATGTGAAAGGTGATGTGAATGGCGATGGGAATAGCCATGTGAACTTTTTAACAGTAAAAGCCGTATTCTTGATAAATCAATGTTGCCAGATATGAACGTGCTAAAACTCGAGAATTTCAAAAAATAAAATGGATGACCGATTGAATTGAGCTGTCAGACCGAAAATGTCCGTAGTATATTTTGTTGCCATTTTAGGCAAAAACTAGTTTTGGTACTTTAAATTAATCCTCAAAAGTAAAAAAAAAAATAGTACTGTTGTTGTTATTTTTGTGAAGTTATTGATTGCCATTACAATATTTGACTTTGCCTGGATTAAATTTATCTTAAATTGACACTCTAGAACCGTTAAACAAAAGTGCATACAAAGAGCTAAGTACTTGAAGATTTTAATATGTAAAGAAAAAGGGATATCAAGAAAAGCAGCAGTCATATATACAAAGTAATATATTGACAGTAATTGCGGAAAATCAGCACTGATAAACCTTGAAACGGTGAAAATTACAACTCTACGTACTATGACTAAAAGCCATCATCCCAATCCACTACGGAAACTACCCAATCAGTTATTTATTGTATGAATTCACAAAGTGTCCAGCCTCTTACTGCAAGATGTTCTGTCCTGACAACTAAATTTGAAAGAAAACCTGAAACTTGAACAATGATAGTGAAACTGTTTATGATCAGGGACCGAAATCAAAGGCCAGACAGAAGATGTCCATTAAAGATACTGGCGGATCTCACATTCAACTTATATATATATATATATATATATATATATATATATATATATATATATATATATATATATATTATTTTATGTACCATAAATAAGGTTTTTATGCTGAAGGACCATATTCGTGGATCTGTAGGATTCATATTTATATGTCTCGATAAATTATAATCATAATATTTATTTAATTGTAGTGTCGTATAGTGTTTAACACAGTCTAATTAAGTTAAGTGCTGTAGTTAAAATAATTTAAATATAAAATTTGTTACCTACTTAAATAAAAGTTTCAGATAGCTTACAAATTGTGATTTCTCAAATTTATTATAAGTTGTGTCGTAAAAAGAATTGTTAGATTTAACTGTTTAAAACCAAGATACTCGGCTGTT
Source organism: Diaprepes abbreviatus (assembly GCA_034092305.1). Classification (NCBI taxonomy): domain Eukaryota; kingdom Metazoa; phylum Arthropoda; class Insecta; order Coleoptera; family Curculionidae; genus Diaprepes; species Diaprepes abbreviatus. The sequence continues at coordinate 13,682,871 of JASJET010000110.1, read as the reverse complement.
ATGGACACAAGTATTTATGTTAAATCCATAAGCAGAACTGACCCTAGAAAAACATTTTTCAATAGCACGCTGATTCAATTGAGTTATGAACAGAATCTCCTGTAATAATTTTATATATCTGTAAAATTTGCTTAATATTTGCGAGACATATTCAACTTTGTAAGGATATTTTATTAAAAAATTTAAAAATATCGGGGTACCACTTAATTAACGTTTCAACTGTTTATTCGGAAAATAAAACGTCTTTAAGAAACGGTTCGTCAACATATTTTTTTTAATGCGAGTTATTTTGAAGAACCAAAAATAAAATAAAAATTTTTAATTCTATTTTATTTTTTGAAATCCATGCGTTAAATATGTCATTTAGCGGCTGACATTTCATTTGCGCATGTTTCACCGTTCGCTTGCTTTCCACCGGGCGAACGAGGATATGAGCGATGAACATTTCAAGAATACGCGTTCGCCACCTTTTCACTGTTCACTTCACGTTCCCCAGTTCGAGGATAGGGCCCCTATCCTTTACACTTGACTTTCTTCTCGGTGTGGTGGTACAGATAGGCCATCATCTCGGTGGTGGTGTTATTGTTCGCATTTTCCTTCCTTTATACACGGAGTTGCATATCGTTGTACGTTTGCTGAATCTGATTTCAGCACTACAATAGCATAATGTGGTGGATACTGCTATTACATCTCATACGGAGGAATCAGTGAAAGCCGCATAAACACATATCTATCTATATATATATATATATATATATATATATATATATATATATATATATATATATATATATATATAGGGAGAGAAAAAAAGAAAGGGCAAGAAATAAACATAGCAAACTTGTCGAAAATTTGTGCTTATTTTTCAACGTCCTCAAAATCAGGGAATAACGGAAACGGAAGCGTCATGTTCAGAAATTTCAACGCCCACAGGAGAAGTTTCAGTTCCAGGTAGTTTATTGTGGTAAACGATATAGTAAATTTAAATGCTTTTGAAATGTCTACACAACTGGCAAGAAATGAAAACAGTTTTGTTTCCGCCAATGAAAACCATATGCTAATAAACAAAAATATCCTACAGATAGAGGTTATTATGAAGACATTGTCAAAAGTGACGCAATTAAAAAATTTATTTTATGGGTCTTACAGACCAAAAGTTATTGAATTTTCAAAAACTAATGGTAGGTCATTTTCTGCTGTTTAGTACACTTCAAAATCCAAATGCGGGTTAATCTTTGATCGTAAGTGGTTGTGTTACTCTATTAAGCTAGACTGTTATTACTGCGAACTTGATTGGCTATTTGCTGATAGAAGCAGCCAACATTTTAAGTTTAGTTGGGTCAGTGGAATAACTAATGGAGAACTTTAAGCCAAAAAATTGTAAAACATGAAACTGGCAATACACACATTGCCACTTGTGTAACTCACGACGCATGGAAACTTAATAAAAATATTCTTGAACAAAAATTTGAAAAAAATATAAAGAAGGTCATAATTTTTGGCGACAAGTTTTACACAGAGTTTTAGATGTTACTTTGACATTGTCTCTATATAATCTACTATTTAGAGGCCATTCTGAACATCATAATGATGACTTCAAACAAGGCAATTTTCTAACAAAAATACACCTATTATCGCGTTATGATAGCATTTTACAAAAGTTACTGGAACTTCCAGAAGTTTCAACAAAATACTTAAGCCCAACCATACAAAATGAGTTTAATTATATGTTGGGAACCGAGGTAGAAATCAAAATCTTTGACGAAATTCGCGCAACTCCATTTTAGACACTACACAAGACATTGAGTGTTGTTTTGCGCTATATTCTTTTTACTTACTTACTGATTTAAAGCGCCGTCAGATCTAGTTATGCCACTGCTTTAATTTTCGCTAAAAACTTTATTACAAGCGCTTTTAATAAGTTAAAAAGTAAGGAGGTATAAGGGGTGTCTCAAAGGGTGAAAAGTTGAATCGAATCGTAAGTAACGAAGAAAAACAGGAATATTAGGCTTTGTTTCAAAAATTCATATCTCCGTCATTTTTTAAGTTTTAGCGCTGGACTTCAGCGACATAATAGTAATATATCTATACTTTGTGAATGTCAAAACCAGGCGCTGTCGGTTCATTAGTTTTTACACAATTGCTATTTGAGTTTTTGAATCTTTCAGCGCACCTTTCAGTCTGATTATAACTTTGTTAAAAGATTTTGAAAGTAGAAGTATCATTCTACATGACCAAAAAAGGCGGAGTGCATGAAAGTAAAAGAGTACTAGGGCACCGAGCTTCCGAGGGTAGTCGTATGTATATAGTACATACGACGACGACATTCGAGAAGACATCGCTGAACTCTACCAAAAACTATACACTGAAATGAGTAAGGCAGTGCTGAAGTATGATAGAACCAACCCATTATGCAGGCCACCATTGCCAGAAGTCAACTCTTCTAAAAAACTCGATATTGTTTTACCATAAACAATAGAGTTTTGCTAGTTTATGTTTTAGAGACTTACACACTAGAACATTTACCTATGCTGACCTACTGCGCCGCAACTGCAGTAGCTAGAACTATGAAAATTAGGATCACCAGGAGGCAGCGAAGACTACTCAAGTTTACAACCTAGGATGCCGCAATAGGAAAAAAACTTAACAAAAAGATCGAAAATTTCCGGAAAGATATAGGGCAGGCTGAACTAACCTGAGCAAGAAAACTAGAGGAACGGGGACGAGAAATATTGAATCGGGTCAGTAGTGAGCATTACCCGATGCACTCAATCTCCCACTCCTTGACCCTGCCCGACCCCATAATATTCGAACCTGCGCTGATATGACCTTGACCTTGAAGATTGTGATGTTCAAGGTTGTACGCGCGACCTTGACCTTGCTCAAGGGTACATTGGCTGTGTGCCTTTGAAGTAGTTATTTTTGCATTGTAATAGTGTGGAATGATCTTGAAATGGTTTTGACCTTGCAAATTCTTCTATAAGATTGTGTTAGTCTATTTACATTCATTCAGTGTGAAATGTCAGATACGGAACTATCTAAAGATAAAAATATAGAGCAAGTCGGCAGAGTAATTTGTTTCTATCAAAGTAATTTAAAAAGTTTGTGTAATTTTAAAGAAAGGGATCTAGCATTTTTTCCCTCGAATATTTAAAAGCTTACGTCGATTCACTGAGTTTACAGAAAATTTGGGATAAGCTGCCAGCGCCATATCGGTGTGATAAGGAATTGCAGGTGAACTTACCCTGTTACATTCATCATGAACAAATATATCATCATTATATAGACGGGCCACCATAAGCAATAAAAAGGTGTCGTGAGTGTAAAAATACGTGAAAAATATGAATAGTGATTTGTAAGAGACAGCAAAAAAATTGGGTAATGAGTTCACTGAAACGGCAAGTAATTACTTCAATGATGCAATGAAAAATCGACTAGAACAGGCGTTGCGCTATTGTAACTTGACTTTTGAATATGAAGAGGCTGCCAATGCATGTCATAAATATTGCAGCAAAACATTCAGTTTACTAGAGTTTGTTTGTAAAATAATAAAGTTGGGATTTAATGACTGTTTGGAAAAACTGATTAATTTAATTGCAGATCCGGTTGTGTTAAATGAAATTAGAGTGTAGGACCTAAGTTTAACGTAGTAGTAGTTAATATGGAAAATTTAGATAGATAAATGTATGAAGAGTTTTTAATTTCTGCAGCCTGTTCGGAATTTTACGCATATGAAATGCAAGATTCGGAGGCTCAGGATTTTAATATATTTTTTAAGTATAAGGACCATGTTGAAGTGTATATTTTAGCAAGTATAGTTTGTAAGGATTTTTTAATAAAAAAGAACAAATATTATTAAACAAGTTGAGAAATTTAGGTTTAAAAGATTATGTTACACGTATAAAAGAACAACAGAAAAATGCCAATCAATAAAATACATAAAATATAGTTATTTGTTTCATTATATTTTGACCTTGAAGTTCTCATACCATTTTAAACGTGGGAAGCCATTTGACTTTGAAGACTGCCCCCACTATTTCAGGTATTTCTGCCGTTAAGCCACCCCCACCATTGTTATAATTCGACCTAGAAAATTCATTAGTGCGACAAGAAGTGACTTCAAACGGTCGCAGATATAAGTGGCATAAACATTAAATCTTGTGTTCGTGTAGTATTGCAAAAGAAATTCTATATGAAATTAATGAAATGTTCAGCAAAAATTTCGAGGTTTTAGAGAGAAAAAGGGTTACCGAAATCACTATAGGGAAAATGTATAAAATTGTAAAAATGGTTTCAATGACTACACAATTTGGCAAAACTCTTCTACTGGCTTTACACGATGACGGTGATAATAGCACATTCGAGACTTTTTGCCAAAACGTGTTGCCGAAACACAATCAGATGATATTGTAGATATTATGAGTAAAACTAAAGGGAAATACACTCTAACTTATTTGGGGCAAGGTACTAGAGATTTTGAGAAACAATACTCGAACATTATTACGTTTTGGTTTATTGGAGTAAATTGTATGTAATGTTTGAAAAAAGGATGTAATTAAATTTAAAAATAGGTTGCACATATCAGAATGCGTGTTCATTATTTCTGTTAAAGATGTCTGCTGATGAGACCGTCAACGAATGTGTAGATAGATACATATTTTGGTTGAGAAGAGAATTAAGAAATATAGCTCACGGTATGTTAGTGCAAATAATTGGCCGCATATTGAGGCCAAAGATTAATATAAGAATGAGATCAGGGATGCAATCAATTTTATGGCTGGGGCACACTTGTGCGACAAATTTTTATATGGTTTCATAGACATGGATAAATTTTATGCTGAAATGTTTGAAGAAGAATTAAAAGAATACCTCGTTAAAATTCCACATTTACCTGGTGAGCTTTCTGCAAAATATGAATTGGTTCCCGCCACAGCAACAGTCCAAGATGTTGACGATCGGAACAGTATCGGACGGGATAGCATTTTGAGCAACGAAAATGAAGATGTAGAAAATTTTTTATAATTTTTGTATTTGGACAATTAAATAACTGTAAATAAATATTTGTTACAATCACAGTTTTGTTTTATTTCCTTTATAAATATACCAACCCAGTAGATAATAGTCAGTGTTTCTTTTTCTCAGCTGAAATATTTAGTATAAGTAGAGCAAATAAAAATAAAATAGTTTAGTTAAGATTAAAAATGAGTTGAGGAAACAACACATTTAATAAATTTGGTCGTCAGAAATGTAATGAAAAAAATCATATATTACCCGGGCCACCAGGGATTTGTTTTAAACTTACAGCAGCATGATATGGGTTGAAAATCCATAACCAACTTAGGCGAACCTAAAGATGATGACGATGCTGTGACAAAAAACTTTCTTAATAAAAAGTTTTAGAATTTTGCGGTCGTAATATTTGATATATTTAACAAGGATGTCCTCCCACTGATATACAAAAATAATAGTGAGCTTAGAACAAAAATTGAAGTTGTTCAGTAGATATTCTATCATCAACCTTTAAATGACTCATTAAGCGCAACGTCGTACGGCTCGACTTCAAAAAAAAATCTAAAAAAAAGGGAAAGCAGGTTAAAGAATAGGAGAACGCACTCCGAATGGCATAGCATTGATAGTGGATAACCCTGATAACGTCATCATCGTAGGTGAATTGGATCTTCACTCCAAGAATATTGAAATGTCATTTATGTGTATGATGTTTTATTATCATTGTTATTGATGATGAGGATTGAAATAAAAAAACTTTGTATTATTATATATTGTTTATTTATTTTACATCTTAAATTAAAATTAAAGTCATCCAATGGCTTATTTAAACAATATCAGATGTATCTTTCCAAGAGTTGAAGTGGTTGGAAAATCCTAGCCATTTGACAAATAATTGATCGGTATGATTTTTCTTGCATTGTCTAAGGACCTTTTCTACTAGATAAACGCCAGGACTGCTTGTTTTTTGTAGTTCTGATTCGTAAAAACACCCTCTTATAGGCTGATCTTCTAACGATTCCAACAAGTATGTAGGTGGATTTGTAACGTTAACTTTTACAATTTTAAACAGTTCAGTTGACCAAGAGGACGTATATCCTTTCTCGAATAAGTTTTTGACTTGTTGATACGCACAATGTCACCCATGGAAAACTTAAATTTTTCAGGTACAATTTTTTAATAATCATGTTTTAATTTGCGTTTCTTCTTGCACATCTGCGGGCTTCTTCCTAATTGTGCGATGTTTCGAATGGTTATAGGCTTTTGTTACTGCCGATAATATATGTATCCATTTATAAGATCCTCTTGCCGAAAATTGTTTACATAAATTATTTTTAAGAGTTCTTATGACTCACTCAACAATAGGCATGATGACTAATTTTGGAAAAATACTCCACGATGTTTTTACGCACCTGCTTTATACAAAATAAATCTTATTTCCGCAAAAAAATTATGTTTTGAAGGAAAAATTGACCTTTTTCAAATACAATTTAAATTTCGCACCAAAACGCTAGAATAGTAATGGAGTCCGTCTGTGACGTCACCCTTTCGTAAACACTTGACAAGTTGTATCTTATTGCTTGTTTTGATTCATATTTTCCATTATTTTGTGCGATAATCATGAATTCTAATGTGTATCGTTGGTGTGCAGTTCCTCCATGTAATAATACATCGATAAAAACTCAAAATAAGTTATTTATTAACGTGCCAATGAAGAAAAATATCAGAAATACGTGGCTAAATCTTGCAAGGCGAGGGTATCTGTTAATTCAGTGATTTATTTCTGCGAAGATCATATTGATGTAAGTATTTATTTTATATAAATAAGTGGCGAAGCTCGCAAACAAAATATATGTAATGTAAATATTTGTCAATAACATTGTCGGTCCCGTTTGAGGTTACGTTTCATTTCTTTATTACTGTATTATTTTTAAAGTTCCTAATTAAAAGTTTTTTCTTTTTCCAGTTACCAAATGATATGGAAAATTATATATAGTACCATGTAATGGGCTGTTTTATAAGTGCGCATAAAGTCAGGGTGTATACCCACAAAATTTGAATGCTAACCAGGCAGAAGCGAACACCGCTGAGCGTCCTTATGTTCTCAAAAAACAAAGAAGGTGCCTAATTGAAGAAAGTGACAAAGATGTAACACAAACAAAACCACCTACAGAACATTTAGAACTCACAGACACTTCATCAGAAAGTTCAGGTGCGTACCCATTGCTTTTTTATACTGGTAACCTGTTTTAATGAATTCAAGTGTATATCTTTTCTGTTAGCCGGTGTAATCATAACATTATAGGTAGTTATGATTTCAAACAATCTTTGTGGTACCTATTATTATGATTTACAAGCCAAACGGCTTCGCACTCCCTCCAGGGAATATTCACTCATACTAGGTACTCAAAGATACCAAAAGTATGAAGCTCTGTGGGAACCCTTTCCATGTTATCGGGTCCTAGGTGACGTGGTCTGCTGTATTTCCCATGAACTTTCGGACGGTTCGCGCGGTTGCTAGGAGAGTTGCTTTCTGCATCGGTTTATACAGATGCTCACTAAGACCCAGCCCCTTGATGTTCTGCAGGAGGTTCTTCGGTATCACTCCAGTTGTTGAGAGTATTATGGGAATCGTTTGGACGCTGTTCCTTGCCCATTGTCTTCGGATTTGCACCTCCAGATCTCTGTATTTGGCGATCTTCTCGTTGTATTTCGGCCTTAGGTTGTTGTTGTTAGGTATAGCGATGTCGATTAGTGTAGTTCGCCTAGAAGTTTTATCTATTAGTATAATATCTGGTCTATTATGAGCAACTGTCTGATCCGTCAAAACCGTTCGGTTCCAATATAACTTGAACTGGTTGTTCTCAAGGTACCTATTATTATTATTATTATATTTATTATAGTCTGTTCCAAAAATTATAGTACATAATAATGTGTAAATAGTTACAGTTAGTTCACAAGTACTTATTTTTATTTTTTAGCTTTACACACAATTGAAGATCTAGAAGCAGCTACCACTTTTCCAAAATTAGCTGATAAATAAGTACAAGTATATATATTATACAAATTCAGAAGTAAAGCTGTCCAGACTGAAAAAACAGTGCACCAGTTAACCTCTTGGCAAATTTGAGCTATTGGCCTTGACAAATCCTTATTCCATGACGTTTTTGTAGTTTTGTAAGCACGAAACTGACACACTCGATAGTTTTATTCACAAAATATCTGATTAACGATGCAAATAAAGACAAATTCGAACGATAAGGGCGATAAACAATTACGACTGATGTGATGTTTACGAAAGCGTGACGTCACGCGCTTCTGATTGGTGTTCGATCTAATATGGTCGATTTCCATATTTTGTGTTTTTATTTTTACTAAAATAAATATAATCTCACTTGTAATCTAAAAATAAATGTGTTTTTTAGAATCTGTCTATCCTATATAATTACTTCAAGTCATAATTTTAGTGATTCTTCGTTACAGTCATCATGCCTATTGTAGCTTTCTTTGTGCTGTAAGTGGAATAATGATTTATATTATATTTTTCCATCAGGGCTTGTAAGTTACTATTATAGAAGTAATTTCCTTGATCACTTTGCAGATTTGTTGGTTTATATGATGCCCCTTCAATGATGATTTTCATCTTACTAATAACTTCTATCCGGTCTTGTTTTTTCTCGTTTAGTATAGGCAAATTTAGAGTAGCAATTTATACAGAACAAAATATAACGATACCATCGTTTTCATCAGCATACTGTTGCATTTCAGCCAAATCAATTTGCCACAAATCTCTGTATCCTTTTATTATCGTATGCCTTCGTATAAAATTTTTTCCAGCCGTTCTATGTAGTTCATTACAATTTTGGTTTTTTCTAGACTGGGCTCCATATTATTAGTAATATTAAAGGTTTCACACCGAAGGAAGAACTGAATAATATCATTAAATATTGAGCTTAATATATTATATCTTCTTCTCGTAATTCCTCTATGATTGACATAATTTCATTTTCATGTCCAGTGTATCCGGATATGGAAATCTACAACAAATGTAAACGATCTACCAAAACTTTTGAAATGCGATGCTGCTGCTGCTGCTGTATAGGCGTAGAGGTTTAAAAGAAACGTGTAAGTTGGAGAAAATCTGATATTTGAATCGACTACACTGATGTACTGGGACTATGTGATTTTGTAGCTGGATAATGTTGCTGTTGTTGTTGTTGACGTTGCTTGAGCACATCAGATATAGTTTTCAGGGGCTTAGAAATGGGTTCATAAAATTTTTCCAATTCCACAACATTTCATTCTTTAGCGGTTTTAATTTGTTTAAATTTTTTTCTAATGGCATTGGTAGCTTCCACTGGTTTACGTTTTAAGTAGATCGCATTATTCTTGATGTTAACAAAGGACGTTTCAACTATCAAATGAGTGTTTTCTCTTATTATTACAGTAATATATAGCTATCAAATCCTTTGCAGTATCTTCCCGATTTCACATTACTGTCTTTATCAATTACAAAAAATCCATTTTATTATCCCAACATTTTGAGCACATTTCTTGAAATTGAGTAAAAGTTACATCTGGTGAAACGTGGTCGGAAAATATGTGTTCCATATTCAACTCATCTTGTTTAAACATAATAATATAATTGGCATTGCCTCTCAAAAGCTGTTTAGGCACTCGCGAATATGTTTGCGCTAGGTAAAAGGAGTCGATATTTTTATGACGTCCCATGCTAAAGTACGATCTGATAACATCTTGTCTTTCACATATAACATCATCAAAGATAAATATAGAGTTTGGTTTTGCAACGGATGGTTCCACAATATTACTGGAATCACTAAAACATAGTAGCCTAAACCTTCGATGGGTGCTAAAATTTTCCTTAAATACGCATATTTCGATTGATACAGAGATTTCGAGTAAATATAGACATTTTCGAAACGTAGCCCAAGGGGGTATGTAAGCAGCGAAATTATGACATTAGTTTTTCCACAATTAGACGGATCAATTAATAGACCACGAATAGAGGAAGGAAGTAGAGGACCGTGTCTCTTCATTATTTTCTTTTCAAATCCGACTTTTTCATCGAGATTGTCAATAGGAAGTTTTTGTTTAAGATCGATTACGCGCATCGTAGGAAAATTTGATATTTTATAGGCAATTTTTCACAAAAACTGTCATTCAGATGCCGAGCGTCAAACGAAGTGGACGGTCTCACGTTTCCAATAAAACTGAACACGGTATTGTGAATTCGTGAATAAATAAATTACCATTCGAGGTACACATTCCCGGTATCAATATTGCGGACCCAGAACAAAAGTAATAAAACGTGGAACAAGAGGTGATCCGGGCATTAATCCTTTGGATGCCGCACGCAAAAAAACACGATTTAGCCTATTTATATAACAAAGACAACATAAATGCGAGACATCGAGCGGATTACGAGCTCGAACAAAGTACTTGGAATAGAGTAAAATCGAAAGATTCCAATTTAAGTGAAAAAACAGCAGCATGGTTAGTTACAAACTTTATGAAGGCAAAACAGTGTTTTGGTATGGATGTACCATCATCATCATTACCAACAACAAAAATCTAGTAAAAGCACACGTCGTATAAAAGGGAAAGGTGTCAATAAAAGTTGACGTGTTCGGAAAGTCAGTTTCAAAACAGCTATTCGGCCGGCAGTTCGAAAAGAATTATTAAAAGCCGGAAGAAAAAATATGTTGGAAAAAAATTTCATGAATGCATCTAAAATAGCTCTGTCGGCAGCACGTAGATCGGTAAAAGTGGCAGGTGGCAAAAGGAAGATTCGTACACCGAGAATAATACCGCTTCCTAAAACTGGCGGAATATTACCATTAATATCAATTTTTTTGGGTTATCAGCTTTAGGTTCATTAGCCGGTGGGGCAGTGGGAATTGTGCGTGTCGTAAAAGCTGGAAAAAAAAAACAGTAAAGATAAAACAGGTGCCGGCCTGTATTTGAAATCGAAAGGCAATGGTTTGTTTCTAAAAACATATCGTAAAGGTATGGGATTATTTTTACATCGTAGATCAAAAAACTTATTGAACCTCTACCTCGAAGACCGCTTTCTAACATCGATATTGAAAATTCTTCCAAGAAGAAGAGAATAGGGCACCTTTGAAGTGTTTATATGAGGGATTCGTTACCTAGGCAAGGTTCTTGACGTTACGAAGCAGCTATAGTGAATTTGGATACTATGTCTGGTGCAGGAGCTCATTGGGTAGCTTATAGAAAAAACAATTCTCAAGTAACATATTATGACAGCTTCGGCGATTTACCCCCACCAATCGAATTGGTGCAATATCTACAAACGGGATCCGAACCATCAAAAATTATTTACTATACATACGATCGTCGACAGGATTTTTGAACAGCCTGGTGTCGACGTTTGTGTTTAAAGCTTCTTGTCAAATCATCACCGTAAAAGATGTCATCATCGCCACCATTACCACCGCATATGTATCGCAACAACTATACTAAAATATTGCGATCACTGAAAGCATTTTATCTTGCTGGTGGATTAAAGAAAATGACCGTGAAACAGCTAGAAAACATGTCCAAGGAACTAATGATTGCATTAGCCCTAAATGAAATTCCATTCGTTTGGGATAAATTGCCCGAACACCACAAAAACAATATCGATATATTAAAATATCAGTGGGGTTGCAAACATTATTACAGCAGCAATTTAAACGAAGATACGGCTGATGACGGTCTTACGTCTAGAAAAATATTTTGTTATTATTGCAAAATCAGCGATGTACGCATAAAAGCAGAAACATCACTATCTAATGCATTGAGAGAATGTGTGAAGATGAATCTTTTTAAATGTTACCGCTAAGAATAAAACCGAGATGTGGGATGTTTTAATGGTTAGTCATCTCTTATATGGTCACACTAATAGGACACTCGAGTGTCTTAAGCACCGAATTACATAAAGAGAACAAATATGGTCTTGCATTGCTTAGATTTTACACATACAATTCAATTTTTATTATGGATGAAAGCAACAATAAGTTTGTCTACATGAAAGAGGGTTACACCACCGAGCCAATACAATTGCAGATTCCACCTGGGGCCTATGAAATAGGTAAAGCTAAGTCGAAGGCTTTGAAGAGTTCAACTGAAGAAAGAATGATGGAATCTTTTCCTTAGTCGCTAATAATAATACGCTGAAATGTGAACTGAAATCCCAATATACTATAGATTTCCAGGGAGAGGCGAGTATCGGTAAAATGTTAGGATTTAATCACACAGTGTTAAAAAGAGACAAAAAGCACGAATCAACCGAAATAATGGAAATAATGAAAGTACGCATCATACGCGTAGATTGTAATATAATTTCTGGAGCATATATGAATTCTGTGGAAGGTCACACCTTATTCGAATTCGATATCGATGAGGAGCCCGGTTACAAAATCAGTAAAAACCACAAAATAATATTTATATGTCGTTAATGCCCGAAGGACGTCAGTTTATCGACCACATTACTCTTCGCTTTTTGGACAATAGCGGTAATTTAATCAGTTTTCAAGGCGAGAAAATTATCGTGAAATTGGAATTGAAGAAACTTTCATAGAAATGGATTTTGCTTCCATCGTCAATTGTGGATGCTGTCGACTAAGATTGGGGAACCGCCGAAACATAATAAAAGTAAAAGAAGAGTTAACGTCAAGGTTAGTCGTCGTCCAGACATTAGATCGAAAACATTTAAACAGTTATCTGCCAGCGATAAAATAGAAGTTCACTCCGAACCCATCTTGGACAATTCCATTATTAGTTTAGAAGAGCATACGTATAAACCATACGGATCTCCATCATTCAACAATTCCGATAACGTCCATATTCCTATTAATCTTCAAGATATTATATAAGATATCGCCGAAATTTACATATATATCGAGGGAAATTTAAACGCAATGAAAAGATGTTTTTATTACATAATGCCCTCGCATTTTTGTTCGATGGGTGGTGAGTAGGTCGCTGTGGTTTGTAAACCTGGAGTTACCAAGACATTAAAAACCATGGTTTCATTCGGAAGTTTGCAACAAATATCTCTCATGACATGCGGATGGGGTCTCGACGAATCAAACCAAGATATCGTAGACACTGCAGGTAACGTATTCTCTGGGAAATTACCCTCAAAATATCTTATGGAATTCGCCAAAGATTATACAAAAAGTGTTTTCAATGTAAAACAAGACCTTATTATGATTATAGCTCACACTTTTACCAATTGCTACGTCGGCGAAGTAGACGTCGAAATTAGTATCGACAAAATCGAATGGAAAATTCGTCACATCATTCCAGCCGATAAGCAAAAATTGAAAATATTGTCTCGCATTGGTAAAGGTGGAAATAATGCCAGTATTCAAATAGCATATTGTAAATTGAGAACGAGCACAAGTCTAGAAAGACCGCGCTATATAATCGTGGGATATTGCGACAAAAAAGAAAGAAACGCAAGCCAGTTTACCCACGCCGACGTATGCGATATTAGACTATATCTGAATTCAACCGTTTATCACTACGAAAGATGGAATTTAGATTTCGCCACAAAACTGTACGCAGCAGCCTATTACAAATATGGAATCTTCCAAAGCAGCTACTACGGGCGCGAAATAAACAATCCGATGATGACGTTCGCCAAATATATGAAAAATTCCGTTTTTATTATTAATTGCAGTCATCAACCAGAGTATATTAACTCATCGACCGTGGATGTAAAATTGGAGTTCCAAACCAGAAAGAATAAATTCCCCAAAGACACTAAACTGACTGCGTTGGTTATTCACGACTCATATTTTAGTTATAATATATTAAACGGTTCCGTGACCAACAAATCTATATTTTAATATAATTTTAGATTATATGTAACACATAATAATGTTAGAACATATCAATAATGGTAAATCAATTAATAAATTTGTAAAAATTAAGTAGTAGTTTTATATTTATTTCAAATCCAACAAAAAAGTGGACGGGAAAGTTAATCCATGTTCCCTTAATAAGTAGTTTAACGTATTATGAATGGTCTCATGGGATTAGTTAGTTTCATTATTTCATGACTGGAAAATGCCTTAAAATGTCTTTAAAGGTCCCGCCCCCACTGGACCCCTCTGGCCAGCTGACGTCATCTGGACCATGTTTAAGTGACGACCGACCCATTCACCTTTCGCGTACTGAAGTCGCATGCAAACGAGAGGATCACTAATTTTTTTTTGGCGGAGCCACTCACGCGGCTTACCGGCCTTTAGCACGTGAGGGGCTCCACCAAGAAAATATCAATGGTCCGTTCGTTTGCACGCGACTTCTTTACACGAAAGGCGAATGAGACGGTCGTCACTTAAACGCGGTCCAGCAGGCATCGGCTGGCTAGGGGTGTTGAAAATGTCGCGTAAAGCGCGACGTACTATGGCACGAAGCGTTATATAGTCGCGCGAAGGGCAACATATTAAGGCGCAAAGCGCTACATAGTCGCGCGAAGCGCGACTTTTTATTGCGTAAAGCGCCTTTGTTGTCAAATAAAACCAATGTAATTTGTCATGAATTTCAACCGTTTGAACACTATATTGAATATAACTAACAATTGCACACCACCTTACCCCCTCCGACTTTCTTGAATGTACATAGGAGCGGTATTCAAATTAGTTCATCACTTTGAGATTCACGTCCTACGTTGGGACGATCTGGATGAGCCATTTCCACTGCTCTATGAGCACGATCCTGGCCTTGTGGACTTGGATGACGTGGATGACTGGGTACGTCAGCGCCTCGAAGACGACAGTCCGCTGCCAGAACCGGACTCTACGGAGGACGCCGTGTTGGAAATTCCAACATCGCCGACGCCCAAAGATTCCCCCCCCCCCCCCAGTGTCCTTGCGACTCCTCGAACTGGTGATTTGTCGATAAGGATGTGTCACCATAAGCTTCACATCCTCCCTGGCCCTTTTTAGGGGCACAAAACAAGGTTTTTTTTAGAACCACAGAATACTTTGATCATAGTTTTAGTTCATTTTGGTACTTTCTTACTAATATTGTATTTATAGAACATACAATATGGGATACAAAGTATTAAATTTTAGTTGCTGCTGGAACCCGGCAAAATCGTTCGTATTCTAGATCACATACAACTCTGGTCCCAATACGTAACACAGCATTTGTCGTTACTCCCACCACAAATAATATATATATATATATATATATATATATATATATATATATATATATATATATGTACGGCTAATAATACTTCTTACAATCATTTCAATTCAACATGTCGAACGATCAACAACCTATCCAGGTGAGATACCCTC
Source organism: Diaprepes abbreviatus (assembly GCA_034092305.1). NCBI lineage: Eukaryota > Metazoa > Arthropoda > Insecta > Coleoptera > Curculionidae > Diaprepes > Diaprepes abbreviatus. The sequence continues at coordinate 13,667,524 of JASJET010000110.1, read as the reverse complement.
TGGAAGTTCATTATACAGTGGACAGAAAACAATAATGCCGATGAAGAACCCTGCGACTCTACAACACTCTAAAAAGTCGCATGTTTCTTCTCATACAACAGGACGGTCCTTTTCAGGACCACAAAATACTTTAATCGGAGTTTTGGTTGGTTATAATACTTTGTAACCAATATTTTATGTTTGAAAAACAATATTGAGACTCAAAGTATTAGAAGTTCTGGCGACAGAACCTAAACTTCTTAAACCGAACCATGTTTTAGCATAGTGATAAATATAATCAAAAAATATTTACAATTATCGCTATTACGAGGTTTAGTGAATTATTAACACTTCTTTTACTACCTAATATTATGTGGGAAAGGTTCTCTACGAAAGAAAACACGAAAAATATATTTTCAAGCCATTTTTATTCTATATGTAAAAATATATATTTGTAAAAAAATATTTGTTTAAATATAAAGATCTCTTTTATCAAACGCATTTTTTATTAAACTACAAAATGCTATAAATTAAAAATTAATACTTATACTACTTAACACCTACTACAAAACTTATCAAAGTCCGCTAATTGTCTTCTATATCGTTAACCCGTACTTTTTCTAACAGCCAATTTTTTGTGTAACTCTAATAATTGTTATTCAGGTTCTATTATCACTAAGTCATTGTCACTCACTTTAGTAATTAAGTTTTTTTTTATTTTAAAAATGTCCGATAGTTTGATTTTTTGCAAGCTGGTAAAGTCTTCAACCCACTCCGGTTGAGATGTCCCAGAACATTTGGAAGAAGCAGTTTCGTTTAGTGATGAAGGAAATGAAACATCAGATGCTTCTTCACCATCATAATATTGCTTGAATTGCTTTAATGGTTTGCGACATCTCAATATCCGAGACAGTGATGCATCAGTCTTCACTAGTGAAGATTTTACCTCCGACACTTCTTTTACACTGGCCGGTGTTTGTGGAGTTGGTCCATCGTCGCCTTGAATTACTTGTACTTCGACGGACAAATGGTCTGTCGGTGATGGTGATGGCATTGACAAGAAATCGAGTAATGGTGCGGGCGTCTTTGGTTTTTTGAAAGTAAATTATTTTTCGCCTGCCCTGCACCTTTAATCGCTGAATAAAATGTTTTTTTATCGGCGATTTCCGATTTCGGCATAGTCAGCAGCTTCTGTAATTTTGAGACTTTTGGAGAAGATGCCCGAATTGATCGAGACGCTTTTCGCACAACCACATCACTCAATACTTTTATTTTCGGCTCCTTCTCCTCACTCCAAGTTTAAAGTAATTCCACCGCCGAATGCACCAACTCTTCATCACGACCATCATTGAGGGCTTTGTTTTCGGCATCCTCCTACTCCCTGTGCCATTTCTCGAACACCCCTGGAGTTAACACTTCCAGACCACTCATATTCTTCAAATTATCTTGCTGGGATCCACAACTTACATTAAGCACATCCAAGAGTGAATCTACACTTTGCGCTCTTGAACACATCTTCGTTCTTTCTTACTTTACTTAACTTCAATTTGCTGTTCCGATAAATTGTGAAGAGTTCTAGCCAGCAAGTTTGCTTTTATGCCTATTTCCCCCACTACACCATCTTTATTCCTTTTGTTTGAAGCATCAAGTATAGTATTCAAACTGTCAGATGCAAGGCCAAGGCCAAGACCAACGTAACCGGCAATGCCCGGGCCGTTTTTGAGGTTGTAATTTTCAAGGATTTTTTTATCCCTGTCCAGGTTATTTTAATAAGTAACACATAAATATAGTACAGCGTTTGAAAAATTACAACATATTCAAACATCATTTTGCCAACTGATGAACAAGCTGGTGAAGCGGCCAAAACATACAGACAAATACCAAGAGCTTTTGGTTAAACTTGTAATCGTTGTAAAAGACAAGGTATCTGCTGGCGGAATCACCTTCTCAGGGTCAAATTTGTACAATGCGCTTTTTGTGGACTAGTTCACTACCAGGGCAAGGACATTAATAAACGTGCCATCCAGAGAAGAAATTGGTCATAGAAGAAGCTTACCTGTACAGAAGAAATTAAAATGTATTTTATTTCTTTATTTTTTAATTTTTTTGTTTGTTATATTTTTTATTTTTTTTTTTTTAATAATAAAAAGTAAAGTCAATCTTTTGTTATATTTTACTTTTTTTTCCAATAAAACAATAGTAAAATGAATCTGTATGTGTATTTATTAAACATCACCTAAATACGTTTTGCAATCCATATTTTTCTGCATAGTCTGTTTATTAATGAAATAGAACCATATATTAGGGTGAAATGTAATGGTTTCAAATCAGTCTCACATAACAATGTCAGAAGTAAACACTATTGATAAGTTTGGTCGCAAAAGAAAATTTAAGGATTTTAACTTTATGCGCGGACCTTCAGGAATAGGATTTAAACTTACACCTGATGGGGATCACGGCATAGGGAGCAAAAGATTGTGCTACTTAGCGAAACCTCTTGAAGAAAATGACGCGGTCACACGAAGTTCTGTTGATAATAACTTTGCTCGGTGTGTGCAAGATACGCAGAAAGCTGTGCATGACTCAACAATTGTTATTAAAAATATATTTAAAAACCAACTTGAAGGTTATGTACGCAAGAAACTAATTGAAACTTCTCAAGAACTTAGAGCATACGTTGATGTTATTGCAGTATATGAGGTTAGACAAGACGAACTGCGTGACGAACTTAATTCTATAATACAGAAAATTGAAAAGACTATGGAGGATGTTGTCAACAAAACTGCTCCACTTTAAGTATTTACTCGTCGACCTGTACGTTTAATTTACTGTTAAACAAATTTTCAAAAATAACTTTGCCGTTTTATTATGTGTCAATACTGCATTATATCTATAATTTTAAAATAAAGGTTCAGTAAAAAGCAATCAAGTAATGAATACATGTTTTTTATTTAAAAAAAAATACAATACTACCGTTATATATTAATATTATTAATTCATATGTTGAATGGAACTAATAACAACAATACAAATAATGAAATATGGATTTTCCAGATTACATGCTGTCCTGACTTAAAAATGATTCCAACACAGTGACTAAATTTGCTAAATTTTCTTCCGGATCTATTCGTGTAAAAATCTATGTCTGCATGCCCCAAGGTAGAGTTTTGGTTGAATTGGGAATTACATAACATACAACATATAAATGTTATGTATTTCATTTCTAAATGTTTTCATCTTTTTTAATATCAAACCACCTCGTTCAACAATTCTTTGGTAGTATTCCTGATGAAGGTCTTTCTCGACAACAGATTTTTTGATACCTTTGGCTTTTTTAATTCATTATTAATGGACTTTACCTAATAAGCCTTCGCGCCGGTACCATAAAAACTTATTATCGGGTCACCATGAATCTCATCTTTCATTCTATCAACTACAGAATTACTTTTAATTATGTTGAAATTAGTTATTTCGGGCTAATTTGATGTATCAAATTTTTCGGGGTTTTCTGATATAGTCTGATAAAAGTTTTCTGTGTACAGTTTTAATATAAGCGAGTCAGTATCAGTGTAAAGTAACGAAGCATCATCGCCAAACTTTTTTAAATTTTAATAAAATTATAATAAAAATCATATGTTACAGTCTTTGATATATCTAATGTGGAAAATCCGATAAAATTGGTTTATTGTATAATATTTTAACTTTATTCATATGTATAGCAACAAAGTTTTCGGTAAATACCGAGCTACTATTGAAATTGGGACGGGATATTAATGCTCCAGCTCCACTTTTTCCTACATTGTTTTCTCAATGCATTATAAATTTTTTATCCTTTCGATTTTCCACATTTTGCACAGTTTTGCCAAAAATCGCGTTATTTGTTAATTTAAAAGTGTCTTTCGCAAATTTTGTGGTAGCTTTGTTACGTAAATTGGTATTAAAATCAATGTACGTTTTTAGCCATTTTGATTGGTAAAACTATAATACTCGATGAGTTTGCATTATCACTAAGCCGTTGGCGATGGCTTGTTTTAAAATTATATAGTGTACAATGTATTTTTTTATTTTGTATATTAGGAATTAATTTCGGCAATTTGACGTTTTCTGTTGGCGGTATGATATTTTCCACTAGAAAAGGAAGATCAGAACGTGCATCATACAACTCAGTCGGATAATGCACATCCACTTCCAAGATGTAGCCATGTAAACTATCACCACCAACAGCTATAATATTTAAATTAAGTATTTCACGTTCTGTTAACCATCGAAAACCGCCATATGGTAATACTTGTGACATACTATGACCATATGGATTTGTAACATCAAGATATGTTATAAACGGAGATTGTTTTGTTGGGTCATAGTCTGGTAAACAAATATTATTAGCGATGTGCTTCCCTTCTGTACACTGGCTTATGATGCCGCATATACCTTTCTTAAGAAAATGTATCATGTCTACATCAGTTAAGAGCTCTAGCTCTACCTTAGTCATACGCAACGTACAATCAAATTATAAAACCGTATAATAGTATAGTAGTGTACCGGATCCAATTTATCGAATTTTAAACAATTATTCCGAAATTGCTCAAAAATATCGCACAATAGCAACACATCTGATTTTAAATACACGTTTGAATAGTCCCCCAAAATTTTACACCCAAATAAGCGCCATTTTTCTTTTGCTAGCCTATAACTATCATCGCTAATGTATTCTTCCCGTGAATTATCATAAAATTGATCTTTACTTGGAAGACATGTATATTTCATTTTTTATATAGAGTCAATAAAGCTATAGGGAAAAACACCCTTTTGACGCATTAAATTAAATTGCTCAATATTTGAAAAATGTTTCCGCGTTTCAATAAAATCGTCATCGTTTAAACCGCTGCCCAAATTTTCCAAAGACGTTGACAGAAATTTAAAACTATCAATAAAACGCAACTTTAAATATTTCCTCTTGACTTTTCTACATTTATTATCAAAATAATCGTGTACATAAATGCTTTTGATAAAGAATATGTACTTTTCTTTACTTTGAGCCAAAACATCAATTTTATCCACATATTTACATAACTCTTTTATAAATAAATGGCTGTCGTAGCCGTGTAAGTTATGAAATATAATAGGGATAAAAGAGGGTAATTTATAATTTAAATTACAAACGAAATGTGCAGCACCAAATATTTTTGCATCAGTTATGTGACAATGATCTCGTACTTTAATCTCACCGTCTTCAAAAGGGCCTTCACATATACCACATATTTTAGCATCATTAAACCACCTTTTTTCTTCAGGCGTTAACGGTTTCGTAGGCTTAATGTATTTTAAATATGTGTTATACAGAGCCCTTAAATCACACTCGATACGATCAACAAAGACTTGAGCTGCATTATTCCCCCGAAATAACTCAAATTTCGAAATTGAGTCGTCAAAAAAGCATTTAATTAAATAAGCAAAAGAATATGGTTCACGTTTAAAACTTTTTACACTGTAAACATTTTGTGAGTTTGGTTGTACCGTTTCAACAGGTTTTAAAACAGATTCGAAATCCGCATATACCACGAATGGAACGCGCATTTGTTTTTCTATACCCTCGAATTTTAAAATATTTTCGGGCACACTCTTTCTAGATTTATCAATTTTAAATCCCCTGCGAGGCGTAAAAATTTGGTTACAATCATAGTTTTGATGTAAAGTTAAAGCTGACGGTGTACTAAAATTAGTGAGACAACCATCACAAAAATATATTTTATGTTGCTGACAACTAATTTGACTTGAAACTAAGCATGATAAGTCCTTAATCCAACAATAATGACTTTTTAAACAAGTCGTATCATAAAAATGTTCACCTCCATCTTTCCTACTACAGTCTTGTGTAATTAACAATAAATTTACATGTCTATCCAACTTTCTTGACGCATACCTCAGCGAACCAATAACTTCATCTATTACTTTATTATTTTATAATTTAAATTCTAGACCGTATACGTTAATGGATATGTTGTTCATTTCCTCAAATTTCTTAATGTCACGAAATATTACTGGAAACTCTGTACCTGTTAAATTTAGCACTCTAGGAAAATGGGAATAGGATGTTAGCTGTGAAAGCGCTGCTGCTGGCGGAACCAATGCTACTGTTACAGCCCACGTAAAGCAAAATTCGTCCTGGTTTTTCACATTGACGACAGCTTCACTCTTTTCAATAGAACACGGCAACTTGATGTATGATGAGCAATTTATAGGCGTATAAAATTCGCACAAGAGCCCATCCTATAATAAGAAAAAAAACTATAAAAATCATTTTAATATATCGAGTTTTGATTTTTACATACCTGAAACTTTTTCCTGAAACTCTGTCGCCTTAGTTTTTATTCATTCGGTGAAAGAATGGTAAACGGCATCCAAATCACTTTCTCCAATAATTATTTGATTAACAGTATTGAAGGATTTCTCACTGAATATTTCTTGTGAACGAAGCATGTACTCGCCAAAAGCTGTCATGTTAACTTTTGGAGCGCGATACACATGTAATACATTATTAACTAGTTCTACCACCTTAGATTTAACGTCTGCAAAAAACATTACATAATCCGAATGCTCCCTATCACTGCTAACCCGATAGGTTACAATTCTCTTTTTGAAAGCACACCATGACATACCGGTAAACATGAATTATTTTTATGCTGTTGTGTTCGTTGATGTGCTAACATATGATTTACTGGAACATCCACATTACATGTACCGCGATTAGTTACTTGAATCACCGTTGTACACTCTTGAATTCGGAGCTGTTTTCCTTCTGGCACTTCATTAAATCTCGCCGCCCACGATTCTCTTTTATGACGCCTCATATTATAACTATTGGTAAACTTAGAACCGCACAAACATATGCCATAATATGCCGAATAATAATACATGTACTACCTATGCAAGTCAGAGACAACTGATGAATGAAACTGCCCCATACCATATATAAAACTATTGAAGGTCGCCCTAAACTACGCCACATAACCTTAAGGTCACACACCTAAGGTGGCCTTCAACAAAGCCAATATGGCCTTGGACAAGGTCGAGGCCGAGGCTACACACACAACCTTGAACAACATTTTTTCCCAGGGCAAGGCCATATCAACGCAAGGTCGAATATCATGGTCAAGGGCGAGGCCAAAGCGAGGTGGGGGTAAGATCAAGGTCAAGGTTAAGGAGTGGGGGATTGAGCGCATCGGGTAATGCTCACTACTCGGGTCCAACATCACTCGCAACATGACCCAATAAACAGCACTGCCCAACAATTCCTGGATACACGAAAACAGAAACTTTTCGTGACTGCGGGATGGTTAACGAGATATAAAGCTAACAACAAGCAAAAACCAGAACCAGACAACGCCCTTCTTGAGCCTTCGAAAGAAACTTTTTATCTGAAGTGAAATTCTACCAAATTTGGCGGATAATAGATATCCACATAAAGAATAAATGCGAGAGTTCTGGAGAAGTCAATTAGCTACAGCCACCCAGTGCAACATCAACAGTAGCTGGGCAATGAAAAGTATCACGTCTGTCAGGATTACAGTCAGATGTAATTCGAGTCCTTTCCACCGAGGAACTCGCTAGTATCATTAAGTGACTTCATAATTGGAAAGCCTCGGATTCTGATCATGTCCAAAGCTATTGGTTTAAAAAGTTTTGATGTACGCACCAACGCTTGATCCACAGAAAATGTCAGTGACTCTTATAGAAGGGTCATATATTTCTTGTGCAAAGATCAAAATAATACACAAGATACAGCCAAATATCGGCTAATTACCTGCCTTCCCACACTGAACAAGGTTATCGCATCCTGCTTGATACCATGTATCCATGCACACCGCGAGTGAAACAACGACGTTAAAATTTATCAAAAAGGATGTGCCAGAGGCGAAATGAATTGCATAGAGCAACTTATTATCACTGGATCATTTACAATCAGGCCTATACTAACCGAAGAAACCTTTTCGCTGCCTACATGGACTATGAAAAGGCCTTCAACTCAGTACCACTGGCAGCTATACTGCGAATTTATAGAGTCGACGTACATATTGTGTTCTTTTTAAAATACCTTATATTACTTGAAGAACTAGAATCCAAAAGCAAATACCATCCTGCAACCACATCGAGATAGAGACCATTTCAATACGAAGGGAAATATTTTAAGGAGATTTAATAAGTCCATTATGGTTCTGCCTTGCTATTAATCCACTATCACACCATTTAAATTCCACCGAATGCTACTTGAGTATTAAGAACCATGAAGGGGTGGTAAGACTAAAAGCCCCAAAAATCAGATGGAACAAATATTCAAAATTGTGAAAGAGTTCTCAGGGAATATAGGAATGCTGTTTGGCTTTAACATATGCCTCATTTTAAATGCAACTAGAGGAAAGATACAACCGGGAGCATTTGAAATACAAAATGAGTAAACCATTTTGATAATGGAGGAAGAACAGAACTAAAAAAACTTGGGCATGAAACAGGCGCACAGAATTGGCCAACGAACTGTGAAGAATGAATTAACCAACGAATTTATAAGACAGGTAGGACAGATACTGCGAACCAACCTGAACAATAAAAATATATTTAAGGTGCTCAACACCTATACGTGCTCTGCATTTAGTTACTCTCCTGGAATTATAAAATGAAGTACATAGAATGTCTACAGAGCAAGGTTAAAACACTCCTGACAAAGGTACAGAAACATCATCCTCATAGTGCTACTGAGCGGACAGTGTCAATAAGATACCACGAATTAAAAGAATTGATATATTAGTAAGCAATTGGATCAATAACTAACAAATATAGGCTAATATTTTCACAGACTAACAGAGTCTTCCGTGCTATATCGGGCAACATGCAACGCAAACGATTCAACACCGCTGTGATTGAGGCTTCTCATCACCAACCAGACCTACGAAAGCATCAAACCTAGCTACAGAACCCCTTCATGGACGACACCCAAAAGAGGTCGATCAGGAAAATGCAGACAAATTAGCGTTGAACAACTGGTTGACATCAGGGCAAATGTTTCCTGAAACCGAGGGCTTTCAACTAGCTATCTAAGATTAGGTCATCCCTACGAGATACTATCTAAAACACATAATCAGACATCCTTCGATACAGAGCAACCAATGTCGACATAGATGTCTAAGATCAGAGACAATCTAGCACATAACAGAAGATGCAAAGCATTTGCCGCATCGAAGTACAAGGAGAGACACGATTCAGCTACCAAGATTATTCACTGGCAATAAAATTCAAGCTGTTGTAGGTATAGAAAGTGTCATATTATGAACACAGCCCGGAGTATATACTGAAAAGCAACTAGTTCAAGCTGTACTGGGATCAAACTGTGCTTACAGATCATACAGTTGTACATGACAGACCAGATTTCATTTTAGTAGATAAAACATTCAACGTCCAAACGAGCAACACTAATGAAAGTCGCCATCTCTAATAACTACAACCTAAGGTAAAAGCATTATAACAAGATCGCCAAATACAGAGACCTAGAGGTACAAATAAAAACGCAGACTGTGGAAAATGAATAGCGTTCAGATGATCTCCTTAATGCTATCAACAATCAGCGTGGTGCCGAGGAGCCTTCTGCTTAATATCAAAGATTTGGACCTTAGCGAACATCTATATAATATTATGTAAGAGCCAGTGCTACTTAGGACCGCTTGAACTGTCCGAACATTTTTGACAATTGTAAAGGACCATACATCACATTATGACTAGAACATTTATATATGCTAACTTACTGCGCCGCAAATGCAGTTTTTAAAACTATCGGAGACAAAGAAAAGACTATCCAACCGCATAACCTAGGATACCGCAAAGGGGGAAAATACAATGAAAAAGTTGAAAATCTTCGGAAAGAGATAGAGCGGCTGACAAAGTATATTGGAGGTGTTGGAACAAGAAAACTGTCTGACGAGTGCGTCCAAACGCACATCCCCGTTTCATATTCGTATTTATATATAACAATATTGTACAGAATGTACCTCAGACGACAAGGAAGTTGAGGCCTGTTTGAACTTGTAATATTTCTTTTTAATTTTAATCCTTACTATCAGTGTTTTCGCGGTATTCTTTTCAATTAAATTTTCTCAGTGCAATAAAGTGGGTCGCGAGGTAAGGAAGGTCAGTCAAATTGGTTTTGGCGGGAACACCTTTCATTGCATCTGTAAGATGAAATAAGCTTGTTTTTGTTTTATCAGAGTATTATGAATGTTATATAATTATTCATAATTTTGTTTATTTTTACTCTGTTTAATTGATTTTTTTATAACTAAATTTTTTAAACTGATCCTTACAGCCAAAATTTCTTTCTCTACGTTTTAAGTAGTTGAACAAACAAATGTGACGGAACTTTTCAGTATAACTTTTCATCCATATATATTTTAAAATTAGAGATATGTTTTAAAAGTATAACAGTACAGTTCATACGAAATAAAAATGTTTTTGGAATAAAAATAGATGCTCCAACTATTGTAGAAAAAATCTTGTAAATGTTTAAACAGAAAATAGCCAAAATATTACTTCTGTCTACCCTAACAGTAAGGTTCAGATTTACTTACACTATTGTACTTTTCAAGGTCCCTGTCTGAGTTTTCTTCTTTGTGCTCCTCATTTTCCATTCTTTCGTATGTTATTCGCCTTGGCTTACATATCTCACAAGATCTGGTAGGCCCAGTACATTGGAACACTAGCAAATAAAGTAATTTAAAAATCATTAAATTGCAGTGTTAATGTATTAGTTTATTTCACTTGATTTAATAATTATATCTAGTAAACCAAGCTAATTAAATCAAAAATCAGCAGAGCAATAAAAGAAACCGGCATAATTGTTATATTTAGCATAGAAATTTTACCATTTAATGATCTGTTTGCTTGGGATGTTTTAGACAGTTAGAGTCATACCTCAGAAGAAACTATTTAAATTGTATTATGCATACAATGGTTATTTTTCAAAATAAACAGAGAAATGCTCCAATTTTTTCCCCAACAAATCCGCATGTTTGTTATTTTCAGATTTTACAACAAATTGACATTAATATATTGGTTATTCCAAAATACACACACTTGGGAATCTTTTTTTTTTAATTTTCACGATAAAATTGTTTTAGTTAAAAGAAAATTTCTTATTTCCCGTTATTGAAAATTTATTCGTTACGCTAAAACTCTAAATTAAAAATTTTGGAATATATGAAAACTAGTTTAATAGGATTTTATGAAAGTCAAGATGTGACAATATTATTTACAGTTTTTACATTTCTCTAAGAGAACCCATATAATTTTCAGCCAACTGAAAAAGCTTATAATAAGGGCGGACTTACTCTGTTCTAACATGGTTAGAGAGAAAACTATCTCAAATTATAAGGAACTACCACAGACCTACATTTTTTGAGCGAGCCGTCCTGTCATAAACGAGCGAGATTTTAATTCAGATCAATAAATTAATCACTCTACGTTAACTTATGTTAATTAGAAATCAACATGTTCGTAAAAGTCACATGAAAAAGAAAATAATGAACCCAACATGCTTTGCTCAAACTTATAATTTATTGTTCTGTTTCTAGAATAATTAGAAGCTAATCAGCGCCAATCAGGTCTTCCAAAAACAGTTGGCACACCGTTTTTGAAAACTTTGATTAGCGTTGAATAATTTATGATTTCTCTACGAACAGGTTTATTGTAAGATTTAGACATTAGGGCGGATCCGAGGTCCACTCGGTGTATACTTACTTTTTGAAGGCCTTTGATAGGGTACCTCATGGGATTCTGCTGGATAAGCTTCCCACATCGGTTCATTATTGTTCAACTTATTCAATAATGATGTATCCATCTGCTTTAAGTCAAGCAAGTTCTTACTCTTTGCGGATGACATGAAGATGTATAAGGTCATCGACAGTTACAGAGACTGCTTGGAGCTACAACGGGACCTTGATAGATTTATTTCCTGATGCGAAGTGAATGGGATGAGTTTAAATATTCCTAAGTGTAAATTCACTAAATTTTCTAAATCGTGTTATCCACTGGACTTTCACTATCACTTGGATGGTAGGCCGCTGACCTTCGTTGATTCTGTGCGGGTCTTGAGAGTCCTTTTTGATTCCACCCTGTCATTCGTTCCTTACCTCGCTGACATTGTTACTAAGTCCCTCAGGATGTTTTATTAAACGTCATTCTAAGAAGCTTTCCAGTCTGAAGTCCCTTAAAATACTCTATTGCTCGTTGGTTCGAACACACCTTGAGTATGCTTCTTGTGTTAGAACCCCATTATGAATCACAAGCGTACTGGCTCGAACAGGTACAGAGAATGATTCTCAGATATATTAACATGAAATTCAACGGACGTGTTGATCTTGATTATACTGCTTTTTGCCCCGAATTGAATTTGCTCCCCTTGCTAATAGAAGAAAGGGTAGAGATTTACAACTTCCCTTTAAAATTATAAACAGTATCACCGACTGCCTGCGTCTGTTGTCGAATGTTGGTCTAAATGTCCCTCCCAGGAGTACTCGTACTTCCCCTATATTTCACCGGCCTTTCATAGAACAAATTATGCAAGCCATTCTACTCCTATCAAGAGTAGCTGAATATGCTAGTGAGTTGGGTGACTTGAATTTCTTTGATATGTCCTTGAATCATTTTAAACGAAGGCTGTTGGAATTGATTGTCGATTGATGTTTTATGTTTTTGCTCTTACAGATTGACAAAAAAAACACAAAAGTGATTTTCCCGATGGCCATGGCAATAAGTATTAAATCTAGCGTAACTTCACAAAGAAGAACGAGAAAGTGAATCAGAAAAGAGAGCAAGATCTTTCTCAATCGAGCCAGTTATGACAACGATGCCAGGAAAAGGTGGAAACCTCGTCAATAGCTCTGCATTACCTATAGACCGATTGAGTGGTCAAACGCACCAAATCACACAAAAAGCGAATCCCTTAAGCAACTTGTATCAAACAAAATAAAAAGTCCAACTGAAGAAGGATCATCTCCTAGCATTGCACGCAATTTGAATATTCAATCTCGTAAATGTATAGATGGGATTGCCTACTCCGTATTGACGAGGAACTAATGATTTCGAAGTCGATCTATAGGTGGCAGAGCACTGCCATGGGAGAGATAACCACCCTTTCCAGATAGTTTCTTACAATCTGAGATAGTGCTTTATCTCTAACAGTATCAGAACAGAATACATCTACCCTTATGGTATAAGGTTTTTCTAATTGGTTAAGAACTATATAGTTGATCTTATATAAGCGTATTTATACAACTAACTGCATGTATATTGTATGCACTGTTGGTATATGGTTTATCGTTATTGCGGATTCAAACAATTTAAGTATTAACCTTAAAAAATAAGAAATATTCGGTTATCAACACATTATGAAAGTGACTTGATACATAGAAGTTTTACTAAAATATAGCAGATACCGAAAATGTGATCACGCAATCCTGACTCAGATTTTATAGACAATTTCAATACCAAAAACAGATTTTGGCTAACTTGATTTATTTTTGACATTTTGGACATGCAACTATATCTCGGTTATTATTGAACTTGGAAAAAAATATAAATTTATAGGTTAGGTGAGTAGACAATTTGTATTATACGTATTAATCGAACTGAACTTAGCCCCTAAAAATGTAAGTAAATATTATTGTAAATTATATATTAATTATCATAAATATTTTCCACAAAATCCATTGGCATTGTAATAGTTTTAACTTCTTTATTCACTCCTAGCGGATGATCTTTTCAGCTGAATCATGTCTCTCCTTGTTCTCCGACACAGCAAATGCATCAAGCGTGCCTTGTTATGTGCTGGATGTCTCTGATGTTTGACTTCCATATCGGCATTGGTCGTTCTCACTTAAAAGCTTTCTGTTGATAGTTTTTGTTTTGAAGAGCTATTAGAAAGCTTTCACTCTAAATTTGTTGACATTCTTCTGGTTAAACTTATTTGGCTATAGTCCATGAAGAGATTTTTGCAGTCATGCTTAGAGCTTCTAGTCATCTGTTCGGTAATCAAAAGCCAGTTCTTATTCATTCAGCCGAAGTAGTATTGAATCGTCTGCCTCGCATTTTGCCTAATGCAGTTCAGAAGATTCTATTAACCTGTGGAAATAAGAACGTAAGATTATTATTATATATTACTATGCAGACTTTCTATCTCTGATCTATTCGTTCGCCTGTTCCATGCTCAAGTACTTACATGTCTATTTTGCCTCCGTTACTACAATGATTTAATCCTTCTGCTCAAATGTTGTTCATTATATCTTCCCTCCATTTATCAAAGCCGAATAGCATTTCTATATCCCCGAGGAACTCCTGATGTTTTTAACAGATGTTTCATGTGGTGGAAGCCATTAAGTTATTATCCGTAATACTAAAGCCGTATCTGAAGGTGTTTAAATGGCGTGATAGTAAAATATTTTGGAATATTTACCTTTATATTGGATTTGTATCTATAAAAGGTATTAACTTTTTAAATTAAGGTAGAAGTAATATCATAAAAACACTTATTTAAATAAAAAAAAAATTTATATCAATAATAAAACTACTATTATCTAAATATTTTCTGCATCACTTTGCCACTTTTTTAGGATGGGAAGATAGGTTATTTTTCCTAAAGTTGAGTTACCAGAGAATAAACTGTATGACCCCTTTCTTAACGGTCTTAGGGAAAAAAACAACTTACAATATAGACCCTGAAATTATATATTTTTTAAATTTCCTACCGTTCGTTTGTACTGCAAATGATAACAGTCCAGCATCAAGTTCTGCTCGTAATATCGTCTCAATATAATGAAGATTTTAAGTAGACAGTAGTTGTCTATGCATTTTTCTCTCAGTTCCTTACAGCTCCACTGATGTTATATTCAAAGTATTATCCATCGCTAGCCACCACTTTTTCCCATCTTTCTGGCAGCATATGGATACCACGTCGGAAGGGCTCTTCATCTTTTGAAGCTATCAACGAATCGACCCGTTTTCATATGATGTGAAGTGCTACTCAGACCAGCTATGTGCCATCGATCGGAACAAGTCATAATCGGAAGGGGCAATGTCTTCTGAATATGGCGACTGGGCAGGACATCCCAATTTAGTGTTTTCAAGTAGATTTTGACGGGAGCCGCAACATGTGAACGAGCATTATCAAGCAGAAGAATAATTTTGTTGTGTGTGAAGTAGTAATGGGCGCGTTTTTCCTTCGGTGCGCGACTCAATCTTATCAACTGTGTTGGGTAGAAACCCCCCAGTAATGATTTCGTACAGTTTCAGCAACTCATAATACACAATCTGATCCCACCAAATACACAACATGAGTTTTTTGCATGTTCATCTTGACTGACGATGTTGAAGCATGGTCCCCATGATCTTCTTTATGTTATCGTAGTGAATCCAAGCGGATCCATTTTTCATCACCAGTGACTATACGATGCAAAAAACTCTTTCGTTTATGACTGGCAAGCAGCATTTCACATGTGCAAAATCAGCGTTCAACGTTTCTCGATTTCAGTTCATATAAAACTCAATTTCCTTGCTTTTGGATCATTCTCAACAATTTTATTAAGACGTGAAATTGTTTGCTAAGTCACTTTTAATGTAAGTGCAAGTTTTTCGTGAGTTTGGCATGAATGGTGTTCCAATAATACTTCTAATTTCGCGTCTTCGTACACTTTCAACCTTCCGCTATGTTCTTTGTCTTCGACATCAAACTCACCGTTCTTAAACTTATGAAACAACGCACGATAACTTTTCTCACTTAAAGCAGCCCAACATATGCTTCTATAAGGAATCGATGAGTTTCAGCTGCAGATTCTTTCAAATTAAAAAAGTAAATAAAAAGTTCCCGCGAATGATGCTTATTCGGTTCAAAATTCGACATTTTCGCACGAAATGGATTATGTGATGCTGATATAAAATCGTTAATATTTTGAGGTTATGGCGTTACCAGATATCCGTCCTTATGATATGATCAGATTACATCTGACAATTTCAACCATAACATACTGGTGGTGCCATTTTGTCAATATATATATATATATATATATATATATATATATATATATATATATATATATACATATATATACATATATATATATATATATATATATATATATATATATACGACGAACTACCTCGATTGATTTATCGGAAAACTGACTTTGGAAAATTGTTCAAATTTGGCTTTTTACTAAAGTGGATGGGAGCAATTCGGCTAAAATATTTTAAATGGAACATACTGTATGTTATTTCATTATCAGATTCTATGCAAAATTATAGACATAATTTATATATAACGTCCTATATCTAAATCTAACTGTTTTTGATATATTTTAAGTTTTATGTCAATAATGGCATTTACAGGCCTCAACATAACTATTAATTTTAGACCAGGGCTTATCTGTTTTTAGGTGGAAGTGAAATGGAATATGGAGATCTTTGCATGAGAGCCTTCAGAATAAACTGAATAACGATAATTTTGATATGTATACTTTCAAAAAGTTGGGTAACATTTTTTTTATTAATAAAAATATAAAATTAACGAAAAAAAAAAACTTTTTTTTTCAACTCTTCGCTTGTTTAAATACATTGTTGATATTTTTGCTTATAAACAAATAGATTATCTCGGCGGATTTTCATTGGATTTTTTTTTGCAATACATGGTTTGAAAGTACTTGGAAAGGCGCTCCTTTTCGTGAAAAATATTTCAAATCCGTCAATTGGTTTCCGAGATACAAACTGTCAAAGTTGACAGCCTGTCACTGTGAACCTATAAACAATACCGACCTGATTCTTGAACCAAAAACTTTGTTTTGCCAAGCTCTTTTTTGATACAAATATTTAAATGTTTATGTTATCGGAAACTTTAATAAAAAATGAAAAAAATATCGCCCACGCGCGTGAAAAATGAAAAAAAAAGAGGGGTGGGGAGCTCTCATTTTAAACTTGAATTCGAAGATTCAAAATACCTATCTGAAAAAAACTTGCATTTTCTCGGCTTCTAATGGAGCGATTTTGATCATTTTTTTAAAACGATGTACCGCGAATAATGAAACTCAAATATCATAATGCCATGTGCCCATCATGCATTCATTTTGTTATAAACAAATGACATTATTTATGCATCATACTTACAGCGTACTGCAACCTATAGACTTTCCAAGCGAATCTTTGTTTATTAATATAATTAAGCATACTATAACGATATATATTTACTTTAATTATCAAAATTGTTTTAACAATCATTGTTAAAACAAATTGAAAAAAATTTTGGTTTTAAATTATTTTATTCGTAAAATACAGACAAAAATTAAATAATTATTTTATATAAATCATATACGAAAACTTAATAGTTTTTAAGTTATAAGTAATAAAATATTTCTACAAATATTTGGAGATATATATTTTCGGAGATGAGAGCATGATGCTTTAAAATGTAACCGTTAACATGAAAGTAGTGGGGCGGGAGTAAGAAACATCTGTTCAAACTGATTTTCTAAAGGTATAGAATAGGCATTAAAGAGAGTTAGTCTGTAGTTATTATGTGTCTCTGTTTGTGGAAAGATGCTGGTTACAGTGTTACCAAAAATTGTATTTTATAAATCTGCACGACATAGTATGTACATGCAAAAAAAATCAATTTGGAAATAAGTTTTTCAATTTGAATTAATGTCGTTTTCACCATTATATTTACTTATTAACATTTTTCTTGATTTTTTCGTAAAGGTGAATATTATGAAACAATTCATTTTTGCCGAAAGGAATGGTAACTGGGAATTGCATATAAAAAGTTCGCGTAGAATTGCCATGTTTAAATGCCAGTGGTCATTTTCTTTATGGCAAATCTTTGGAAATATATATGCAGGATATGCACAATCTTCCAACCATAATGAACCCCACTGAATATGACAAATTCGTCAATCAGATTGTTTTACTGTTAGATCTGGAAAATTCTGATGTGGCGTTTGGACAGACCTGTATATAGAGCAGTTTGAAATATAATATTTAGTGTTAAGAGTGCTTTATTGAACATTTGAACATAATTTATAAAGAATAACTATTTTATTTTTATCCATATTTAACGAATAAGATAATTTAAAACCAAATTTTTTTTTCAATTTGTTTAAACAATGATTATTTAAACAATTTTGATAATTAAAGTAAATATATATCGTCATAGTATGCTTAATTATATTAATAAACAAAGATTCGCTTGGAAAGTCCAAAACTACAGAGTGCAGTATGCTGTAAGTATGATGCATAAATAACATCATTTGTTTCTAACAAAATGAATACATGATGGGCATTCTGCGAATAATGGAACTCAAATATCATAATGCCATCATTATGATATTTGAGTTCCATTAATCGCGGTACATCTGTTTAAAAAAATCATCAAAATCGCTCTATTAGAAGCCGAGAAAATGAAAATTTTTTCAGATATATATTTTGAATCTTCGAATTCAATTTTAAAATGAGAGCTCCCCACCCCTCGTTTTTTCATTTTTCACGCGCGTGGGCGATATTTTTCTCATTTTTTATTAAAGTTTGATAACATAAACATTTAAATATTTATATCAAAAAAGAGCTTGGCAAAACAACGTTTTTGGTTCAAGAATCAGGTCGGTATTGTTTATAGATTCACCGTAACAGGCTGTCAACTTTGACAGTTTGTATCTCGGAAACCCATTGACGGATTTGAAATTTTTTTCATGAAAAGAAGCGTCCTTCCAAGTACTTTCAAACCATGTATTGCAAAAAAAAATCCAATGAAAATCCGCCGAGATAATCTACTTGTTTATAAGCGAAAATATAAACAATGTCTTTAAACAATTCCTAAGAGCGTCCAAACCATCCGATTTTGATTCTGAAAAAAGCGTTGGAAAACTTGAGTTCCCTACTATATGTCGAAAATAAATTTAAATACGTTAACATGATATTTTGGACTAAGACAAACTTGAAAAATGATCAGTTTTTGTAAACGAAATCGGATTGCAAAATTATTGTGCAAAAACTATCGATTCGATCCTAACGAATTTTAGCGTGTTATTTTTTCATGGCATAAAGTTTTCTTTGCTCTAATATGAAGGTGCTCAGAGAAATTCAAATGGTCGAAAAAAAATTGATTAAAAATCTGCTGTTTTTACCTTTTTTTAATTATTGTTATTTTGCAATAAGGGAAATATATTTTGAGATTTCCGACTAATTCTATCTTATGGCAAATTTATTTACGAAACTTTTTTTCCTCTTGACCTTTCCTCTAAAATGAATACCTTTAAAGTTACACGAGAGAAAATTTGAAAATACGTTTTTTTTTTCGTTAATTTTATATTTTTATTAATAAAAACAATGTTGCCCAACTTTTTCAAAGTACGCATATCAAATTTATCGTTCTTCACGTTATTCTGAAGGCTCTCATGCAAAAATCTCCATGTTCCATTTCATATCCACGAACCCCATATTTTACAGCCCTGGTTTATTTACACTATATAAAAGCCTTCATTATTTAATGTGGTGGTGATGGTTTCTTTCTAGAAGAGGGATCTACTTTAGTGTACAGTGTTGATATTTTGATAATAAATAAATCCAAGGTAATCAAAACTAACATTAAATATTAACTTGAAAAAATCGTTAAAAGTTAATTTTTTTTTTAAATATAAACCCCCTATTTTTATATTATTATCTTATTTAGCATTAAATATAAGGGTGACTTTGAATAAGGTTGTCTATTCCTAAAAATTTATAGTTTTTGAAATATTGGCAATTTAGCATTTTTATATTGTAAAAACGCTATATGCATTTTAAGTTTTGTTATTAGTTGGCCATGACAGCGAAACGCGGCGAAAGAGCACTACTATTTCTTGCCATTTTTCAATTATTAATAAAATTCATGTCGGAGTAAATAAATTGTACACACCTAGATTAACTAAATTTGTTTATTATCTATCGGATTGTAACAAAGTTTTATCAAAAATATACCAGACATTTCCTGAGAGATATCCAGATTAACAGAAACGATTACGGAACTATATTAATCATTAAGACAAGTGGCTCTACAAACAGGAATCTCGAAGAGCTCAATTATTTAATGTCTTTGGTTCAACGCCTAAGAGATACTGATTTGTCGAAAGCAATGCAATTTTGCGATTTTATATTAACGATGATACAATACGACCCTCGATTTTTGGACAACATAATTTCGTCTGATAAAACAAAATTTAAAATGGCCTTTTTAACAGACACAATTCCCATTTTTGGAGTGAGTCAAACCCTCATGCAGAAAAATTGCGGAATTCTCAAGAAACCTGGCAATTTAAAGTATTTTATGCTATAAGAAATGATAGAATAGTAAAACTACATTTTTATAAAGAAAACTTAACTGGTTATTCATTAATAATTCAAAGCAAATTATATCCCCATTTTAAATTATATATTAACTTTTGTAGGAGAAAGATATTTAAATATTCTAGAAAAGTTAGACAATCATGATTTAAGCACTTTTCCTCTGGCGGAACACAGGCAAATTTTTTACCAATACGATGACGCTTCACCACACAGAACCGCTCTAGTCACCAACTTCTTAGAAGCAACATTTTATGGAGTGCCAACAATGGACCTTTTTGACTTTTGACTGTCTTAGATTTTATATGGATGGAAGACTGCATAGTAAGAGTAAAGGACGCGTTCCAAACGTTATCTCTAGATTCACTTATAGCGGTCACCGATGACGAACTAATTCGGAGATGCGAAATAAGTTTTAATGTTCAGAGTGGAAATTTTGAACTTTTATTGAAATAAGTTGTTTCCCTGTGTAAGTAAGCCATTTAGCACTTTTACAATACAAAAATGTTAAACAGCCAGTACTTAAAAACTGAAAATTTTTGGAGTAGACAAGCCATCCTTATTTTTAATGCTAAATGAGATAACATTATAAAAATAGGAGTTTAAGACTTTTAATGATTTTTCCAAGTTAATATTTAACGTTAATTTTTGATCACCCGGTATTTATTTATTATAAAAATATCAACACAGTACACTAAAGTAGATCCCCTTCTAGAAGGAAACCAACCTCAACTAAATAACAAAGGCTTTCATATAGGACAAATTGATAATTATGTTTAGGCCTGTAAACGCCATTTTTGACATAAAATTTAAAATATGTTAAATACAGTTAGACTTAGGTATGAAACATTGTATATGAAATGTACCTACATTTTTGCGTAGAATCTAAATTTGAAATAATATATAGGGTATTTTATTTAAAATAAGCAAGAAGGCATCAACTTCTGGATTAACAGGAAGTGTCATCATCTTACAAATATTTTAACCGAATTGCCCCCATCCACTACTACACTGCCAAATTTAAAAAATTTTTTAAAGTTAATTTTTCGAAAAATCGATCGCGGCATTTCGTCGTGGAACACCCTGTATTATATATATATATATATATATATATATATATATATATATATATATATATATATATATATATATATATATATATATATATATATATATATATATATATACGTTTCCAAAGCTTACTGAAGAAATATTATTATATTATATTCATGGCAGATATATTAAGAAGCTTTTGCTAAACAGACATTATATTTATATTTAAAGTAATTTGGATATATATTCCGTTCAGAATCAGCACAAATCTGAAGCTACATACACACATGTAGAATAGAATTATTATTTGTACCTAAATTATACATTTAAATCAGATAAAAAATTAAATGTAGATTTTTGAACTGTTAAAAAATATACGAAGTATATTTCCAAATATATGTATTTTTTTTTGAACAATCGAAACATGAAGATTTTTCGATTTTGTAAAATTTCAAAAACGCCCTGTATGTTAAACAGTAATAAAACTAGCCATAATCTGTTTATAACATTGAAACTGTCTTTAAAATCGAGCTCGGGAATCATCTGTGTATGACGAAAAACCGCCACTCTGTACATAACATTAAATAAGAATAATCCGAAGTAAAATCTAAAAATACAAAAACATACAGAATTTGTCAAGATATCTTCTTTTAGACGTAAGCAATATAACGTAGAAATATTAGACATTGAAAAAAAATTGAATGTAAATGGATTTTTTGGATATCATTTTTCCAGGGAAGACAAAACGACTCTCGCGGAAAAATCTACTGTATCTCGACGGACGAGCACCATCACTTTGTCCTGCTTTTATTTAAACATTTTTACATATAATGAAAACGTACTGTATTCTGTGAATAACAATGCAGCGATTTTTTGATCGTAGAGAGCTATATATACATACAGTTCATTCAAAAAGTTTCAGGACTAATTTTGTATAATATTTACAACTAACCCTATCTATTACCCGACGGCAGAACTATGTAATATCATGCCTTAGTTATCCGCAGTGGAGATGTGAGCGCTGTAACTTTATTTATTGGCCAGCTGGCTTCGTTTGAAGTAGACGTGTTTTTGCCACTGTGTCACAATTTTCTTTATGGAGCAATGTACTGCAATCAAATTTTGTTTCAAATTGGGAAAAAATGGAATTATTGAAAACCACGTATGATGATTGTTTAAGCCGCAGCAAAGTTTTCGAGTGATATGCGCGGTTCAAAAACTGTCGACAGTCGCTGGAAGACGATCCACGGGGATGAGACCCTTTAACCTCGATTATCGATGAGAATGTCGAACGTATGCGCATCGCACTGTCTCATAATCGGCGAATTACGGTAGAAATGTTGTCAGAAGAACTTAACATCAGTGTAGGAAGCGCGCACCACATTTTGCACGATGTTCTCAGGAAAAAAAAAGTTTGTGCGAAGTTCGTTCCGCCCTTGTTAACAGAAGAGTTGAAAGAGCGCCATGTGGAAACTTCACGCAATTTGGTTAAATGGGAAGATACGCATGAATATTTTTTAAATAATTTTTTAAAAAAATCAACCAAACGCCAAGCCGCTAAGCGGCGAGGCAAGGACTAAGGGCGGCCCACCAAAGTTCGAGCGACAAAGTCGAAAATCAAAACGATGCTCATTTTGTTTTTCAATTTTCACGAGATTATCCATAGCGAATTCATGCCACCGGGCCAAACAGTGAACGCACAATTCTACCAAAGTGTCCTGGATTTTTGAAGCGGATTCGTCGCATGAGACCGGAATTGTACCACACCGATAATTGGTTTCTATTGCACAACAATACGCCACCCCATTCCTCAATACTCATCATACAATTTTTGGCCGAAGAGTAGGTATCCATGATTCATCATCCGCCATACTCGCTAGATCTGGTTCAGACAGACTTTTTTTTTATTCTCTAAATTGAAAATGACGATGAAGGGAGAACATTTTGAAGACGTTGAGGTAATTCAAAGAAATGTGACCAGGGCTCCAAAAGCTATTCGAGAAGAGGAGTTTACCAGGTCGTTCTAGCGGCTATACGAGAACAGCAAAATTTGTATAGAACGAGGAAGGGATTACGTTAAAAACTAAATAATTTTTTTTTCTAAATCCTTGTTTTCATTGGTAAAAAAAATAGTCCCGGAACTTTTTGAATAAAACTGTGAATATATATATATATATATATATATATATATATATATATATATATATATATATATATATATATATATATATATATATATATATTGTGCATTTTCCCCAGCTTTCGAATGCTATCAATCATAGCGTTCGACATAAATGCATTATTTAGTTTTATTTTACACAAAAAATAGGCACCATTTTCTTGTTCTTTTCACCCAATTTATCTTGCAAAATTTTCTATTCCTTTTTAGGAACTATTAATACAGGTCTTTAGAAACAAAATGATTCCTCGTGTACCTCTGTACGATTCGCCAAAAAGTTTTACCATGCCATAAAAAATTACAAGTTTTCAGCTTAGCGGGATAAAAAATTGAATTTTTGAATTGAATAAAGAAAACCGATTTTTACCTCTTAATTGTTATGAACAAATATCTGCCAAACAAAATTTTAGACGCTAAAGATGAAAGTAGTTTTGTATCTTCTGGAAAAATGGTTTCCAAAAAGAAAATTTCCATTTGTATTTTATGTTTATATTTGCTTATCAGTCTAGTATTCCTGGTTTAATAATATTTTGACAACTAGTCATGGAATTCTCCACTTTAATTTCGTGAATATAACAAAACGTTTCCGAGATATAGCCGTTCTAAAAAAATCTTCACCTAGCCGTGGCAGAAATAACGGGGGTTGTTCTTTGTTAGATTCAACACCGACAATTTTTCTTGAACTAAACTTAAGGTGTCAAAATGGCAAGTTAATCCTTACTAAGTGGTTTCATATTCCATACCAAATTAGTAAAATGAAACTCCTCCTAAATGTAGAGAAAAAGTACAAAAGGTTTGATTGAATATTGAGATTTGTGGGTTAATTATTCAACAGAAAATAAAAAATGTTATTGTTAATTTGAAGGATTTCAAATTCGAAATATACATAGGTCGCTATATAAGTATTATCATACGTCACTCGTATACATTTTAAGTTCAAACTGTACTTAAACTATTCACAAGTGTGTAAAATGATTGTGGTGGTATTCACTCGTCGCAATGTCCTGCTGTTAAAACTGCATGGCTTAATAAAATAAACAGTGTCTCGTTAAAATGTCACAAATTTTAAGGAAAAATTTTGGTCAAGATCCGGTGGATGGATTGAAGTGATTGCTGACAAAAGCGTTGAGGCTGTAAGTAAATTACTGATAAAAGACCAATATGGGACATACCTTCACATAGAGGAAACACTAAAGTTCAATGCACCAACTATTCACAGCCTTCTTCGTGAGGATTTTCAAGTACCCATACTTTGTTTGTTTTACTACTTTAGGTACTACATTTCATTCAAATCCTCCCTTAAGAATAATTTCTTTTTGAGGGAAGAAAAAAAAATTAATAATATAACCTAACAACGAACACATACAATTGCAAAACTGTTTGTACTAATAAAAAAATAAAAGAAAATTAGTCCATATTAATAGAAGGTCCTCTCATTGATCGTCGTCCTATTAATTCAAAGGATGTTGTAGTCTGCGAAACGGTTTAGCTATAGAATCTGATAGATGTCTCTTCTCCTTTCTTACTCTGTTAGTTGGTTCAGCTCTGTTCACGTGACTGGACTGTTAGTATTTATATTTGTATTCTATAGTTTAATACAGCAAGAATCTAATAGATTCCTATATTCCTTATTGCAACAGAGAAATCTTCTAAGTTTGAATAAACCACACTTAATACTAATTGTAAGTTATGATAATTCCTATAATTAAACCAGCTAGAGACAATCCCATAGTATATCAATGAGTTTCTTTAATTATTCATCTAAAGCATCGTCTAGTTGCACTAATTTATGACCAGCAACCTATAGTTCGTCTGATTTTAAATCAGTTTTTCTTACTGGTTCGAGCAATATTGTACGTAATTACACTAGAAGATTCTAAGGTTAAGGTTTAAGTATAACCTTGCAATTGCGCTCAAGAGTTGTCAATCCAGTAGACTACATTTCGATGTTTTCTATTGGATAACCGTTCCAGGAAAGTGTAATGGAATCGGGTTTGATACGATAAACAACCATATCCCGAAGTCAGCTTTCACAGTTCTAGTTTGGTAATTTTCAGAAGTCTTCTGAACTATTAGAGTATAAAGGAATACCTCACAGGCGGGATGTTCTTGAACACTTATTGGATATTCTAGCAGATAAAATCTTCTTTATTGACTTTTCTTCACTTGGATAGATCTTGCATTCTCATGTAGTAAACTTACTAGTACTTATAAGGAAGATAAGTAAAGTTTGCTTTAATATAAGAATAAAGATTAGAAAAAAGATGAGGAATAGGTAAAGGAAGTAATTTAAATAAATTAAAAATAAATTCTTCAGTTAATGAAATTCAAATTCAAAATATTACTATATTATCAAAATGTAAGACTTGCATTTTGCTAATTCCAAAGTACTTATGAATTGTTTGGTAAGTTAACGGAAGAGGTAGTTGCAAATTATTTATTAGTTTATTATGAGTCCATTCGCTTAGAAGATTTTTGAGGCTAATTGTCTTTGGGTGTAATATATTATGTTCAGCTAATGTGATAACTGATAGGAGCAAATCAGATTCTTCATTGAGATTCTCTAATATTTGTATTAATAACGTTAGATGAGAATTTATTATTAGTTTAAGTTTAAATTGGTTGCTAAATAACTTAAGCCATATATTGTTGAATTTGATTCGGATATTTAGGACCGCTTCATAAGTTTTAAGATGTTAATGGTCGAATTAAATTTTTGAATGGTATTTGAGATCATTTTTATTTATTGTTTCATGAGAAATTGTATTTCCTTATTATTATTTAATAAAGACTTAATGTATTTATCATAAAATTCAAAGTCGCTAGCGTCGGATATACTGAACAACAAATTAAATGCATATGAAACGTCATTAAAAAATACTTCTTCGACGTAATATATGTTCAATTTCCTCATTAATAATTGAAATCTTTTCTTGAATATTATTTATCCTGTACTTAATAATATTTGATGTATATCTACAATACGTCTTATCATAATCCGAGGTTTTTACAGGACTGCATAAATTACTGGACCTTTGATAAATATTAGAGAGATAATTTAGTTTTTCATTATAGTATGATAAATTTAAATACGTAAATTAAACAGAGTTCGCAGTTGTGACTCTTACTTAGCATAATTTGTCATAATACAATCCTATTTGATCATGTAAATAATTTAAACGGTAATTTTGTACACATAATGAGAATTGTACTCGTACTAACAGGAAGAAAAGGAGTATTAGTATGATAAGTAATAACTTTTTTTTGTACTTAAATTTGAACATTTTTATTATTAAATATTTTTGTTATTTTAGATGGTCCTTGGGTGAAAGTTTTTTTATTTAATCTAAGACGGATTTATTTATTTATTATATATACTAAGTCAAGGATTTTATAAGCATTTGCTTTTAATTTATTATCATAATATTTTTTCGATTGATATTTAGATTTTATTTTATTGTCTCTGGTATATATACTTGTTTCATGGGTATTTAAATTCGAGGTCCTGAGTTAATCTGTTAGAAAAAAATGGTTTGTGACCAAATAATAGTTCGAAAAAGGTATAATTTTTAAATTAATGCACACGTCTATTGTATGAGCACATCGCGAATAGTTCATTCCAATTATTTTGATTGTCATTAATAAATAAATTAGTTTGATGTATTCCTTTTTTTTATATATTCCCGGGTCCATCCTAAAGCCGGATGCACTGCGACCAGAGTAGGCCTATTGTGCTCACCCTAGACATTACAGCAACTCTGTCAACCTAGCCCCCTGGCTCAATCTGTACAGTCCCGCTAAGGAATGAGTGAGTATTTCTCTCGGTTCCAATTTTACTGACCCGAAAGTTTGTTGTCTAAATCTCACCAGTGACTCACAGTCACATATGATATGCTTCACCGTTTCCTCGGCTTGTCCACATAGTCTGCAGCCGAGGTTTCCGTTACATAGATTCATTCTATTCAGATGTACTTTGACGGCCATGTGTCCCGTCATTATACCCGTAATAGTCCTTAATTTGTTTCTACTCATTTGTAGTAGTTTCTTTGCCAGTTTCGGGTCCGGATTCCCAATAAATAGCTTGCTGTGGTTTAAACCTTGTCTGGTCATCTAGTGGTTTTTATGTTCTCTTTTGATCCATTCTTTGACTGCTTCTCGGGCCGCGCACCGCGGCACGCCCAAGGCCGGTTCTGGACCAATGTATTGAGATGCTGACCCTGCTCTAGCCAGCTCATCAGCTTTTTCGTTTCCATGTATGCCTTCGTGTCCTGGTACCCACTTTAACATAACTCTGTTGTCTTTTGCCAGAATTTCCAGCTCACTCTGACATTCCCAAACCAGCCTCGATGACACCTTTTGGCCCTTGAGGGCCCTTAGGGCTGCCTGGCTCTCAGAGTAAATGAGGATTTGCTTCCCTTTGTAAGCTCTCCTGTTTATCTCGTCTGCGCGCCGTAAGATTGCGTATATTTCTGCCTGGAACACTGTTGGGTATTTTCCAAAGGGAAGGGTTAGTTCCTTCCCCGGTTGTAACCCATATATCCCAGCTCCAGTACCCTCACTAGTTTTTGAACCGTCAGTGTACCAGATACTTGCACCCGAGAATGTTTCCGGTCTTTCTCTTTTACTTGCCATTCGATCCTCTATTGTGACTTTAAACGGTATATTATAACGGTAACTCGAGTTCATATGGTCCGTGTCCATTTCCAACTCAGGGCTCCTGATTATTTACTTATGTTTTTATGTCCTGACATCATCATTTGCGATTTTACTGTTGAGTGATTTAGTCGGTGGAGTCCCATTCTTGCCTCTGCCTGAATCACTATGTGTAGCGGAGGCAGATCCAGAATACACTCCATTGCTGAAGTGGGGGTTGATTTCATGGCCCCAGTAATACACAAACAGGCAACCCTTTGTATTTCACTCAGCTTTGTCATAGTTGCTCTCTGCATTACCTTGGGCCACCAGACCAAGGCTGCGTAAGTGATGGCTGGTCTCACAACACTGGTTTATAACCAATGTACCATTTTCGGTGAGAGACCCCATGTTTTCCCACATAATCTTCTAACAGTCATAAGAGATGTTTCCGATTTTTTGGTTATGTTTTCCACTTGTCTGTTCCAGGTCAGCCTGGAGTCTAAAATCACCCCCAGATATTTTACTTCTCTGGTAAGTGGTATTATGTTTCCTTGGAGGATGATGAGACCAAGATCCTCTATCCTTCTCCGTTTTGTAAAAGGGATTAGGACAGTCTTTTGGGGACTATATTGAGTCCCTCCGGCCTTACCCATCTTTCTATAACTTTAAGAGCCCTCTGCATTCTCTCTCTTACTGTTGTATTAAATTTGCCTTGGGTTAAGATTACCAAGTCATCTGCATATCCCAGTACAGAGTGACCCTCCCCACTCAGGGTTCGCCGAAACCCATCCCTTACTAGGTTCCAAAGCAGGGAGAGGACTTCCCCTGCGGACACCCCCCCAGTCACCCGTGCCATCAGCGACTCTCCAAGCAGTTCTGTATAGAGCACCCTGTCTTTTAACATATTTTCAATCCACCTGCAACAGGTCTCTTCCAGGTTGATGTTCCTTATTGCAGTGATGATTGATTGAAAAGATGTGTTGTCGAACGCCCCCTCTATGTCTTCTCCATTTTCCAGAGTGTTTTCCACCTTGCTAACCAAGTCGTGGAGCGCTGTCTGTGTAGATCTCCCGATTCTGTATGCATGCTAGCTCCGATGAAATGGACTGTTTACCATTAATTCATCTCTGACATGCCTGTCCAACAGTTTCTCGAGAATTATAAGGATAAACGACATTAGACTGATTGGTCTAAATGCCTTTGCTGTAGAATAGTTGGGTTTTCCAGGTTTTTGAATGAACACTACCCTGGGATGTATTCCTTTAATATAACGTATGATTTTTTTTAAATTACTACAATATGATGTGATATTGGATAGATTTATTGCCTGTACATCATCCCTTATTAATTATGTCCTGAAATTACTAAGAAAAAAATTTTTTGCAAGCACAATTTACTTCCTTTATGCAATTTATAAGTAGAATATAAATTGAGGTTTATTTTAAAGTATCCTTAAAGTCAAAGTTATCCATTAAAGATTGCGAAAAAGAATTATTTTCGTCCAAATAAAATGTAAAATAAACGGCATTCGGAAAATAAATAAGTTTGATTTTTGACATTTAGTTGTGGAGTTATAGTTAAATATTTATGGAGGAATTTTTTTTAAGATTATGTTGGCATTAATATTTCATGATAATGCATCGACATTCGACAGTTTTACAGTCAAATAACAACGTGAGGCGTTTATGATCTGTCATTATAGTAAATTTTCTTCACGCCTTATATTATTCAATAGTTGTGTCAGCGCATCCATAGTAGGTCTCGGGCCCTCATATAAAAACAAATTTATGCGGGGATGTCTGCTGTCCAACGCCCTAAAGTTAAGGGTTGCATGCAACCCCTATATTGATTACCTCACGTCCCATTTTGATATTGTACTTTTTGTGATGATGTTGACAACACATTAATTACCCTGGCCGACAAAAATATGTGGGGATTGTTGTAAAAAAGCTTACTCCAAAATAAATCCCCTCTATCTCAACAAGTTCAAATATTTCATAGTGTGTGTCTGTGTGTGTACATTCGTAGAATAGAGATGTGGCCTTGTACTACTTATTAAAAAAACACATCACTGGTTTCGATGCTTCAAATTTGCCACCAACAAAGCGCGAGCTTTTACAACAAGTCAAAAAGACAATATATATAAGCAGCATTTGGTGCAATGCTCATATGAGAGTACTAACTAATTTAAATCCCGAGGGTTGCGGTTGGATTGAAATCGACGATAGGTACGAGTTTTATTGGTTTGATGGACTACAATGCCCCACGTTCAAGGAATTATCACTTTTAAAGAAGTACAAATTATTACTTCGAATTTAAATTTTTTTTAATATTAAAAGATTTGAATTCAAACTTATATAAAGAATATAAAATTATATAAATTTAAATAATTAAAGAAAATTGACTCGACAGAAAATTGAAAAGGTGCTCAACACTCAACACTGTCGCATTTGTATCGAAAAGTGCTATTAATAATTAAAGTAAAATTTTAACTTTTTCAAATTATATTATTGAATAACAATATATAGCTGTATCTCAATAATACGAACCTCGATAAATCAAATTGAACGATAAAGAGAATTTTTGAGTTTGTCTAGTTATTTTTCAATGCAGTTTTATATACTAAACTCCTTGATAATCAAAAATCCTCAATAAACCAAATTTGTTTCTTACTTAATAGCACGTCAAATTATCGAAGTACGACTGTATGTGCAAATAATATAAGATAATGGTTTTTAATTTTATTTTGTATACTGAAATATCATATATATCTCTTATATTGAAAAATTATTAATTTTAGAGTGTCGTGAACAAAAAAAAATCAACTTTTAAATTAAATGCATCGCTCGGTTCATTACGAAAATATTTATGTTATTATGCAGATTCTAACAATGATTAAGATAATTGGGAGCCCAGTATCCATTCAGAGAATGAAGACGAAGGTAATTGGAGAACGGACCTAAGCGATTCTGAAGAATCAGAACAAGAATAATTCTTCACGAATACTATTTATATTTATTTATATAATTTCGATTAGTTTGATACATTTGTACAATAAATATATTTTCATTTTATTTCACACTCTTGCATTATGATTAAAACTATAAAAAACTTATATATGTTGTTATATTGCTATCGATTCTTTTTAAGCACATTGGCGCATATTAACTCTCACCAATATTTCGTTTATTTTCTCGGACTATCAATATGACCTTATATTTTTTCCGACAATTACATTACTTATCAAGTAATAAGTTAATTTACATGTTCTTTCTTTTGTCCGACATTGGGTAATCAATATAGGGGTTGCATGCAACCTTTAACTTTAGGGCGTCGGACAGCAGGCATCCCCCCCATAAATTGGTCGGACAAAAGTACTTCTCGATTTTAAACATTTTTATTAACCGATTCTTCAAAACCCCATCTGTGAGGTAATTAATATTATGACTTCATAACTTTGCTATGTTGGAGTTATCGGACGCACCAAAAAGACCATATATGTTTATCCGACAAATTATTTTTCACTTTTTGTACAAAAGAAAACTACCCAGTAAAGTAAGAAACTACATTGGGTCATTACTTTTTTTCTCGCATAAAATCCATAAGTTTGCATTGCTCTAAAAAAACGCCCCGCTACCGAGGTTTTTCGCACATAAAACATTTGTCCGACTCGACATAAATAACATATTTACAAAACCTCAACGGTGAGGTAATCAGTCAAATTTTTATATGAGGGTCCGAGACCTATAGGTCTTTTGAAGCACACTGAGGCCTTTTTAAAACGAAATTACATCCGAATAAAATCTAAATGACGTAAGGGTATACTAAAAGCTGTTTTGTTTTTACCTTTTAAAGTCATTGTGATTTGATGAAAGCCACACTCCAAGTCAAGAGTGATAAAATATTTGGTACGATTTGGTTGACCTAATATATCTTCGATATTGGGAATAATCACTGGATCTCATATCGTGACCTCGTTTAAATCCCTATAATCAATTACCACGCACCATTTTTGTTGTCTGGAGGCATCTAGTTTTTTTGGTACCATCCACAAGGGTACAGACCAAGATGAGATAGAAGGCTGGATAAAGGCTTGTTTTAACGTCTTGTTTATTTGATTATTTACTTCGTTTTTATGTCCTTCAAGGTATCTATATGTTTTTGTTGATTTTTATTCGGGCTTGGTTAAATTAATTTCATGCTTTATATTATTATTGATGTAATTGGTCACCGGGTAAAAAAAAAACATTTGCGTACTCCTTACATAAATTTACTCTAAGATTTTGTGTTAACAGTTTGTTTCAGTCTGTCAAGATTATACTATCACTAATAGTGTCAAACATATTTGCAGATTTAGATAAACCTTCTAAGTAGATTGAAATAGGATTTAACTTGTAATCAATTATTCTCGTATTCAAAGTGGTAGTTAAGCACCTTTAGCAATGTCTAGACTCGGTATTATCCCTTCTTTTACCTCAGGATTTAATATCAAAATTTCGATAACCGTTTCGGTTGTGGCTTTTAGAATAAATGAATTTTCATTTTGATTATTCACGTTATAGTTTCCTTTAATAGGTATAGAGCAGGTAAAGACTCCATATGCAAAGAGGTTTTCTTAAAGTCTATTTGAACGTTCTGTGACTGAATAAAATCATATCCGATCAGACAGTCATGAGGAACGTTTCTTTGCTGATTTATGGAACTTTATTTTTAATATATGATTTTGTGCGGTAAATGTAATCATAGTATTACCTACAGTTTGTCCTGGACAGTTAGCACTTAATCCAGTCATGTGAGTTTTTCGCTCGGTACAAATTTTATAATTTATGCATTTAGCCTATTTGCTTTTATAAATGATCTGTATCTAATACAAACCGAAGTTTTTTATTTTCATATTTTGAAAAATCGGATTCTAATTGGACAAAGGTATTATTATTTTCGGTGAATAAAATATTTAGCACTCAAAGATCGCTAAGTCTTTTAGCGATTCCTCCAGCGAGTCTCCTTCACTGGAGAAACGTGGGAGTTTAAAGAATAATAGTTATTTGATATTAAGCGAAAATTTATTTTTTGATTCTGATTAGAAATATCTCCTGAACGTTGTGAGTTATTTCTTATAATATTATCAGATCACCTTTTCACATATTCATCTATTGTGTGTTCATATTTTTTACAATATCTAATATTTTATAGTAATTATGATTTTATTGTGAATGAAAATATATTTGTTGTTTTTAATTTAACGGAAAGTTTTGTTTTTATAACAGTTGGCAGTGTTACATCAATTTTTACGACAACTTTCACTAAATGATGATTTATTGTTTTATTTCTTTGATCTATTTAAACATTTTCTTCACAAATGGTGGCTGTAAATGCGCAGTTCAGTGAATTAAAATCTTTCCATCTTAACATTTGACAAATCTATTTAAAGTTATGTCGTTTATCGTTTGAGTTTTTCTAGGTAATTTGTGTGCAATAAGGCAATTTTGTTTGGCAGCTGATATCCTACGAGTATTAATAATTGCTAAATGTTGAAAAAAATCATTTATTATCTTTTTAAAATTTGTTTATAACTATTTACTTTTTTATAAATTGGATGTAATGTTGTTTATCTTGGTACAGATCTTTTATTTATTGATCTAATTTAGTGTTTCGAAAGTTTGTGTGGATAATTATTTTTAGCTCCACTAGAAATTTTGAATAATACGTAGTATAAAAGAAGTAAACTCTGGTATTGACTAGCTAATTCGTTTGCATTGGGATAGTTGGCTAAAAATTGACCTACTTTGAGTCTGTTAACTTTTAAAACCAGTCGGTATAAGATTACAAAATAATTCAATAGATAAGTTTTCAGAAGGAGTTGAGGGAGAATTAGGAATTAGGCATATTTTTTATATATATTTTTTTTATATATGAACAGTAAGTTACTACAATAAGAAAAATGCAATCACTAAACAAGAGACAAAAAGTTCACTTACCGACTATATCCTCGGGACCGGGGTTTTTCTGGTTTCTTCTGAGATTGAATTTTTCAAGACTAGGTTTCTTGCTTTGTTTCTCGAGGACCCTGTTCGCAACGCCGATTTGTTGTATTCCTTCTTAAGGGGAAATGAACTAACATCTATTTTTGTTTGAAGGTTGTAGACAATGTTGAAGATTGATTAAAATGTGGTTGTCGGATTTGTATTATCAAGTATAGACTGAATGTTTTCTTTTAAGGCTACGAGCTTATATAGGGACTATGTCCATTGAAGCGACAAGTTTCGCTTCACTGTACAGGGTGAGTCAACGATTGGATGAAGTAGGTTTGTGCCTTTTCGGTAAAATTAACAAAGAAACTATATTTATTGTTTGATACAGTTTATTTTTACGCAGATTTTAAAAATATTTAGGACTCTACAGGGTGAGCCAAAAAACTAGGACAGCATAAAGTTGTATTTTTTTAAATAGAACACCCTATATATGAATCGTATTTTCGATTTGGCTTATAATTTTAAATCTTTTTTATTAAGGGTTTACTATAACAAAACTTTATAGTTTCTGAGATAATTAAGTTTAAAGAAAAAAAGTCACATTTTCAAGCACCAATTCAATCCTAAATAACGTTTTCAATTTTGTGACAAATATATTCAAATTTGGAATTTAGCAAGGCCAAGGACAAGTTAACATAATTTTTACCTAATATTTGCAATAAAAGCTACAGGGTGTTGAACACATCGGCTCAAATTTGAACAAGTTTAAATGAATAAATATCTTTTTTTTAAATGGTACACCCTGTATATTTTCATGTTATTTAATAGAGTAATAAAAACCCTAAAAGTTTTGTTCAATATATCCTATACCTATTTATAATAGTTTTTGAGATATTTCAGTTTTTCTTTTTTTCCATACTTTTTTACAGAAATAGTCTTCATTATCATAGTAGCCATGGCAAAAACAGTGTAAAAGAACATTTTTCTGTGCGTCAAATTTATAACCGCAATCGCTTCTTTTGGTTTTTATGTAGTGTAGTTTGGTTTTTTTTGCATTCATCTTATATTGTAAAATGAATTTTCCAAAGAATGAGTTAATAGATATGATTTATACAATAGGAGAGGCTCAAAAAATTGCCTTCTTGCTCAAAGAATTTACAAAATGAAGTATCCCGATCGACGCCAGCCTAATACCCATACTTTTCAAAACTTAATGCAAAGATTTGATTCTTCTGGTACTGTTGATTATCCAAAACGTAAAGTGGTCAACAAACCAGTAACTAATGAAGAAAAAGAACTACAAGTATTGTTAAATGTCCAGAAAAATCATTATATTGGTAGCCGTCAGTTAGCAGCATTATGTGAAACATCACAATCCACCGCTAATCGTACTACTAAGAAATATAGGTATCATCCATATCACATGGAATTACACCAAGAATTGCATGGACAGGATTTTGAAAGTCGTGTAAACTTTTGTCGTACAATAAATGCGGAGATTCAATTAAATCCAAATTTATTATGCAAGGTAATGTTTAGTGATGAAGCTACTTTTAGAAGTAACGGTGCTGTAAATAGACGCAACATGCATTATTATGCCACAGAAAACCCATTTTGGATTAGAGAGGTGCATCATCAAAACCACTGGTCATTAAATGTTTGGTGTGGTATTCATCATAATCGAATTATTGGACCCCACTTTTTTAATGAACCACTAAATGGCCATAGTTACCTGAACTTTCTACAAGAAGAACTACCCCAACTGCTTCAAGGTATCGATAGGAATGAGCTCGACAGTATGTGGTTCCAGCACGATGGTGCACCTCCGCGTTACCATCGTGAAGTTCGTGCGTTTTTGGACCAACGATATCCGCAAAAATGGATTGGACGTGGGGGTTTCATTGAGTGGCCACCAAGGTCTTGCGACATCACCACATTAGATTTCTTCCTATGGGGTTATATTAAAAATAAAGTGTATGTTAATCCACCAACAACAGTGGAAGATATGCGAAACAGGATTAGGGATACCTGTAGAACAATAACGCCACTAATTTTGTCCAGGGTCCGAGAAAATCTGCAAAAAAGACTAAATTTGTGCATTGCACAAGAGGATCGTTTATTCGAACACTTATTCAAAAGAAATAATTAATCTCAGTATTTAATAGGTAATTTTTTTGTTTCAATTTAGTATAAAAGTAAATATGTATTTGCCTTGTCGCTATTGTTGTGTTAATTTTTTCACATTATGTTTAATTAAACTATTGCCGTTGTAATATAACGAATAATGTATTTCATCATATTTAACCACATTCTGTTTGTTTCTGTAGTTTCTTTTTATTATTTTACATGGCTACTATGATAATGAAGACTATTTCTGTAAAAAAGTATGGAAAATAAGAAAAACTGAAATATCTCAAAAACTATTATAAATAGGTATAGAATATATTGAATAACACTTTTAGGGTTTTTATTACTCTATTAAATAACATGAAAATATACAGGGTGTACCATTAAAAAAAAAAGATATTTATTCATTTAAACTTGTTCAAATTTGAGCCGATGTGTTCAACACCCTGTAGCTTTTATTGCAAATATTAGGTAAAAATGATGTTAACTTGTCCTTGGCCTTGCTAAATTCCAAATTTGAATAAATTTGTCACAAAATTGAAAACGTTATTTAGGATTGAATTGATGCTTGAAAATGTGACTTTTTTTCTTTAAACTTAATTATCTCAGAAATTATAAAGTTTTGTTATAGTAAACCCTTAATAAAAAAGATTTAAAATTATAAGCTAAATCGAAAATACGATTCGTATATAGGGTATTCTATTTAAAAAAATACAACTTTATGCTGTCCTAGTTTTTTGGCTCACCCTGTAGAGTCCTAAATATTTTTAAAATCTGCGTAAAAATAAACTGTATCAAACAATAAATATAGTTTCTTTGTTAATTTTACCGAAAAGGCACAAACCTACTTCATCCAATCGTTGACTCACCCTGTACATACCTCAATGATTTGATGTGACGAAGTAGTGGTTGCCAAAGATTAGGTATCTCAACACTGGGTTTACTGAAGATTCCATTATTATTTTTAATATAACCTGATTCTATAAATTTTCTGTTTTTTTCATATTGGGTTCCATATATATATATATATATATATATATATATATATATATATATATATATATATATATATATATATATATATATATTGTCGCAGCTTCAGACCATTCTATATAGTGTTGTTTATCCCAGGCGTGTGCTGCAATACCTGATCTCGACGTTTTCCCTTTTTGTGTAAGTTTTATGTTCCTTAATTCTAACTTCTAATGGTCGTTTGGTTTCTCTAATAAACATTTCATCACACTCACATGGAACTTTGTAAACACATTCTTTCTTATTGGCAGTTTTTGGTTTCGTATTGATTAAATGAGCTCTAAGTGTATTTCCTGATTTAAAGGCTGTTTTTATATTATAACTTTTGGCAATTCGTCTTATTTTCTCCGAAGTTCCTTTAGTGTACGGAATTGTAAAGAAGGAATGTGTTTCTTGCTGTCCAGTGGTCGTTGTTCTAACATCGTCAATTAATTTTAAAGGATAACCATTCTGTTGCAAATCGGATTTAATGTTTATTACCTCTTTTTCCAATGAATCGGCATTATTGCATATAGATATAGCGCGTTTATAGAGGTTGCGTATAATTCCCCGTTTTGTTACAAGAGAATGATTAGAACTATGGTTAAGATATTGGCCAGTATGAAAGTATGTATATTGAAGAAACCAAACGACCATTAGAAGTTAGAATTAAGGAACATAAAACTCATGCACAAAAAGGGAAAACGTCAAGATCAGGTATTGCAGAACATGTCTGGGATAAACAACATCATATAGAATTGTCTGAAGTTGCGGCAATATATATGGAACCCAACATGAAAAAAAGAAAATTTATAGAAGCAGCTCACATTAATAATAATAATGGAATCTTCAGTAAACCCAATGTTGAGATTCCTAATCTTTGGCAACCACTACTTCGTCACATCAAATCATTGAGGTATGTACAGCGAAGTGAAACTTGGCGCTTCAATGGACACAGTCCCTATATAAGCTCGTAGCCTTAAAACAAAACATTCAGTTGATAATGATTAGATATACAACCTAATAGAAACGTCGTAAAAACAAGCAAAAATAAAGACAATGCAAGTCCTACAACCACATTTTATTCAATCTACTTTTTTGGTGAGGTGTTTTTATTTAGGTACAAAACTTTCAACTTCTTCGACAACATCTAACAACTGCCTGTATATCGCTTCTCTTAGTTTTAAAGAATTTCAAATTTACAAAACAAACTTGTTTATCTTAATTGAATACGTATTTATTTTTTTATCCTTTTCTCATTTGATAAGTATTTGCTTCTTACGGATAATTTCGTAATCTAGACAATTACAATTGTAAATCATTCTAAACATTGGTCATCATTCATATAATCAACAAATACAAATATAATAAATTATTAATAAACTTCAAATATAATACACAAAATGTATTGGTATACAACTATTGTGCCTATCTTGCCTTCACTCAGTTTTTTATCTCTAGTTGTTTTTGTGAAAAACCAGACCTATTTTGAACAAATCTGTAGAACTATTCGGAAAATTTGTCAATTCTTGGCCTCAACACATCTCTCCACATAAATATTAGAAAGAGTAAGAAAAAAGTAAGAAGCTTTTTAGAGAATCAATACCATTAATATTAAAAAATTTTAATTTGTTATAATTTGTATAGTCATTTATCTCTTCAAGTAAAATTTTTAAATTTTGTGTGTCGGTATGTATGTGCATGTTTAACATGCTATTCACGACATTGCTAAATCTTTGTTAAAAAATTTGGGGGTAAAGTATATTGTTATTAGCACTTTCTTCATCAAGATAACGCACCAGCACAATGAACGTAAAAAAAAAGAATTATTATTTATTAAAAACCTATATCAAATTACCGGGTATGCTTAACCAACACTTGTTGCTATATGACTTTATACTTTTCCCTTATATTATAAAGCATCAAAAGTTTTCAACGAATGTCGAACTAATGGGAGCATTTGAAGAGATATAAGTAATTCCTGCTAATTTTTTAAATTTGAGCTCCGAAAAAAGGAAAAAAAAATCATGAGTGACATATTATCAGAAGTGGGTTTTTCTTTAAGTAAACTCATATCATTGCTCGAAAAATTTGCCGTTAGTCATTTTTTTTTATCAAGTCGGAAAACTACTTTTTATCGTTTCTTGCTAATATAAGCAAATAAAGGAAAATGAAGTATTTGTTGTTGTATTATCGAGGTTCGCAAAAAGAAAAGAGTTTATAACAACGAAAGGAACTTATGTAATGCCAAGTATTTTTCAAAATTAAATAAAATTTAAGGCCATAATTACAAGAATATCCCCAAAATCATTCCCCACAGTCGGAAAAAATCTCAAAAGTCCGAAAATAAGATTCAACATCTCAGAGTTCAACTGATTGTAAATTTAAAGGCATATGTGAATTAATTAAGTATAAACGTACATACAATAGATTTATAACAAATCCTTAAATTAAGGTAAAAAGTAGCCTAAATCACCAAAAAGCTTATGTAAGTAATGAAAAAGCTCGGAACACAATTCTTTTTTTAATCAGTAGTAAAAAACCGTCTGAAAAAAGCTAAGAAACAGAACAAAAAGAAGTAGCTGTTTCTAATTTATGGCGGTGGCTTTGAACTCCAAATTACACTTTGGCAGTATAAGATCCATCAGCATCTCGGAATTTTCGTTATTGCTGAACATTATTCAATAAGTACTTAAA
The DNA here is from genome assembly GCA_034092305.1 of Diaprepes abbreviatus. Classification (NCBI taxonomy): domain Eukaryota; kingdom Metazoa; phylum Arthropoda; class Insecta; order Coleoptera; family Curculionidae; genus Diaprepes; species Diaprepes abbreviatus. The sequence continues at coordinate 13,627,471 of JASJET010000110.1, read as the reverse complement.
ACAGATGAAAATTACCTTGATAAGAAAGTCAGAAACCACCCCTTCAGTAAACACATGACAGTGTTTGAAAAAAGGACATTAATATATACTATTTTATTCAGTTTTTTTTTACAAACGATTTTTCTTTTTTTTTAATACGGGACGATTATAGACTAAAATCTGGTCGGATTTGCATTGTCTTTATTTTTATTTTTATAACGTTTCGATTGGGTTGTATCTCCAATCGTTATCGAGTATAAACTGAATGTTTTGTCTTAAGACTAAGAGCTTATATAGGGACTGTGTCCACTGAAGCGCAAAGTTACGCTTCAGTGTACACACCTCAAAGATTTGATGTTACAAAGTAGTGGTTGCCAAAGATTAGGTATCTCAACACTCGGTTTACTGAAGATTACATTATTGTTTTTAATGTATGCTGCTTCTATAAATTTTCTTTTTTTCTTATTGGGTTCCATATATATTGCCGCAGCCTCAGACCATATTATATGATATTGTTTATCCCAGGAGTGTTTTGCAATACCTGATCTCGACGTTTCCCCTTTTTTTGTGTATGAGTTTTATGTTCCTTAATTCTAACTTCTAGTGGTCGTTTGGTTTCTCCAATATACATTTCACCACACTCACATGAAACTTTGTAAACACATTTTTTCTTATCGGTAGTTTTAGGTTTTGATTTTGTTAAATGAGCTCTAAGTATATTGCCTGATTTAAAGGCTGTTTTTATATTATAACTGCTGGCAATTCGTCTTATTTTCTCCGAAGTTCCCTTGATGTACGGAATTGTGAAGAAAGAATGTGTTTCTTGTTGTCCAGTGTTCGTTGTTCTAAAATTATTTATAACATCGTCAATTAGTTTTAAAGGATAACCATTCTGTTGTAAATCGGATTTAATATTTACTACCTCTTTTTCCAATGATTCGGCATTATTGCATATAGATATAGCGCGATTATAGAGGTTGCGTATAATTACTCGTTTTGTTACAACAGAATGATTAGAACGATGATTAAGATATTGTCCAGTATGTGTATACTGAAATTTTAATAGTTTCGTTTGAACGGTTCACCATGACATCTAGGAAGGGCAATTGATCATTTACCAGTAGTGAACATAACCCGATTCGCTCGATCCCCCCACTCCTCGACCTTGACCTTGGCCTTGCTTCACTCCTCTTTGGCCCCGCCCACATGTCCTTGTCGTTGACCTTGAAAGTGCACGTGTGCTTTGGCCTTGGCCTTGTGTTCAAGGTTGTGTGTGTGACCTTGACCTTGACCTTGGTCGAGACGACCTTGACTTTGTTGAAGGTCATCTTGGGTGTGTGACCTTGAAGTAGTTATTTGTGCATTGTAATAGTGTGGGATGATCTTGAAATGATTTCGACCTTGCAAATTGTTCTATAAATTGTGTGAGTCTACTTGCATTCATTCAGTGTGAAATGTCAGATACGGAACTATCTAAAGAAAAAATTATAGAGCAAGTCGGCAGAGTAATTTGTTTATATCAGAGTAATTTAAAAAGTTTGTGTGATTTTGAAGAGAAGGATCTAGCATTTTTTCCTCTCGAATATTTAAAAACTTGCGTTGATACGCTGAGTTTACGGCAAATTTGGGATAAGCTGCCAGCGTCATATCGGTGTAACAAGGAACTACAGTTAAGCTTACCCTGTTACATTCACTATGAACAAATATATCGTCATCATATAGATGGGCCACCACCAGCAATAAAAAAGTGTCGTGAATGTAAAAATGAGTGAATAATATGAATAGTGCTTTGCAAGAGACAGTAAAAAAATTGGGCGATGAGTTCACTGAAACGGCTAGTAATTATTTCAATGATGCAATGAAAAGTCGAGCAGAATGGGCGTCGCGCTATTGTGATTTGGCTTATGAATATGAAAAGGCTGCGAATGCATGTCGTAAATATTGCAGCAAAACAATAAATTTACAAGACTTTGTTCGTGAGATAAAAAAGTTGGGGTTTAGTGACTGTTTGGAAAAACTGATTAGGTTCATTGCAGATCCGGTTGTGTTAGATGAAATTAGAGTGTAGGACTTAAGTTTAACGTAGTAGTAGTTAATATGGAAAGTTTAGTGCGAGAAATGTACGAGGAATTTCTAATTTCTGCAGCCTGTTCGGAATTTTACGCATATGAAATGCAAGATTCGGAGGCTCAGGACTTTAGTGTATTTTTTAAGTATATGGACCATGCCGAAGTGTGTCTTTTAGCTAGTATAGTTTGTAAGAATTTTCTTAGAAATAAAAATAAACAATTATTATTGAACAAATTAAGGAAATTAGGTTTAGGTGATAATGTTAAACGCATAGAAGAATGGCAGAAAAAAATCAATGAATAAAGTACATAAAATGTAGTTATTTGTTTCATTATATTTTGTCCTTGAAGTTATCCTTATACCAATTTAAATGTGTGACGTCATTTGACCTTGAATACTCCTCCCACTATTTCTATCGTTAAGCTACCCCCACCATTGTTACAATTCGACCTTGAAACCTCGCTATAAAGGTTCGTGGGAGAAGAAGTGACTTCAAACAGTCGCAGATATCAGTGGCATAAACATCAAATATTGTGTTCGTGTAGTGTTCTGAAAGTGCTTTTATATTCACGGTAATTTTTGGATTTATATACCATTTTTTTCAATAATGAGTATTGCAAAAGAAACTCTAGATGAAATTAATGAAATGTTTAGCAAAGATTTCGAGGTTTTAGAGAAAAAAAAGGTTACCGAAATGATTGTAGGCAAAGTGTATAAAATTGTAAAGATGGTTTCAATGACTACACGATTTGGTAAAACTCTTTTAGTGGCTTTACACGATGACGGTGATAATAGCACATTTGAGACTTTTTTACCAAAACGTGTGGCCGAAACACTACCTGACGATATTGTAGATATTATGAGTAAAACTAAAGATAAATACACTCTAACTTATTTGGGGCAGGGCACTAGAGTTTTTGGAAACAATACTCGAACATTATTACGTTTTGGCTCATTGGAGTAAATTGTATGTAAATTGTTTGAAAAAAAGGATGTAATTAAATTTAAAATATAGTTGCACATGTCAGAATACTTACGCGTGTTCATTATTTCTGTTAAAGATGTCTGCTGATGCGACGACGACGACGACGACCGCCAACGAATGTGTAGATAGATACATATTTTGGTTGGGGAGAGAATTAAGAAATAGGGCTCACGATATGTTAGATAGCGTAAATGATTGGTCGCATATTGATGTAACCAAAGATCAATATAAGAACGAGATCAGGGATACAATCAATTTTATGGCTGGGGCACACTTGTGCGACAAATTTTTATATGGTTCCATAGACATGGATACATTTTGTGCTGAAATGGCTGAAGAAGAATTAAAAGAATACCTCGTCAATATTCCACATTTACCAGGTGAGCTTGCTGCAAAATATGAATTGGTTTCTGCAACAGCAACAGCCCAAGACGTTGACGATCGAAATAGTGTCGGATGGGATAGAATTTTGAGCAACGAAAACGAAGACATGGAAAATTAATTTTTTATAATTTTTGTATTTGTGCAATTAAATAACTGTAAATAAATATCTGTTACAATCACAGGTTTATTTTATTTCTTTTATAAACATACCAACCCAGTAGATCATAGTCAGTGTTTCTTTTTCTCAGCTGAAATATTTAATATAAGTAGGGCAAATAAAAATAAAATAGTTTAGTAAAGACTGAAAATGAGTCGAGGAAACAACACAATTGATAAATTTGGTCGTCAGAAATATAATGAAAAATATCATATATTATCTGGGCCACAAGGGGTTGGTTTTAAACTTACAGCGGATGGGCAGTATGATATGGGTGGAAAAATCATAACCAACTTAGGCGAACCTAAAGATGATGACGATGCTGTGACAAAACACTTTGTTAATAGAAAGTTTTACAATTTTGCAGCTGTAATATGTGACATATTTAACAAGGATGTCCTCCCCATGATATACAAAAATAATAGTGAGCTTAAAACAAAAATTGAAGTTATGCAGAAAATACTCTATCATCAGCCTTTAAATGACTCATTAAGCGCACTGTCGTACGACTCGACTTCAAAAAAAATCTAAAAAAAGCAGGTTAAAGAATAGGAGAACGCACTCCGAGTGGCATAGCCTTGAAGATAACGTCGTAGTCGTCGGTGAATTGGACCTTCCCTCCAAGAATATTGAAATGTTATTTATGTGTATGATGTTTTATTGTCATTGTTTTTAATAATGAAGATTGAAATAAAAAACTTTATTTTACAATATATTGTTTATTTATTTTACATTTTAAATAAAAAAAATATAGTCATACAATATGTTATTTAAACAATATTAGCTTTATCTATCCAAGAGTTGAAGTGGTTGGGAAATCCTAGCCATTTGACAAATAATTGTTCGATGTGATTTTTCTTGCGTTGTCTAAGGACCTTTTCTACTAGATAAACGTCAGGACTGCTTGTTTTTTGTAGTTCTGATTCGTAAAAACACCCTCTTATAGGCTGACCTTCTAACGATTCCAACAAGTAAGTAGGTGGATTTGTAACGTTAACTTTTACAACTTTAAACAATTCGGTTGACCAAGAGGGCGTATATCCTTTCTCGAATAAGCTTTTGTACTTGCTAATACGCACAATGTCACCCATGGAAAACTTAAATTTTTTAGGTACAATTTTTAAATAATCATATGCTTTAATATGTGTTTTTTCTTGCACGTCTGCAGGCTTCATTCCAATGGTGCGATGTTTCGAATGGTTATAGGTTTTTGTTACTGCCGATAATATATGTATCCATTTGTAAGATCCTCTTGTCGAGAATTGTTTATATAAATTATTTTTTAAAGTCCTTATGACTCGCTCAACAATTGCAGCTTTCTTTGTGCTGTATGTGGAATAATGATTTATATTATATTTTTTCATCAGGGCTTGAAAGTTTGTATTATAGAACTCCTTTCCTTGATCACTTTGCAGATTTGTTGGTGTATATGATGCCTCTTCAATGATGCTTTTCATCGCATTAGTAACTTCTATACCAGTCTTGTTTTTTATGGCTTTGGTATAGACAAATTTCGAGTAACAATTTATACAGACCAAAATATAACGATAACCATCGTTTTCATCAGCATACTGTTGCATTTCAGCCAAATCAATTTGCCACAAATCTCTGTATCCTTTTATTATCGTGCGCCATCTTACAAATTTTTTTCTAGCCGTTCTATGTAGTTCATTAACAATCTTGATTTTTTCTAGACTGGGCTCCATATTATTAGTAATACTAAAGGTTTCAGATCGAAGGAAGAACTGAATAATATCATTAAATATTGAGCTTAATATATTATATCTTCTTCTCGTAATTCCTCTATGATTGACATAATTTCATTTTCGTGTCCAGTGTGACCGGCCATTTTGGAACTCCACAATAAACGTAAACGATCCACCAACTCTTTAGCTTTGTTCCAGTAGACATATTGAAATTTTTTCGAAGATAATTTCTTGTTTGTGGGTAACTGTAGTTTTTCCGAGAGATTTTTTCTTGTAATAGTACCACCTAATTTTGTGCCCATTATCAGAGGTTTAATAATTCGTAAATATTTGTTCCATCTGGTCTCCCGTAAACCATCACTTTTTTTAAAATTGTTGTAGACAGCATTCGTTGATTCCAAAATTTCCTTGTACGTTGAAAGTACATTATCACTTAATTGTTGTTGTTCCTTGCCTACACTTGGGGGTGTTTTAAGAAATAACAAATCATAAAGTGCCGGTGATCCACCATATTCTGCAATATTTTTCCCTTTTTTGTATAAGACAATATTTCCATTTCGAAAACGCACCTCTAAATTACCAATAAAATTTTTGTTATCTGTTTTTGAACCAAAACGTACACCATATACAGTATCGTATAGAGATGGTTTCGAACGTAATCCTTTCAGGTGTGCGTTTAAAGTATCGGAAGTTGTGGTGTCAGCGGATGCGAGAGATGTATTAGTTGATGTCGAGGGTGTATCAAACACCGATTGGCTAATATCTTCTTTTGAAATGCGATGCTGCTGCTGCTGCTGCTGAATAGGTGTGGAGGTTTGAATGGAATGTGTAGGTTGGGGAAAACCTGATATTTGAGTCGACTGCACTGATGTACTGAGACTATGTGGCTTTGTAGCTGGATAATGTTGTTGCTGTTGTTGTTGCTGCTGCTGCTGCTGCTGCTGACGTTGCTTAACCACATCAGATATAGTTGTCAACGGCTTAGAAATGGGTTCGTAAAACTTTTCCAATTCCACAACATTAAACTCTTTAGCCGCTTTAATTTGTTTAAATTTTTTTCTGACGGCATTGGTAGCTTCCACTAGTTTACGTTTTAAGTCGATCGCGTTATTCATGATGTTAACAAAGGACGTTTCAACAATCAAATGAGCGTTTTCTCTTATTATTACAGTAATATATAGCTATCAAATCCTTTGCGGTATCTTCCCGATTTCACATCACTGTCTTTATCAATTACTAAAAATCCATACTTATTATCCCAACATTTTGAGCACATTTCTTGAAATTGAGTAAAAGTTAGATCCGGTGAAACGTGGTCGGAAAATATGTGTTTCATATTCAACTCATCTTGTTTAAACATAATAATAAAATTGGCGTTGTCTCGCACAAGCTGTTTAGGCACTCGCGAATATGTTTGCGCTAGGTAAAAGGAGTCGATATTTTTATGACGTCCCATGCTAAAGTACGATCTTATAACATCTTGTTTTTCACATATAACATCATCAAAGATAAATATAGAGTTTGGTTTTGCATCGGACGGTTCCACAATATTACTGGAATCACTAAAGGCATAGTAGCCTAAACCTTTGATGGGCGCTAAAATTTTCCTTAAATACTCATATTTCGGTTGATACAGAGATTTCGAGTAAATATAGACATTTTCGAAACGTAGCCCAAGGGGGTGTGTAAGCAGCGAAATCATGACATTAGTTTTTCCACAATTGGATGGACCAATTAACAGGCCGCGAATAGAGGAAGGAAGTAAAGGACCGTGTCTCTTCATTATCTTCTTTTCAAATCCAAGTCCGACTTTTTCATCGAGATTGTCAATAGGAAGTTTTTGTTTAAGATCGATAACGCGCATCTTAGGAAAATTTGATATTTTATAGGCAATTTTTCACAAAAACTGTCATTCAGATGCCGAGCGTCAAACGAAGTGGACGGTCTCACGTTTCCAACAAAACTGGATACGGTATTGTGAATTCGTTAATAAATAAATTACCATTCGAGGTACACATTCCTGGTTATCAATATTGCGGACCCGGAACAAAAGTAATAAAACGTGTGACAAGAGGTGATCCAGGCATTAATCCTTTGGATGCCGCATGCAAAAAACACGATTTAGCCTATTTACATAATAAAGACAACATAAGTGCGAGACATCGAGCGGATTACGAGCTCGAACAAAGTGCTTGGAATAGAGTAAAATCGAAAGATTCCAGTTTAGGTGAAAAAACAGCAGCTTGGTTAGTTACAAACATTATGAAAGGAAAACAACGTTTTGGTATGGGTGTACCATCATCATTATCAACAAAAAAAACATCTAGTAAAGGCACGCGTCATACAAAAAGGAAAGGTGTTAATAAAAATCGACATGTTCGGAAAGCCAGTTTCGGAACAGCTATTCGACAAGCAGTTCGAAGGGAATTATTAAAAGCCGGAAGTAAAAATGTGTTGGAAAAAAATGTCATGAATGCATCTAAAATAGCTCTGTCGGCAGCACGTAGATCGGTAAAAGCGGCAGGTGGCAAAAGGAAGGTTCGTACACCGAGAATAATACCGATTCCTAAAACTGGTGGAATATTACCATTAATACCAATTTTTGCCGGGTTATCAGCTTTGGGTTCATTAGCCGGCGGGGCAGCGGGAATTGTGCGCGCCATAAAAGCAGTAAAAAAAAGCAGCGAAGATAAAACCGGTGCCGGCCTGTATTTAAAATCGAAAGGAAATGGTTTGTTTCTAAAGCCATATCGTAAAGGTATGGGATTATTTTTAAATCGTAGATCAAAAAACTAATTGAATCCCTACCTCGAAGACCACTATCTAACATCGATATAGAAAAATATGCCAAAAAGAAAAGAATAGGACACTTTCGAGGCGTTTATATGAGGGATTTATTACCTAGACAAGGTCCTCGACGTTACGAAGCAGCAATAGTGAATTTGGATAGTACGCGTGGTGCAGGGACTCATTGGGTAGCTTATAGAAAAAATAATTCTAAAGTAACATATTATGACAGCTTCGGCGATTTACCCCCACCGATCGAATTGGTACGATATCTACAAACGGGATCGGAACCATCAAAAATTATTTACTATACATACGATCGTCAGCAGGATTTTGGAACAGTCTGGTGTGGACATTTGTGCTTAAAGTTTCTTGTCGAATCATCAGCGTAAAAGATGTCATCATCATCATCGTCACCATTAACACCGCAAATGGATCGCAATAACTATACTAAAATGTTGCAATCACTGAAAGCATTTCATCTAGCCGGTGGATTAAGGAAAATGACCGTGAAACAGTTAGAAAACATGCCCAAGGAAGTAATGATTGCATTAGCCCCAAATGAAATTCCATTCGTTTGGGAAAAGTTGCCGGAGCACCTTAAAAGCGATATCGATATATTAAAATATCAGTGCGGTTGCAAACATTATTTCAGCAGCAGCAGCAGCAATTTAAACGAGGTTATGACTGATGAGGATCTTACGGCTAGAAAAATATTTTGTTGTTATTGCAAAATCAGCGATGTGCGCATAAAAGCAGAAAATAGCCTACATGAAGGAGGGTTACACCACCGAGCCGATACAATTGCAGATTCCACCTGGGGCCTATGAAATAGATGAGATAGGTAAAGCTATGTTGGAGGCTTTGAGGATTTCAACTGAAGAAAAGAACGATGGAATCTTTTACTTGGTTGCTAATAATAATACGCTGAAATGTGAACTGAAATCCCAATATACTATAGATTTCCGGGGAGAGGCGAGTATCGGTAAAATGTTAGGATTTAATCATACAGTGTTAAAAAGAGACAAAAAGCACGAATCAACCGAGATGGTGGAAATAATGAAAGTACGCATCATACGCGTAGATTGTAATATAATTTCCGGAGCATATATGAATTCGGTGGAAGGTCATACCTTGTTCGAATTCGATATCGACGTGGAGCCCGGTTACAAAATCAGTAAAGAACCACAAAATAATATTTATATGCCGTTAATGCCGGCAGGACGTCAGTTTATCGACAACATTACTCTTCGCATCTTGGACGATAGCGGTGATCTAATCAATTTTCAAGGCGAGAAAATAATCGTGAAATTGGAACTGAAGAAACTTTCATAGAAATGGGTTTTTGCTTCAATCGTCAATTGTGTGTGCTGTCGACTAAGATGGGGGAACCGCCGAAACATAATAAAAGTAAAAGAAGAGTTAACGTCAAGGTTAGTCGTCGTCCAGACGTTAGATCACAAACATCTCAACAGTTATCTGCCGAAGACTATAAATTTTTAAAATCAATCGGTCTTAAAGTGCGAAAATGATTTCCACCACCAGCGATAAAATAGAGGTTTTCTCCGAGCCCATCTTGGACAATTCCATTATTAGTCTAGAAGAGCATACGTATAAACCATACGGATCTCCATCATTCAACAATTCGGATGAAGTCCGTATCCCCATTAATTTTCAAGATATTATACTGGATATCGCCGAAAGTTACATATATATCGAAGGAAAATTTAAACCCATAGACGCAACGAAAAGATGTTTTTTATCAAATAATGCCCTCGCATTTTTGTTCGATGAAATTCGCTACGAGATGGGAGGTGAACAGGTCACCGTGGTTCGTAAACCTGGAGTTACGACGACATTAAAAACCATGGTTTCATTCGGAAGTTTGCAACAAAGATCTCTCATGACGTGCGGATGGGGTCTCGACGAAGCAAACCAAGATATCGTAGACACGGCAAGTAACGTATTCTCCGGGAAATTACCCTTAAAATATCTTATGGGATTCGCCGAAGATTACGCAAAAGGTGTTTTCAACGTAAAACAAGAGCTTATTATGATTATAGCTCGCACTTTTACCAATTGTTACGTCGGCGAAGTAGAGGCAGAAATTAGTATCGACAAAATCGAATGGAAAATTCGTCACATCATTCCAGACGACAAGCAAAAATTGAAAATACTGTCTCGCATTAATAAAGGAGGAAACAACGCCAGTATTCAAATGGCATATCGTAAATGGGATCTGTACGAATTACCAGCTTTAAGGCAAACATCTTCCGACGTGTGGGCCTTGAGAACGAGTACAAGTCTGGAAAGACCGCGCTATATAATCGTCGGGTTTCAAGACAGCAATAATTGCGACAAGAAAGAAAAAAACGCAACCCAGTTTACCCACGCCGACGTATGCGACATTAGACTGTATCTGAATTCAACCGTTTATCCATACGAAAGATGGAATTTAGATTTCGCCAAGAAACTGTACGCAGCAGCCTATTACAATTACGAAAACTTCCAAAGCAGCTACTACGGGCGCGAGATAAACGATCCGATGATAACGTTCGCGGAATATATGAAAAACCCCGTTTTTATTATCAATTGCAGTCATCAACCAGAGGCGATTAACTCATCGACAGTGGATGTAAAATTGGAGTTCCAAACGAGAAAGAATAAATTCCCCAAAGACACTAAAGTGTACGCATTAGTTATTCACGACTCATTTTTTAGTTATAATGTATTAAACGGTTCGGTGACCAATAAATCTATATTTTAATGTATCTATTATATGTAACACAAAATAATGTTCTTGAATCAATAAATTTGTAATGAGTGAAGTAGTAGTTTTATATTTATTTGAAACCCAACCAAAAAAAAAAAGCTGGCGGAAAAGCCCGCTCTTTAAGAAAAGAGTACGGGAATTTAGAAAATGGTGGTTTATTAAGTGGAAAAAAGAGCTTAAATAACACAAGAAAAAATTTTTAAGGCAAAATATGAAAACAACGATTTAGAAAATTTGTAGGAAAGTAACGGTTAGGAATAGGGAAAAAAATTATAAGAAAAAATTATAGAGGAAATCGAGTACTATAAGCAAGCATTTTTCTCGATAGTAAAAACGTAAAAAAAAATTTTTTCAAAAAAAAATTGAAAAATGGTGAATGCGCGCCAAAGTTGAAGTTTTGGAGCAAAATGATATTAGGAAATTAGAAAGAGAATTTTTTTCTACATATGGTAGTACTTTTCAAAATTCGGAAAGATGAAATTTTAAGAAAAGGGTTATAGTAAGTTAGTAATTTGGATTTTTTAAAGCGCTGTAGCTCGGGAACCGTTCAAGATAGAAAAAAAATAAAAGCACTTTGATAGCCCAAAATTTTGAGGAGAATGCGATGGTGTAAAAAAAATTATAATTTTTTTTTTTTTTGAAAATGCTGAATACGCGCTAAAGTTGAAGTCCTAAATCGACAATACTGTTTATTCTTATAACTTACGAAATATCTGCCATGGCATTTATATTAGTATTTTGTTGTTAAAAAATATATAAAACTTTTCAAGATGACTTAAGCCTTCCATATTTTTCTAAAATTTAAGTTGGGGATCTTAGAAATTACAAATTGTCTTTTTTTAACTCGAAACACTATTTTTAGTAATAGTTCAAATTAAGTAATTTTTACTACTATTAATGTAGCAATAATTCTTGTTCTAAGACTTTTCGATTTTTTAAAATAAAATACAAGAACAGGTACGTAATAAGGGACCCACACAACAACTTTGGGTCTCAATACGTAATATGACATTTGTTTTCACCCCCCACCATTAATTTGTCTCTATATATACGACCATCAATACTTATTACAATCATTTTAGTTCAACATGTCTGCGACTCAACAACAACAACAACAACCCATCCAATGCCCTGTGGTAGATTCTACCACAGAGAATTGTTTGGAGTGGGAGCCGAACGATCCTAGATGGGATGAACTTTGGCGGTTCATCATCGAATACACAGAGGACAGCACCACCACCCCCGCTGATGATGATGACGGGTCGTGCGACTCCACAACTCAATAAAAGAGTCGCATGTTTTACAACCAAACGGTCCTTTTCAGGACCACAAAATAATTTGATCGTAGTTTTAGTTGGTTATAATACTTTGTAACCAATATTTTATGTTTTTTTCATAAAAACATACAATATTGAGATACAAAGTATTAGAAGTTCTGGCGACAGAACCTTAACTTCATAAACCGAACCATGTTTTAGCATACTTGTAAATATTATCAGAAAATATTTACAACTATTGCTATTGCGTAGTTTTAGTGGATTATTCACTCTTTTTTTTTTATTACCTAATATTATGTGGGACAGGGCCTATATGAAATAACACACAAAAATAAATTTTCAAGTCATTTTTATTCTCATTATAAAATATAAAAAATTTGATCAAACACTTTTTTATTAACTACAATATATATATATATATATATATATATATTTACAAACTTAATACTATAAATTAAAAGCTAATATCTACAACTACCTAACACCTACTACATAATTTATTAAAGTCCTCTAATTGTCTTTTTAACCGCGCAGATTTCACCTTTTTTATCTCTAATTGTTTTTCAAGTTCTATAATGTCACTGGCACACTCGTTCACTTCATTCACTAAGCGTTTTTTCATGGCATAAATGTCAGTCAATTTGGTCTTCTGAGAGTTGGTGAAGTCTTCGACCCACTCCGGTTGTGATGGCTCGGAAGAAGACGCGGTTTTATTTGGTGAAGACGATGACGACGACGACGACGACGAAGCAGCGGAAACTTCATCGCCTTCAAAACACCGCTTAAACCGCTTCTTCATGGGTTTCCGGCACCCCAATATCGGCGACAGTGGCGCTGGCGCTGGGGAAGACTTCACCTCCGACACTATTTCATTCTCGACGCTGGCCGGTGTTGGTGGCGTTGGTGGTGTTGGTCCATCGGGGCCTTCTATGACTTCCACTTCTACTGACAGTGGCTCTTGCGGTGCTGTTTTTAGGAAGTCGGGTAATGGAACAGGGGTGGAGGGACGCTTAAAGTTAAACTTTTTCTTCTTCCCTTGTCCCACACCTTTAATCGCCGAATAAAATGTTTTTTTATCGGCGATTTCCGACTTCCGCATAGTCAAGAGCTTTTGCAGTTTCGACGCTTTCGGAGAAGATTCCCTAGGCCGCGATGCTTTTCGCACAACCACATCACTGATTACATTTATCTTTGGCTCCTTCTCCTCCGTCCAGCATTCCAGGAATTGCGCTGCCGACTGAACTAACTCCTCGTCGCGACCATCGTTGAGGGCTCGGTCTTCGGCATCTTCATGCTCCACGCCATTCCAGTTCTCGAACACCCCCGGACTTAACACTTCTAAACCACTCATGTTATCCAGCATGCCTTGCTGTGAACCGCAGCTCACGTCAAGAGCATCTAAAAGAGACCGTACACTAGACATTGTCGATATTCAAACTCACACAATTAACTTTTTCTTAGCACTGTACTGTTTGCTGTTCTGACGAACTGTGAAGAGCTCGAGCCAGCAAGTCTGCTTTTATGCCCATTTCCCCCACTACACCGCCTTTATTCCTTTTGTTCGATGCATTAAGTATAATATTTAAACTTGTCAGATGCAAGGCCAAGGCCAAGGCCGACGTAACCGGCAATACCAGGGTCGTTTTCAGGGCTGTAATTTTCATGGATTTTTTTTTTGTCCCTGTCAAGGTTATTTTAAAGAAGCATATAAATATAGTACTAAACTTGTTAGATGCGAGGCCAAGGCCAAGGTCAAAGTACCCGTCAATGTCAGGGTCGTTTTCGAGGTTGTAATTTTCAAGGATTTTTTTTGGTCCTGTCAAGGTTATTTTAAAAAGTAATACATAATTAGAGTACCGCGATTGAAAAGTACAACACATTCAAACATCATGTTGCCAACTGATGAACAACCTAGTGAAGCAGCCAAAACATACAGTCATATACCAAAAGCTTTTTATTTAACTTGTCATCATTGTAAAAGACTAGGTATCTGCTGGCGAAATGATCTTACGTACGACTTCAACTACATTGACCTTTTCAGGGTTAAATTTGTACAATGCGGCTTTTGTGGACTAGTTTACTACCAGTTCAAGGACATTAATGAACGTGCCATCCAGAGAAGAAATTGGGTCATAGAAGAAGCTTACCTGTATAGAAGAAATTAACATGTATTTTATTTCTTAATTTTTAATTTTTTTGTTTGTTATTTTTTTTATTTTTTTTTTAATAATAAAAAGTGAACTCAATCTTTTGTTATATTTTAATTTTTTTTTCAATAAAACAATAGTAAAATGAATCTGTATGTGTATTTATTAAACATCACCTAAAATACGTTTTGCAATCCATATTTTTCTGCAGAGTCCGTTTATTAATGAAATAGAACCATATATTAGGGTGAAATCTAATGGTTTCAAATCAGTCTCACATAACAATGTCAGAAGTAAACACTATTGATAAGTTCGGTCGCAAAAGAAAATTTAAGGATTTTAACTTTATGCGAGGTCCTTCAGGAATAGGTTTTAAACTTACACCTAATGGAGATTACGACATGGGAAGCAAAAGATTGTGCTATTTAGCAGAACCTCTTGAAGGAGACGATGCGACCACACGAAATTATGTTGATAATAACCTTGCTCAGTGTGTGCAAGATACGCAGAAAGCTTTACATGACTCAACAATTGTTATTAAAGATATATTCAGAAACCAACTTGAAGGTTACGTACGCAAGAAATTAATTGAAACCGGTCAAGAACTTAGAGGATACATTGATGATACTGTTATTGCAATATATGAACTTAGGCAAGACGAACTGCGTGATGAACTTAACTCTAGAATGTTGAAAATTGAAAAGACTATGGAGGATCTTGTCAGCAAACCTGTTTCACATTAAACATTTACTCGTAGACCTGTGCGTTTAATTTACTATTAGACAAATTTTTCAACAATAACTTTTACAGTTTGTTATTTGTCGACACTTCATTATATTTATAATTTTAAAATAAAGGTTCAATAAAAAAGCAATCAAGTAATGAATACATGTTTTTTATTTAAAAAAAAAAAAAAAAAAAAATTACAATACTATCGTTACATATTAATGTTGTATGTTTAATAGAAATAATAAAAACAATACAAATAATGAAATATGGAATTTCCAGATTACGTGCTGTCCTGACTTAGAAATGATTCCAACACGGTGACTAAATTTGCTAAGTTTTCTTCCGGGTCTGTTTTGTAAAAATCTATGTCTGCATGCCCCCAAGGTAGAGTTTTGGTTGAACTGGGAATTACATAACGTTTATCATCGCTATGTGACAATGCTACTTTATTTATTATGTTGGTATAAATGTTATGTAATTCACTTCTAAATGTCTTCATCTTTCTTTTTTTAATTCATTATTAATGGACTTTACATAATAAGCCTTCGCGCCGGTACCATAAAAACTTATTATCGGATCACCAGGAAACTCATCTTTCATTCTACCAACTACAGAATTACTTTTAATTATGTTGAAATTATTAATTTCGGGGTAATTTGATGTATCGAATTTTTCGGGGTTTTCTGATATAGTTTGATAAAAGTTTTCCGTATACACTTTTAATATAAGCGAGTCAGTATCGGTGTAAAGTAACGAAGCATCATCGCCAAACTTGGATTTAATAAAATTATAATAAAAATCGTATATTACAGTCTTTGATATATCTAATATGGAAAAACCGATATAAATTGGTTTATTGTACAATATTTTAACTTTATTCATATGTATAGCAACAAAGTTCTCGGTAAATATCGAGCTACTATTGAAATTGGGGCGGGATATTAGTGCTCTAGCTCCATTTCTGCCTACACTGTTCTCCCAATGTGTTACTAATTTTATATCCTTTCGATTTTCCACATTTTCCATAGTTTTACCAAATATCGCGTTATTTTTTAATTTAAAAGTGTCCTTCGCAAATTTTGTGGTGGCCTTGTTACGTAAATTGGTATTAAAATCAATATACGATTTTAGCCATTTTGATTGCTCAAACTGTAATACTCGATGGGTTTGCATTACCACTAAGCCGTTGGCGATGGCTTGTTTTAAAGTTCTATAGTGTACAATGTATTTTTTTTTATCTTGTAAATTAGGAATTAATTTCGGTAATTTAGCGTTTTCTGTTGGCGGTATGATATTTTCTACTAGAAATGGAAGATCAGAATGTGCATCATGCAACTCAGTCGGATAATGCACATCCACTTCCAAAACGTAGCCATGTAAACTATCATCACCAACAGCCATAATATTTAAATCCAGAATTTCGCGCTCGCTTAACCATCGAAAACCACCATATGGTAATGCTTGTGACATACTATGACCATATAGATTTGTAGCATCAAGGTATGTTATAAATGAAGAAGGTTTTGTTGGGTCATAGTCTGGTAAAAAAATATTATTAGCGATGTGCTTCCTTTCTGTACACTGGCTTATGCCGCCGCGTATACCTTTCTTAAAAAAATGTATCATGTCTATATCAGTTAAGAGCTCTAACTCTACCTTAGTCATACGTAGCATACAATCAAATGATAAACTTGGAAGGGTATAGTAATGTGCTGGATCAAGTTTATCGAATTTTAAACAATTATTCCGAAATTGCTCAAAAACATCACACAATAGCAACACATCTGATTTTAAATACACGTCCGAATAGTCCCCCAAAGTTTTACACCCAAACAAGCGCCATACTTCTTTTGCTCTTCTATAGCTTTCATCGCTAATATGTTCTTCCCGTAAATTATCATAAAATTCATCTTTACTTGGAAGACATGTATTTTCCATTTTTTCCATAGAGTCAATAAAGCTATAGGGAAAAACACCCTTTTGACGCATCAAATTAAATTGGTTGATATTTGAAAAATGTTTCCGCGTTTCAATAAAATCGTCGTCGTTTAAACCGCTGCCTAAATTTTCCAAAGACGTTGACAGAAATTTAAAACTATCAATAAATCGCAACTTTAAATATTTCCTCTTGACTTTTCCACATTTACTATCAAAATAATCGTGCACATAAATGCTTTTGGTAAATGATATGTACTTTTCCTTACTTTGAGCCAAAACACCAATTTTATCCCCATATTTACATAACTCTTTTATAAATAAATGGCTGTCGTAGCCGCTTAAGTTATGAAATATGATAGGGATAAAAGAGGGTAATTTATAATTTAAATTACAAACGGAATGTGCAGCACCAAATCTTTTTGCACCAGTTATGTGACAGTGGTCTCGTACTTTAATCTCACCCTCTTCAAAAGGGCCTTCACATATACCACATATTTTAGCATCATTAAACTCCCTTTTTTCTTCAGGCGTTAACGGTTTCATAGGCTTAATGTCTTTTAAATATGTGTTGTATAGAGCCCTTAAATCACACTCGATACGATCCACAAAGACTTGAGCTGCATTATTCCCCCGAAATAGCTCAAATTTCGAAAGTGAGTCGTCAAAAGAGCATTTAATTAAATAAGCAAAAGAATATGGTTCATGTTTAAAACTTTTTACAGTGTAAGAATTTTGTGGGTTTGGTTGTACCGTTTCAATGGGTTTTAAAACAGATTCGAAATCTGCATAAACCACGAATGGAACGCGCATTTGCTTTTCTATACCCTCGAATTTTAAAATATTTTCCGGCACACTCTTTCCAAATTTATCGATTTTTAAATCCACTGAGGGTGTTTGCGTGAAAATGTGGTTACAATCGTAGCTTTGATGTAAAGTTAAAGCTGACGGTGTACTAAAATAAATGAGGCAACCATCACAGAAATATATTTTATGTTGTTGACAACTAATTTGACTTGAAACTAAACGTGATAAATCCCGAATCCAACAATAATGACTCTTTGAACAAGTCGTATCACAAAAATGTTCACCGCCATCTTTACTACTACAGTCTTTTGTAATTAACAATAAATTTACATGCCTATCCAACTTTTTTGACGCATACTTCAGTGGACCAATAACTTCATGTATTACTTCATTATTTTCATATTTAGATTCCAGACCGTATACGTTAATTGATATGTTGTTCATTTCCTCAAATTTTTTAATGTCACGTAATTTTACTGGAAAATCCATACCTGTTACATTTAGCACTCTAGAAAAATGGGGGTAGGATGTCTTCTGTGAAGGTTCTGCTGTTGGAGGAAACAATGCTGATGTTACAGCCCACGCAAAGCAAAATTCGTCCTGGTTAATCACATTGACGACAGCTCCTTTCTTTTCAATAGAACACGGCAACTTGATGTATGATGAGCCACCAATAGGCATATACTTGTTGATACCAACTTCCAAGTATAAAATTCGCACAAGAGCCCATCCTATAACAAGAAAAATAATATATAAAAATCAGTTTAATATATCGGGTTTTGATTTTTCCATACCTGAATCTTTCTCCTGGAACTCTGTCGCCTGCGTTTTTATTAATTCGGTGAAAGAATGGTAAACGGCATCCAAATCACTTTCTACACTAATTATTTGATTAGCAGTGTTGAAGGATTTTTCACTGAATATTTCTTGTGATGGAAGCATGTACTCGCCAACAGCTGTCATGTTAACTTTTAAAGCATGATGCACACGCAATAAATTATTAACAAGTTCCACCACCTTGGATTTAATGTCTGCAAAGAACATTACGTAATCGGAATGCTCCATATCACTGCTAACCCGATAGGTTGCAATTCTCCTTTTGAAGGCACATTGAACGAGTTGCACACCATGACATACCGGCAAACATGAATTATTTTTATGTTGTTGTGTTCGTTTATGCACCGACATATGATTTATTGGAACATCTACATTACATGTAGCGCAATTAATTAGCGGAATCGTCGATGTATACTCTTCAATTCGGAGCCGTTTTCCTCCAGGCACTTCATTAAATCTCGCCGCACACGATTCTCTTTGATGGCGTCTCATATTATAAATATTAGTAAACTTAGAACCGCAATTTTCACAAACATATGCCATGATTTGTCAAATATTAACACATGTACTACCTATACAAGTCAGAGCCAACTGATGAATGAAACTGCCCCATACCTTATATAAAACCATTCAAGGTCACCCCCAACCACGTAACATATCTTCAAGGTCACACACCCAAGATGACCTTCAACAAAGTCAAGGTCGTCTCGACCAAGGTCAAGGTCAAGGTCACACACACAACCTTGAACACAAGGCCAAGGCCAAAGCACACGTGCACTTTCAAGGTCAATGACAAGGACATGTGGGCGGGGCCAAAGAGGGGTGAAGCAAGGTCAAGGTCAAGGTCGAGGAGTGGGGGGATCGAGCGAATCGGGTTATGTTCACTACTTTTACCTCTTTTTTCATGGTAAACTTAATTGTAGGTCGAATGGTATTTAGATGTTTCAGGAAATCATTAAGTTCTTGATCATTGCCCTTCCATACGATGAAAGTATCATCGACATATCTCAACCAGACTTTCGGTTTTACTGTTGCCGTTTCTATGGCATGAGTTTCGAACCATTCCATATATATATATATATATATATATATATATATATATATATATATATATTGGCGACGACTGGAGAGAATGAAGAACCCATCGGAAGCCCGTCATCCTGAGCATAGAACTTGTCCGTTACTTGAAAGTGAGCACTACGCAGGCAACACGCCAAAAGGTCCTTCACCCCGTTCAGTGGTAACGTGGTTCGATCTAATAAAGTAGCATCATTTGAAAGTCTAGTTTTGATTATGTCTAGTGATTTCCCTAATGGAACATTAGTATACAGACTTTCAACATCAAAGCTTATTAGTCTGTCGTCTGGCTCTAGATTGATGCTACTAATAATGACGAGAAAATAAGACGAATTGCCAACAGTTATAATATAAAATAGCCTCTAAATCAGGAAATACACTTAGAGCTCATTTAACAAAAACAAAACCTAAAACTATCGATAAGAAAGAATGTGTTTACAAAGTTTCATGTGAGTGTGGTGAAACGTATATTGGAGAAACCAAACGACCACTAGAAGTTAGAATTAAGGAACATAAAACTCATACACAAAAAGGGAAAGCGTCGAGATCAGGTATTGCAGAACACTCCTGGAATAAACAACACCATATAAAATGGTCTGAGGCTGATGACCCGGTATCAGCTACAAAACCAAAGTCTACAAGCCAAGGAGGAACCCCCTCTTCATTTTTACTACAAGCACGAGACAGCAACGTTATTTCTATTGGTTTCAGATTGGAATCACCAATACCAGGTAATAGAGCACGCTGTATTCTGGACAACGCTAGTAAAGCACTACTGAGAACACAAATAAATTATTACCGATGGCGAAAAGCCATTCTTCTGGATGAAGCTACACAACGCTACGAAGAAATCAAAGCTGAAACTTTGTCAGACGATCATGAGCCAATTTGCAATAAAATAAATAATATATGCAACAAATTGAAAGAAAATATGGCGAGGAAACACCGAAATAAACTAGAGAAACTAAAATCATATCAACAACCGACTCTACCTGAAACAACTTCAAGAAAAACCATCATAAACTTATCTTCAAGAATACTTTCAACAGCAGAAGAACAATTACTAAGCAAGGAGCTTAATTTCGCAGTAACACCAAAAAGCATGCCCGTTACCTAAGCTCTGTAGAATCTATACAAGTAGACGAAAACCATTCCGACGAGTTTAGGTGGAAAATAAAATCAACTTTGGCAGACAAGAAAAATCCAGTTCAAAATCTTTCCAAACTAGAAGCAACAGCTTTAAAAGAACTTCGTCAGGATGAATCCATAAAGATTTTACCAGCGGACAAGGGAAATGCAACAGTGATAATGAACATCGTAACGTACGACCAAAAAATCGGAGATATCCTGAAAAAATGAAAATATAGACAATTAGCCCGTGACCCTACAAAATCCATAGAGTCAAAAATCTACAGAACACTCAGGAAATACCAAAACAATATACCTTACAACCTACGATCGGCGCTCACACCACACTACAATAAGCCACCACATCTTTACGGACTTCCAAAAATTCATAAAACGAACATACCATTGAGGCCAATAACCAGCTCCAGAGGATCCCCAACAAATGCACTGGCGAAGTTTCTCTTAAAAATCACACAACTTTCAGAAAGTAAGACAAACACATATGTTAAAAATTCTACACATTTCGTGAACATTATTAGTAGCATCAATCTAGAGCCAGACGACAGACTAATAAGCTTTGATGTTGAAAGTCTGTATACTAATGTACCATTAGGGAAATCACTAGACATAATCAAAACTAGACTTTCAAATGATACTGCTTTATAAGATCGAACCACGTTACCACTGGACGGTGTGATGGATCTTTTAGAGTGTTGCCTGCGTAGTGCTTACTTTCAAGTAAAGGACAAGTTCTACGCTCAGGACGACGGGCTTCCGATGGGTTGGTTCATCACTCTCTCCAGTCATCGCCAATATATATATATATATATATATATATATATATATATATATATATATATATATGGAATGGTTCGAAACTCATGCCATAGAAACGGCAACAGTAAAACCGAAAGTCTGGTTGAGATATGTCGATGATACGTTCATCGTATGAAAGGGCAATGATCAAGAACTTAATGATTTCCTGGAATATCTAAATACCATTCGACCTACAATTAAGTTTACCATGGAAAAAGAGGTAAATGATCAATTGCCCTTCCTAGATGTCATAGTGAGCCGTTCAAACGAAACTATTAAAACTTCAGTATACACATACTGGACAATATCTTAATCATAGTTCTAATCATTCTGTTGTAACAAAATGAGAAATTATACGGAACCTCTATAATCATGCTATATCTATATGCAATAATGCCGAATCATTGGAAAAAGAGGTAGCCAATATTAAATCCGATTTACAACAGAATGGTTATCCTTTAAAACTAATTGATGATGTTATAAATAATTTTAGAACAACGAACACTGGACAACAAGAAACACATTCCTTCTTCACAATTCCGTACATTAAGGGAACTTCGGAGAAAATAAGATGAATTGCCAGCAGTTATAATATAAAAACAGCCTTTAAACCAGAAAATACGCTTAGAGCTCATTTAACAAAAACAAAACGTAAAACTACCGATAAGAAAAAATGTGTTTACAAAGTTCCATGTGAGTGTGGTGAAACATATATTGGAGAAACCAAACGACCACTAGAAGTTAGAATTATGAAACATAAAACTTATACACAAAAAAGGGGAAACGTCGAGATCAGGTATTGCAGAACACTCCTGGGATAAACAACACCATATAAAATGGTCTGAGGCTGCGGCAATATATATGGAACCCAATAAAAAAAAAAGAAAATTTATAGAAGCAGCATACATTAAAAATCTTCAGTAAACCATGTGTTGAGATACCAAATCTTTGGCAACCACTACTTTGTAACATCAAATCTTTGAGGTGTATACAGTGAAGCGAAACTTTGCTCTTCAATAGACACAGTCCCTATATAAGCTCGTAGTCTTAAGACAAAACATTCAGTTTATACTTGATAACGATTAAAGATACAACCTAATCGAAACGTCGTAAAAATAAAAATTAAATAAAAATAAAGACAATGCAAGTCCGGCCACATTTTCGTCAATCTTCAACATTGTTTACAATCTTCAAACAAACGTAGGACGATTATAATTAAAGAGAAAGCATTTAGATATCGTTGGTTTGTGTGGTTATTGGCTAATCCATATTAAATATTGTGCAATTTTTAGAATTACAGTTATTGATGACAAAAATAAAGTTACATAAAATAATATAATACTTGTTTGAACAAATTATTTAATAATGAAATAATACAACGAAAAATTTTACAATAAATGATAAGATCTTAAAAAAAAATTAACGAATACAAATTTAAGCTTTTTTTCATCTTGGCCTAATAACACGCAAACTAACAGGGTAATTTATAGAAACAAGACGTGCAAGTAAGCGAATTAAGGTGCAATGTATATTAACCTAGTATTAAGTAATTCAGCTCGAATCTAGTAAGGATTTTCAGATGAGTATTTGTAAAACAATGAAATGAACAGGACACAATATTGTACATTAGATAAAAATTATTTTTATATGATTTCTATCCTAAAAAATATTTTTCAGAAAATGAGTTACGTCATTTATTGCTATTTTCAATGTAGCACAGAATTTTTAAATAACGGAAATGAAGTGTGTTCTAAAAACTAAAGGCACACATCTATATACAAAATTTTCAAAAATATAAAGCAAAATAAAGGTACCATATGAATTTCACGCTTCTAGAGTAATTGTCTTTCAGCTTATGAAGTAAAATAATGATATTTTTTATACAGTACCCATTGCGGTATTGTGAAAAATCGGCTTTTAACGTCACTGTATTCAAAAGACTCATCTTTAAATCGCTTCATAAAAAAGTTGTGAACCTTTTGAACCGTATCTATGACTTTGGTACTTTTTCAAAAGTGTGCTGTTTAAATTGGTTGAGCAATGCATCAGTATCTTACACTTTAAAAATCTGCGGGAATTACTCATCTTTAATAATATTCCAGGAAATTCCTGATTAAATATTTTTAGTACCTGATTTTAACCATGTACACAAGGCTACCTAGACATTAATGGAGATTATCTTTAAAAAAAAAATAACCTGCAAATACCACCACACTCATGTAGTGACCTATGTATTATATCTAACCAACGGAGAATTGACATCAACAAAATAAAAAATATCGGGTCATATATGCCACCAATGACTGAGAAATCAAAAAAATTAAGAATTACTTTGAAAACAATTTACCGGTATTGCTAATGAAAAAACAGTATTGAATGATTACATTTCTGACATTAAACTAGAGTAAACTATTCTCGTAACCCTTGGTATTTGTTTCTAGCCACGACAAGGAAAAAGAGACAAATTAAAGTAATCATCGCTTATGAATGATTCATCATTTTAACCAATGTTAATGGATAACTTGACGAGTTATATGGTTAACATTTAAGAAATTGACATATAGTAATCAAATCAGTTTTTAATGACGTTTTTATTCGCCTTTTTACGTCGTATATAAAATAGTACATACCTAACCTACCTTGAACTTAAACAATAGGTTATAATTTCTGAAAATGATTACTTAATTATTACTAAAAACGATAAATTATTTTAATTGCTTATTTAGTTTTAATATCTAATTTACAAAAGAACAAAAAAAACAATAATTGTCATTTTTTAGGTAATAAATTTATTTTTTTAAAGACTCTGAGATTTTATTTAGGTCATGGTTTATGAAGACGAGAGAAATATTTAAAAAATTAGCAAATTTTATGGAAACCTTGGTATTTACTTACCTGCGCAAAGACCTGAAAAAAAGAAACAACATTTAGAAAAATTCTTAATACAAATATAGGTGTAAATATGATTCAATAAAATTTTACCAAGTATATATATATATATATATATATATATATATATATATATATATACAAATTTTGCTATATGAACTCATGATATCGTTTTTAAATATATTTTATTGGTAGGTTGCTGTTACCGGGGACAGGAATTATTTCCTACCATCAAAACAAATGAACTGATATCAATATGAACAAACTTTTAAATACACAAAAATAAACTAACTAAAATTTTAATATTTTGCTAAAATAGAAAGTTTTTAGTAAAATTAATGATTAATTTTGTGAAGTGTATTTTACTTATATAATAATATTTCTGTGCTGAATTAGTTAATCCTTCCAAGAAATATTCCAATTTCGAAAGAATTAAAACAAAGGGAAGTGCATGTATTTTTGAAACGTAAAAAGCCTCATCATCAAGAATTTGTTTTATCCAGTTCCAGCGTATCCAAAATAATATCATGTTATCATGGAAGTGGGCATTTAGAGAATCCACTGAAAATTAATACTTTGACAAAACAACAGTATGGACAGATAAGTGCATTAAAAGGATTTCGCAAAACTATCCTTAGTATCTCTCACCCAGAATTATTGCTGAGATTTCAGAAATTAGGTTTTGTTAACCCACGGAAAGTTCAGAGAAGCTTGGTAGGTGCAAAGCTGTTTAGTAGATGTCCGGCCATCAAGCTTTGTATTTTGATGAAAACATTTATACCAGATAATTGATGGCGAAAAAAAGATCTGACACAAGATATTTAGTTTTGATGGAAAGTATATGGTAATGAATGACTAGGAGAGTTTTTGATGCGTCCTTATAGAAATATTAAATCAATGAGTCATCACTGTTTAGTGATCTTTCTTGTAATTTCTAGATTTATATTCTCATATATTCTAAGTATGTAAATAGGGATAGAATAAGAGTAGGAGAATTTAGTTGTATTTGAACGTAAAAGTGTTAAGTAATTAATAAACGATTGCTATTTAATTGTGAAAAGTTTTGTGGTTTTAAGAAGAGAAAATTGTTGTCCAGAAGTGAGGATTATTAACTGGTTTCAGGAAATTTTATTGGAAATTAGAAGAAATAGATTAATTTTCGATAAAGTTCTAGAACGTTCTATTTTGAAACCCAAAAAGAAAGTATAAACGGACTTTACCATTAGATTTGTTATCAAGAAGGAAGCCTAGAACCGAAGAAGAGGTGGAAAAATAGTGCCAGATACGCAGTGAATACAAGAAGATCAGTATTTTGTCAGAATCTACTGGAAAATGAGCATCGGATTACTCCGTAAGAACTTTTAAAATATAAAAACAGTTGTCAGTTGCTACAGGCATGATATCTGTTCAGCGCTATCTACGTTACATATATTAATAAGCAATTACAAAAAATTTTTAAAAATAATATCATTTATAATTATAACCCCAGAATACTGAATAATTACTTATTATAAAACACATTGATAAACCAATAAAAAGTTGTATTTGTAAAAAGAGTGTCACCAATTTAATCATGTAAAGATATATTCTTTTCAAGATAGTATATGTATATATATATATATATATATATATATATATATATATATATATATATATATATATATAATATATTTAAAGTTGTACGTTTTCAAAAAAACTGGTCAAATAATCATCAAAAAAGATATGAAAGAGGAATAACACTATTTTACAGCCAATTTGCGCCTGTACTGTAAAAAGCAGTCTTTGATTTTGGTTTCTAAATGCAAAAATGATGGCAACAACTTCCTGACACGAAAGATTTTTGAGTTATGATTTTCTCAGCAAAAATGAATGAGTATTTTAATTACATTATTTTGAAAAGTAATTTGTAATATACCGGAACGTAACGTTGCCAAATTTACGTTTTCCGTAAGTTATAGAAATTGTGCGCAACCTAGCAACACCAGATCGGGGTGTTTAGGGATGACAAATCATCCACGAAGTGTCAATCCTCTAGGGCTTAGAATAACAGAAGTGCCCATTTAAACCCATATAATTCCAAACTTCACTCTGCCCCATAACCGAATCTACTTATAGATGTAGATGCATACGAGAAGTACACCGTCGCTTTTCGAACTTCCGATACTCGATGTTTCTAGAAAATACCAGATGTACGGAAAGGCTATAAAAGCAGCTGGCCGGCAGACGTATCATCAGCACGAGTAGTGATCAGTTTTAGATAGAGAAACGAAGTGCTCGAACAAGCCAATAGTAAGAGTCTTGTATTAGTGTTATCTTTGTGTTGAATAAAGTTATTTGAGCCCTGTAAACGTAGTATCACTTCTTTTATCCGGCGTATGTCTAAAGTATAAGAGAACAAAAGCTCATTGTGATTTTTAATTATATTAACATTTATTAACTCTCAACAAAATTCTACTAAATGAAAGAATTTACTTGAATCCCTCTCTATAAGGATTTGGACCGTTAAAATGTATATCTTATGCCTATCCAAAAATAGTCACATGCCATGAATCCATTAACATACTTAAACTTAAGCTCAGTTTTATTACTTTTGGGGTAGTTAATTTTTTCTAAAAAAAAACAACATAAACTCAGTCAATTTATGTGACACAAAATCTAAACGGTTCTACCCTCTCGAAGATTTTAATATAAATCTGTCAAAATAACTTAATAGTCTTATCATCTACTTCATTAGGGGTCTAAGATTAAGCGCTAAAGTTATAACCACATGTGGCCGACCGTGAGAGAGCTTTCTCTTACTTAAACTGGGCAAATTTTCCCATCATAAGAAAACAAAAAATATTTTTAAAAATCACTAAAATGCACTATCAGTATTTATTATTATGTACAAAGTTCGCGTCTGTTACCCATTTTTTCCCCAATTGACGAAAATAAGAATAAAAAAATGTGAAAATGGTTAAAAACCTAAGGTTTTTTTCCATGGGTTCTTACACGATCTTTTAGTATAAGTGTAGAATAGTTACCGATTACATCTGTGTAAAATAATTATTGGTTTTGAGCTCTGGTCAGTTTTAATATTAAATTAAATTCGACGCATCGATGACTTATGCCATCTATGAACCAGGGGACCGAAAACTTACGGACGTTCGGGAGCGAAAACTACCCTTCGCGGGCGGGGATGCATCGCGAAAGTACATTCTATTGGTGGAAAAGCACGCATGTCGGAACTAACGCGTCTAAAACAGGGGAGGTTCCAAGGAATGAAAGTTGAATTTGATTTTCAGAAATTAATTAAAGTTAGTTCCAATCTGGAAATCGTTGGAATCGGTACCGCCGTCCAGTGCCGTGGCAAAATTACGTAACGGGTATAATCGTCGGGAAAAAAGGTTTTCTTCGTTTTGTTTTTCAGTTAATTTGGGAATTTAAGGGAATATCCTGTGTTATTTTAGTCGAGCATTTCACGATTTTCATAGTGTTTGATTAAGAAAGACAAATAGCTGTATTTTTTTCGCGTTTTATTTATTTTTCTGTTTAGTGTTTTAGTAAGCTATTTATACGTGTTTTTTCAAAATTTGGTTTTACACTTTTGGTTAATAAAACGGCCAGTAAGAGCAATTTTGTTAGTTTTTTTCGTAATTGTCATTAGTTTAAGTTTCTCATTGTAAATGGTTCGTTTTTTTTTTCTATTTATTTTTGTTAATAGACCAAGTGTTTTGAGAAACTGTGTTAACTCTGCGGAGAGTTTTTGCTACATATGTGGTCATATATAAGTATTTTGGATGTCTTCTTGGCGATCAAAGATCAGGACTGGGTTCCTCACATATGTTGCCAAACCTGTGCTGCAAATCAAAGTAACTGATTAAATGGCAATTGCTCTTCTATGCCTTTTGCAGTTCCAATGATTTGGCAAACCAAAAAACCATTTTAAAGATTGCTACTTTTGCATGACAAAAGGGTCTGGTTTTTCAAGAAAGAGCAAACATAATACTGAATATCCCGATATTCCCTCCGCAATAAAACCGGTTCTTCATAGTTTACCAGTTCTAGCGCCCCAGCAAAATGGGAGGAATATTTAGAAATGTATAATGATAAGGAAGAACCCGATAATGTATCAGAAAAGGACGATTCTTATTTCCCCGAAAGTGAAGGAAAAACACTCCATTTAATCGAAATATCTGCCTACTTCGGGATCTCCACTTACCCAAAGAGCATGCTGAAGTATTAAGATCTAGATTACAATAATGAAATTTACTAGCCACTGGAATCAAAGCAACAATATTTAGGAACTATAACCAGGAGCTATTCTCGTTTTTTACTGTGCAGGATAAAATCTGTGTTGGTGTTAATCCAAATAGTGTTATGAAAAAATTAGGATTTGCACATAACCTGGACGAATGACGTTTATTTATAGATTTTTCTAAAAATAAGTTTAAAAGCAGGTCTGCTCCACAATGACAACAAAAGACCCTCTATTCCTCTTGAACATGAAATTGACATAATGGAAACATACGAAAATATTGTCACCTATTCTAAATGCAATACGCTATGATACGTGAGAGTGGCAAATAGGAGGTGACCATTAAGTCATAGGACTATTATCAGGGCTTCAGGGGGGATTTACGAAATATTGCTGTTTTCTTTGTCTTTCAAACAGAAGAACAACACAAAGCAATTACCAAGTGAAAGAATGGTTTCCGAGAGATCAATATATTCCAGATCAAGCTAACGTAAAGAATATACCTCTTGTTGACCCCAAAAGAGTACTGTTACCTCCATTACACATTAAACTGGGACTCATTAAAAATTTAGTTAAAGCATCAGGTAAAGAAGGAGATGCGTTTAAATACCTTAAACAAATTTTTCCTAAAATAAGTGATGCTAAGCCTAAGGAAGGAATATTTGTTGGAACACAAATTAGAAAAATATTAAGGGATTAACAGTTTGAGCAAAAATTAAGTGATGTTGAATTAGTTCCGTGGAGTTCTTTTAAAACAATTGTTTTGGAGTTTTTAGGAAACAAAAAAGTAGAAAACTACGAAAAACTTGAAGAACTACTTGAAAGTTACTGCAAAATGGGCTGCACTTCCATTTAATTTTTTCCCAGAAAATTTGGGTTCGGTTAGTGACAAACAAGGAGAAAGGTTCCATCAAAATATATTAATAAGGGAGCAACGCTACCAAGGCAGGTGGAATCCAGCAATAAGGCGGGATTATTGTTGGTTTCATATGAGAACGATCAGAAATATAAACGAAAGTCAATATTTGTAAAAAAGTTATATACAAAAGACCGAATTAACACTAAATGAAAGAAATAAAAAATAGCACTCCGCACAAACTCGTTATAGTAAAAAAAAACTTGTGTGTGCTTAAGGCCACACGACAGAGGTGAAAACTTCATCAAGGCGAGGTTGTGACGCATTGATTACGGCTGTAGTCTTTTGAGTAAATTATCACTGATCAAAGTGAACAAAATGAAACTGATAACTCCATGTTCTTTTGAATATGCATTTACTTGTCATTGGGTCGAAGTGATCATGATTACTTCAAGTGACAGAACTGAAAGTGATAATTACTTAAAAGAATATACCTTACATCTCTATTGCTCCCTTAGTCGACTCGAACCGACTTTACCTGAACGAGCGTCACATAGCCGAGCGTGACGGCTCAGTCTCATTCAATACCCACAAAATAAAGTGGTCAACGTGCCTAAAGAAGTTTTCACTTCAACAAATAAAAATTTTTTAACAAGACCTAACCGAACAGTTCATTCGTTACTCAAGCTTATTTGCGCATGTTTATATATTACAAGTTGATAAGTGGTATGTAGTTTTTTGTTAACCCATTTTTTTATGTATTAACTAAGAAGGTTTAAGACTTAGACCCGATCTAGTTGCCTTGAAAATTAGATTTTCTAGATGACTAGTTTTATTTTTCTTATGATATTGTTTTAATTGTATTGTAAAGGTTCAAAACTTGCTTGACTTATTGTTACCCTTATCAATTTAAATTCTTTACTGTCAATCTAGATCGGTTTTAAAGTTAAACCATGTTAATGAATTAGGGGGTTAAATTTTAGGATTATTTTTGAAGGGGAAACTTCGCGCTGAGCACTTTATTTTGTAGGTATTGAATGAGACTGAGCCGTCACGCTCAGCTATGTAACACTTGTTCGGGTAAAGTCGACTAAGAGAGTGAGAGAGATATAGTCAACATGTCACAACCTCGCCTTGAGGAAGTTTTCACTTCTGTCATGTGGTTTTAAGCCCACACAAATTTTTCTGCTTTTTAGATCACTTTTTGAAAAAAGTCCTTGTTTTTCGTTTTTATGCAACTCCAGCTTATACAAATACAAACAACTTATATTTTATAAATTATGTAAAAGTTCGAATGGACAACCAAGTCAACGTTTTGTTATACTCTCTTTGGGCCATATCGTTTTTACGATAATTAATAATCATTCAAATTTTTAAAGCCACTGTGATTTGTTTTTATAATACTGAATTTCGAAGCAGTATTCTATATAAAAGTATTTGTTCGATCAATTGTTCTTTGTTGGCGCGGTTTAAAAATGATGCTATAGCTTTTTGTTGTACAAGGTGTCCCAAAAGTCTTTTTTAATTTGTTTTACCCACTATGCGAACGTAACCTACGGAAAGGGCGCGGGAGTTATGCCAATCGCTAGCCCCGTCCCTGGGAATTTAATCGCTATGGAGCGTTTCACAGGAGCGGATCGTGCGTGCTACGTGCGCGAGTTTTACAAAAACAATAATTCTGCCATTACAGCGCGGCTAAAACTTTGTAATCTTAATCGATTGCGTCACATAAATGAAGCACCGAGTACTCAACTCGTCAAAATATGGGTGTAGAAATTTGGAGAGACTGATTTGACGATGAGCAAATCAAGGACGGGGCCACCACGGTCATCAAGAAGTGAGGAAAATTTGGAAAGCCAACACTAGTCATCTATATCGATTCCCGCTTTCTCTCTCTCTGTTCGCAAAGGGGCAAGTGTCTTAAATCTTCCTAAAAGTTCCCTACATCGCGTAATGCATAAAGACTTGTATCTCCACCCCCACAAGATATAGTTGGTTCAAAAATTAGAGCCAACTGATGGCGCTGAGAGACTTAGCTTCGCTTACCAAATGGTTGATCGATTTTTTTCCTTCAACGACATTTTATTCTTGGACGAGGCACTGGAGATCAATAAATCCAAAACATAAGCATCAGAGGCCACTTTATTCACAAAAAGTCACTGTTTGGGCTGCAATGTCGGCGTTAGGAATAATCGGTCCATACTTTATCGAAGATCAAAGAGTTCGCACAATAACTATTAATTCGGAGCAATATATGGAGATAATTAACCTCTTTTTTTACATCAGCCTTGCAATTGTTAGTTTTAACCGAAACACATGGTTGCAGCAGGATGGAGCAACTTTTCACATGTCTAACATCTCTATACCGGTTGTTCGTGAACTTTTTCCTAGAAAACTGATATGCAGACGAGAAGACGTAAACTGGTCTCCACATAACCCTGATTTAACACCAATGGGTTTTTTTCTTGTGGGGCTACCCATAATCAAAGATATATAACAGCAAACCTACCTTCCTAAAGCAGTTGAACCAAAATATCTGAGAAGAAATGGCAGCGATCACGGAGAACACATACCAAGCAGTTACCAGAAATTTTGCCACCTGTTTGGAAGTATGCCAGCGAGATAACGGAACTCATTTAGACAATATTATCTTTTAGAAATAAATTCCCAGGAACTGTACTTTATTACAAAATGTTCTTCATAAAATTTTGGATCTTCTTAGTTTTTGCATTTCACACGCAGGAAAACTTTTATACTACAAAAATTTTTATAAAAAAAATGAGCCGACTTCTAAAAGTGCACTATAAAGTGAAAAATAACTATAAATTTTTATATGAAATTGAAATTTTTGAAGTCGGCGCCAAACTAATACCTAACAAAATGTGATTCGAATAAACAGATTAACAATACTTTATTTGTAATTGGTTTCGTACCATAATTGATATATATTAGTAGTTATTTATTTAATTTAGAAATAATTTGGCGCCGACTTCAAAATTTTCAATTTTCTATAAAAATTTACAGTTATTTTTCACTTTTTAGCACACTTTTAGAAGTCGGTTCAATTTTTTTTATCAAAATTTTATTTTTTAATTTATAGTTTTGAATTAATTATGATATCCATAAATTATTTGAACTCAGTACTAATCGAGATTAGTGTCCCTCGCAATGACTCCAAGGTGGCAAAAAAGTACTCATTTTAACCAAAATTGTAAATCACCCTAAAATGGACCACTAAAATTCTTTGACTTTTAGAATTCTCCAGATTCCAGTGAAATTATGTCAAACAAATATTTAGTGGGTCATAGTAAATCCACCATCCCAAATTTCAAATTAATTTTAGATTGGTAATATAGGCCCCCAAAAACTTTCAATATCGGTATCTAAAGAACTTAAGACGTAAATTTCTTAACCCGATATATTTTATACTGCGTATTGAGTTTGTATACCCCAATATCAATTTTGGACAAAATCAGAAAATATAAAATTTTCAGTCCCTCATATTGTATCTTATTAACATAATAGTAAAAAATTAACTTCATAGTCGTAATACATGACCCCGAAAATACCCTAATACCAAATCTGAAAAAATGCGAATAAGGTAAAATTTTCAACCCACCATATTGAATTTTAAAAAAATAATTTTAACGTATTAATCTAATTTAAATCTAAACCCTTCAAAACCTTCTAGTAACAATTTTGGATGAAATTCGAAAGTTTCAAATTTCTAGACCGTCATATTGCATCTGACATCTCAAATTTTCTTAAAATAATTTTTTATTCGCTATTTACATCCTCAAAAATGATTTAGTCCCACCTTTGAACAAAACCGAAAAATGTAAAATTTTTAGTTCGCTATATTGGTTTATCCGCCATATTGGATACGCCTTATTGAATTTTTTGAAAAGAACTCCGGATTCGTTATGTGCAACCCCTAAAACTCCCCAATACTAATTTTGGAGAAAATCAGACAAAATTAATTTTTTGTCCGCTATATTGGATCTGCCACATTGAATTTTTTAAAAATAATATCAGTTGCGTTGTGTACGACCCCGAAAATTTAAACATATCAATTTTAGAGAAAATCGGACAAAATTAATTTTTTTAGCCGCCATATTGTTAGCGCCATCTTGGATTTTACTGCACTAATTTCGTCCAAAAAAATATGAGGCCACCGCAGCAACTTGCTGAACATAACGTAAAAGATTTCATTCAATTCAGTACCGTCGTTCCGGAGTAATCGGTGTACATACAAAAAAAAAGTACATAGTTGTTGAATTGAGAACCAACTTCTTTTAGAAGTCGCTTAAAAAGGCAAATGCTGGTCTACCCAGCCTCATACAAATATTTCTATATGCCCCAATTATATGTAGAGATACTGCTCATGTAGAGAAGCACAAGATATGTTCTTTATAACTTACTGCAAAATTTTATGACAGTACCTTTTATGAAGAAAAAGAAAAATGTTTTAAACCAGCTCCTGTTTTTCTTTGTTGTAGATGAAATCGCCAAAATGTATTCGTGAGTCATAAGCAAAGGAAATATCATTACCGAGAGTATCTTTAAAAAACTCTGATGTTTGAATTTTAAAGCCAACTTCAAGAAAAAAGAAACAAAAACTTTGAAGAGTGAATAATAATTGGTTTCCAGATGTTTGTAACCGGTGCGGTGGCGACTTGTGAACAGAAAAATTATGGATTCTACACTACATTTAAATTTAGTTTCGTTAGCAATATCGTCAAGCGGATTCCATATTAAAACAATATTTTGCTCAAAAATAGCTATTTTTTGGCTTATTTCTAATAGATCCGTTTTCCTTTTTTGTAGTTCATTAAATAAAATGTCAACATGGGGCATCACTTTATGAAAAAGTGTTAACCAAAAAATAAATTTTGCATCTATCGGTATTCTTTTAATGAAGGTCACGGCACTACAAGCTTTTTAATTATTAAAATTATCTTCTATTTTTTCCACGCATTCAATAAAAGATTCACGGTGTTCAAGAACCACGGTTTTAATATTAAAATTCCATCGAGTTCGAGCACCATAGGGAACGCGTCTTTCAACGGATTTATTTAACACTGCTACACGTTGAGGCGAATTTAAAAAAAAAAAGGATTTCTTATAATTTGTGGAACTTGTGAACATTCGGAAGCAGCTTTTAGCATTACCAAATTAAGCTGATGAGCATAGTAAGGTATGCATTAGGATACTTTTTCTTAATCCTTGCCTGTACTTCTGTACTTCGTCCACTCATTACAGCCGCTTCGTTGTAGCTCTGAGCAATTAATTTTTTGTTTCAATTTTCTAATATGGGATCTAAAGCACTAAAAATATCTTTGCTTAGACTTCCTGGATCTAAGTTCAAAGGCTCTAAATAGGTCCAGAAATCCTCAAAGGATTCTCCATTCCGTAAATATCTGAGTATTGTGACCAACTGGGACTTTGCTGACATATGTGTTGTTTAGTCAGCTATAATTGATAAATATGCGGATCTCAGACAAAATTATTTTATGATATATCTCCAACATTCAATCTAACAGGTCATTTTGAATTTCCTCAGAAATTCCTTTCAATACTATGATGTGTTTTAAATGTTCCACTAAGGTTTTATCACGACCACGAAAAATGCTCGGATTGTCAGATTGTTCTGTTTCATCGTGTCCCCGAAGAGCCAACTCAAATAAGCAACAAAATTTTATACAACGATGATTTGTGATAAAACACACCTATTTTTAATCGACTTCTGAAAGAAGAAGGTTCTCAATTCGTCGACTATATATATTTTTTTATGTATGTACACCTATTACTCCAGAACGGCAGGACCGATTTGAATGAAATTTTTTACGTTACGGTCAGGAAGTTACTGCGGTGGTACCACATTTTTTAAACGAAATTGGTGCAGTAAAATTCAAGATGGCGCTGACAATATGGCGGCCAAAAAAAAATAATTTTGTCCGATTTTCTCCAAAATTGGTATAGGGAAACCTTCGGGATCGTACACAATGAATCTGAATTTATTTTTTTAAAATTCAATATGGCGGTTCCAATATGGCGGACAAAATAATTTAATTTTGTCCGATTTTCTTCAAAATTGGTGTAGAGGAATTTTCGGGGTCGCACATAATGAATCGAAAATATTTTTAATAAATTCAATATAGCGGATCCAATATGGCGGATAAAAATCAATTTTATCCGATTTTCTCCAAAATTGGTACAGGAGAGTTTTCGGGATCGCACATTACGAATCTAAAATTATTTTTAAAGAATTCAATATGGCGTACGATTTTGTCCAAAATTGGTATGAGGGAATATTCGGTATCACACATAACGAATCTAAAATTATTTTTTACAAATTCAATATGGTGGATAAAAAATTAATTTTGTCCGACTGGTTTCAAAATTGATATTGGCGAGTTTTTGGAATCGCATATTACGAATCTGACATTTAAAAAAAATTAAATATGGCGGATCCAAGATGGCGGATTAAAGATTCTATATCTCTCGATTTTGTCTGAAATCAGTATTGGGGGATTTTTGCTAGTGTTAATTACGAATTTATAATATTTTTTGAAGAACTCAATCTGGCGGATTCAACATTTTACATTTTTCGATTTTCTCCAAAACTGATGTAGGGGTTCTTGAGGGTGTAAATTATGAATTTAGTACTATTTTTTCAGGTTCTATATGGCGAATTCAATATAGCGGACTAAAAATTTTACATTTTTGGATTTTATTTAACTATCATCCAAACTTGATGCCAAAGGGCTTTGAGGGGTTTATTTAGATTTAGATTAGATTAATAAGTGAAAATTATTTTTTTGAAATTCAGTATGGCAGTTCCAATATGATGAGTTGAAAATTTTACCTTATTCGTATTTTTCCAAATTTAGTATTAGGAGGTTTCCGGGGTCGTGTATTACGAATACGAAGTTAATTTTTTACAACTATTAGATTGATAAGATACAATATGAGAGACTGAAAATTTTAAATTTTACGATTTCATCTAAAATTGATATTGCGCTGTTCTTGGGGCGTATACAAACTCAATATGTAGTATGAAATTTAAAATAGTGGATTTACTGGGACAGACTAAATATTTGTTTGACAGAATTACACTGATATTTGGAGAACTCTAAAAATCAAAGAATTTTTAGTGGTTCATTTTAGGATGATTTAAAACTTAGGATAAAATGGGTATTTTTTTGCCACCATGGAATCATTGCGAGGTAAACTAATCTCGATTAGTACTTAATTTAAATAATTTATGGATATCTTAATGAATTCAAAACTAAAAATTGAAAAATAAAATTTTTATAAAAAAAAATGAACCGACTTCTAAATGTGCGCAGAAAAGTGAAAAATAACTATACATTTTTAAACGAAACTGAAATTTTTGGAGTCGGCGCCAAATTATTTCTAAATGAAACAAATAACTAATTACACCAATTTATGTCCAAAACTTATCCCCTACAAAAAATACCCATGGAAAACAAAAAAGTGCATTTTTTCTCTTATAGGCAAATATCCACTCATTTCTAGGATGTATGTCTCTATGTAAAATGCCTTTTGTAAGATTTTCCTCGGCTCTATCCTTCTTTTTCAATCAAAATATCCTGTAAATTACATCCTTCCTTCTTCAGTTTTATTTTTTCT
The DNA here is from genome assembly GCA_034092305.1 of Diaprepes abbreviatus. Taxonomy (NCBI): domain Eukaryota; kingdom Metazoa; phylum Arthropoda; class Insecta; order Coleoptera; family Curculionidae; genus Diaprepes; species Diaprepes abbreviatus. Next base: position 13,590,239 of record JASJET010000110.1, on the reverse strand, counting down.
TCATAAGTAAATTGGAAAAATCTTTAAACATTTATTAAACCATAAATAATGTCCATACTCAATATCTTAAACCTTCCCGGTTACCCGATTTTGATAAGTTTTAACAGTTTTTACCGTACCTTACCACACCATATTACAAGAACACGCGCTGCGCTAATTAGAAACAAACTTAACTGCCGAAACTGCAGAACCGATTCAGACTTAAAAAGCTATGTTAAATCATAGACAAAATACGCGGCGGATGTAAGAAGGGAAGCAGTATTCTATCAGCGAACTAGGAGTTGGCCAAATTAGTTCCAAACGTAACTAGAATTTCAGTATTTCGTACAATTGAATGGAACCGACCTCCGGCGCTGACCGCACGTGTTAAGTGTTTAATAACAATTAGATATAATCACACATACCAACATTATTCTGTCTCTTTTTATTGCATTTCTTCTTCGAACCACTCTTTCATGCTTTTCCTTTTGTGTTCAACTATTAATTTTTTTCGCTTTTTTAACGAACTCTCGACTCGACTTTATTGCGTTCCAGAATTCATAGCACCTGGTTTATAGAATATTTTATAGGATATTTACAACAATGCTTTTAGCCTAAAAATGTAGGTAGTTCTGCAGCTCTGCAGTACTTATGCACTAGCCGCCACTGTTTGTAACTAACTAAGAAGATTAATGACCAATTAAAAAACAATAAAATAGTTAACTCCATAAATTTTAATAGGTAATTTAATAAAATTTGAGTATAACAACGTGATGATAGTAACCTTTGCTACAAATTAACCTTTCATGTTATTGATTGTAAATAAACACGTGCTTTCAAGTGGGAAAGTGCAAAAATATTTTCATTTAAGGTTTAATCTTTATCGTTAAATATCCTTATTCTCAAAGAATTAAGTTGAAATGGAAAGTCTGGAATGATATTATATCATTGTACTGTCAAATTCCTAATAGCCAATAAAGCTTACACACTTTTTTTGCAATTTATCCTATATACGTTTATTCACTATTTATCCCCACCTATATCCAACTCACAAATCTGATAAAGGACAGCAGCTGCACCAATATTGGGTAAAACGATTGAAAACTGACTTCTCTCGATACAGATAGCCACATGGGCAAACCAAATCAGGATTCAACAGCCGCGACACTGTATTCCTGGGATGAGGCAGCAGTCCTTCAGTACTGATCTGGGGCGCTCGATGAATACATCGAAACGGTTCAGAATGAGGTTATTAGGGAAGTAACAGAATACTTTGAAACTAGTTCTGATACTGCGATGTAGAAAGGCAAGAGTATCCAATACATTATGAGAATTAATGTGCATAATTATAAAGGAAAGTACATGAACTTGAACTTTTTGCGATCCTGCTGATAAATGACGTGGCGCTCTCAAAAGTTCAGGTCGAAGAGCCCAAAATGTATCACTGGCTATACGTTTATAAGAGACCTGGAGCGTAGGGAAATTTGGCGACTAGAATAAGTCCAAATAGCAATCATATATAATTGTAATCACTAATTAAAACTGTCATATTGAACGTCAAGAATTAGGTACTATCCAGGGCAAATTAGCAAAAATAGAACAAGAATTTTTAAGATATAATATCGAAATAACTGTTTTGGCAAAACCCAGGATGTGATCATTGAAGTTATTGTACTTAACTCAAAGATACAAAGGTCATTAATGGAATTTAATCCCCTAAGTGATCGTAAAATCCGCATTGGATTTAGGGCCAAACCAGAAAATTTTCTGTATAATTCAAGTATGTGCACCAACAATGGCTGCATCAGATCAAGAAATAGAGAGCTTTTATACTCGGCTAAAACAAACAATTAAAATTATCCGAAATAAAGACTTCACAATAATCCATGGCGATTTTAATGCCAAAATCGGTGACAGAAAACAAAATAATGATGTTAGATATGTTACAGGACGATACAGAATAGACATAAGGAATGACCGAGGAGAACGGACAATACACCTTTTGCCACCATATTTTAGTCTATATGTCTGGAAAAAACTACCCGTAACCAGTTTGATTTCATCTTGGGAAAGACTAGACGGAGATTATCACTTAGGATAAAACGTACTATTCTGGGAGCATTACGCGGAACAGATAATCAACTTCGCACGGCATAAATTTAAATTAAACTTACAAATAACAACATAATCAAATATTCTCCGAAATTAACCATAGATAAACCAAAAGAATGTCAAAAACACCTGGAGTAAACTAATTATAACAAGTTAAATTAGAAAACCACGAACAGCGTGAAAAAAACAACAAAATATACCCGAAAGTCTAGAAAAACCTAAAATAGCGACACCACCCAAAACAGTTCAACATAAACACTTAATTAATTATAGGAGACAACTTCAACGTTTCCAGTATTCCGAATAATTGCCATTAAAACTTATATGAAAATGAACGTCTTAGTTGATCCGGCCGTTATGCTTCAGGGCTATCTTACTTGTATCTAAAAATGGAATGGAAAAATGGTCTTATAAAAACCATAATTCAAGTCTAATAAGAGTACCAATAAAAGTTCTTTTGTTTTAAATTGACACATTTTTCGTAAAAGAACTTTTATTTAAAAAAAAACTGATAAAGGTCACACTTACTTTACTTTATTTTTTCTACTCCACACCATAATTGATGAAATGTATGTATTAACTGAACAGTTGAATGAAAATGTGACATCACGATGGCTTAAGTTGAGATAGAGTCATAATAGCGACAGTGGGTCAAGTAGGCACACAGAGTCACAGCTATATTAGGCAAAAAGCGTAGGGCAATAGCTACGTCTCTTTGAATGTATATTCGGGAGCCGTTATGATGCCTTCCATACAATTCAGCAGGCCTATTCAACTTTCACTGAAATAATCGCAGCTGTCAACACTGTCATCCACCCGGACATCTGATCAATCAGAAAATTGACGTAAAATATAAATAGAGGAATTTGAATTAAGCGGTTTGGCAATCTATTAAAACAATCACGTCGTTGTATTGTAGCTCAAAGACGTGTCGAGTTTTTTCGCATTCCGTAGAGCCGCGTTAGTTACGTCGAACTTTCTTGTTCTGGGATCGTAGTTAGGAAAATTTTATTCAGTTTTTTTTCTGGAATTTATTTGTATCGTAATAAGAGGTTATCGTAGAAATTGCTAATAGGGTATTTTATTTACGTTTTGATAAGTATGAACCATTTATTTTATGTATTCGTGGTGAAAAGTGTTGGAATATGAAGTTTCTTAAACATGGCGACAATATTTTATGGTGTATAATTTTTTTTTCAGAAAAAGTAAGTTAAACAATATTATTATATTTTAACAGAACATAAATTTAACACAGTAGTGACATATTTTAAGTAATGTAATGGAATAAACACTAGTTAGTTTATATTGTTTAACGTGAAGTATATTCTGCTCAAATGAGTAATTAAATAATTATTCTGTGGATAGATTTTATCCGTGGTAACGGGATAGTATATAATTTTTTTATTACCACCCAAGAAAGTCTAAAGGAAAAATAAATTAATTATCGAACTTAACCATAATCTCAACTTTATTATCTTTGAGTCGATTAAATGTCTTCTTAAAAATATATAAACTCAGTCAATTTATGAGGATATAAATTATAAATCCCTCTTTAATATTAAGACGCCCAAAGATCAATTCAGGATTTAATTATCCGGTATAGAATAGCTAACGCCCTCTGTGGACGAGAAGACACTATTCGAACTTTATGGAATGAAATTGGCGGTAACAGGATGTACGGCTGAAATAGGTACTAAAGAGGAGTTCGGGGTAAAGATCGAGGGTACTCTTGTAGAAAGACTAAGCTTTAGTTGCAATCTGGAAGTCGGTAGACGGTCTTGAGAGTTCTTTTCTTAGAAAATTACGTGACGTGTATATTCATCGAGAGTTCAGGTTGTCTTTGTTCTGTTTTTTATTTCTTTTAGGGAATTTAAAGGAATACCCTATATTTATTTCACTGGGTAAAGGGAACGACTTTAATACTGTTTGTTTAAGTAATATAAATAGCTGTTTTTTCGCGATTTTATTCTTTTTTCTGTTTAATATTTTAGAAAGCTATTTATGGGTTTTATCTTTTAAATTGGATTTTACATTTTTACTAATAGAATGGCCAGCGGGAGCAATTATTTTAATATCTCGATACTGTTATTGATTTATAACTTTCAGTTTCTCATTGTAAATAATTTCGTTTCCTATTTATTTTTGTTAATAGACTTAAGTGTTTTGAGAAACTTGGTTTGTTTATTTATTAAAACCTTCACGCGATTAAATTCGCGGACGCACTGCTGTGAGAGCTTCAAACAAGAGATGTCATCTGACCAGCTAGTTAGCAGGCTTGCCTGAGTCCTGAAGTCCTGAGTTTTGATAGTAATAAGCCTTAAATTAACCTGTAGTTGTTTGGAACTAAAACTGCAAAAACAAAAATGAACAACCGGACTTCCAGGGAGCCTTTGTCTTTGTGATAATTAGTTATAGGTTTTTAAAATAACTACAAATTAATATGAGATAGCAGTATGATTGTACTCGGAACAGCCAACACTGCCCAAAATATTCCGTTTGCAGGAGTCTGTGATCAAATGCTGTCACTGTAGCTATTTATTATACTAAAGAACGAAACCTTTCACGGCTTTGTTCAAGTTACAAATCGTGCTTCTTGGATTTAGACCGTGTCAAATTGGAGTTATTATACAATTCCAATTTGACAGAGTCTAAACCCAACTACTTATAATACTATCAAAAATCAGTCTATTATTGAATAAGAGAGTTGAAAATTTAAGTTCAACGTAAAATATTGCAAAAATGTTTATATAAAATGATAATTTATTTAACTAAAATCACAGATATATTAATTTAGGTACTGGTTTGGAGATTTTAATGATTGGGATGTCCAATAAAGTATACCAGCAGTAATGGTTATAAAAGCAACAGTAATAATTTACAGATTTTTAAAATAAATATTTTATTTTTTATTTGCATGATATGATGTACATAGAATAAAAAAACGTAAAAATTAAAAAGGGCATGTGGCACATCCACCACTTTTTCACTTTTACGCTATATAATTAATTCCGCTTTATTTTTTGTTTTAAGTATTTACTTTCTCAATAAGAAACAGGCTTAATTATGCTAATGACCAGTCAATTAGCTTACTCGATATTATTCATGAGAAGCTATATCATTTTTCGGATGACAATGAACATGATCTTGGTTTGGAAAATAAATTTTAAAAAATAAATAATGATCAGTTCCACCAATATAAATTTTGTGGCGTTTATAATATAACTAACAATTATTGTAAAATTAAATATCTGATTAATATTTTATAAATATTTGAGAAAGAAAAACATCTAAAATAAGTTAATAAGTACAGGATATTATAAGAAACATAACATTTTTAGTAAAAGCAAGATTAATATCATCCCAAGCAAAAAAATTAAAACCAATTTAATATATTTTATAAAAGTAAAAGGTCCTGAAATTAACTTTTGTACCTAATTTGTGATATTTAGTCATTTTGTTAATGTATGAGATGATTTTGCCCAATTTTTCTTTTGTTTCATGTTAAACGCCGACTGAAGTCCACCATGAACTTAACTCGAATAAGTCCTCCATCTAATGAAAACCTTTATCTGAATTAGACCTATATTCTGATTACTACATCCACTATGACTTTCCATTTGTGTTGTGACAATGAAAAATTCAAGTTTGTTTTTCAAGATATTATATTTTTTCTATATAGTGGTATAAAATATTATTTTATATTATTATTATTTATGCTGCTATATGTGAAATTATTTTTTCTAAAGGCAGCTAGAAATTATTGTTATGTTTTTAAAGAATATTATATTTTTTATGTTGCTAAATATATATATATATATATATATATATATATATATATATATATATATATATATATATATATATATCCTTTTGATTGGAGATTTGAGGAAATTAGAACAAAGTTGTAAAAATTACTTGCTTTGCTCTGGCTTTTTTAATTTTTTGTATTTACAATCAACAGTGCATATAGGATTAAGCCCCAGATATTATGTCATTATTCTGTTTTTTCTCTTTAATATGACAATATGTTCCTTATACTTTATATTTTTGCTTTCTGTTGTTATTTATAGGTAACCTAAAAATATTTGTTGTGCATTTTTGAGAATACTAATTTTTTATTTAATATTTATTTTTGAAAATATTGGTTAATTTTGTTGTATTTATATATGATTTTAAATTAGGAAACGTGATGAAATTAGGGCAACGTTGACTGACTTTTTTTTATTTCTATATTTATGACTCGACACTTCATATAATTGGTGTTTTTTATTTAAACGATTTCATTTTCTGCAAGATAGCAAGGCATTAACATCTGATATTTTCTTGTAAGTTGTTAAGGAAACCTAATATGTTATTTTTTATCTTTAGTTTTTACCAACGCTAGATTCAAATGACTATTTCATTGATCACGTACTAACATCGTTATAAAGAATATTTTTTATTTGCATATAAACATATCTTTTATATGTAACAAAATATCTTTGTTGAAATTTGTAGGATCCTCCCCCCGATTTGTTTTGGCTATATATTTTTGTTTTTTTTTTCTGTTTACAGTATTACATTTTCTCAATAAATTTTAAGTTTTATAAAGCATACCTAGCCCTTAACAAAAATACGACGTTATGATAATCTTTAAACTTTCAAAATATCAATTTCAACAAATTTAAATAGTGTTAATATTACGATGGTTTTGATTTGTTCAATATAATTTCAAAATGCAATATAACGAAACAAGAATATATGAAATCAAAAACAGTACAAGAGTGAGTTTATGAAAATGCGTATAGCAAAAAAAAAATACTTATAGTAATTGAAATGGTAACTATTACAAATTTTGACTGATTCATCAGGACTGTTATTTATTCAGAAAATATAAATCTAATAAATAAAAATGTGGTATAAAAAAGTAATTTGTTTTATTTTCCTAAAGATGTATTTTTTCAAGTGATATATTAATATTTTAACATTCTATGCTTTTGTTACATTTATTGTTATTAAAGAATTTTTAGTACAATAAGAGTAAAAACATCAAAATATTAATATTCGCTTAAAAATAAAGAATAATTTTCCTCGTGCCCATTAGTTATAGCACCACCGTTGGGGCCGATACCATCGATTTAACGTCACAGCAATTTCAACCAATTAATAGGTACATAACGTTTCTTCTTTTTCATATTTTGTACAAGTCAGTATACTGTGCCGTACAAAAAATAGTGTGTCTTTTGAGGCAAGAAAAGTATAATAATCAAATAAGTTTTATTGTTTTCTTCTTCCGTACCTATTAATTTTATCTACTATTTTATCATTTTTACATAATAAGTGTTTATCAAAATTGTATTTAACAGGAAATTCAGGATTGCCACAAAAGTAAAAGCTTCTTTTATAGTATTATAAAATAAAAATGGCGAGGGATCATTTCCAAAGCGGGCACAGTATGTCGACCTACTGTGTACCTGTCAACAGATATCTCCTAGTATAATCAAGGATGATTACAATTCCTATTTTTTACACAATGCCAAAAAAACTCCCGTTATGCAGAAAAATAGGTAAGCACATCAAAGAAGACATGAAAAATGGTCTTCGAGAAATCAAAGCAGGAAAGAATATACGTGCTCTAGCAAGGGAAAAGAAAATTCCATTTTCAATGCTTCAACGATATGCAGTCAAAATAAGGATATCAAGAAGTTCTGAAAACGTGAGTTACGTGCCGCGCTATAATATAAACAAAGTTTACACGGACAACAAGCACTTACCGAGTCCTATAAAAATTGCGCTCTTATGTTTACGGTTGTCGAAGAATCGTATACGAAATGGCTGCTATAAATAAAAATAAAATGCCACAATCATGGATCAAAAACCAAATGACAGGAATTCACTGATTTACATCTTGGCACAAACGTCATGATGAACTTTCTTCACGTAAGCTGGAGTAGAGCAAACATTCAATGAGAAAAACATAAATATATTTTTCGATAACCTGCAAGAAGTCTATAAAAGACATCCTTCACTCGCTGATAATACCAGAATCTACAATCTTGATGAGACTGCAACAACAATGCAGAAACCCCAAAAAGTTATTGTTTCTATAGTTAAGAATATTGAAAAAGTATCAAGTGGCGAAAAAGACATTCTGTTAATAACTTGCTGGATTGTCAGTGTAGCTGGACAGGTTTTGCCACAGATACTTATTTTTTCAAGAAAAAACTTTAAGATTCATACGCTAAAGGTGTTCCTCCTAGAATATTAGAGTTAGCTGCACTCGCTGATTGGATGAAAAGTTAATTATTTCTCCAAATAGTAAAACCTTTCATTAAACACACCTCGAGCTCCAGACAAAATCCTTCAATATTGATCACATTTGTGTATTTAGGCCTTAGATTTAGCAAAAGAAAACGGTTTGATAGTATTGACACTACATCCTTATAAATCTGCAAAGGTGTAGCCCGTTGATGTGAGTCTCTATTTTCCATTCAAAAGGAACTACAATGTCGCTATGGAATCTTCGCTGCTAAAAATTCCAGGAAAAACTGTAATAATTCATGATTCAGCTGAGCTGATCGAATTTGCATGTACTAGAGCTATAACCGACACGAATATTATTAATGCTTTCAAGAAAATCAGAATTCATTCATTCGACAGAAATGTTTTCACAGATGAAGATTTCTTACTAAGTGTAGTGACTGATCGTTCCAACCCTGGTGCCAATCAAAATCCAATTGGTGTATTATCTCAAGATATCATTGCAAGATATGAGCGATATGGTCTCTCAATTTTAGAAAATGAAACACTTCCTACCACACCAGTACATTTCTTAACTTTTTAACAAGAGCCAGGTCTTCGGTTCCATTGTAGCATTTAAATTTACCAGTTAGCATCAGTGCTACATGTTTTTAGTAATATGATATAATTTGTATATTTTTACCTGATTAAATTTAATTATTTATCCCGTAATTTAAAATAGTAAACATGGAATTTGTTTTTTTGGTTCACAACTCTTTCGGTCTTGTAACTTATCACTCTTTCTTCTTAACACAGTTTGTAAATTGCTGTAGTTTATATATCACATTATTTGATTTGAATTTAAAAGTCGTAAAATATTTTATTTTTAATAAATTCTCATTTGTTTACATTCCATTTCAGTATTAAAAGTATAAGGTTATAGTCGGTAATGTGGAGGATGTATTCCCGATTCGTTGACACGAGCACGGCATGTCGAGACCGATCATTTAAGGTTGAGTATGCAGTATGGAATTTGTAGCATTTTTTTTGAACTTTGTTTTAATCATGATTAGTAACTTTGGACTGTTTGATCATAATTTTCTCTTTGATAATTTTCCATGGCTTGCCAATATTTGATGTATTACCTGGTGGTCAGTGTAAGTTCGGAACTAGGTTAGAGTGCTCCAGGTTGAGAATAAGGTTGGCAAAAGTAAATACAAATATCCCTAAGATTTGTCACGTCTGGTTGGAAGAAAGATCTTTATTTTCGTTCCCTTTACTGTTGAACCGTCGAAGGCAGCAGACCAATCCTGCCACTGGCTTTGAAAGGGCGGACGGTCAAGTGTTTTTTTAAAAGTCCACTAATCAATGAGGTAAGATTTTGCCCCTTATCTTTACGAACATGTGGTAAAAACAACATTTTATTTCAGGGCTATTTGAAGCCAGTTTTTTTATCTTTGGGCTTCATCACACTTTTTTCATTTTGATATTGGTGTCAAGGCTTTCTGGTGGTTCCGGCCCTAGTTTTTCTGTCCTTGTGACCACGACTATTTTAACCTTACCCTGCGTTTGGTTGGTGAGTTGGAAGTGGCCCTGTGAAGCCTTCATTCATCCACAACACAACAGGAATCCTAGCAACAGCGCTAAAAGTGAGAGGTACCTTAGCATAGACCAGGTAGGAGAAAACTTTAAGTTAAAGAATTGGAGCTATAAATCAATTTTTTTTAAATACAAACAAAACAACATAAATATATTTTAATGTGATATAATAACATGTAAGAACTTTTTGATAACTCTATAAAACTTATGTTATTGGCAATTAAATGTTCTAGAACATTTGCGGCCAAATTTTATATAACCTTTTAAAAACGAGGTAACAACCATAGTTATCAAGAGAGTACAAAAACATTGTAAGCACCATTCTAATTTATGTACATAATAATTTTTTTGGGGATAAAATGGAATTGTTATTTTGTTTTAATTAAGTCGTTTCATTGTGGAGCTATACACCAACAGTCAATAAATTAAAATCATTCCTCATACCTAAGTGTTTTCCTGTTTAATCACTAGGTAAGTAACACAGATAATGTAAAACAGGTGGCGCCTATTGGGTAATCCAAGCAGAGCACAACTATCTCTAAAAGAGATACGAACCTAGCCTCCGACATATTGAGCTGCCGTACGCATCCGTTGCCGTATCCTGTAAAAAGGGAGACGCCGCACGATTCATGCCAAGATATATCAGAACCACAGCGTAACTTACGACAAGAGTCATTAGAGTCACAGCTCATTCCACTGCAAAGGCCATTAAAACCTGAATGCTCTAAGACAAAAGATTCATTAATATTATCGGGTGTTTTTATAAGTCCCGGTCAGGTTCTATTAAAGCTATGCCAAGAGCAAATATATGAGAAAGGAAAGGTAGACACAGCTTAATCGCAAGTGATACACTAGAGAAGAAAAATATTAGATTACAAAGATCGGAGGCTAGGAACAGAAAGTTACAAATGAAACTCAAAATAAATAGACCAAATAAAAAAGATGTTAGAAAAATCTTACAGAGTGGATCAGAAAATGACTCTGAAAATATTTCTAGTGAAGACTCTGATTGGTGTGAGGAAGAAGAACTCGAGAATGATATTGAAAAACTAGCTGATAAAAATTAATGCTCAATGTCTTGTCTCGAGTTCCACTATCGTTTATTTAAATCTAAGAAAAGAAGTATTTATTTTGTAGGAAAATGTTTGCATAAACATAATGATAACTCGCAAATGTCAGTTCCAAATGCCAAGTAGTGCTAATTTATGTTAAGGAATTTGAATAAAACTATAGGTTTATTTTATAGCATTTTTGAAAAGAAATTATTAGATTTCATCACCGAGTACTTAATAAAAAATCAAAGTGTCATTAGAGTTTTCAATTGAGAACAAATTAGTTAGTTAAATTAACAAAGAACGCTTCATTTTGTTCAAGAGGATGTATATTCTGCATTTTTTTATATCTTATGCTTCCTATCAAAGTTAATAACAAAAAAATAGTATTAATTTGATTTGAGATTAAAATTTTTATTTTTAAATGTTAAGAAAACTATATTTTGCTAAAGAAAATTTTTAAAATCATTTTGTTGCTTTAATATCTAATGTGATCTTATGTTGATCTCAAAATATGCTCTAAATGATTGTTTTGATGATATCTTTTTAAAACGTCTTTCTATTTCAAAATCCCCGTTGATCTACTGTACCTTCGAAGGTGACTCATCTTGTACCTCTCTAATGACATAATGGTTCAATAGACATTTTTTTTAAAGAAATATTGATTTTAATCTTCTTCGAACTGAATGTGGCTAAATAGCCTATCCTTTGTTCAGTATTAATTTGATATCAAGAGCTTATATAATTTTAGAGTTATGTAACTTTGAAAAGAAGGTGATCTATTGTTGCCACAAAGACCCTATACTAATAACTACAATAAAAATATGCATTTTTTACAAAATAAATACAATTTTCCATAAAAAAATTTCAACGAAAAAATTATTTAAAACATGCTGAGATATTTATCTGGTCATCAAGAATTTGTTACTAAACACTAAATAAAATAAATTTTTAAAACTCAAAAAACTCATAGAAATCGACTAAGCTATTTTTCAATTATTCAAGTATTTGAAAATGATACTAAAAATTAATTTTGTGTTTTTTTCATCGAGCAGAAGGATAATTTGATCATAGATAAACAAATTATTGGGTCTTTTTTAAAGTTGCAATCCAAATCCACATCTACATACTTTATCAGAACAACCGTGTTGACAAATAATGAATGCCAGTAACTTTATAGGCATCTCAATTCTCACTTTGAAAGAGATCGCTATAGATAATTTTAATAATACAGATACTATTATTTTTAGTATGAAAAACAAAGAAACTTACTGTGATTTTGGTCTTCATGAATCAAGATGGTGCAGCTATTCATTCTTTATATTTATTTCTAGAAATCCACCTTTTAACATACAAGTTTTTTAATATTAAGATGTACTGCTTTAAAAACGCAATAAGAATATGTAATCAAAAGGCATGAGTGACAATTGAAAAAAAGGAACAACTACTAAACGGATATTTATTACTACTGCAAACAGAGGCGCAAAATTCTTCTTCCGTTGAACTGACCTTGGCCGTGAAGAAATGTCATGCATCATGCTTAAGTAGCTTTTTTTTCTAGTAGATGATGTAAGAATATTCAACGGCTCGAGTCTTATAACACATAAACATCAAGAAAAAATCAGAGTAGTGGTCGACCAGTGATTAAATCTATTTTTTAACTTATTAGCTGCAAAATATATCTGCCACGAAAACTCCACGAACTACCAGTTAAAAAAGCCAAGCCTTCTTCTTTGGTATTACATTTCCCTGTCCAAAAAAAAGATATCTGCATCAATGAATTGCCGCAAATATGGTCTTGCCTACTTATTTTCGGAGTAAACCCCAATGAAAAAAAAAAAGACAGAAGACACATTTTGGTCATAAATTGGCATTGAATGGACGCTAAGACCTATTTGTTATAACAATCGAATAAATAAGTCCTTACTTCAAACCCACACTTTGCAAAAATTGAGCGCGACTAGATAATCCAATCACTAATAAAAATATAAAGAAAATATATTTCCGAATTTTTACATATATGGTATATTTATTCTCACTAAATTATAGACTTAAAATCTCTTAATATTTTTTAGAAATCACCAATTTTCCTATAGACAGTATATCCTGCAAACTTCCTTCATTTTGTTTTGTGTTTTACCTTTCCAGTACATATCACTCCTATCAAAAAATAGATTTTAATTTTAACTCTAAAAAGGTAAGATTAAGGGGATCATTAACATAGTCAGAAAGTTCCCTTAATTTGTACAAAACTTCTCAAATTCAGCCATCAACAATACACAGTACCTTTCGAAAAAAAGGATTAAAATGTCAACACATAATGTATATACTAAAACAAATTTAAAGGCTATTTAAATTCGTAGCAGAAATAAACTGTTACTCATTCCTGTAGCTGACATAGAAATCTAAAAGAAGTTAACAAAAATACTCGAGTAGTGATCAGAAGTATAAAATACCAGAAATATCAATGGAAAAATTGCGCTGATTTGAAGGTATTCGTATTAGTTACAGGATACACTAAATATTATTACTTTTTATTTAAATGAGGCAGTAGAGCCAAGACTAAATACAGCATTGTAACACAATGGACATATTTACCAGGACAAAAGTCTAGCGCAAGGAAGCTTTGGTGGACAAGTAAAATTTATATTTATCTCCATCCCACATTACGAAGATTTTTGTTAAAACTTTGAACAGGAAAGAAAACATTTCCGCGTTTAAGTGGAGCCGAGATAAAAGAAGAGGTTTCCATTGTACCTCAAATAAACGAACTTCTTAAAGACGCCAACCACTTTGGAACTCTACGTAATATCACGGATTATTTCATCTTACAGATGCGGCAAAATGGGTTGCCGCCAACACCAAATTTCGTGAGCTCGCTCGTCTCGTGAGTATATTGAAATAGAAGAAAGTGTTCATATTAGAAAGAATACCGCCATAAATTATTTCCTTTTAACCAAATACGTTCCTGCCAAAAGCAAATTTCTATGCAGATTTCAACTGACTTGAACTTTACTGTGTACGTTTCCTCATGTTTGCTATGTCTTTTATATTTTTTTACATGAAATACAATAAATCAAATATTTTTGCATAAAAATAGTATAAGAAACTTCCTGCGTTTCCGTATATCACCGCAAAAGCTGTAAGAAAAATGGCTCTTTTTATGTTCCCTAAACACTTTTTAAGGTAAGGAGAATATTATCAGAAATGATAAAAACAAAAAAGTGACTAAGTGAATAACAAAATCAAATTATGAACCTACGTTTAACTAAACCTTAATCTTAGCTACTACGACGCTTGTTTCGCTATGCTCAAAGGGGTTGTAACACTATAATGAATATTCTGCGTTGCTTCACACTTATGCGTTACTGCGCTGTACTTATAGATGATTTCGATGCATGTAAAAGAATAATGTGAAAAATAAGACGAGATTGTAGCGAGTTTTATAAATTTATGAAAATTATTATAAATGCATTAAAAATTAAAATAATCATAATCGATTATAAAAAAGGCGTCTTTCCTTGTAGGGAGCCCTTGTACTTAAGCGAATGTCATGGTTAACTTATGCCCACGTGGCAATACTTGACTTTCTTATTCGTTAGAGCTCAAATTCGTCAGAGATATAAGCATGATAAATAGAACATGATATATAGCGAAATTCATGGACAGGCCTACAAAATGGAGTCTGCTCCATCACAGCTTCCAGCACGCAGTCCGGCTGCAAAACAAGCATAGTGTGAGCTAAGCTTTAGTATAAAAATATTTGTCTAGATAACTGACAAAAAATATAAGATATGAAGCTATCTAATAAAATTTTGTTACACAAATTTGTAAAGAAAGTCATTCGGAACCCATAAACAACAAGAAAAACAAAAATAACTAATTTATTTTACTGGAATAGAATCAGTTTTTTTCTGAATTAATTTAAAAAATTCGACACCTTCCCAAAAAAAAAGAAGTATAACACCTATTTGGGCTTTCATTTTTACTTTTTGTCAGTTTAGACCTAGACTTTGAAGAATTTCTTTCTAATTTTAATCGTTACTATAAAGATTATCGCGGAATTCTGTCTAATTTTAACAGATAAATATCCTAGCAGGTCACGAGGCAAACTTTAAAGGCACTTCCAAAGCTATTGCATGTGAAAGATGTCAAAAAACCGGCAATATTAAGAAAAAGGCATGGAATGCATTCCACAGTATTTGAAGTATTTTTTTTGGGAAATAAAAAATTTGAAAATTACAGATTTTATATAAAAATATTGATGTCGTCCTATAAAGCCATGAGATTATATGTCATTAATATCATATGTTTGACACACCCATTTAGACTCTTTTCCTAAAAATTTTGGTGCATTGGTAGGAGACTATGGAGAAAGTTTTTATCAAGACATTCAAATCGAAAAACGTTACACTGGAAAACGGAGAAGAAATATGTTGGCTGACTATGGCTGAACTCTTACGAGGTGTGGCAATTAAAATCCGGAAATTCGTCAATAAAAAACAAGCAAATTAAGTTTCTGGCCAAATTATCGACCTTCACAATAGTCTCCCTCAAGACCTTGCTCCCACGACTGGAAGCACCCTTGGTAATCCTCCGAAATTAACCCATTCAGCACCACGGTTACAGCTTCTTTGCCCTCCCGTACGCCGCCAGGATGAGTTCCCTTGAGGTGCGACTTCATCTTGAGGAATAAAATAAAGTCGCAGGGGCAATATCAGGTCTATAGTGTAGGTGCGGCAACGTTGAATTGCCTTTTTTCACCAAAAACTCTTGCACAATGAACGAGGCGGGCCAGCGCGATGTCGTTGTGCATAATCCAGCCGTTCTCGGAGAGTTCGGGTCGCACACGGAAAACGCGTGCCCACAGCCACTCCAGGACGCCAAGATAGAACTGCCCAGTCACTGTCTGGCCGACAGGAACATATTCACGCTAAATGATGCAGCGGATATCGAAAAAAACGATCAACATTGCCTTCGGTCGCGACTTGGACATCCTCGCTTTCGTTGGCCGCTCCTCACCCTTTTCCCCTTACTGCTGATTTTGTTTACGGATTTCGAGGTCCTACTTACATATCCAGGTCTCATCTCCAGTAACTACCCAACTCATTCAGTCTTTGCCGTCGCTCTGAATGCGGGATAACAAGTCCTCGCAGATCGATTTTTGGCACTTGTTTCTGTTTTGGCATCATCTTTGCGCAAATCTTTCGCATGTTCAAATTCTCGTGTAACATCTTGCGAATGGTTTCTTTGTTCATGTTTAACTCGTCAGACAACGCACGAATTCTTAGGTGCCGGTCAGAGGTGAACAGCGCGCGCAAAGGGTTGACATTCGCGTTGTACGAGAGGTGACGGGAGCTCCTCCACGTGGATCGTCTTCTACCGATTCACGCCCCTCCTTGAACCGCTTCGCCCATTTAAACATGCGCGTTTTCGACATGCACTCATTTCTATATATCACCTGCAATTTTCGGAGGATTTCCGAAGGTTTTTCGCCAGATTTCACTAAAAATTGAATCACAACACCTTACTTGTAATGCGAGTTACTCATTTTCACGACGCGACTAAAAAAGTTACTTTTGAAAAATGCGCATAAAACACAAATCAAACGTGCTATGGACTGCAACCTTAGACTGAAACTAAAAGGAAGGTCCCCCCTCTCTGGACAGATGTTGACGAACGACGCAATTCCACACCTTGTATACGATAAACCTAGGGCATACAAAAGGAGAAAAAAAAAACAAGATAAATGTAGTAGTTACTTGAATTTTCTTAATTTAAAATGAAAATACACAGCGATTTTTGATTAAAAAAATACCTAAATCACCTAGAAATTGGTGTGTACTAGCTAAAATTGACTTTCACTTTTTACTTTAGTAACATACCATACATAGGAGTATCATATAGCCCTTGATTTCCCATATAGAGTTATAGGCAACGAACTTAATCAGTATTTATTTGACGTTGAAACACAGATTATTTAATAAATAAAGATAATGGAAATTTAAACTATATTTCTGATTCAACGGAAATCATTGTATCCCACTTTTATCTCGTAAACTTAACCATTATTTTGCAAAAATTTTCTTTATTATAGTTATATTCAGTGCAGTGGACTCGAAAATCTAGAAGCCAGACACGATTCGTTCAACATTCAAAAGGTCGAAGACGCTACCGAATTATACAAACGTAAATCCATTGGATTATTAATAAACCAACAAGGAGAAGGTATCGTTGATACAGAAGCAAAGCTGAAGGAATGGTGTAATTATATTGAGGAGATTTTTTATGACATCAGAGATGGGCCCATAGAATTATCGGCAGAGGAATTTGATATAACCAGATCAGAGGTGGAACAAACAATACGCCTTACAAAAAATGTTAAAGCACCAAAACCCGATGAAACACATTTGGAATTGTTAAAACTACTTCTAGAAGAGCAATCACTCAAGGTTTTGGTAAGGCTGTTTAATTTAATCTACAAAAGTGGCAAAATTCCTAAAGATTGATTAATTTCTACCTTCGTGATAATACCAAAGAAGTGGAACGCCAAATGATGTAATGAATATCGCACAATCAGTGTTATGAGTCATGTTTTAAAGTTATTCATTCATGCTCATATTTACAGCAAATGCGAAGAGAACATGAGCAACATACAGTTTGGTTTTAGAAATGGAATTGGCACACGTGAGGCTTTGTTCAGCATGCAGGCGTTGGTGCAGAGATGTCGAGATGTGTCTGTAGATGTGTTCGCGTGTTTTATAGACTACGAGAAAGCTTTTTATTCCGTCCAACATGGAAAACTTATTAAAATATTAAGAAAACGAATCTGGATGATCGAGATAAAAGAATAATAGTTAATCTCTACTGGCACCAGAAAGCAAAAATAACAGTAGGCGAAAAAAAGTCAAATGAAATACAAATAATGCATGGAGTCCGACAGGGATGTGTACTATTACCTCTCTTGTTTAACTTGCATTCTGAAAAAATCTTTTAAGAGGTGCTATATGAAAAACATCAAGGCATTATTATTAACGGTACAGTTATAAATAATCTTAGATACGCAGTCGATACTGTATGTCTCGCGAATACGTTGGAAGACCTACAAGAACTTTTAAACTGCGTGGCAGACAACAGTGGAGAGATGGAGCTTAAGTTGAACATCAAGAAGACAAAGTGGCTGGTAGTAAGAAAACAAACAGATGTGTTCGGTCGTTTAAAATATGATGGAAAACTTATAGAACGTGTTCAACAATACAAATATTTGGTATGCACACTCAACGAAAACGAACACAACGCACAAAAGATAAGGTCCTGGAATAGAACAAGCTCGAAGCGCCTTTATCAAAATGAAGACCGTACTATGCAGCCGTAATATTGATCTACCCTTAAGGACATGTATTCTTAGATGCTATGTGTTCAGTATACTCTTGTATGGAGCTGAAGCATGGACACTCACACATGCCATGTGTAGAAGACTTACCGGCGTATAATGCGAATTTCGCGGATGGACAGAATCCGAAATATGGAAATACTAAACCGAATGAACAAACAAACAAAAATCATACACAACATCAAAAAAAGAAAATTAGAACATTTCGGACATATTTTACGTAATGCAAAATACCAGGTGCTTCCATTTATTATGTAAGGTAAAATTGATGGCAAGAGAGATCGAGGCCGTCGCAGAACATCTTGGCTGAAGAACTTACGGCAATGGTATGGAGCCAGAAGAAGGGCGCTTTTTAGATGAGCGGTGGACAGAGTTCAGATAGCGTTGATAATTGCCAACGTTTGATAGGACAAGGCACGTTAAGAAGAAGAAGATAGTTATTTTAAAGTCAATCTCAACATTTCTTCCACATTGCATAATATTTAGACATGTACTTTGTAGTCAACACACTAAGGTAAGAAAACTTTGGAAGAACAAATTATATTTTTATAAAAAAATTGATCCGATTTCTAAAAAAGTGTTAAAAGAGAAAAATGATAATATAGATTTTTATATTAAATTGAAATTTTTGAGGTCAGCGCCAAAATAATATTTGACAAAATAATATTTACATAAAAAAATTGAGAAATACAATATTTGTAGTGGTTTTCTTACTGTAGCTTGTATATATCTCGTGTTAGTAGTTATTTGTTTAATTTAGCAGTAATGGCGCCACGCTGAGTTTTTTTAAAACAATTTTAAATTCGTTATTTTTACTCTTTGAACAAAGTCGAGAGATGTAAAAATTTTAGTCTGCTATATTGGATTTACCAATTATTTAACAATAATTTTAAATTCGTAATTTTCACCCCTAATGACTATATATACAAATTGTGAGCAAAATCGAGAGATGTTAAAGTTTTAATCCGTCATATTGAATTTTTTTGAAATAATTTTAAGTTCGCAACTTACACCTTCAAAAATTTCCCTACGCTAATTTTGGACAAACTCTAGAGAGTTAAATTTTTGGTCCGCCATACTGGATCTGCCATATTGATTATTTTAAATAATTTTAAATTCATAAACCACATCCTCAAAAACCCCTCTACCCCAATTTGGGACCAAAAATGTAAAAAAAAAACAAATTTAGATTCGTTGTGTACAATCCCGAAAACTCTCCCTTGCCAATTTTGGAGATAATCGGACAAAATCTTTTGTCCGCCATATCGTCAGAACCTTCTTAGGTTTTACTAAACCAATTTTAGACAAAATAACATGGGACTACCGCAGCAACTTCCTAACGTAAAGCAAAAAATTTCATTCAAACCTAAATCGGTACCGCCGTTCGGAGTAATCGATGTACATAAATAGCGATCGAATTTAAAACCTTTTTCTTTTAGAAGTCGGTTAATAATCTGACCAGAGAACGATTTTTTTAGCAGAAACAGAGCCTAATATTAGTTGAGACGCGTCAACAAATTTCATGTAGCATCTGTTGTTATCACGGGATTGCAATTTTTAATAGTTTGGATAAGTTAAATTTTTGTAAGCTGAAAAATCATGCCATTTCGCTCCAGATCTATTAAACATACAATCTTACTAGTAAATTTATCCTTCAATAATATGGAACAAAATTGCTATGTAAACAAATTATCTATTCAAAGTTATTAACTAATTTGTTAAAGTTCAAACTATCATAAAGGGTTTTGTCTGCAGAGTATTGTTGACAGAATTCGATTTATAAACACACAACGCCCGGTCGTTAACAAATGGTTTTTATTGTTTAAAATTTCTAAAGTCGAAGCGATGCAAATTTATTTGACATGTGAAGGTTTCACATTATATCACCTCACCGCAATGCAACCATTCATCGCCAAGGTATTCAAAAAAATGTTACAATGTATTAGAACTCAAGGATAGAAAACACGTTTAATTGAAAAATATGTTAAAAAAAATAATAGTTTATTAAAACAAATATTTTTTACATTTTTCGTGAGGAATGTACTAATTAGGTATATTACGAAAGAAAACGCATATTTAACACTTGTTGATGTCAAGTGCCTTGACGATACAACTTCGTGACACATTGATTTCCCTTTAGCTAGCTACACCCATACATATAGACTATAATCAAATAACAAGAAGAATAATCTACCTTAAACATAAAGGAAAATCTTTAAAAAAGAATAATTCTCCTTAAAAGTATGAATTCATAAAAAGTAACAAAACAGTCTCGTTTACCCTACCAATTATAATTTTCTCTCTTTTACATATCTATATATAAAACCTGATAACATATAGTTTATATTCAATTGGAGCATATTATCTTTCCAACAGTGCAAAAATTTTAAAATTGGTTTGATTGTTTCAGAGATTAATTATCTCGGGCAAACCAACTTTTCCGTTTTATTATATTAATTTAGATGTATTTAATTTAAACTTGGCGCCGACTGACAATATATATATATATATATATATATATATATATATATATATATATATATATATATATATATATACATTCTTTGTTTCTGAGAATTTTCCAGATACTAGTTCTGAATGAAAATGTACCAAACAAAATCTCCCATTGCCAATATCTTTTAAGACATATTTTATTCTGCATATTGAATTTATGTACTCTCAAAGAACACCCCAAAATCAATTTTCGACAAAATAGGAGAAATGTAAAATTTTTAGTCCCCATATTGTGTCTTGTCATTTTAGACACTCTGCTATCAATTTAGAACAATTTTAAAGTTAGACCATGAATTCGGGGGTAAAAAGAAATTAAAACTTTTTTGAGTGGGAACTATTTGGGAGCATTTTAAACCTGCCATTTCCATTACAAAAAAAATCAAAAATACCCAGTTCTTTAGAGTGTTACATGTCAGAGGTTATACAGTGATAAAAATTAAATGCTTAGCCGAAGAAATTTCATTGTTGGTTCTTGATTGATTAAATCAAACAAAAGTTATTTGGAATAATTTTTTTCTCATTTTGTGGTATCATTTTAATTTCGTTAAATTTAATTTGTTTAAAATCTTATTTTGAAACTTACATTTATTTCAAACATATCCATTTATAAAGACATAACTCCTTTTTTGGTTTATTTGAAATAATCTTTAAGACTAAAACGAAGCCAGAAACTATTACTTGTATTAAATTAAGAGATATTTAATTAAATGATAGAGTTGTTTTCCTTCACCAACGTGACAATGTCCAAGCCTTTCAGAAAACTAGGGAACTACGTTCCTCAAATGTTGATGAGGGATATCATGCACTGCATTTCCAAGGTCTTCTAAAAAGTTTGCCTTTCTATTTCATAGCAAATCTGAGTAGAAATTATCAGTCAAATTATTACGAAGGAAGAAGGAAGAGTTTCCAATGATGCCTGCCCAAACATTTAATTTTTGAGGATATGCGTATAGTGTTCCATCATCCAATGAGGATTATGGTCAAATCAATACCGGCAGTTGTGCCTCCAGATAATAAAGCTTATTTAATAATGAAATAAAGTCTTATATTGAATTATTAGAATTTCTGAGTTTTCCCTTAAATAGAAATATGCAGCGAAATTAAGGTTAGAAGGCGATCAAGCAGTATTAAGAACATTCTCGGAAAATATTTGATAACAAAGAAAATAACACAGATTTTGTGTACTTATTAGGTCGCATTATTTGAGAACAGAAAATACATCAAATATGGGCCATATGATTTGGTTAGATTTACAATTAATGTTTGCGTAAGAATCGAAATATTTAAAGTAGTAATAAATCAAGCAGACAGTGTTACATTTCTGAGTATTATTTATCTTGCTTTTTTATAATAGAAAACGTATTTAAAACTTTCTTTAAAATTCAAAATTGGTAAGTACCATTAAGAGCTAGAATATATATTTCTTGTACTTAAACTTACTACATGTTTTTACTTTCTAGGGAGTTAACGTACCATCTTTTCTAATAACCACATGATTATATTCGGAATAATAATCACCATCTTTTAAAGAATTATAACCACCCTGAATTTTTTTAATCTTTTCATTTAACACTTGGGTCCATTTTAGCTTGTTTCCAATTTTCCACCGTTGAGCCATGGTTACTTGTCACTCCCGAATAGTTTTTTACGCTTAAAAGTAAATTTAATTTCAAACAAAAATGAAACTTGATACACAGTGCCGATACAAACGAGTTCTCCTTTAACAGATTTGAAAAAGATGCTTCTAATTATAGATGCATTTTTAAGATATTGGAAAATATAAGCATTGAAAAAAAAGAGATTTGACAACATGGTACGAGGCTTTGACAATTTAAATTGTAACTAGTACCCAGTAAACACACTGATAACTTAGAACATGCAGGGATATACGAAATTATGTTGCTTTGTTGTGTAACTATGTTCTATATATCTGCTATTTAATATTGAAAGAATATTTATGTTACAATAGTTATTCCATGTTTAGTACGTTTATAAGACAAATATATTGCTATTTTTTGTCATTCAGGTATAAAGCTGATTATTTATTTATAAATTAAAAATTTTCACTTCCACTACCTATCTTTACTATCTATCTATAAGTTAACTACTAGCTCTTGCCCGCGACTTCGCCCGCGTGGTGGGGACATCAGACATCGTATTGGGTATAATCAATCAACTATGATTCCATCCCCAAAATAGTAATTTCGTGCAAACTTTCGTTCCCTATTTTACCACTTTAAGGAATGAATTTTCAAAAAAGGGTAGCACAGTAAACTTTTCCTTTCAACCATATGCCTATATATTAACTTTTAGATTTCTAACTTTAAAAATTATGAACTTTTTACACCATTAGAAGATGGATTTTTAAGGAAAAATTATAATAGTAAACATTCCCTTCTAATCATTAGCCTATATATTAATTTTTACATTTCTATCTACCGAAATGAAGAACTTTCATATCAACTTTCATGCCCTCTTTTACCCCCTTAAACGATGAATTTTAAAAAAGAATAATATAATAAACATTTTTTTTGAACCATAAGCCTATATACTAATTTTTATATTTCTAACTACCAAAACGAAGAACTTTCATTCAAACTTTCATCCCTTGTTTTACCCCTTTAAAAGATGAATTTATAAAAAAGAATGATAGAGTAAACATTTTTTTAATCATAAGCCTATATACTAATTTTTAAATTTCTAACTATCAAAATAAAGAACTTTTCTATAGTTATGTAGCACAGAGAAAACTAAAAACTTGTGATATTTAAATGGCTACTTGGTTAATTCATATTTCAATTAGGTAATGTGTTAACCAAAAAATTTAATGGTTTGCTTTATCTTAATATAATATTCGAATAAAGGACATTTGTTAAATAAAATTTTAGTTTCTCCGGTAACGAATTTATAACAATTGAAAAATGTATTTCTTGGAATTACGCAAAACATAAGTGAAACTCACAAAATGTTTATTGGGTAACTAGTAATAAAATACAAAAATTAAAATTGTTCAATTTAAAATTCCATCTCGAGTTCATGATGGCTTAATTGCATTTTTGACTTCGCTGCCACTGTTCAATAGTACATTTTTAATAATTACTTTATCAGGTTTAAAATGACTAACTTTTGAAAGTTATATGAAATTTAAATACTATTTGCCTGCAAATATACCGTTTACAGAAAAATAATTTTTTTGATGCTTTTATAGATGCCAAATTATCTTATTAATGAGTGTTAAATTTGATCAACAACACTAAGCAAAAGTTAAAGATGAATGAACTTTTATAATTTTATTGTGTACGTATTAAACAATGTTTGACCTTAGGAAAATGTTTTCTCATAAAATACGCAATTTTTCTGTTCAAATGTTTGTAACAAGGGAGACTGACTATATATATGCACTCTGTATTTATACACCTTTTTTTAAATGAATGGTAAAATACTAGATCAACATTTCTAATTACAGCACTGTAACACGAACCGATTTTTTTAAATTTAAAATATTTACGCACTGAAAAATGCTCCGAACGAAACCGCGATCAAGATTAAACTATTTTTAAACAACAATACGAGTAATAATTATTTTACATTGAATGTAATCCTACGTATGCCCTTTATTACCTGTGACAGGTCAATTCAATTTATTAGTACAACGGCTTATTCACACAAATATTACTATAAAATATACACTGTGAGATAAAAAAAAAGAGTTTTCTATGACTACTAATTGAAAAATGAAATTTTAGTAAAGAATAAAGAAATGTTCACTACCATAAAATTAGTTTAACAAATTACCATCCTTGGCCTCTGGGCAGTTAAAGGAAAAATATACAGACAGATTATTTCTTTTAAATACAATATGGTCCTTTTTCCCTAAGCGTTTCGACCACCTAATGGTCTCGTCAGTGGAGTTGGAATAAACCTAATGCAACATTCACAGGACACAACTGTCCATATAAAATTTAAATATTGAGACTTGTCGCCAGTATATTAAATTGGCAGACAGTTTCGGTGTCAAAATTGTAAAATTTCGACGGCATCTATCAAACAACAAAGTAATGAGAAGCTTAAAAATTAAAATTTCAGTAAGACATAAAATAAAGAAATCTTCATTACCATAAAATTAGTTTAACAAGTTTACGTCCTCTCCGGAAAATTAATTTTTAAGCTTCCCACTACTCCCGTGTACGTATAGATGTTTCAATAATTGATATTTTACAGTCTGACATCGAAAATATTTGCCGATATAATATTCTGCCGACATGACTCGGAATTTAGATTTTAAATAAATAAGTTTTTCCTATGAATGTTGCTCTTGGTTCGTTAAAGCTCCACATGCTATATTATATATCTTAGATCAGTATTACCAAAGTGGTGGTTCGCGAACCCCCACATTAAACATCGCCACAGGCAACAATCTATAACGCGACGACTCACTACACTGCTGGCGAAACGAGTACATTCTCAAACGAGCCGACAACTTCTACTTCGGCGAACCAAGACTTTTTCCAAATGCGCACGAAAGGACGAGCACAACGTCTGCCGTAATAAAAACGCCGCAGTCCCATATAAGGAAGAGTAGAGTCGAACTGAATCGTATTACGAGTTAAAACCTCGAGTGATTTCAAAAAGATTAATCAGTTAGTAGTTAATGCACAGTGAGTACTTAAATATTATTAGCGTAAACCAGTTTAGTGATTTCTTCTTGTGTAAATAAATCACAATACACTAGCTCACGTGCGCACGTCGAATGTGAAAGTAAATAATTATTTCCCCATAAATATATGAGAAATCGTTAGTTAAAAATATGTAGTTTTGTCAAGTCTGGAAAAAACTGGACTAGCAATCAATTGTTCTTCTACTTCAGTCCCTGATATGGAACTAACACAGGATGGCAGTTGCAATGAGCTACTATCTCGCCAAACTAAAAGCAAAGAAAAAATAGGCAACAAAGTGAGAAAAAAGGAGAAGAAAATATGACAGTGACTATTACAAATTGGTTTTTATTATTCCCGGGGAGGAGTTAGAACCTAAACCGCTTTAGTATTTTAATTAAAAGAAAATTGGAAGGTAATAAAAAGTCTAGTGTTTCTTCTCTAACATATTTAAACGAAGAGATTAAAATGGCTTTCGAGGCGTCATTTCGAATTAGTTATCGAATTACGAGATTTCCACAAACACATAGAGTAATAGAAAATTTGACTGGACCGTGTGCTAAAGGCATCACGAAGTTGTATGCTAAGGAGAAAAAGTGGCAAAAAATTGACCTCGTTCTCTTATCAAACAACACAGTGTCGCGGAGAATTAATGATTTGGAAAAGGATGTGGAATGTGAACTTGAATGTGAAAAAATTGATTTAATTCGCTATGAGCTTGACGAGTCGGCAGATATCGCAAACTGTGGAGTATTTCTATGATATATATATATATATATATATATATATATATATATATATATATATATATATATATATATATATATATATTCCAGATTCTTGAACCATAGATTATATCATTTTATTTTTATTTTGTCTTTTCTTGGGTTTAGGTTCTTTATTTAACAAAAAATCAAAAACAATTTGACGTTTCGCCCTTTATTTAAGGCATCTTCAAAAATTTTTTATTTTTTTTTTATTTATTGATCTTCCTAAAAATAATTTTTTTATAATTTAAAACATTCATACACAAACAAATTTACAATTTTAAAAAACAAACAAACACTTTAAAAAACTATTCAAATTTCTAAAAAGGTATTTAATTTTACATAGTACATACCTTGACATTTTGTTTATTGATTAATAATGAAATGAAATTTTAACATCGTCTATTTAGGTACCTAAGATACATGGAATGCGAGTGTGTTTTATTTTTTATATTTTAACAATGGACCAAAAAAAACGAAAGAATGCATACATTTAATTTAATGTTTAAGAGAACTTCTATAATATATTAAATTTTATAAATTTGCATGCTATTTTTATATATAAGCTTTAAGAAAAGGACCCGAAAAACTTATTTTCTCCTTCTTTAATTTTTATATTACGATTTTCTATTCAACTATTAATGGTTTTAAGCTAAATATTTGCTAGTCTTTTTTCTTCTCTAATTTGACATTAGGCATAATTTTTCTTCCAAATATTAATAGTTTTCAGAAATGGCTAATCTATAAATTAAGATTAGACTCAGCGACGGTAACTGGGCAAATTTCTGGAAATAAGTTTGCCTAGTAACACTGAAAAATTGTTGGACAAGAGAAAGTACAAATGATTGACAATCAGTGGATATTTAGAGGGACAGAGAGGGAAACAAACAGATTCTTTCTCGTTATCGTTGCAGACTAGTGAAAAGGAAGTGTTTTGAGCGGCACTCAAAAATAGATACTTCTGCTTAGCAGTTGAAGACTTCCGACATTTGACTGTGAAACACTAAATTTCGTAGATTCCAGTAGTAGCGCCCATGCTCCAAACATTGAGAAATCCCGGAAATATTGATGTGAAAATGTTCGGCAACTTGATCGGCGCGAGGAATTCTTCCACGCAGACTTAGAACGATGAACATTAATAATAATTTGCTTTAATTTGATATTTTGTCATGTCGCCTAGTTTTTTATCGTTCTGCTGCCAAATAATACCCTCCATATATAAACCATATTATTTTTCCGGCATATATTAAACCACCAATTCCACACTAACTCAACCCTTTCCTAACACCCTTCTAAGGTAAAGATTGTCCCTCCTTCACGTGGTTTCTGTTGAACAATAACATTTTTAATTACTTTATCTACGTCAGTTCAGGTAAGTTTAGGTTAGTTTCAGTTTTAATTACTTCCGTTTTCTGAAGTAACTGAAGCTAACCTAAAATTTTAATTGGATAGGGTTAATTTTACATTTATTTTTAGAATTAAAAAATTAAAACTTTTCGTAGACTAAGATGGACAAATTTTATAAATTTTTCGGTATTTTTTTCAAGAAATAAAAATGACCTTAAAGTGAACAATGTTTTTTTTTTGGGTTTCCTGAAAAACTGTGGAAAACCAAGATCAAAATATTGTTTTACAGCATCAAAATACGGGGTATGTAAAATAGTTTTCAAAAAAAGTCTAATTTTACTTAATCGAAATAATTATCAATTATTTTTATACCGTTTAATGCAGAAATGATAGACTGAGGGCAGAGTGTAAATTCCATAATCAAAATAGCCATTGGATGTCTCAGTTTTGTTTACTAAATCGGTAAGTTAGCAAAAAGATAGTGAAATTGAAATAGCTGTTTGACCTGTTTGAATTTTCTATTAATCTCTCCTTAAAATTAGAAATCAAGCCCAAAATATTATTTTCGAGCTATATGTATACATACAGGTCTGAAAAATCTAGAACAGAAATTCGACGTTTCTTAAGTATGATAAAGAAAATACTATATTATCTATCAAATCAGAATGAAACAGAAGATAAGTATCGTAAGCATCGACATACGTGTAAATTACCAGTTGGGCCCTCGGATGAGGGGTAATACAATGCTGGCGCGGTGAGAGCGGTCGGGAGCATACGCAACGCCTTAGCACAACAAGAGGATTCCAAGTTATTTGCTTTCATTCAGGCCGTCGAAGTGTAAGTACCGAATATTCGTATTTCCGTGTTTCGAGTCAAATTTTTTTATTTAAAATGGTAGTTTATTCCACGGAACAAAAAGTCCAGATTATTAAGTGCTATTAATCTGGTAAAAATATACATGAGATAATCGGCAGATTTGCATTTACATACGAAAATCATCTTATTCCTTCAAAATCTAGAATTTCAGAAATTTAAAAAAATTTGAGACAACCGGTTGTCTAAAAATTTGTAAAAAATGCACTGATAACAATGAGGAGCAACGGGCTCCTCAAATTACTAAAGAACGAGCAAATCGGGAGACTGACCTATGTAGTTTGGCGGAAATTAATTTTCCTTGCAATAGTACCGCAATTGCAGAAGAACTTGATATGAACGCTCGAACGGTTCGAAATATTTTAAAGCGTAACAAATATCGCTGTTACAAATTGCGAACAACTCAAGAAATTTTTCCGGAAGACCAGGAAAAACGTACGGTGTTTTGTGAGGACATGATGAAAAGGGCTAATAGGGACGACAGATTCATCAGCAACATTTTGTTTACGGATGAATCTTCATTCTCCTTGGACGGCCGTCATAATCCTTCTATTGCCGTAGGATACTCTAGAGAGAATCAACATCTCAATATTCCTCAGAGAACACAATACCCGCAAAAGGTTACTGTATGGGCTGGTATGTTAGGGGATTTTATCATTGGACCCTTTTATATTAATGGGAACCTAACTGCCAATAAATACTTGGACCTTTTGCGAAATCACGTCATTCCAGCTGTTCGAGCATTGAATATTAATTTTGAGGAAATTTGGTTTCAGCAGGATGGTTGCCCTGCTCATAATGCGAGAGAAGTGCAACAGTTTTTGCAAACTATATTTCCTGACCGCCTCATAAGCACAAGGGGAACCATTCAAATACTACCCAGGTCTCCCGATTTGGCCCCAAACGATTTTTTTCTTTGCAGTCATGTTTCCCAAAAAATTTATCGGCACATATATGATCGTGCTATGAATTTGGATGAATTGAGACAAAAAATTAATGAAGTTATTATAAATATAACACCTGAAGCTTTGGCAAATTCGGGAACCGGATTTTACAATAGATTGGGTTATTGTCTCGCTCAAAGTGGAGGCCTGTTTGAACACCTCTTGTAGAATTTTAGATGTTTTTATTTACTTAAATAGAATTTAATTATTTGTTTATTTATTTATAACTACTGAATATGTTACTTTTATTTTTTACCCGAATCAAAGTTTATTTTTGAGAATGATTTTTTTAATGTGGTTTATTAACTTATTTACTTAGAACCTACCATTGTTTTTATTAGAATCAATGTTTATTTTGTAATAGAAATACGCCCAACGGCCAGCAAAAAGTAATTTTTTTGTATTTCGACTATTTGATGCATTTAAAACAATAAATGTATCAAATAGTCATTAAATATTCCAAATTCCGTCGATTACGTTATAAGTTTAGACCAAAGCAATACACCCTCCCATTCGTTTCCAGCTACTGATGGTTGGCTGTTCGTTTTTCGTGTCGCACGGAAATTAGAGGGGGTTATATGTCGTGTAGGCGTTCCCCGACAACGTCTGTCCCGAACTAACCCGAAAGGCTTAGTGGGTCACAAATAAGAAAACGTGGCCAAAATAAAAAAAATTCTAGTTAAGAAATTTAAACTAGAAGTTTGGCTATAGTACTGTTTCTATTAAATCTCAGTAATATGAGCAGCCAAACTTCTTCAGGAGGTAGGCACTTAATTAAAAATAGCTATTTATTTATTTTTTTTAACTTTTATATGAAAACTTAAGCAAATTATCCTAAAATGCAATGACAATTCAAGTATAGGTTACGACTTCTACACAATTCCACAGAATATCCAGTTTTTCCCGAACTTGCTTAATGCCAATGAAGGTACCGCTCTTCTATTTGACATTGAATTGTCAAGAGACAAATATGGTGTGTAAAATACAAAAAAAAGCATGGTATTCAATTACAATTATCGAAGCTCTACTAAATCAAAAGCCGAGGATAAATTCCAAGGCTTACTGGATCACACAGTAGATCGAATTATATTGCTTCAATTAGACGCCCTTGAACAAATCGATAAATTAGATTTGTAAATATGAGTTTCATTTGCAAATGGGGCTTCGATGGAACGTCAGATCAGAGCCAGTATAAAATGAAATTTACTTATCCGATTATTTCTGATACAAACTTATTCCTCACCTCTCTTGTTCCACTTCAATTAGCAAGTGTTAACACGGAAACTCAACAGTTTTTAAAGAAAAAAGAAAATTATAAACTAAACAACTTGCACCATATAAAAGACTTCCCTTTGCCACCCCACCTTCAGTACAGTACAACTTATCTTTGACGATGATAGACGGCTAGGTGAATGCTGTGGCTGGAACGAAATCGGTCTAACGTTGTTACCTCTGCCAAACAACATCTCAGTTCAACAACATTGATAATGTGTTCCAGTAAATACAGAGTATTTCAAGCTACGACTGTTAACTCTACACGCATGTATTCGATTCTTCGAGTGCTGCTTGTATTTGTCGTATCAACGTAACACACAGAAGTGGCAAGCCCGTAAGCAGAAAGACAAAGAGGTAAAAGCACAGAAAGGCTACCATCCAATAGGTCTTTAAGGAGAGAGATTAGGACTTCTCGTTAACATGCCAAAGAAAGGGTTAGGAAGCACTAAAGATGACAACACGGCTCGACGTTTCTTCGAGAACAGTGATGAGTCAGCTATTATAACAAGAGTAAAGCGAAAACTGATCCTCCGGTTTCCCGTCATTTTGTAAACTATTGGAAGCGGACATTAAACTGCAATAGAGAAGATAAGGGAATACACACTTCAAACAACAATATTGTTCTTCAAAGAATATTATTGGTACAACATGCCAACAGGAATCTACAAATTACTTACTTCATTGGCCTGACATCATAGCATTTGTAATATTACCGATAGCTAAACAGTCGAAAGATGCACAAAAATCAACGGACAAGTTGATAAGAAACTATCACCTAGACTTTGCCCGAAAATCTTCTCGAGAAAAAAATATGGAGGATCTGTTCCAAAACTTTTGGCGTCGACGGATCCTTACACTGTTTTTTGACGTCGTAATGATTCGGATAATAATTCGTACGTATTTGGACATGAGAAAAGAGTTGTTAATAAAAAAAGGCAATGATTAAAATGTTTTTTTTATTACAATCGTATTATTTATTCATTTATGTTATTCAATAAATATTATATTACTTACAAATTATTTGCATTGGTATTTGTTAAGAAGTCCTAAGCATACAGGAAAAAGTACTTTCGCATTTTTAAAGATTATCGATATCCATGTATTTATTATTATAGTATTATATTTAAAATGTACCTTAAAGTCAAGCGCAATATTTTATTCATGGAAATACAATTATTCTTTTTATTTTATTTTTAAAGCGTTGAACCACATTAGACGTTTTTCGAATTTATTTTCATGATTTTAAAGTTTCATTCTGCTATTGTTGGAACCGATTTTTATTTTTAATATCAAATCCGTGCTTTCGACCCACTGTGTTTTGACGACCCGAAACCAGTGAAAAGTCCTTGCCCGATGCCATTTTTGCTGGAAACGAGGAAGCAAGCTACGATACAACAGTATGCTTTATTTCACTTCTTCAACATGGCCAAACGGGTTGTCCGTCGCTTTTTGTTACGTTCCCTTTTTTTAAGAGGTTCTGTTCTCGATATATATGTATATATATATATATATATATATATATATATATATATATATATATATATATATATATATATATATATATATACATATATTTATACATATACATATATATATATATATATATATATATATATATATATATATATATATATCCAACAGAGCTTGTTACTAAAGAACATGGTTGGGAGCTTGTTGAAGATAGGACGTATACATTTAAATGGTGCGAAGGTCCTCAAAGGACAGAGTCGGTTCGAGATGAAGTATTCGAGAAAGAAACAGACGATGAGATGGAAGATGAAATTAATGAAAGTAAAAGTGATAAAAATGAGGGTGATAGCGATGACGATGAATGTTCAAGCGAAATCGATTTTAATAATTCATTTATGTATTTGGTGCAAATATATCTAGCTTCTGTAGTTGTAATGCTATATTAATATTTAAATCTACTCTAAAACAATGAAAACATTTTATTATCATTGATTTTTAATAAAATCGTTTGCTGATTATTTGATTACTATCCCACCTTTATTACTCATATAAACTTCAAAACGCTTTTTTTCAATTTGTTTATGAATAAATATGCGAATTATTGAATGCCTGAATTTAAAGGAATAGGAAGTTATTTAGATTGAAAAACGTTGGCATCGGCCCTCTTAAAATAAATAGTAACCTGTTAATTAAAAATGTATTTTGCTCTATTTAATTTTAAATGATCGTTTTATTAGACCATCCTTATTTTAGATAATCGAATATAAAAAGTAGGATTTTTAATCCAATCTGATAAAGTAATGCACCAAAAATAACGATTTTTATAATTTTTTTAAAACACAACGTGATAAAACCAAAAAAAAAATTGATGTCAAAATTGAGGCAGTGGTTTGAAAAATAAGCGCATTTTTCAATTTGAAAAAATGAACAAAAAAATCGACAAATATGTCATTAAATCGATTTTTATCGATAAATTGTTTATAGATTCTGCATAAGTATGTAAAAGCAAAAAAAATGAGACCTTATAAGTCAAAATCGATCGAATGGTTATCGAAACACGAGAGTTCACATACTCAAGGTATGTGGCCCGTTTAACGACCCTCTGCATCCATCTAGCTCTCCACCCTTTTTGGATTTAGACTATTTAGGGATCTAATATTACATAGTAGAAATGGTGAACGTATTACTGATGGTGATTTTTTGCCTAAATTTTCGCCCCCTTTACCCCTGTCCGCCACCCCCTTTGTATTCACTCAGGTGCCCGCCCCTTGACATTTCCTTTAGTTATGTCAAGACCTTTGACTGACTTTCACTCCTTATAGCTACACCCTCTATCCACTAGGGTATCCGTCTGCGTGGGAACGTAACAACCATATTATAACGGAAAAATGCCATATTACGGATGTCGGTGAAATTTTGGCTCCATTCCTTAGACTATCACCACACTCACATGGAACTTTCTAACGACATTCTTTCTTATCAGTTCTGTTAGTTTTGGTTTCTATTAAATGAACTCCGAGTGTATTTCCCAATTTGAAAGTTGTTTTTATATTGTATTTATAATTAATTCGTCGTATTTTCTCTTAAATTTCCTTAATATAGTTGATTGTGAAGAAGGAATGTGTTTCTTGTTGTTCAATGGTTTTTATCCTCAGTTTCGTTATAATATTGTCTATTAATTTTAGAGGTTAATTATTCTGTGGTAAATCTGATTTAATATGTATTATCTCTTTTTAGGTGAATTTGCCTTAAATGTGATTGTCGGATTTGCACTGTCTTTATTTTTGTTTATTTTTACAACGTTTCGATTAGGTTGTATCTCTAATCATTATCAAGTATAAGCTGAATGTCTTAGGGTTACGAGTTTATATAGGGAATGCGTCTATTGAAACGCAATATTTCGCTTCACTGTACACACCTCAATGATTTGATGTTACAAAGTAGTGGTTGCCAAAGATTAGGCATCTCAACATTGAGTTTACTGAAGATTTCACTATTATTTTTAATGTAACCTGCATGTTGGCTTCCATATATATTGCCGCAGCTTCAGACCATTTTATATGGTGTCGTTTATACCAAGCGTATCCTGCAATACCTAATGTCGACGATTCCTCTTTTTGTTTTATGTTTCTTAGTTCTAACTTCTAATGGCCGCTTGGTTTCTCCAATATACATTTCACCACACTCATATGGAACTCTGTAAACACATTTTTTTTTATCGGTGGTTTTTGGTTTTGTTTTGTTAAATGAACTCTAAGTATATTTACCAATTTAAGGGCTATTTTTATATTATAATTGCTGGCAATTCGTCTTATTTTCTCCGAGGTTCCCTTAATATACGAAATTGTGAAGAAGGAATGTGTTTCTTTATGTCCAGTGATCGTTGTTCTAAAGTTATTTATAACAACGTCAATTAATTTTAAAGGATAACCATTCTATTGTAAATCAGATTTAATGTTTGCTTCCTCTTTTTCCAATGAATCGCCACTGTTGCATATAGATATAGCGCGATATAGAGGTTGCGTATAATTCCCCGATTTGTTACAACAGAATGGTGAGAACTATGGTTAAGATATTGTCCAGTATGTGTTGGCTTCCTGTATACTGAAGTTTTAATAGTTTCGTTTGAACGGTTCACCATGACATCTACGAAAGGCACTTGATCATTCCACCACATATTTCAATTTTTTTTTAATATGATGTATACCAGGTAAGAACCTTCAAATTACTATCCAAGAAAGTGTTGTGAATTACTCACAGCTGCAGGCACGGACTAGCTGTGACACTAGTCACACTACGCCCCGTATGATAAGAAGTTTGTACAACGTTTTTTACATACCTTTAACTATTGATTAAAAATTAAGTACTCTTCATTCATGTCGCTAATCCTAACCATTTTCGAAAAAACGCCATTTTATTTACACTGTTAGTCCCCTAACTTCACAAGAGGAGTTTTCCCCTGTCACCATAGTTTCAATAAAAAGTTAAACTAACTGCTTAGTTAAAAACTTCGTAACATGGGCTCCAAGAAGTCTGACACACGCGGGCACTACGAATTGAGGACTACTGTAACCATCATATTAATTCAGCATTGTTCCTGATTAGATCACAATGAAAAGCGATTCTACATAGAAGTTCCTCCCTACTATGGACCGGAGTGAAATACACCAAGGTTTTAAGGTTTATTCTCTAATTATGAAAAAATAATTACCATCTTTTCCTTATCTTTTTTTTTAATTTTTTTAAGAAAATATTGATACGAAATGGGTTTTTTAACGGATATGCAGGATTTGAAAATAATTTTATATAATAATATTTTTCTGTCGTAATGGTGAACGAAGCATATATTTTCTTATCTCATTAATTTTTTCGAGAAAATGATGAAAATGTTTTTTCAAATAAAATAAGTGAACAAGGTCATTGCTGGAGGTGAATAAAAAAAATATACCAACAAAAGAAATTCACATTTGTCTAGCCTATTTCGTAATATTTTGCTTCTGTTAACATATTAATGAATTTTTTATTTGACGATTTCAAAGTGAGGATTTCCATGACAACATGATTCATGACAATGTCATAAAATGAGTACGGACATAACTAATCTGAATTTACTTCCAAAACCAGTATTAATAATGAACAACGCTTTTTAACGTCATGTCCTCAATCTTCAGACATACAAAATTATAATCAGATTGGCTGCAGAACAAAAAAAAAACATTTGAGCTGGTTGGAAACATCGGTTAAATATAAGGTAGATGAAGTTATGCAAGAATATGGACATTGTGCAAATTAGCAACTGGAAAAAAGTCGTTGGCAATTTGGAAAAATAATTCAAACAGAGCTTAGAAATTATAGAGCCAATAGCCGATTCTGGCTAAAATATAAATCTTGTACTGAAATATTTTATGTATATAACAAAATAATAATGCATTATAATTATTGTAAGTTATATATGTAAGTTGTAAAATATTCCAACTTCATTTTGAGTATGTATGTTTTTATTTATGTAAGTAATGGAATAGATGGAGAAATTGTACCATTTCTTGACATATTGATGAATGTACTTTTTCATATGATAGAATAAACTATTCTATGGTTTGGAGCGAATTTTCAGATTTTTTTTAAGAATTGATTGCTTAAAAGTTCAGTTTATCTTTTGGTAATCTTTTGGAAAGTGCTAAAAATATATCATACTACATGTTTTGGAAATTTAATGTTATACGAAAACACTATAAATCCAAAAACGTTGTAAAGCAACACTATTTTTTACCCTATAGAGAAAAAGGAAAATAAAACAAATAAAATATGTACACATTCCATTATATTAAATAAAAACACAAAAACAAATAAAATAAATCACTTAAAACGCTATAAATCCGTTTAAATCGCACGTAACTTACAAAGCAAAAATAAACACAAAAATGGCGTTAAGCCGATACTGTGCTGTTTACAGATGGCACTACGAAACAACCGATCGATAACAGGAAGTCGCTTATGCGCATGCCCTTATCTGGTCAGCATCCAAAAATATGACTGCCGCCCGATGTGCAGAAACGCATTTTTTCGCCCATGGTTTGCCATTTTTTGGCTTTAGCAGCCGACAAGAGTAGGGATCCATAGTAGAGGTCAGTGGTAATACACGACACTTTCTTGGATAGTAATTTGAAGGGTCTTACCTGGTATACATCATACTAAAAACAAATCGAAATATACGTATTGGGTTAATAATTATGTGTAAAAACTTGATTCCATTGCAGCTTTTTGGGAGCCCATATCTCCGAAGAGGACGCCTATACGAAAAAAGTTTATATGAACTTGTGGTATTCCTTTCATGTGTTTTTTTCATATTCGGGAGATTTCCCACATTTTTCCGAACGCCCTGTATACGTTGGCTATGACTAGAGACCACAGGCACTTTAGCCTCTTAAGCGTAAAAATAAACAAATATAAAGATAATGCATGACCGATAACCACATTTTAGTCAATAAAAACTTTATTGTAATAATCCTGTTAATATTTTTTAAAAATTGTGCATTCACCAGATGTCAAGAAAATTTTTTAAATATCTAATTTATATGTTTAAAACTTTTACTTAGTTTTTAATTTTACTTTATTATATTGCCATCGAAACTGTATATGTGTACAAAATTTGAGATCGATCAGACTACCTGATTCCATGAACTATGTTAATTCATAGTGCATGAAAAGAACAGAACTTTGGTAAAATTTTGCCTCAAAAATAATAAATAACAAAATATATTACTTTACGATT
Source organism: Diaprepes abbreviatus (assembly GCA_034092305.1). Classification (NCBI taxonomy): domain Eukaryota; kingdom Metazoa; phylum Arthropoda; class Insecta; order Coleoptera; family Curculionidae; genus Diaprepes; species Diaprepes abbreviatus. The sequence continues at coordinate 13,552,768 of JASJET010000110.1, read as the reverse complement.
TTTTTTTTTTATTTAATGTTTAAAACCATACAAAAATTAAATAATAGGAACCGGCGAAAATTTTTACTGAAACTGAAAAAAAACTACATATATAAAAATTAACATAAGAATTAACAATTAAGATATTTTAAGTCAATTTTGACTACTCAAATGAATAAAATATCAGCAGGAAACGTACTGGATTGTGAAACACTCTCGCGTAAAGTCCAGAACTTCGCTAAGGACAGCTAGTTGTTAAGATTAGTAGAATAGATTGACATTAAAACATTTTTAACCTAATTTTGACTATATTTTTATCATTCTAAATATATTTTGTAATAAAATGAAAAGGAGGTCTCATGGCAGTTTTTAGAGCATATCTAAAGAGTGTTTTAGTATTTTTAAGAAATGATAAATGGTGTTTCTTTTCTGACAGGGAATTAACTTAAAAAGTTTAAACGCAATAATTTCTAAGTTTTACCATTATACAGGGTGCCCCGGAAAATGTGGGAAATCTCCCGGATATGAAAAAAACACGTGAAAGGAATACTACAAGTTCATACAAACTTTTTTGGTATAGGCCTCCTCTTCGGAGATATGGGCATCAAAAAGAGCTAAAGTTTTTACACATAATTATTGAATCACCAGGTATATTTCATTTTTTTTTTAATATGATGTATATCAGGTAAGATTCTTCAAATTACTATTAAAGAAAGTGTTATGAATTAGTCTCAGCTGCAGAGACGGACTAGCTGTGATACTCATGACCCCATATGATAAGAACTTTGGATAACGTTTTTTACATACCTATTGACTAAAAATTAAGTACTCTTCATTCATGTCGCTAATCCTAACCGTTTTCGAAAAAACGTCATTTTATTTACATTTTTAGGCCCCTAACTTCTGTCAGGATGAATATGAAAAAGAGGAATTGTCCCGTGTCACCATATCTTCAATAAAAAGTTAAACTATCTGCTTAGTTAAAAACTTTGTAAGAAGGCACGACGAATTGAGGACTGCTCTACCCATGACATTAACTCAGTATTGTTCATTATTTGATCACAATGAAATGTGATTCACCGTAGAAATTCCTCCCTACTATCGACCAAGGTTTCGAGGTGTCCCACAGATAAAAATCCAACGATGTTAAGTCGGGAGATCGAGAAGGCCAGACAATAGGTCCTCCTCTACCTATCCAACGGTTTGGATAGACGTTATTCAGGTGCTCCCGCACAGCAACGCTGAAATGAGATGGTGCCTCATCGCATGTAATACATATTTCAACAGGATTCAAGTGGCAAGTGCAGGATATTTATTTCTTTCATACGTAACAACGTTTGCAACAATAATACTTTGTTTTTGATGCCAATAAATTAAAACGTACATTTTTTGCGAACCTAGGTCGAACGGCAATTCACCTAATTAAACTTTTTTAACTAAAGAGGTAAACTCTAATTTAGGATCGAATTCTTTTTATCATAAAGTTGAAGGTAAAACATTTGATAGAAACAAAGATATAATCTTTTATCGAAATACACCAAATACAGGATGTAAATAAAATGACGTTTTTTGCGAGTATTACGGTATGTAAAAAACGTTATCCAAAGTTCTTATCATACAAAGCGTAAAAAAATGAGGTCCTGAGTGCTGTGAGTAAATCCCAACACTTTCTTGGAGAGTAATTTGAAGGATCTTACCTGGTATACGTCATGTTAAAAGAAATTGAAATATACCTGGTGATTCAATAATTATGAGTAAAAAGCAGCTCTTTAGGAGGCCTATACGAAAAAAGTTTATATGAACTTACACGTGTCTTTTTTTTCAAATCCGGGATATTGCCCATATTTTCCCAGACACCCTGTATAGGTGTATCCAAAATTTCCCTCTGGTGCTCAGCCTCTGAAGACTGATAAATTAGAAATAAATGTTAAATAAACAAGGATATATTAATGATAATTGAGTAAAATATATATGGGTGTCTTGCTAAAATCTGTTAATATTATTTTCACTATTTGCCAAGTAAAGAAAAAAAAAACTTTTTGCAACCTTGAATCTGTTTTTAGATTACTACTACATCGAAAAAAAAAACAAATATTTTGCTTTTAAAAATTATTTCGTAAAAGTTTTAGATTTTATTATTTTGGTAATTTTGTTTTAAGCTAAATTGATTATACATTTATTGCTCTTATTGGCCAAACCAGCTATTTCATAAAATGTTAGTGAGTTCAACAATCCGCATTTCAAGATATTAATATGAACATTTTTACAGTTGTAGGATTGGAACTAAATTACATCTTGATAAATAGAATTGAATTTTACTTCATGTTTTATCGTAAATACAAGTGACTGATTTTTTTATTGCAATCTTGATCATCATAACTTCTGTGTTTAAACTTGCGCATATGCGCCTGTTCAAGGTATCGCAGCTAATTTTAAAAAGGGCATTTTTTGTTTAAAAGTCTATATTTGCGAAAAAAAATTTTAATCCGCATATAGGCAAAATCGGGTAAGCAGTTTCCAAGATTGTCAACATTCTTTATAGATTATGAAGACGTCTCAGCAATAGTACTAGCTAGAGACCTCGAGTTTGACCCAAATATTGGGATATATGTAGTTTTTTTTATTCTTATATTGCCAAATTCTACATACTTGGCAACATTTTTTTAAAGAGGTGTTAATTTTTTTTAATATTAAGAATCAGAAATACCAAAATCAAAATATTTCTTCGTTTGCATATCTGTCTCACAGTGGAACTACAATAATCAGTAGGTTCACTCGGTTACGCTTACAACAGTTCAGTGTTGTAGCAAAATCCGCAGCGATAGGTTTAAGCTTTAAATGGTGACAATATTACCTATTTTTTTATGTTTGAGAGCTTTGCATTTTCAGTTAAGAAAGAAAGAAGCTACAGTTATTGCATATCCATTAAAACTTATTTAAACACAATTTCTCATGAAAGTAAAGTATTTATTTAATCATACAAAACAAATGAAATCTAAGACAAGAAGTTCGATATCACACAGAAACTTTATTGTTTTATTCTTCATTGACATGCCTCCCTTTAAAGTTACTTTACTTATGATTATTTACACATTTCGATTATTGAACCTCAGGTTTAAAAACAAAAGCTAAATAAAATTTTTATAAAAAAAATTGAACCGACTTCTAAAAGTGCGCTAAAAAGTGAAAAATAACTAGAAATTTTTATATGAAATTGAAATTTTTTAAGTCGACGCTAAACTAATACCTGACAAAATGTGATTTGCATCAACAGATTAAAAATACTTTATTTGTAATTGCTTTCTTACCATAATTTGTAAATATTAGTAGTTATTTATTTCATTTACAAATAATTTGGCGCTGACTTCAAAAATTTCAATTTCATATAAAAATTTCTAGTTATTTTTCACTTTTTAGCGCACTTTTAGAAGTGGGTTCAATTTTTTTATAAAAATTTTATTTTTCGGTTTTTAGTTTTGAATTCATTATGACATTCATAATTATTTGAACTACGTGCTAATCGAGAGTATACCTCGCAATGACTCCAAGGTGGCAAAAAAGTACTCATTTTATCCATAATTGTAAATCACTCTAAAATGAACCACTAAAAATTCTTTGATTCTTAGAATTCTCCAAATACCAATGAAATTGTGTCATACAAATATTTAGTCTGTCATAGTAAATCCACTTTCTTATATTTCAAATTAATTTTAGATTGGTAATATAGGCCCCAAAACCTTCCAATATCGATATTTAAAGAATCTGAGACGTAAATTTCTTAGCCCGATATATTTTGTATTGCATATTGAGTTTGTATACGCCCCAAGAACCCCGCAATATCAATTTTAGATAAAACCGGAAAATGTAAAATTTTTAGTCCCTCATATTGTATCTTATCAATCTAATAGTTGTAAAAAATTAACTTCATATTCGTAATACACAACCTCCCAACCCCCTAATACAAAATCTGAAAAAATCCAAATACGGTAAAATTTTCAACCCACTATATTGGATCCGACATATTGAATTTCAAAAAAATAATTTTAACGTCTTAATCTAATCTAAATCTAAACCCTTCAAAGCCCCCTAGTACCAATTTGAGATGAAATCAAGAAATTTAAAATTTCTCAACGGTCATATTGTATCTGACATGTTAGATTTTCTTAAAGTTTTATATTCGCTATTTACATCTTCAAAAACGATTCAGTTCTACATTTGAACAAAATCGAAAAATGTAAAATTTTTAGTCAGCTATATTGCGTTCGCTATATTGAATCCAGAAAAAATACTTTTAAATTCATAATTTACACCCTGAAGAACCCTCTATATCAGTTTTGGGCAAAGTCTAAAAATGTAAAATTTTTAGGACACCATCATATTGAATCCGCCAGATTGAGTTTTTCAAAAAATATTTTTATTTCGTGATTAACGCTAATAAAAATCCCCCAATACTGACTTTAGACAAAATCGAGAGAAGTAGAATCTTTAATCTTCCATCTTAGATCCGCCATATTTTTTTTTAATTCGTAATATGCTATCATATCAATTTTGAAAAAAATTGGACAAAAATAAATCTTTATCCACCATATTGGATACGCCATATTGAATTTTTTAAAAATAATTTTAGATTCGTCATGTGTGACCCCGAAAACTCTCTCGTACCAATTTTGGTGAAAATCGGACAAAATTTTTTTTTTTTTATCCGCCATATTGAATTTTTTAAAAATAATTTCCGATTCCTTATGTGAGGCCCCGAAAACTCCCCCATACCAATTTTGGAGAAAATCGAACAAAATTGATTTTTTCGTCCGCCATATTGGATCCACCATACTGAATTTCTTTAAAATTATTTCAGATTCGTCATGTGCGACCTCGAAAACTCCCCCGTACCAATTTTCGAGAAAATCGGAAAAAATCGATTTTTTGAATTCTATATGTGCAACCTCGAAAATCGGACAAAATTAAATATTTTTGTCCTCCATATTGGATCCGCCATTTTGAATTTTTTTAAAATAATTTCAAATTCGTTGGGTACAATCCCGAAAATTCTTCCATACCAATTTTGGAGAAAATTGGACAAAATTAATTTTTTTGGCCGCCATATTGTAAGCGCCATCTTGGATTTTACTGCACCAATTTCATCTAAAAAAATGTTGGACTACCGCAGCAACTTCCTGAATATAACGTAAAAAATTTCATTCAAATCGGTGCAGCCGTTCCGGAGTAATCGGTATACATCATAAAAAAAAATATATAGTCGACGAATTGAGAACCTCCTTCTTTTAGTCGGATAAAAATCAAAGTAATTTTCAAAAATGTCCACAGTGAGAGTAGGATAATTTTTATGATTTTAGCAAAAAATGGATAATCATATCAATAAAAAAGCGAAAATGACAAATAGAGTCTAACCTCTAAGATTTATACATAGATTATGAAAAATGAATAATTTTTGCGTATTATAGAAGAGCTAAATAATTAATTACCGGACCTACTAAATATATATTGTTGTTAAGATAAATATGTCAATATTATTCAACAAAACTAAACAAAGAACGCACTCTTATGATATAAAAGTAATTCTCGTTGAAATTCATTCATCAGAGAACCGGTCAAGGTCACAAAAACTTTGCGATTTTATGAAAAACTTTTTGAAATAACGTACTCGTTATTGTGGCTATACTCTGCCTGTGCCTTTAAGTCAGCTTAGCGGCTGAAATAAAAAATGTAAAATTTGTCAGGTATTTGGTCCGAAATATTTGTAACCATATCAATTTTTTGTTAATTGAAAGAATTTTTTGTAATTTTCGATATATATCTACAGTTTTTAACAAAAAAAATCCTATATCGAAATAAAAAAGAACAAGAAGTCACGGAAACAAAATTTCGAATTTTTTATTTAAGTCAATAAATATTCTAACACTAAATTTGGATGTCCTAAAGACTCACAAGCAAGGATACGCAGTGATTATTTTTTTGAAAAAGCAAAAGCAGATGTCTAAGTATTTCTAAAAACCCGTAGGGAGAAGGAAAACAGTCAAAATATTATTAGTACTAAAGTCCTAAAAATAAATATCAAAGAGGTGTTTCAGTTATTAAATTATCAAAATTTTCTGATTAAGGACCCCGCACCAATCAAATAAAAATTGGATCCCGGTCAAATTCGTTGAAAATTCAGTATGTTGTAGGTCTAGATGTTCTGATCAAAAGTTCCTATAGGCACAAAGTCCAAAAGTTATTAGTTTTTGAGATACAGAGGGATGTGTTGCGCCCGCTCGACCATTTACATAGGCAAGGAAATGTTAAGGGATGAAAATAGATTGCCAGAATTTGGTCTCTTGAGACTTCGTGCTGTTTTACGGTTTCGTAATGCTACTAAATATCAGCTTTGGATAGCCCATGTATCAACTGATGAAGAAATTGAACAAATAGAGTTTGAAGAACGGAAAATTGGAAATCATATCCTGGGTTATTATTGTTCATGCAAATCTGGTGCTCGTTCTGTTCGTACATGTGCACATGTTGCTAGCGTTATAAGGTTTTTAGGATATGCGCAACATAAAGGACACTTCAAATATCCATCTGAAAGAGTACTAGAAACTGCTAAAAAAATAGTTTAAAAATGGACTTTTGCATACAAAAAATTATCCAACCTACAAGCCTTACCTTGACCATAGACCTCACATAAGGTTCAAATATTACGAAAATCTAAAAATATCTCAGAAAAAAACGTTTTTATCTTTTAAATCTACTTCTTAAAAAAAGGTTTTTCCATAAAAAATTACATCTTGACAATGTTTGACCTTGACCGTTGATCTAAAGGTCATAGTCAAGATTACAATTGGTGATCTCCTTCATTATCCTAAACCTATCGAAAGATAGAGAAAATTGACCCTTACGCCTTGCCTATGTAAATGGTGGATTGGACGCAACTCATTTCTCTGTATCCCAAAAACTATTAACTTTTGGACTTTGTGCCCACAGGAATTTTTTATCAAGACATTTAAACCTACAACATACTGAATTTTCAACGAATTTGACCGGGATCAAATTTCCATTTGATTGGTGCGGGGTCCTGCTTATAATATTTAAATATAATTAGATTTACGACAGTTCTCAGTTACCTGCGGCACTGGAGCAGGTACGTTGGAAGTTTAGGTAACAATTTTATTACTCTCTCTAGTTCTTGAATAGAATATAAGAATGTGTATACTTGCGATCGCCCCTCCCCTTTCCAAGAGCTTTGAGTTCAGGAAAATACAACCGAATCTGCCTTTTATATTAGGAACGTGTATGCTGCTGACACTCCCCCCCCCCTTCGTTGTTTTTCTTGTGATAGCCCTCTCCCCAAGAGCTTTGAATTCAGGAAAACAGACCCGATTCTGTCTCTTATACTAAGAATGTGTATACTGCTCGCATCCTCCCTTCCTGTCGGCAACTTATTTTTTCTTGTGATTGCCCCCCCCCCCTCTTCAAGAGCTTCAAATTTAGAAAAATAGATCCGACCCTGCCTTTTACACTAGAAATGGGAATGTTGCTGCTGGTGCCTCCCCCCCCCCCCCGTCTACAACTTGCTGTCCCTTGTCATACTGTAAATTTGTGATATCACCGCCCCGCCCCCCAAAGAGAGAGGCTGAATCCGCCCCTGTTTGCGCTAGTGGCGTTTGTCGTTTGTTTATATACTGTCGTATTAACGGATGATGAGTGTTTTTTTTTAAATTTTAATTTTGAATTTACCGAATTTTAAGTAATTTTTTCCAAGGTTCTCTTTCAACTGTCCTTTGCAATTATTCGGTATTTTTGTACTCATCTCCGAGAATATAGACCTATTTACGCATTTACCAGTTTTATCGCGCAAGTCATCCCTCTGTATCTCAGGAACTATTAACTTTTGGATTTTGTGCCCATGGGAACTTTTGATCAGGACATCTAGACCTATAACATATTGAATTTTTAACGAATTTGACCGGGATCCAGTTTCCATTTTGATTGGGGCGGGGTCCTAATTATAAAACCATAGGAATTATTGTTCAGGCTGATATTGTAAAACATAATCAATGATGGCATAGGTAAACAATTCGTAAGTCACCCAGTATAGTTTAAAATAGTCAAATTTACAATTATTAATATTAACGAATGAATAAATTGACCAGATTTATTTTCTTATATACTATCTTGAAATTTAAAATCCAAATTAGTGTTTATCTTATCATTATAATATGCGCATAAGCTAATGATATTTTGGCAATATTACGTTTTGTAAACTAATTTTGGTTTTATTATAACTTAACTAGGTTGTGCTATAATATGTAAAGAAAAATATATAAAGAAAAAATAAGAAGTACTGTTTTAGAATAGGTTCAAAATTTCTTAAAAAAGGTTAAAATTCATAATATTCAATTGAAATAATTAGATTTTTCAAATGAAAATAGGCAAGGACAACTGGTTTTTAACATACAACAGACTAGAGGTCCTAGAAATTTAAGTATTTAATTTAAAAACTTACAAAGTCTAGTTCTTTCCAAAACACCTCTTCCAATTCCTCCTTTTCGTCTCGGATTTGAAGGCCCTGCACCCTCAGTCGAATTTCCTCTTTCAGTAGATTCAATACCACTTACCAACGACGAAATGGTTTCAATAGGTTCTTCGGTTGGTAAAAGACCTTCAGTTTCCTGATCTTCCCATGGTGCCCTTGGAGGATCCCGGGAAGTTCCAGGTATGTCACGCCAGGAGCTTCCCCCTTTCGATTTTGATTTCTTGGTGCTTCCACGATTACCGCCCATTTTTTAAACAAAAATGTAATTTAAATGGTAGGAGTCCTTTTCGGACACAACGGTTACAATAAAAAAAAAACACGGAACACGAAAAAAAAACACGGAACACGAAAAAATTATAGACGATCACTCAAGTCGACGGACTTCTTTCTGTATAGGAAAATGGGGTTATCCTGTAAGTTTCGTTTTTCGTTTGTACGAACACGTTTCCTGTTTTTTTTTTTAGTTCATTTAAAGCAGCGCCGCACGACGCTGTACGCTAGTAATCAAAAACGGTTAAGTTCGTCACGGTCAACTGCGAAAAATTTGATGAGGAAAACATTACGGCGTGCCACACTGACCTTGTTGTCAAAAGTTGTTTCAAAGTATGATTTTTCGGAATATAGCAATGATAAAGTTTGTCACTAACAATGGTAGAAAAATTAAAAGTAAAATGATAAAAGTCTATAAATATTTTTAAATGAAAAGAGCAAAGATCCAATAGTACGCACTTTGTTAGGGGTTCTTACAAGCATTACAGGAATGATACGTGTACGAAAATTTCAGTTTACATATTATTTAAAACACTATAAATTTGGAAAATATTAAAAGTAAATCTAGTACGAATGAATCATATTAAGTTGTCCCTTACTTTTAATATGCACCGTTCTAGGAGAAATCCGAAATGGATAGAAATAACCTATAATTGTGCTACAGATTTCTTCTGCATAAATAGAAATAAACAATTATTATGCTACATCTAATTATTTAATTTATTCACTTTCAAGGGACAGAATTTATCCAGTTTTGACGAGGTTGAGTATCCTACCCTCCCATCTCTGTTTCCGCCTATGAATATTATCCAGTAATCCTGGTGTAAATAGTTTTTGAGAAATGGTTTTAGCTATACCTACAACGTGATTGTATTGGGACATACTAATTCTTAAGGCACACCAAACGAATTAATTGACAGATGAGTCAAGTAACTAAATAAAACTCTAAAAAATTAAATTTTTTGAAAAGACCTGTCATTGGAGTTATTTTACTGTTTTTTCAAATGTAATAAATAAATCCTCGATATATCAAACAACTTATGAGCAAGGAAGTTGATTATTAGGTGAATTCATATCGCGTGATAAGTACTCCATAAATTAATCCGCCTTTAAAAAGCTATATTATGCAATACGTTTCTGATAATGCTTTTCATAGTAGAATTCTCTATAGATAACTTAAATTTTTCTTGCTATAATTTTAGGAGATTCTTCTTAAGTTTAATATAGATTTTACTCATTTTCTATTATAAAAATAAATTTTTACATTGGTTGATTCATTACATATTGATAAATATTACTCGTTCGTTTGCAGAGCATACTCTAGGTATTCAGTCCTTGTAGGCAGCGTATTTTGTAACCGCCCAGAGTAGACTTACATTCTGGTGACACGAAACACCCTTAGATAGTGAAAGCTAAAAAATTTATGTCGAAAATATTGACAATAAAAAAGTTCCTCACTTCACTTCCTTCCCCCTTCGGCCATCTACCTCCTTAAAGTAAAGAAAAACCTTCTCGTCTGTCCTTCAAAACTACAAACTCAAATTTTATATACATTAGTTCTGTGTTTAATTCACATACTGTGGCGGTAGCAAATATCATTTCTACACGCCAAATAATATCTGAGGACAAAAATTGTGACAGACAGACAGAGCGACACACACACCGAACTGATTCTGTGTTCCATTTTTCAATATATTTTAGGTGTTAACAATATGGCAACACAGCCAAATAATAGTATCTTGTACAAAAATCTAGTGGTGTCGAATCGCCAAACAATTTTATTGCAAAGCGTTCCTATTGGTCAACGTACCGGGCGTGACTATGACATCACTTAAAGGTAGCACGTGCTCTGCCTAATTTATAAAAAATGTAAAATATTTCATTTTATCAATATCAGACCATATGGGTCATAAAAAATTATTCTTTTTTGTTGAAAATGATATTTAAAACGAAATTTTGGTATGTATAGATAAAAGATTTTAGCGTATATTCTGAAGGAAAAATAAAAATGTTATTGAGGATTTTTACAGACTATAAACATATCCAATTTAAAAAATGTAGTTTGCCTTTCTGATGCCTGGTTTCAAAAATTGTAAAACAGATAGCGCTTTAGAATTAAAACTTCGCTACTGATAGCGATTTTCTAGAAGAAACCCCGAGTTTACTATTGCTTAATCGATTTACAATGCCCTTTTAAAAGTATTTTATAAAAGTTTTAACCCAATTATTAGAGCTGAATATCATTTTAACACATGTTTTTATTAACCTAAAAGAAAACTTCTGTACTAAATTTTAGACACACAGCAGTGACCAACTATTTAAAAGCAATATGAAATAATAATTAAAACTCAAAATATGTATGGGTATTAAAATATATGTTTTTATTGGGTATGTGGGTTCTTTTATCCTGCACTATCTTTCAAAAAAAGCATAAATTATATTGTTTAGAATAATGCATTTCACAGTAAGGCCAAGGTTTTCTAATTTAATATATCTGATTGGACAAATAATTAGAAACACTAATTTTGACGAAAAAAAACTAGAACAGAACGATCTTGAAACTTCAATACATTAGTTTATATGTAATACAAACTTAAATATTTCATTGGATATCCTCTGTTCTAAATAACAATCCTGCACCTTCTAGTCCACTGATTCCCAAAGTGGTTCATATGGACCCCCAGGGTGCCACTACGACCTGCAGTGGGTTTAAGTCAACGAGCACACAATTTGGGATTTATGAACCTGTCCTGCAAGGAAAGCGGCGCAGACTTACAAGGATTTGTTTAATTAATCTATTAATTAGTGTGAATTACTCTATTAATGTGTGTGATAGAGGAAAATAATATTCATTAGTTTTCTGAATTTTGAGAACAAAAGTGACAAAAAAATATTTTCAAAAATAAAAATAGATCTAATATACAAGTTAGAGTGAATCAAAAGTGTCTTCTTTGAGAGTCGTTAGAGAAGTAGATATATTTATTAATAACATTATACTGTACTAATTTCTCCGATAGTCCGAGTGCCAATTATGAGTTGAAGTAAACGCCATTCAATATTCTAATCAACCATTTAAATCCATATTATCTTCTTAAATTTTTCAACTATTTTGTAAATTTTTTAGTTTTAGCAATCGGTATTATTTACTTTATGTATTTTCTTCTTTCTTTCTATGTGATGCTTTATATGGACAATCAGTTTCGAAATGCTGCGTCTTGCCATATTTAGATAGCTTTATTTTTGTTCATAGATATCTGTTTCCAAACATGGCCGAATCTAAAAGGAAATGTAGGAAATGTAGTATTGATTATTTGAAGTTCGGTTTCATTCCACCATTGTTGAACAAACACCTGTCAATGTAACTTATATACAACAGAGTTTTAAGCAATGACGCTATGAAACCATCCAAGTTGGAGCAGAGTGAAAAGATATTCTGATAAAACATATAAATATTTGAAACACTTTAAAACACTGAAAGAAAAACTTCAGAAGACAGTATCAAAAATAGACGACGAAAGTTTGCGAGCATCATCATGATATATCTCTACTAGCAAAATCAGGAGAGCCGCATACTATCGGGATGAAGCTAACTGTGCCAGCTATTGAAGATTGCATTGTACATTAACCTACATATGACGTATTTAAAAGAATTTCTTTGAGCAACAACAGAGTTTAAAGACGTATTGATGAAATCAGTCATGATACTGAAAGCTTCTTGAATAATTATATGTAAACGACCCAGTTCTCCATATAACTGGACAACTCAACTTTATCTGGTAATAAGGCACTTTTATTAGCGTATGTTCATTTTGTAATGGACCAATAAATTTATGTAAAATTGCTCATTGGGAGAACAACAGACACTAAAAGCGAATTAATATACAATGATTTGAGAGATTATTTCACAGAAAAAGCGATTTCTTAATCAACTATAATTTCAGCAGTAACAGACGGAGTACCTACCATGGTTGGACATTATTATAGTTTTATAAGCCATTTAAAACAAAATATACTCGGGGTGTTTGCAATTCACTGCGTCACCAATCAACGTTAAGTTGTTAAAAATCGTATTGACAGATTGCACCAGTCTATTTAATTTATCATGAAACGTAGTTAACAAAATTCGGAACAACGCGTTCTAGGTTATTTCGCAGTTATGTGAAGAAAACGAGGAGAACTTTCAGAAATTATTCCTTCATACTGAAGTGCGCTGGCCATCGAAAGACCTATGCATTGACAAGATTTTTTTTCTGTTTTTGAATGCTAAAGACTCCATTTAAAACAAAAACTTAATCAAATGGAATATGGCCTATTTAACATATGTTAAACAAATCTTTGTTTGCCAAATTTAAGAAAGTTAACTTGCAGTTGTCAGATGGTAGCAATCTGAATTTAATAAAAAAAAATCCATCATTGCAACTTTTTATGGCAGAATTAACCTTATGAAGCAAAACCCTGGACGGCGAGAATTTCCCCAGTTCACCAACTTGTCAACATTTAAATGCTCTGTGTATAGACTTTGAAATCAAATTTGAGAACTAAAGGTGTGGTTTAGAAATGGATATTAACAATTTTACCTTCAAATACACATACCAATTATTTATCTTGCATTAGGGAGGATCACATAAAAGTTTTTGATAGTTTTCCATCTTCGTATCTCGTGGAAAGAGAATTTAGCGCGGTTGCTAATTTTCTTACAAACAAAAACTGATTGGAAATCACTGGCTGAAGAGATTTAAAATTAAACCTAACTAATTAGAAGCCAAATATTGAAAATTTGCTATCAAAACATCAGGCTCATCCCTCCTATTAAAAATTCCTTATATCGTCAAAGTTTATGGCAAGTGGAGGACGATGCACTGAAAGAAAAAAAGACGAGTTGAATAAAAGGATTAATTTTTTGGTGTATTTGATTTTGTGTCGTATTATTAAAATAAAAAAAATGTATGAGGTGTAACTCAAACATTTTTTTATTTTTATATTTTCTACCCCACAGTCAACCCTATCAAATTGTGTAGCTCTCTGTCAGGCCTTGATGTAGTAATAACACGCACAATGCGGTGGTACGCATTGCGCAGCACCATGTCGAAGATATGAAAAACATCAACAATGTCTCTGGTTACGTTGACATTTTTCATATTAATCCCAACTCACCGCCTTGTACGTTCGATGTTCAACTATCAGGAACACCTTGAAGAAGATATTATTGTAGAAATTCAATATTGGGAAATTCTATAGAAAAAAAGAGGTTTGAAAAGGTCTGTTCTAGGCATTGACACGAATAAATGTCAATATCGCTTTAAGGGTCTAGATTTTTATTTATGGTAGGCTACTTTATATAATTCATTTAAAATGGCCATTTGTCAGAGCTATATGAAGGCTAGTTTATTAATGTAACTAAATTTTCTTTAAATCATTTTTTACTGAACGAGCTGAAAATTTAGGGTCATTGTCCTGTTGATACACCCAAGTAAAATGCATATTTTCTTCAGGAAAAGGATTCCTATGATTTCCCATGATATTTTTATATTCGTACTCATTCACCTGCAGACGTTCAATCCAAAAGTTGAACTTCTTTAACATGACTGCTGTTCTATCATGCACACTGAAAATGGTGAAACCTGGGCCTTATAAAGACAAATTTAAATCATTTAATTTAGGAAAAATGTCGGCTAAATATGCAAGTTTTTGCGGCCAAAAATATGAGATACACAAGAGGACAAATGAAATGGATGGTCAAGAAAAAATGTTTGAACTTCATAGTTCAATTCAAACAAACGGGTCAAAACCTTACCACGAGAAAGCCATCTAACTTCTGTATGAAGTAATAAAGAAAAATGGAAGCTTACAAAGTCCTCACAAAGTGTACGGAATAGACAAGAGTTTGTAGTATGCACAATTCTCCCAGCGTCGCTTAAAGTACTGGATAACTCGGCAGGAATACGCTTACATGCCAGTGCTTGAGTATGAATATTACAATGAGTCCATTCAATATTCTCGTTGATCTTCTTTACCCGCACCACAAGACCAAAAAATGTTCCGGTCACTGATTTTCTACCATCAGTATACACAGTCAAACAAAAAGACCAATTTATTTCATTTTTTTTTTCAAAATAGTTATTGATCATGTCGAAAGTTGCTTCACCTGTCTCGTATAGTGGTTTTGCAAATAATATATCTTCTTGAATGGAATTCTTAAAAATATATCTAACATAGACAAGCAATACCTCAGCGTTTGCTACATCGAACGACTCGTCAGGTTAAGTAGGGAAATAATTCAGTTTCATTATTTTTAAAAAGTCCACTTTCCACATCATTTGCCAAATCATTAATTCTCCGCGACACCGCGATAAGGGTTGTTCCCTTTGACCTTGTTGGTCAATTTTCTTTGCCACTTTTCTCTAAGCATACACGTCCTGATGTCTTTACCACACGGTCCAATCAAATTTTCTGCCACTGTATGTGCTTGTCCAGATCTTCCAGTTCTGTAACTGACTTGAACTAATGCCTCGAGAGCCATTCTAATATCTTCGTTTAAATCAGTCAAAAAAGAAAAGGCACTAGACTTTTTATTACCTGCCATATTTCTTTTAAAATAATTAACAGGTTTATCCTTGTGATCTGGATGTCTTGTTTCAAGGTGTCTACGAAAAAGAGATGGTTTTAAATAACTCCTAGCCAGGATTTTATTAAAGATTACATAAAGCAGTTTCTGACTTCTCCCCAGTAAAATAGAAACCCATTTGTAGTCACTGTCATATTTTAGTTTCTATCCTTTTTTCTCACGCTATTCGCCTATTTTTTCTTTGCTTTCAGTACGGCGAGGCGGTAGCTCACTACAACTGCCACCCTGTGTGATGGTTTCAAATCAGAGACTGAAGTAGAAGAAACAATTGATTGCTCGTCCATCTTTCGTCAGACTTGACAAGGCTACACATTTTAAACCAACGATCCATCATACATTTACGGGGCAATAATTACTTACTTTCACGTTCTACGTGCGTCCGTACGATTTGTAAAGTTTAAATATTTGTTGTAATCTATGTACACTGGAAGAAACCACTAAACTGGTTCACACTACTAATATTTATGTACGCACTATGCATTAATTACTAACTCATTTATATTTTTGAAATCACTCTTCTTAAGCTCTCTTTTTGGGTGGGGGGGGGGGGGGGCGGTGACATCACAAAAGTACAGTATGGCAAGCGAAAGCAAGAAGTTGTCGACGGGGGAGGGGGGGAGGGGGGGACACCAGAAACATACCCATTTCTAGTGTAAAAGGCAAGGTCGGGTCTATTTTTCTGAATTTGAAATTCTTGAAGAGGGGGAGGGCGATCACAAGAAAAAACAAGTTGCCGAGAGGGGTGGAGGATGCGAGCAACATAGACATTCCTAGTATAAGAGGCAGAATCGGGTTTATTTTCCTGAACTCAAAGCTCATGGAGGGGGGAGGCTATTGCAAGAAAAACAAGTTGTCAACGGGGGGGGGGGGGAGTGCCAGCAGCACACACATTTCTATTATAACAGGCAGAATCGGTTCTATTTTCCTGACCTCAAAGTTCTTGGGAAGGGGAGGGACGATCGCAAGCATATACATTCCTATACTCTATTCAAGAACTAGAGAGAGAGATAAAACTGTTACCAAAACCTCCAACGTACCTGCTCCAGTGCCGCAGGTATATAATTTAATTTAATTTCTGTCAATGAGCAAAGTACACCTTACAGTGTGTCCTTAGTGATTTATCTTGTTTGTGCTTGTTTTTATATATTTTTTGAGATTAGTAAGATACCCAAAAGATATGTCTTCCACATCTATATTTATTCCAAAATCGTTAAACCAGGGCAATCTTTCCTCAAAGAAAAACTTATTACGATGAATATTTATGATGCCTTACGATATCAAAATCTAGATAATAATATTAAAAGCTCTGTTGAGATATGTTACAACACGTCAGGAGTTGGAAAATCTACTATGTACCGAATACTGAAGGAGAAAAAAACGACTGGAATTGTTAGTACTCCCAAGCCACATTTGATCACAGGCAGACGAAAAACCTAGATGGAAGAAGAGATGTAAACTGCAATAAAAGGAGTTGTACATACATTTTATTATGAGAAGCAGATCCCAATCGTCGACAAAATTATAACTAAAATCAATGAAGATCGGGATTTACCTGAAATTAAAAGAACTGAGCTCTGGAAATTGCTCAGAGAACTTAATTTTTGCTGGGAAAAACCAGATAGGAAATCTGTTATTCTAGATCGTCCGGAAAATGTCCGTTGGAGAAGGAAATATCTCTCTCAAGTAAAAGGTAGAGTTGCTAGAAATAACACAACTTACAAAATTAGTAATTTAACTGAACTTTTGAAAGATTTTTTTAAATAAAGTTACGGCAGAAAATTGGAAAAAATCCATATAATAAAAGAATAAAAGAAAATGTGGAAACTCGATCTCATTATTGGTGATATAGAGAAACCAATTATAATTAATTTGAGCGCAGATAGCTTCACTGACTTTGATTACGAATTATATACGTAATATTTACAAGCGTAAACACAATATATTATTTAAATTTTCTGTAACATATAGAAATTAATTACATTTGAATCCCTTTTTAGTGTTTAATTGAAATTCTGTAGATGGTTTAAGAAATAAATAAACTGAAACGTCAAATGTCCAAAAAATGTTTTTAATTAATAATAAAATGACCGATAGCCCCAAAAAAATTTTAATATCATATGAACGGATTTATTTTTTTATATATGTTTATCTTCTTGTATTTTTGACAATGGGTATTTTGTAAGGATTTAAATTATAACTTAGAATTTTTTGAGAGAAAAAGGCTACGTTTTAGTCTGAATGTGCCTAAAACGGATTCTATGCCAAAATTAAAAATAATAAAAATACAGTTGAGATTTGTGTTAAATGTCTCAAAATTTTCTATATTTTCTAATGTATGTGAATTATTAAGAAATCATAAGAAACAAAATAATATTATAAAAACTTTTTATTTTAAGTTTATTACCGAAATAATATTCTATGCCATAAATACTTAGTGATAAAATAAACCTCCTTCCGACGCCTATGACAAGGATTAAAATCCTTTTTAACACTTCACACATCCAAATATCGATTGTTATCCAACCCAATTAGTCCATTATTATAGACAGATATTTTTGATCATAAAATTTCTAATCCATTCCTATGAAAAATATATGTGTCTAACAGATTTTTCCAAAGACACCGAACTAAAGAGCACAGGTAGTGTGCGAAGAAAAAATAGGATAAAAAATGATTTATTACTCTCTCTAGTTCTTGAATAAACTATAGTATAAGAGGCAAAATCCCCCAAGATGCCTGAGTTCAGGCATCTTGGGGGGGGGGGGGGGCTTGGATCCGCGTCTAGGAAGGCATCCTCATAGTTTAGTAATTCGTCTACCATACTTTAAGGTAGTGATGGTTTACTTCGGGTTTTTTTCTTTACCTTTTAAGTATCTCGCCAACATTCTACCGTCACTTTGAAAATGCGTTTTTGGCGAAATATTTGAATGTTACCTTCAAAAATTCACTTTTAACTTTTTAAAAACAATTTATTTTCTTTTACACAACGATATTACTTTTAAAATGCAGTAATTAAATTCAAAACTTAAAATGGCATAACGACGACTTACAATACATATTATAAGTATATAATGCCATGAATTTATACTCAGAATAAAGCAGTGTCAGCATGTGTTCACACGGTAAAAGACACGTTTCGCAGCATGCTGAATCTGCTTTCTTCAAACTGCTTGCATCAAGTTGTTAAGTTGCGAAATGCTACGTAAGCAGTTTACATGAGAACAAACTTATATAGTTTTCACATAACTCTTGTATTTTCGCATATAATAACTCTCCCTTTTAGAAAAAAGTTAATGGGTGCATTAATTTTTATGTGCTCTCCCTGAGCTCGAAGACTTCATCTTTCGAGACTTCCTGGACACGAATGGAGGGTCTTCTTCCTAGGGTACTGAGTAGTCATAACCTAGAATGTTTCCGTGGTGCTGATCCAGGAGGGTAAGATTGGTCTTCATTTGCTGTGAGCCTGGGCAACCTGTTCTTACGACATTTGCCGAAAATGTAGATGAATAATAGGGTAAATATCAAGTGGTCAAGTTGCTCAGAGTATTAGTCCAATTTTTGTTGGGCCATGTTAAGATCTTCCATATCGAGCTAGAGAGGCTTGAGGTCAGGAATGTGATTCTTTGACGAAATTGTTTCGCAACAAACGAATGGACTTTTTATTGGACGGTTTTTGTAGGTAACATTTTGATATTTTCCTATAAAATATTTTGACTGGACTCTAGTGCTCCCTATGAAGGCGTGACAGCCTGGCTGGAGTTTTAGCAGTGAGTTTGTATTTATTATTTTGGTTTTCATTAATTGGCCTTCGCATTTCGCTATTACTGGTAACGAGTCGAAAACTGTGATTAATCAAAAGTTTTGGTCAATTTCTTTGACGTTGTATTCCAGCAAGGACTATAACAGGTTTTCGGAAGATAGGTTTTAGGCTTCAGGAGTTGCGCTTCACATATGGCTTCGCTATCGATAGGATATGGTAGAACTTCGGGAACAGATCTTCTTGCCTTGGTTTAGAGACTTGCATTTCTCCAGGTTTCGAAGAGATACATATAACATTGAATCGTCATCTCTCGCGATATAGTTATGAGAAACAGGAATGCTGTAATAAAAGCCTGTTTGATTATCTTTTACGGGTATAGGGTACAGGTAATAAAGAGTGTAAGATTCAGATTCGACTAATGGTATTTTGAGAACAAAGATTACCTTTGAGTCGGACTCATGTGCATCTAATTCAATTATGGTAATGTATTGTGCTAGGCTAGAAGAACAGACAGGACAGGGAAGATTGTTTTTCTTTAGTGATTGAAAATTATTAAGCTATTTAAAATATTAAGACGCGTGAAAGAAATGGCGTTAAGAACATCATTGAGAAAGTTCTCAATGAAGGCATAGCTTTCCATTAGTGATTCGCAATATTCCAAAGTCCTTATTTGGGCATGGTAAAAAGCTAGATCATCTGATAAATCTAAAATGGATTGACTAATTTCGTTTAAATCTTTATTAAAAGTTTCCTCGTCTATTTGCAATTTTTGTATCGTAGTAGTGAAATTTTTGATTACCGATGTCGCTACCGAAATTTGGCTTTTAAGAAGATTTTCTGTGTCGCTCGTCTTGTGATACCCTGTTGATACATTCGTTAAAGTATTCCCCGTCTGAAGCATCAATATTTCCTGTGACTGATTTCCAAACGGTACCTATTCCGTTAAAAACTTCTCATTTTTCCATATAAATATAATTTTGCGTGTAGGCAAATATTTCCTTATATTTTAGATTTACAGATTCAGAAATCTGATCAAGAAGACTGATATGGGTTTGTACGTCCTTTTTAAAGGATATCATTCGGGATGTTTCCGCGTACATGAAGGCATCTAAAAGTTGGTCTAAAATTTTATCGTTATTAACAATACTCTCTTTAATATGTACAAGGTTTTTGTATACAAGAAGCGTCCAATTATTATTAGATATGTTCAAGTTTCCTGCTTCATGGAAGAAGATTCCTACGGTGTTTTCAATGGGTGCGAGAGTGAATTGGGCGAGGGCAACCTAGGATAACCAGCAATATCTTTAAAAAAGAAAAGAACGCTAGTCATAATAGCGTTTTAACCTATCGAAATCGACTTTTGTATTTTGTTTGGTTCGGGGGTTAAGGAGAAGGTCAGAATTTTGGAATTTTTTTTATTTCAAAGGGTCCGTTAAATTTGTTTTTATCTTTTGTTTTGATCTGAGATTCCTTAAGATATACTATATCGCCAATTTTATAGTCGTGAATATCGGTTAATGTTTTTTGGTCAAATCTACCTTTGGCTTTTTCTTTTTGTGCTTGCGTTCTTTCTCTGGCGAGTTTGTAATAATGTTCCATGCGGTGCGGTCTCTCACGTATTTTGAAATTCGTTTTTGTTGATTCTGTAAAGTATATATAAGTATAAGGGGTCTGCTGGACGTATGCCGAAAAGAAGTTCATAGGGTGTAAATCCGTGGGTTTTATTTTGAGTATTGTTGTAACATATAGTGGCATAGGGTAACACGTTGAAGGGATGTTCAGGAGAGTTCTCGGTCACATTAGCTCTGATCATTTCCGAGAGGGTTGCATGAAATCCTTCACTGAACCGTTTGATTGTGGATAGCCTACACTTGAAAATGTCAATTTAATATCAAAAAGTCTTTTATGAGGGTATTATCGAACTCGCGGCCATAGTCACAAGGGATCCTTAGTGGAGTTGTCCACTGCTGAAGGAATACTAGTAGAGTATTTACGATAGTATTTGCTTTCTTGTCCTTTAAGGGATCCGCCTGAGTTAGTTTAGTAAGTTCGTCACGTATAGTAAGGGCATAATTTCTTTCAGGGTATTCATATATGTCAATATTTATCCTTTCAAAAGAGGTCTTTGGTGTTTCCGCTGTTACGAGAGGAGTACTTAAGTGTTTCCTACAAACTTTTACTTTTAAACATGTTTCGCACTTTTTTATAAATTTTTCGACATCTTTAGCTATGTTTGGCCACTTGTACTTTTCTTTTATTCGCCTAACTGTTTCATTTATACCACGGTGTAAATTATTTTTGCCAGTGTGATAATGGTCTAAAATTTGGGGTATTTCGTCATCTTCCGGGTTTCTGACGATATTTTGACCAATTTTTAGTTTGATGTATTTATCTGCAAAAATAAATGAGAAGATCCCGAGAATGGACAGTTCTATATTATTTTCTACACAATAGGTATTTTCGGGTTGGAATTCGTTTTGGTTTTTAAATAAGATACAAAATAAATATTTTACTACAGATTCTGGGTCGAAGGATAGAGGAATAATAAAGTATGTACGATCTTTAACTGTTTTGCTGAAAGTTATATTAACCTCATTATGATCGAGTTTGCGGTTTTTCTCGAAGATATCATCGATTACCTTATGGTGAATGTCCCCAAATTTGTTTTGCCAGAAAAAGGTTACTATGTTTTTGTTGATTTGTCTAGAAGTTGGGAATTTATTATTTCATTTTTAGAATAGTCTATTAGAGACTTAGTATTATATAGTTGGACAAATCTATTATATTCCGTGGTGATAGTTTCGTCGTCTATTTCGGGATTTTCCGTATCTTCGTTCTCGGTTTCATCTTTCTCGTTCGTGGCATAAACTGACATTTTTGATTGAAAGTTTGCACATTCTTGAAAATGATTAATGTGTATTCTAGACAGAGCGTCCGCGTTTTTGTTTATTTTTCCCGCTTTATACTCGATTTTATAAACGTATTCCACAAGTTTGAGACGCCACCGAGCCAATCTGCTACCGAGGTCTTTAATAGAAAAGAGCCAGGTGAGAGACCTGTGATAAGTTATAGGGGTGAACTTTCTTCCAAATAAATAGGGGCGGAAGTGCTTTACTGCCAAACAATGACAAGTAGCTTTCTTTCAATGGTGGAATATTTAGTTTCTGCGCTACGGAGAGTTCTGGACGCAAAGGCTATCAGGAGATCTTTATCTATGGGACCTTGAGAAAGAACTGCAGCTATTGCAAATGCGCTTGCATCTGTGGTCAGAAGAAAGGGTTCATCGAAACTGAGGTAAGTAAGAACGGAATCTGAAATAAGGGTATTTTTTAGCTCTTTAAATGTAGATTTACATTCAGTATCGAAGAACTGGACGTCTTTCTTTAAAAGCTTAATTAGTGATTTCAATGTTTTAGCGAAGTTGGGAATAAATCGTCTGTAGTAACTTAGCAAACCTAAAATGGATTTGATTTCTTTGGTAGTTTTTGGCTCAGGAAAGTTTTTGATACAGTCAACATTAGAAGGATTAAGTTTGACCCCATCTTTGGTTACTATATGACTTCTTTTCTAAGAAACTCGCAGTTGTCAGGCTGGATTTTTGAGTTCGCTTTTCGAAGACGTTTGAATAATTCTTTAAGTCGTTCCATGTGTTCATGTATTGTAGCAGAGTAGACGATTATGTCGTCCATGTAAACTAGACATCTTTCATTTTGAAGGCCAAGGAGTCTATTGTCCATGACTCTTTGGAAGGTGGACAGTGCATTTTTCAAGCAGCGTGACATACAGACGAATTCATAATGACCATTTTCGATTGAGAAAGCTGTCTTAGGAATATAATCAGGATTGATCTGTATTTAATGGAATTCTGATGCGAGATCAAGCGTAGTAAAATATTAGCATTTGCCAAGCTGATCTAGTAAGTCAGAGATGTTTGGAAGGGGATAACGCTCATCAACACTTACCTCGTTTAATTTTTGGTAGTCTATTACAAAGCGCCATTTTGTTTGCCAGAGAATAATTCCTTGTTCGACTATTTTGGCGGTTTGGGAATTTTGAAAATTTGGGTCGTATTCCGGATAATCGTAACTATCTTCTACGTAATATTCGCAGTAGTCATAACTTTCGTCATAATTTGGATAGTCTAAATTAACGTGGTGTGTTCTTTGTTGATTCGAAGAGTGGTACGGATTTCGTTGGACGAGCTTGACTGTTATTTTGTTGTATTACAGAAGACCTGTTTTGATTTTGATATATGTTGGATCTGTGTTGTTGTTGAGGGGTTGGTATTACGAAGGGGCTTGTCTTTGAAAATTTGCATTATAGTTTTGGAAATTGCTCGGACGCGATTGCATTTGGGAATGGCAATCCGCAGCTAAATGGCCCATACGTCCGCAATCAAAACAACGGCTAACTTACATCGGGGGTTTCTTTACAGGTGGGGGAGGTTTTTGAACGGCGGGTTTGGAAGACATTTGAGTTTCAAAATAGGATAGTTGCAGCTCTCGTCTAATGCGAGACTGAGCTTCTAGGAGATCTTTAGGATTTTCGTTTAATAAAAAGTACTCTATTCTATTCAAAAATCGAACAGTATAACAAAATTTACTAAAACACAACGTGACGATCAATATTATTTACACTGGTAAAAGAAGAAGCATCGGCTCTTGTTCCCCGTCTGTTGTTAGGGGCTTCACCAGATGTTCCTTCCACGACTTGTGGGAGTGAGGAAGCCGTTGAGGTTATTTTTTACGTTGAGGGATTCGCTGCCAACAATTAGAATTTTCTTGTTTTGCCGACGTTGACGGATCCTACCGACTGCACAAATTGGTATCTACAAAAATTCGCTTTTAACTTTTTAAAAACAATTTATTTACTTTTACACAATTTTGTTACTTTTAAAATACAATAATTAAATTCAAAACTTAAACCGGCATAATGACGACTTACAATACGTACTATAAGTGTCGTTTACAAAATAATGTCATGAATTTATACTAAGAATAAAGCAGTGTCAGCATGTGTTCACACGGTAAAAGATACGTATCATAGCATGCTGAATCTGCTATCTTCAAATTGCTTGGGTAAAGTATATGAAACGCTAAGATGCTTAGTCATGCTTTAACATCTCTACGTATTCATTAATATGTTGATAATGATCAGCACGAGACATGTATGTGTCAATTTTCTTAAAGACATTGTTTAATCTTGCTTTAAGTCATTTAGCTTCAGTAGGTGGTCCCACTTATATTCTTGACTCATATCATGCATGTCATTTTCTAGTCTCCACTGCCAGATGGTTTGCAAATGGGGTTAATGCCTGCAGATTTTAATTGGAATACGCACTTCTTACTTATGACTGCGGTGCACTGCTCCACAGCATTTCAAAATGTGAAGTTTTTCCAATGTGTTATGTTCTTCTATAAAGTCAATAAGAACTAGATTTAGATATATAATAATGGCATTTGCATTAGAATTTATTTCCAGTTTAAATAGTCTGGGTCTATGTACTGGATTCATACCATTAAATTTTGTCAAAACTCTGAGGAGTTGATAAAGTACAGATTAAGTTTGTGTTTCCAGTATCGGTATTGTTGGGTATATTTGCATCAAGTTCGGTATTTGAATCGTTATCGCCACTGTCAACTTCACTCTATGCTTCATCGTCACTGTTTGAAATAATAATATTATTATCTCCCCCGAAGTTCAAGGTGTAGCTCATTGCGAATTTGTTGAAGAACCAGTTTTGAGAGCAAATTACTTCTTATAATTGTGTTTGCAATGGATTGTTGTGTTATATTCTGCAAGTGAGAATATTTATCAAGCAAGCGTATAGGTAGATACGTTTCAAAATTTATTACTTTATAGTAGGAGCACATCATGAAAGAATTCATGTCGATGGACCATCATTAACAGATGGTTAAAATGATTGAATGGTGGATTTCTCGAAGATTGTTGTTACAGTAGCTATACTCACCATCACGCTGCTTTCATCATTAGCCGAGAAAGTCTATAACTCACAAAACGCACTGCCCAAACTATGTGCGCGGCAAAAGTTTATGGTGATACAATGCTGATTTAGCTGTTCTAGGAGAAAGAAATAAAATCAGCTCTATAACATCAAACAGAACCCATTTTACATAAAAATAAACAACAGCACATACAATATTGAAAACAAGAAACAGAATAATTTGCTGAGTAATTGATCAAGCATTTGGGCTAAACCAAAAAAGCATAATAGAGATGCGCACAGGATAAGAGCTCAGAGAGAACACAATAATATTCCAGTAAAAATGAACTTACAGAGGTAATTAGATCCAAAAACAACTGGAAGTCCTCACAAATTATCACCCTCACACATACTCCAGAGTTTTTTATGTCTAGTTAAACCTGTATGATGGCAAAGAGTATTCAGCCAGATGATTATTCATAAAATAGGCCAATAACATGTTTGTCACCATTATATTAAATAACAGCCTGTATTACCAACATAATTTACCAATATGCCAATAGTAACAATATACTGGCAGACCCGCTCGGACAAGTCAAAAAATGGCAACGTAATATCTATACGGCATTCATAAACTATCGAAAAGCATTTTATAGTGTACTGCACTCTTGGCTACTCGAAGTATTGCAAATATATAATACACATCTCACAATAGTCAACTTCATGTATCAGAATAAGGAAATTTGCAAAATAATGATTTGAGTCCGCTCTGGTTTTGCTTGTTATGCTGAAGAGTAAAAAGAATGACTTTAAAAACATTATTAAACCTAACGCCGGAACATCTGGAAGAGTTAATAAAATCAGCACATATTTTTTTCAAAGATATTTGTATGAATGGAACCGATAAATGAAAAACTTTAAATATCAAAAAGGGAAGGACGACGGTAACGTATTACTATCAAAAGGTGAAATCGTTCGCGCTATTAAAAAGGAAGAATTATTTAGGATTCCAGCAAGCACGGTCTAGAAGACAAGTGAGCAAGACCAAAATTCGAGAATAATATGTTGCCTTAAAGTTAAATCTTAACGCTGGCAATCTTGTACCAGCACGCCATGTCTATATCGACGTATTTCTCTGGCATTTTGAACTGAACGAACATCGAATTGGAAAGCCTACAACGAGCATGATGACTAAATATATTGTCCGTCATCCCAAGACATCTATGTTGAGAACTACGATTTCTAGAATTAAGAAAGGAAGAGCATTAACGATAACCCTGGTGAGCTACGCCTGCATAAAAACACCTTCATTGACATCCAGAAGACAGTCATTCTGAATACTTGGTCAAAAAATTTTTAAATCAGACACTTTAAGACTTCAGCTTAATACCTTGACCCTGATCACCTACTTCTTATGATGTAGTCAATTCATATGACATCAAGGCAAACTCGGCAGGCTTCCAGCCAGGTGATAGAGTTTGGTTGTGGAATCCACAGAGAAAGAAGGGCAAATCGCCTAAGTTAATGCCATCATGGGAAGGACCAGTGGTTTATTGGTAAATAAGCTGTCATTCTTAACAACCTCGTCGCCCCACCATCACAAATAATCGAAACAAACATCTGCATATTTGATTTTTCTCACTTAAAATTGACTTCAGATATTTTTATTATTGTCTGTCTGCTTCTATATCCTGTTTATTTCACATCGAGAGTATTCGTTACATGCTAAATTCTTTCTCGAATGTATTTCTGGCCCATATGTAAATCATTGCCGAAATAAAGTACGACATACCTAAGAAAATAACTTTTTCAAAATTTTCCATTATTTTTTATTAAGAAAAGAAAGTCAAGCTAGAACAACACCCTTTTGCAGAATTAACAAAGTCAATATTTCTGTTTTAAATATTTATCAGCCCTCTTTTTTACAAAGTAGTTCTGCTTTCTTATACCTTTACATACATTAAAAAAATTACTTATGTGTCTCACATACTATTAAAAAGTAATTTTATAAATTCTCTCATGGAAAAATTTTCTAGGTTGACATGACAAGACAAAAAAAAAATGTAACGACAGCTCCCTCTTATACTTTTTTTTTTTAGTATTTTGTCAGAAAAACACTAAAATATACTCAACATATAAAAATCAATAAGGAAATGAAAAAATATTTTATTTTCGACAAAAAAAAAATCTGAAAACTTACCTCTCTAAATTTTAAGCATTTTTCCTAACAGAAATGCTCTCTGAACATAAATAAATCATCGATCATTCGATGAAAGTATAAAATAGAAGAAAAATTAATCCGCTATTTTTAGACTCCGTTGCCGTCCAAGTTATACAAAAGGTTTCACGAACGGTAGCATTCATTCCATGCGAAATTCACATCATATCGATTTTTATAAAGCATTTTGTACCAATCAGATATTTACTATAAAAAGTGATATTTAACTACATAAATTTAAAATATGTTGCCTTTTTTCTAACAAAAAATAATTAAAATGCACGCTACACATAAAAATATCAATTAATATTCGATCAAACTGTCCAATAAAAGAAAATAAATTCCAGAGCTCTGTCATTTATCGGCATCCATTGCACGTGCCAGCCATGTAAGCCATTGCAGACATAAAGTGCAATCTAAAAATTTTCTGTGTTCCTCATTGTCAGATTTGATTAATTTATAGAAAAAATAATTTAATATCTCACTAATAACAGCAATAACGACTATATTAACAATGCAATAACGCTAACCGTTTAATTTCCGATCTTCAAGATAACATCTTGTTAGATTTTATGATTAAAAATAAAACGGTTTTTTATAGGACCATTCGCACTGGAATTATATCAAAATTTATCTTAAAACGTACCTCTTTAAATTTTCTTAAGGGTTTATCCGTACAAAAAACTGATTAAAAATGCACTGAACATATATAACTCAATTCAAATTCACTGTTCTGAAAAGAATCAATGACGTTGTTTATAGAATTTAACGAAGTTCCAAGACCAAAATGAAAGTAATACATCTACACAGGTTGAAGCCATATCACGGAGATATCGAAGCTGATCGGGACGATCAGAATTAGGAGGGGGCAGAGTTACGAACGACTAGAAGAAACTTATTGAGACGCCCTCTTATACAAATATTCCGATGCGATAAGTCATCTTTATTATAATGTGCTGAAAGGAATATTATATCGATGAGTCATATTTCTAGGTATATCTCAACTTTTACGTTCTAGATTTGTACAGGAGATTTCATAGGTATATAAATGGGGATAAGATAAGCGTAGTATAGTTAGTTGTACAGTGGTATGTGAATAGTGAAGACACTAAGAAGTAGTAATAAGATTGTGTTTTAGCTGTGTTAATAAGTAGTTAATATAAGTATTGGAAGTATTAGTGAAAGGTTTTGTGTTTTATTCTGCGAATCCAGTGAACGATTTTGAAGAGACAAAATCGTAAAAATATTATCTTCTCTTTTGGTCGGCGTTCGTGTCACACTGTCTCGAAATTTATTATATACATCTTCTGCATTAAAGGCGTTACTAAAAAGTCAGATTTTAATTAAATAAATAAAAAAGCTTTTCCAAATAAACACTACACTTATCTTTAAACTTTCAGATATAACTAACATACTATTCAATTGCTTGTACGACGATAAAAACAGAAGAATATGTAAATTTGGATTAGACGATTTGAATGACAACTAAACTATAGCAAACATTATAGTTATTTTTTAGGAGGAATTATATTGAGAATAACAATAAATTATCAGCAACTGTTAACCCAAATATTTCAAAATTAGAATTTTTTATATTTTTTTGACAAAATCCGTCACTAAAATCAGTTATTAAAATCCGAAATCTAGTTGTAACATACATGTATATATAATTATACGTTCATATTGAAAGCTTTTTCTTTCATTTATAAAAATAATGACAAAAAATTATTTTTAAGTTCAGACAGATTTGGAGACAAAATTCATGTTTGATTGACAATGAATAAGAAACAAGAAACTAACAAAGAGTAACTGATGAAATACAATGATAGAAAAATAAAAGAACTCGATAAAAAAGTTTTGAACTGAACTGAATAAATCATCAGTTGAATTTTATGGTATTTCAACAAAGGTTATTAGGAATACTCGTGACTTTTCGATCGGTTTTGAAAATAGCAATCGTAGTACTTATTCATAAAAAGATCAAGAAACAAATGTAGAAATTTACTGACCTCTATCTGTTCCCCTGTCTTCTTCTCGAACGACTATTATATTAAATTGGCTCAGATGGTTTGTTAATATCTGAATCAATTTAACATAATAGACAAGGAAAACATGGTTTTAGACCTGAAAGATTGATTGAGAGTTGGGACGAGTGGTGAATGGCCCTTTTTTGATTTGTCAAGAGCTTTCAGCGTATTAGGTTTTCAATTAACTAAAGACAAATTATCCAATGTGGGTATAAGGAGATAAGCATTCTCACTTATAAAATCATTTTATCAGAGCGTAGACTACTTGTAAAGATAAATAATTGTGCTTCAGAGAAATATAATACTATTATTGGAGAAGCAAAAGGGTCAGTATTAGTACCCTTAATTACTTTACAGTTTATTATCTTGGTCTTCCGAGGTTATAGGAAAGTATATCGACGATACTTCTGCTGTACAAGTATAATCCATAAATAACTATGTAATGCCACACGTGCCGTGATATTTCTGGGATCATATCTTCTATGTAAAACATGAAGCAAGTCATATTTTGCTCTAAAAAAATTAAAACAATCAATCGGAATATCATACTTAATTACTTCTTATTACGTTCTTGTATACCCACATCTCTACTACAATATTCTACTATTGGAAAAAGCGGTAGACGTACATAGGGTATTTGTATTGCAAAAACCGATATTACGACAGCAGGAAACATGCACATATATATTTAGAATACAAAAAGTTCTCACTCTTCCTCCAATCTATGGACTGAAGTGTACCCTACATGTACACAAAAACACAAGGGAAATTCAAGCACAACAGCAAATTTCATTCATACCCGACAAGAGATAGAGATAAACTAGCGGTATCAGTTCATCATAGAGCCCACTATGACAGATCTCCATAGTAGTCCCGTATTTAAATAAACAATAAACTACTAACGAAAATGAATGAAACTCAATCAATTAATATTTTTAAGAAGTCGCTGCGAAGCTTTTTAGTAAAGAATGCATTTTACTCTTTGAAAGAGTTTATGGAGCACCAGAATAAACTCTCCTGTCACTTATTAGTGATGTGAAGTTCTTATTACTTTGTATTTTAGACTGTCGGTTTTATATATCAGTATATTATATTTATATTTAAATATTTTTTATGTTTGACAATATCTATTGTCATGTAAATAATCTGCAAGATTGAATAAATGAATCTAAATCTGAAATTAAAACTTTCTTCTTTAATTTCAAACTAATTCAAACAGTTACAAACACAGACAAAAATAATCCTTAATTCTGAACGTCGGAACTAAATTGCGAACGACTCTGAAAGTCGAGAATAGCTGAAACAGATAACTCGTTTAATAAAAATTACAAATTATTTAAGAAGGCAAGAAGACTGAAAATACCGAAAGTATCAAAAAGTCCAGTTTTCCATAAATTCAATCTTGTAAGGGAAGAAACAATCATTAAGATTTATTTTTATTAAATGTATATGGATTTTAACCACAAGAACTGAGAGAGTGTATATTATGTTTTCATCTGTAATTGTAAAAAACATCAATTACACAGGCACAAAAAGGTATCTTGCCGGTAAACTAGACGAGAAATAGCCAATATTGGCGTTTCCGGATGATTTTTACGGATTTACGGAAAACCATTACTTGATTGGGATTATCTGTTTTTGGGAATATAAACATTTTATGAAGGGAGAATACTAATAAGCAGTAAAGATCAAACAAATATGTGGTATCGGCAACCAACGGTAGAATGTTTTAAATTGAGCAAATTTTCCCATCATATGTAAATAAAAGAATATTTAAATAAAATCGCTTTAATGCAATATATTCATTTGAATTACTATGTGCAAAGAAAGGGTAAGTAGATTCTTTTCTTGGTTCCTCAGAAAGAAAGAACGATTAAAGTACCTCTAATATGGTTAAAAGAGCGAGTAGATTTTTTCATAATCCTTGATGGAAACTTTCATTTATAGAAAAAATTAAACTATTTTTATTTATTTTTATATAAAAATTATTAACATTAGGATGCTCAGGCCGAATCGGGAAATTAAATATCCAACATAAGGCTGGATAAAGCTCTACTTAAGAAAGAACAAAACTTTTGGTTTGATACCAACTTTACAGCATATTCCATGCTTTTATAACAATTTAAATAGCTGTTTTCGTGTATTTTTATACATTTTCTTTGTTAATCTTTTAGAATGCTATTTAATAGAAATATTTTCAAAATTGGATTCACTTTTGTACTTTGAAATTGTATCAAAGATTTCATTATACTAGAAAGTCCTAAATACATTTAAGTGTTTGGAAAAGCTCGTAATTATCATTGCGATCGCGCGTTGACATACGTATAATAAAAGAGCCCAACACAGGAGACCTAACCTGACCAAACCATTTAAGAAGCAGTTTTGTCTGAGTCTTGAAGTTGTATTTGTGGTATTGCTAATAACCTGTATTTATTTGGCACTAAACCTGCAGGAGCCTAAGAAGATCGACCAGACTACAAGAGTGCCTTGGTCGCAGCGGGTTTTTATAGGTTTATAGAATAACTACTAAATAATATGGAGCAGCAGTAAATCGTGGGCAAAATAGCCATACGCTACCAAAATAATCCGTTGGCGGGAATCCACGATCAAATTATGTCACAATTTCAGTATTTTAAGTCCGGTATCCTGGTATCTTCATGATTTTTTTTTATTTTGGATTACTGACATTCTTTTTTGGACGACGTTTTAAAATCAAGGTGATTGTAAATATCCGGTTATCGAATTTTAAAAAATGTGTCATAAACGGCTTTAATATAACTACTCACCTGCCAACAAAATTTTTGAGTGCATTTTATTTTTGAACCACCATAGACGATTTTTTTAATATATTAATATCATCGAGAGGTGGTTAAGTGTCCCGAATGACATTCATTTAAAAAAGAATCATAAAAGTCTCTAAAACACACTTCAATATAAAGTTTAGTTATATTTTTACTTTTGAACTGTCACAGATGTTTTTTAAATGTGTTAATATGGGGATGGTCCTAGGCGCCACCACTTCTTAGATAAGTTTGTATGAAACACTTACTTTATTTTCATAGAACTAATCACTACTGCTGAGGCAAGGCCTATTTTATAGGGGCTTAGCAGCCGTGGGTAACATGATACATGTCGGATTCTCACACTCCTTTCGAGTTAAGGTCCTGATTTAGCGTGGTGTAAATAGACGCAAAATTTTTCCCGCTCTTACACGTTAATTGGGGATTCTTAACACCGTGCGGTCTAATAGGCGGTTAAGTCTTAGGTTATTTGCTATAAATATAGACGTCTTCTGATATGATTCTTGTATATACCTGTTAATAAATTTGTTTCTCTCGTTTTTACGGTATAGTTTTCCCAGCGTGCAATTCGCCTCGTAAATGTTCGAAACTTCAACCGTAATACCTATATTCACATCGCATTCGCTCGATCGCTCCACTTCTTTTGATGTTACCGTCATTACGCGAATTAC
Source organism: Diaprepes abbreviatus (assembly GCA_034092305.1). Taxonomy (NCBI): domain Eukaryota; kingdom Metazoa; phylum Arthropoda; class Insecta; order Coleoptera; family Curculionidae; genus Diaprepes; species Diaprepes abbreviatus. The sequence goes on along the minus strand of JASJET010000110.1, from coordinate 13,519,940 downwards.
GGCCGAACGTTAATGAACGTTCGTTGGCGTTCGCCAAACCGTACACATCAGACCAACGAACGCCAATAAAACCATTTCGTTATCGTTCGTTCATTTGACGTATAAGCAACATAAAGTATATTTAGGATTAAAGAACTTTTTCATTGCTTTATTTTGCACGTCAAAAAAAAATATTTTTTTTTCTAATTTTACCCGATTACGCTGGATGAACGGTATATTTTTTTTTCAACTATAAATAAAACAAATTATATATACTTATTGCAAATGTATTACTCTAAAGTTTTTTCATCGGGTATAGAGTTTGAGTCAGATTCGGTATAGCCAGCATTCCAAATACCATTTCCCGTAAAGTGATGTTCTTTTTCAATGTGGTATAAAATTAGGTGCAACTGCTTCCATTGGTTCAAACTGGAAAAATTCGCATCTTTCTCTTTTTTAAGACATTTTATGGCTTTCTCTATTTTTGTTCTAAAATAAATATAGAAAATACTTGTAGAATTTTTCTCTCGCTAGATATAAAATATGACTTTGTCTTTTGCCTAAGTATTCCAATGACTATAATTTTCAAATGCTAAAAAAACTTTTAACGAAAAATTTTTAAAAATCACAAGATAAAGATATCCTATAACGAGTTTTGGTTCGGAATTTTAAAATGTGTATTTCTTATAGATCTATTTCTAATATTAACTACAACAATGACGTAAAGTAAAATTTCAAAAGTTTTAAACATTTTCTTATCGTCAGTAGCAACTAGTTATCAAAAAAAGGCACTACAAGGATTACGGAGTTAACGAAATTGATACAAAACATATTATCAGAAACTACTTAACATTTATTTATTTTTTAATTTTTAACTAGTTGCCAAAATAGAAAGTGTATGATGCAACATATTAAACCTTCAGGCTGCAAAGTAAAGGTTCCATAATCTTTGCTTGATATATAATTTATTTCAATCAATAACGCAAAGCCTTAAGTTCCCTGCCTTCTTAAATTAAAATTACCCCTTGGATTTTTAACATTCAACACTTTTTTTATATTTTACACGCATTGGGATTTTTACAACCAATATTCGAGAAAAAATATTTTGTATTCAACGATCCTATTTTTTCTCCACGACCTAGACCTTTTTAATAACTTCTGCACAACTTTGGGACAAATTTTTTTGCCCCTTTTTTAATGGTCAAAAGTATAAGTTTAATCATAATTAAATGGTGATTTTGAAAATACTTTATAAAATTTGGTTATTCATGGATACCGAGAAAAGAAGCCTTTTTCGTTCAAAATAGTGCATGTAATATAAAGGAGAAGAATGAAATCTCTCAAATTTTGAGTAACTGATTAGAATAAAATTTTATATTTTTGTAAGAAGAATGAAAAACTAATTGTAACATTGGAATGTAATGTAATTTTATCTCGAAATGTTCCGTTTAAATTCTACGTTTGCCAAAGACTCAAAAATATCAATATTCACATGTCTAAATACACACAAATTTCAGTAGAGTTTAAAAATGTAATAATACAAAAATCAATATATTACCTTACACCTCCGATATGAGTCACCAAGTGTATATTATTTATATGTCAAGAAATTCTCAAATAAAGAAACTGATAGGTTTGAGGATTTTATTGCTAATGTCCTGCGTTGACAAAGGTACTTAAGGAGCTATCTACTTTTCCTCATGTCCGACACCTGGTAGGATCAATGATACGGGCCCTTCGGATCGCGGAGCGATGATGCCACAGGGAAGGGCTCGGAATAAACCCGGACAAGGCTGAGGTAGTACTGCCAATAATTACACTATCGGGAAGGATTATTCAATACAAGGAAACCGTTAAATACCTAGGAGTAATTCTGGATTCACGGCTGAGCTGGAACGATCATATTGAGGCTCGAACCAAGAAGGCCATATGTGCTTTCTGGTCTTTTAAACGAGCCTTATGGGGCATATGGAGGCTGACATCGAGAGTGCTATTTTAGATATACATTATGGTGATCCGCCCCATGATAACGTCCGCCGCTATTGTATGGTGACCTAATACAGGAAAGCGCAAACACCGTCTTCAACTAGACAAGGGATCTGGAAGTCCTGGTGAACCTGCCTCTTTATAAATAGAGAACGAGGTCCTGAAAACTATTTATCATCTCAGATGCCTAGGGAATCTCGGAACTGGAACGGGCGCCTACTCAAGTGTCTAGGAAAGCGTGGTGCAGAAGTGTCCATCACTCCCCATGCAGATAGATTACATGACGCCGCTTTTAAAACCCAACCACTCTGAAGATATTTCCAAGCAGAGAGGTTTGGGAGGGAGAGCAAAATCTAAGAAATGGATACAGGTGACATACAAATCGATCTTGACAAGATGAAAGAGCTGGAGCCGGAGTGTTTGGCAGAAGTACGGGAGTCGGAGAGTTCTACTCTTTCGGACAAGATGCGGCGATCTTTACAGCGGAAATTTATGCTATTCTACAGCCTGACCATCTCTATGAGAGGGACATAAACAGAAATAGGGTAATAAACATATGCTCAGACAGTGAGGCTATGGTAATCGCACTGAACTCCAGTGTCGTAACTTCGCAACTGGTGTTCGAGTTCCAGGAATTACTGAACAGTCTGTCGAGGAACGGCTGCATAGACAGACTCGTGTGGCTCCAGGGTCACTCGGGCATACGCAGAAATGAGGAAACGGGCCGTCTGGTAAAGATGGGGTCCGCAACTAAACCATATGGACCCCAACCAATTCTACCTGTGCAATTGCCGTTTATTAAACTGAACTAAAATTGTTACTGGAAAGTAAATTTATTGAATCGTGGAGAGGAGCTCCTGGAATGAGGTGTACCAAGGTACATTATAACTGGACCTAGCACACCGCCTACCATGGAGCTTCTCTCCTTAAGAAGAAAAGAACTGCGAATTGTGGTGGGATTGTTGACAGGACATTGTCACCAAAGCAACCATTTTCATAAGATGGGTGTCGTAGACGACCCGACGTGCAGATGGTGTCTGGAGAGGAAATTTTGTTACCGGAAGCAGGTAGGCAACGGCAATTAACGAGGCTGGTTGGATTCGTAAAGACGATCGGTCTCGAATGACCTGCAACTATGGTGGATGTATAGGACCCAATAAGGCCTAAGCATCGACGATCAAGTATCACCAACTTTGTTCATTCATTCATTCCTTCATACTTTTCCCCATATTTAATGTAAGATTGTAAGGAAATAGGTACTAGTTCTCGTTATTCGAGAACCACCATATTGTATTTTGCAGTAAACTTTTTCGAACAATATGGACTACTTTTCACAGCTATAGAAATTGGCTCTCCTAAAGCCACATATTCTTTTCGTAACTGACACATGTTTTAGAAAAGTAGACCTCGTTCCCAAATCTACGTCGCAACTTTACGTTTTAAAAGATCCGCTAGCCATAGGTTCAAAAAAAAACAAAGCAGTATTAAGTTAGTAGACAAAAAATGTAATTTTATATTCAATAATGCGCCTTTTTTATAATTTAATTGTGCCGTTTGAATTTGACTGAGTTATTGAATAACGTGAACCCTGCAAGCATCTATATAAATAATACCCAAATAAAACTATTTACCATGAAGAATTTCATTTTCTAAATCTTAACCACTTATTAGTAATACTGTTGCCCGTTACAAAGATATTTTGTTTTTATAAGATAATATATATCACAGCACATTTTGTTACATTGGGTAGGCTTTCGAGCTTAACATTATACAGGGAGTCCGGGAAAATGTGGGAAATCTCCTGAATATGAAAAAAACACGTGACAGGAATACTACAAGTTCATACAAACTTTTTTCGTATAGGCCTTCTCTTCGGAGATACGGGCGCCCAAAGAACTGCAATGGAATTAAGTTTTTTACACATAGTTACTGAACCACCAGGTATATTTCAATTTTTTTTTAATATTATGTATACCAGGTAAGACCCTTTAAATTACTATTCAAGAAAATATTGTGAATTACTCACAGCTGCAGGGACGGACTTGCTGTGATCCTCATGACCCCATTTTTTTACGTCCTGTATGATAAGAACTTTGGACAACGTTTTTTACATACCTTTAACTATTGACTAAAAATTAAGTACTCTTCATTCATGTCGCTAATCCTAACCGTTTTCGAAAAAAAAAAACGTCATTTTATTTACATCATGTATTTGGCGTATTTCCATAAAAGATACATCTTTGTTCCTATCAAACGTCCAACCTTCAACATTACGATTAACAATATTCGATCCAAAATTTGAGTTTACCTCTTTAGTTACAAATGTCTAATTCTGTGAATTGCAGTTCGACCGAGGTTCGCAAAAAATGTGAGATTTATTTTATGGGCTCCAAAAACACAGCAAACGTTGCTAGATACGAAAGAAATAAATATCCTGCATTTTAGAACTTGTCAACTTTCACATCGCTGATACATTGATTCTTTACTTGGATATTAATTTACTGATTTTTGGATTTCGTAGTGAAATTAATTATGAAATAATTCGAAATACGGAATACACGTTTATTGAGTACGCAGATAAGCATTTGATGTATGGTCTTGAATCTTGCAATGCTTTGGAAGCCAGGAAGTTATATCACGACCGATCCTAATCGTACTCTTCCCGATAAGAAAACATTTCAACGAGTTGACCAACGTCTGAGAGAGAATTCCATTTAATAAGGTAATATTATGAAATTTCTTCATAATTTTAGGAAATTTTGGGAAAAGAAGTACTGATGCTGGTCGAGTAATTAGAGGAAAATATTTTAAATGCTGATGACACTCGTTCACCGAGCACTCGAAAACTATCAACGTCGAAAACAATAGTTGAATTAATGAATTTCTCTTCTTCAAGAATAGATGTTATATCCATATCATTTGAAAAAGGTGCATGAAATGATACCTGAAGATTTCTCCCGTAGAATGCAGTTTGCAAACTGGCTATTGGATCAGAAACTAAATAATTTGCCAAAAATGGTATCATAAATTTACACAACTCACATGTATGAGCCGATGAAAAGCCTTATGTCTGGCCTCCTCGACCTAACACCTTTGGATTTTTAACTGTGGAGACACAGCTAAACCTTGGTGTATTCTACTGCGGTCGATAGTAGGGAGGAACTTCTACAGAGAATCACGTTTCATTGTGATCAATGTTGAGTTAATGTGGTGGGTACAACAGTCCTCAATTGAACCCTCTTACGAAGTTTTTAACTAAGTTATAGTTTAACTTTCTATTGAAACTATGGTGACATGAGAAAATTCCTCTTTTTCATATTCAACCCGACCGAAGTTAGGGGACTAACAGTGTAAATAAAATGACGTTTTTTCGAAAACTGTTAGAATTAACGACATGAATGAAGAGTACTTAATTTTTAGTCAATAGTGAAAAATATGTAAAAAACGTTGTCCAAAGTTCGTATCATACAGGGCCTAAAAAAATGGGGTCATGAGTGTCACACCTAGTCCGCCCCTGCAGATGTGAGTAACTCACAACACTTTCTTGAATAGTAATTTGAAGGATCTTACCTGGTATATATCATATTAAAAAAAAATTCATGGTTCAATAATTATGTGTAAAAAACTTGATTCCATTGAAGTTCTTTGGAAGCCCATATCTCCGAAGAGGAAGCCTATACGAAAAAAGTTTATATGAACTTGTAGTATTCCTTTCACGTGTTTTTTTTTCATATCCGGGAGAGTTCCCATATTTTCCCGGACACCCTGTATACGGACAATCCTAAAGTTCTCCTTCGTCACTAAATGAGAAAATTATTACTGGTAATTAGTTGCTAAATAAAAAATTTTAAAAGTTAAACCCAGTTTTAGTATGTTTATCCTAAGTGAAACCTGTTGTGGAACAATTTCTAATATTTATTTCCCGAAATGCCTTTGTTATTCATTGCTAAACAGCTTAACCAAAATATGTAATTACTTCTTAAAAGATTAGGCCACCCTAAGATTTAAAAAAATCTATTTTTTCCTTTAGATTTATTATTTATATTTTAAAAAATATTTTAAATGTTTCCCCCTATCAGAATTATTACTGGCACTATAGCAATTTGAAGTGAGCGTGACAGAGAACAGGGGCAGATCCAAGGGAAACGGAGCGGTGAGGGCAATCGTCCCCTCCCAAGAGCTTCGAATTCAGAAAAAATAGACACGTATGGTTCAGAAATAGAAGTAGATTTAAAAAGCTGACGCGGTACTTTTTTCTTTTGCGTTTTTCTCTATAATACTTTATAAGAAATATCTAGTGATCTTCTCAACCGACTTTGATGAAAGTTATGCTGTATATTCGTAATATTATCTTCAGTATGTCTCATATTTTTTTTATCGGACGCCGGCTTCTTTTTTAATTATTTTTTTTTACTTGAAATTTTTCCCTTGTGCCATACTGAATTCTTCATTTACAATAAAGAAATTTTTTTTGGCCGATCCACCAGTAGGGAGGGTTTTCAAAAATGGATGCTATTAAACGGCTCATAGCTCTGCTATTTTAAATTCATTTTGTTTAATTTTATTCAAAAAACTATAATGTATTTGTGAAAAATAAAAATTATTTTAAATATGCATCAAATAAAAAAAAAATATTTTATAATTGTTTCTTTCGAAGGCCAGGGTGGCCTAATCCCTTGAGCCAAACAATCAATGAAGAAAATAAGGTCGTAAAACAAAAAAACAGCGGTGATTTTGAAAACCCCTTTTTATTATAATATTAATAATTAATATAGAAAGCAAAAAAGGGAGGATTCTTTCATGTTAGTTCTCCAGCTTTTTTAACGCATTTAATATAGGGTGTCTTGCGGCAGATTTATGTTTTCAAAATGAAATAAAAAATTAATTACTAAACATATTTTTTTAATAAAAATACAGTACAGATACCGATTTCATTTTTTAGAGATAATGTCGTCTAAATGCCTTCCATCGAGTAGCACACATTATTCGAAACGGAACCTCGTGTTGCGCGCCACACTCTGCAATAAGCTCAATTGAATGTTGTGGAGACCATCGGGGTTAAATCAAGCGACCCCAGTTGCCTCAGTGAGGTGACTCCATCCTATTGAAACCAGGTGTGTGATGAGAACGATGCTGAAGCGCGCAGATTCGACAAAAAAAATCTGTAATCATCCTTCCATAATTGTCACTATTCACATTCGTTGCCTGGCCCCATACAATTCCAAAATAAAAAGGTTCAATAATTCCATTCGTGGACAAAGCGCACCAAACAGTTACCCTAGGACAACGTAATGGTTTTTAATGTTCGAGTCGTGGATTATGTGTCCTTGAAGACCAGTAACGGCAGTTTTATTTATTAACATGCCCGTTTAAGTGAAAATGAGCTTCATAACCCAAAAAAATTGAAGTATCTGTTCGGAACTTCTCTAACATCATTTCACAAAACTGTTTCCATACAATGAAGTCATTTTCTTTTAATTTTTGGATAATCTGAATTTTGAAAGGATGGTACTTCAAATCCATTTCAAAATTTCGTGAATGGTTGCTCTTGGAAACTCCTATGAAGCTGTCCTTTTCCGAAATGAAAGTCGCGGATTTTCTCGTAAACTACTTTCAAACGAGTTCGATGTTTGAATGGATTCTTGAAGATCGACTAGGCCCCGGATGTGGGCTGTTCATAGCCGAAGCTGTAGCGCGGAACGAATTAAATTCACACTTCACGCAAGAATCACCGCCTTTGAAAAATGCTTCCACAGCGAACGCGCGATGCTCTCCCGACCACTGCGGCATCGTAACTAACAAATTCGCAACATTCATGACTCGAATGATGCTACCCCCTTCCCGCACCATTCATTACTTTTCGAAATAGTCGCATTTAAAAACATAACTCTGCCGCCAGATACCCGGTATATCACAATATTTCATAATTACCGTAATTTATTTAAATAAAAAGAAATTACAACAGGTAGGATTTTATAAAAACTTTAGAACAGTGTCTCCATCAGCAGATTTCCTAAAACCACTAAAACATAATTTTCTGCTAATTAGGGCAAGTGTAGTCTAATTTCTTCAATCTGAAACTTAATCGTTTGACAGTTTAGCTGACAAGCACATGAAAAGGAAAAACATACCAACAACTTTGTCAAACTTACTTTTCCAAAAACGTCAAAATTTGTTGAAACCTTGAAATAAAATTTTTCTGATTAACCCAATATTTAAAAATATGTACACATTCTAAATAATAAATGATTGGATTATTATCGCAGAGATGGATTGCCCAAGCATTTAATATGTGACTTTACTGTGATATGGCATACCTATATGCAAAAAATGAAATTTAAAAATAAAACTTTTAAAAATGTTTTCCATACTTACTTTGGATACAAACATAAAATCATAGACCTATAAATATTCTCTTTGGTATATCCTAGACTTATCAAATAATCATATGTAGTTTGTATATCTACATAAGGCACGTAACAACTATAAGGATGACATTCAATTTTCTTTTTTATTTGTTCTTTATTCTTGTTGAATAACAGTGAGAAAAACGTCACAACATCCTGTTTCAAGTTTATGTCCCTGCCTTCTTTTACATGACTCTCAAATTTTCCATCATCCTTTGACAGATTACCTGAAAAAAATATACCGTATTCATCAAACCTAAGTAAAAAACTTCCGCGTCTATAAAATTAAAAGAATTTTCAATTTTTCAAAAAATTTTAACTAATCACTTTTTTGTACAACGAAGCTATTTTTGATTTTCTCATTTGTTCTCACGGAAGCATTGTTATGTTTACTAGATGACAATAAATAATTTACTTATTGTTCCGTATGCATATGAAATATAGGTTTCAACTTACAGATCAAAAAAAAAAAAGAAAATAATGATCTGGTAGCTTATCTTAGTTTTTAAAGAATGTCCAAATATTTCAATAAACTAGTATTTTACACTGTACTGTACAAAATACACACTAGATAAAAACTGTAGTATCATAAAGGATACTTGTCTGACCAAAAGAAGAAGAATGTCTGGTAATCTAATATATACTTTTTGTCAGTTTTTTACCTAGTAAAGGAAAACTAGCACATCTCAGCTGCAAATTTTGTAAAAACGACAACTTTAATTTAGCTTGATTATGATGCACCACCAATGACAAAATTCTTGGATGACGCAACAATGCTTTAAATTCGGGTATTTTGTTCATTTCGTCAAGACGAAAACGCAAAGTTTCAGTATTCATACAGAATACCTGGTGATTTCTTTGTATAGCTTCATCCGATATATTAAACTCCTAAAAATTAGGGAGGTTATACACATTCTGATAACACTAAATATGTAATGAACAAATTTCCAGTTTTAAATCTAATCCTGAATTAAAAAGCATTAAAACGCTGTACAACATTCACATATTTTAATACAAATCTATATAAAAAGTAAATAAAAAAAATAATTGAAGAAGTAAAACAACTAAACAAGAAGGCTTACATTATTATAGAATTAATTTAATGAATCACATTCTGAAACTTATTCATTAGCAAGTTTTTAATGTGAATGGGTTTACTATTATAATGTAAGATAGCGAAAAAATTATGCTATTAAGATATGAGAAATATCAAAAGAATTAAACTGTACAAAATCAAGAAAGCCGAACGTCTAAGTTAATATGTAAAGTTCTTAAATAGTAGTCTACACTTCGATCATACCAGAATATTTAAATAACAATAAATTTGTTTGGTCACTATTTGTGGTCGGTGGTGGAGCAGCTTTTTTGATATTTGACAGACAAAAACATTTTTATTTAATTTTGTTTTCAATTTATTTGCTTGTTGTGACTCTTTTGAATATTTTGAAGTGTTAAAGATTACTACAAACTAGACATTTATAATTATCAACAAAAAGAGGCTTCAAAAAATTATTTTTATTATTGTTAGATATTATTTGCATATTGAAAATAACAACAATTTAGGCCCCCAGAAATTCATATTTTTACTTTATTGCCCGTTACTTTATTCTCCACATACCGATTAGCACGTAAAATTATTTTAAATAGGGTAATAAATAAAGGATATCATAGAATCGGTTTGGGTACCAAAAAATTTAAAAAAAACTCATACTATTATAAAATATATAATGTAATTCCAGATGAACATAAAGGGTTCAATTCTATTTACTTAAGATTGATGATGGATTAGAGGAAAGGCGCGTTTAGGGATATATGGATAAGTTGATTTAAAAAACGAATGCATTTATTGAGATGGACCAAAAACCAGATGGGAAAAAATAGAGCAAATTCTGTCTGCTATGATATTTATAATTATAATAGTTTATAACTTTGTATTTATATTACTTTATTAATTATATTTATATTAATTCATGCATTTTTAGCAAAGTATACGCACATGTCCTTAAGACTATAAGATATACTGTTATTTGGCTAAAGTGTTGCAAATAAATTATTTTTGAAATTGAATTTGAATCGAATTTATCAACACTTTTCCAATTATAAACACCAATATTATCAAGTTATGCAGCGACCACAGAACGGACTCTAGTTCTGACGATTATATTTCTACGGGGAATTCGTCGAGTCCACATCAAATTAGACTTTAAATATTTGTAATCAATCTAATGGCTCTTTTAGCAGCTCTTGATTTATCTATGTGTGTTAATGACACCTTATTCTGTCAATATTATAATACATAAGTGACAGATGCAATCATTTGACCTTTTTCAATGGTTTTAAGTTGATATTAGATATTCAGTTAAAAATAAAATACAACTCTGTTATACCTTTAATATTCCATAAATCGTTAAAATCCTTTTAGGAGCAACCATCATAAGTTTTGGATTATTTTTCATGGCTTTCTTCATATCTATTCCTGCTAAATTTGGAATCTCCTTCCATACTGTTTTTGGATATTCCGGATAGTTGTTTAATAAATATCCACATTTAAGAATTTTTTGGTTATTTAATCCTATTGATTCTGCTAAGTTTATATTTTCATTTATTACACGGAAGCTTTTGTTCTGTATCATTTTGTGAATACGGAAGAGTTTTACCATATCATCATCTGTTGCATTCAGCCTTATTTCTAAAAAACAATAAATGAATTTTACGCTAGCTTAATTTTAACGAGGGAGATACGTGTAGCAACTAGAAAAAATCCAGTTTTTATGGCTTAAAACGTCAGGAAAACATCTCTAGAATATGTTAGAAAAGCTATTTGAGAAAATATTGGCTTATGTGCTCCAGGGAATAAAACACTAGACATAAATACTGTCCTCCAGCGAAAGCTGTCAATGGCGACCTTGAGCCTGTCGGGTCTTCACCACTGAATCCACAAGTACAAAAGTACTTTTTCCCTATTTACGAAGATATATTAAAAAATATTTTCCACTAAGACGCATGGGTGGTAATACGCAAAATACGAACAAACGCTTTAATTCAACTATTTGGCGTTTGGCCCCAAAGTACCTGAATTCTGAGATAAAAAATTGTTGAAATTGCATCACATCTGGAAGACGAAATATTCAATGATGGTTGATGGTTACTAGTTCATACTATTAATGACGAATCAGTTGGACAAACAGCAATGTCGCATTATGGCAAAAAACTATATTGTTCCGCTGCTGAAAAAGCATTTTTTGTACCGGATTGGAGAAAAATTAATTAGTCTAGTATATTAATATGCAATTGTAAGCCGTTGGTGCCAGTAATAGGTTTTATTTTATATAGTTTTTCTACTTTTCCATCTCTAAACGTCGCCTAATCATTGTGTAATCAATATTTCCATCAAAATTCTTACAGTAAACCTTCGAGCAAAAAAAAAACAGTATTTACACAATTATCGGTGATCAGAATCAAAGTGATAGAACATAAAAAGTAATAACTTCATGTTTATTTATTTATTTATTTATTATTTCAACGGTTCCACCATTTGTACATATACAATCAAATAAATTATTTAATATTAAACATTTGATGGCTTAATACTACTATCACAAAATCAGACTTCTTAGCTTATTTCTGAATACATTAAATGACGTGACAAAATAATCAAGATCAGGGAAACTGTTGGCAGCAAAGATGTTGGTATACAAGTACATAATAGGAAGTGAAAAATCTTTAATGCCACTAGGGACTTTATAACCTGTTCAATCTCTAGGATATATGACATACAACCATGTATGTGCCTTCTCCTGCAGTAATATGGGACTAGTACAGGGTGCGCCATCTTTTATGTTGGTATGTAAACACTGAATAACTTTTGACATTTACCAACGGATTGATTTGGTTATACGTATTCTTGAAACTTCAGCACAATTTTGACCATGAATCGCTTTACACCGAAACAACGCGCCGAAATAGTCACAATGTACATTGAAAATAGTCGTTCACTTGTGTTAACTCAACGTGCATATCGTCGAAAATATCGTGGCCAACAGGCACCGTCTGACAACACTATCCGTCGTTTGGTTTCAAATTATGTTGAGTACGAGACAGTGAGAGATCATCAACGACCAAGACCTTCCAATGAACTGGTTGAAGCGGTCAAAGAGAGCGTTGCCGAGAACCCAAAAGTTCGTATCGTCACCGCGCTCAGCATTTTGGCGTCAGTGGAACCACTTTGCGGTGCATTTTAAAGGATGATTGGCATTTGTTTCCGTATAAAGTGCAGTTAACACAAAGAATATTGCCGACAGACCGTCCACATCGTTTGAAATATGGCCAAACAGTCGCTCGAATGGTTGACACTGAACCTGATTTTTAAAAGCAAATTTTGATGACCGACGAGGCCCATTTCACACTTTGGGCGTTAATAAGCAAAATTGCCGCATTTGGCGGACGGAGAATCGACACGAGATCCACGAAACGTCAATGCATGACCGAAAAGTAACTGTTTGGGCCGACCTTTGCGCCAAAACCATCATTGGGCCCTTTTTTTTCAAAGAAAACGAAACAGTCGACGGAAATCGATATCGGTGGATGCTGGCTCATTATGTCTGCCCACAAATGCGTCAAAAAGGTCTTGATGGTTACTGGTTTCGACAAGACGATGCACCATGCCACACTGCAAATAAAACGATCCAGTTTCTGCAACGGAAATTCCCTGGACGTCTGATGTCAAAAAGCGGCGACATTGACTGGCCACCCAGATCTCCAGATTTGCCACTCCGAACTTCTTTTTGTGGGGTTATTTAAATAGCAAAGTGTACGCCAGCAAGCCATTGAAGAGCTCAAGTCAAACATTCGTGCCGAAATTACCGTTATACCACCCGAGATGCTCGAAAAGGTAATGGAAAACGCAGCAAAAAGGTCACATTTTGCTTTGGCCAATAAAGGTGGCCACTTGATCGATGTAGTATTCAAAAACTAGTCCCAATGAATTTTAAAGGGCCAAATTTAATAAAAATACCTCATATATAGAAATCAGTTTTTTTTTCAAACTTATTCAATGTTTATATACCGACATAAAAAATGGCGCACCCTGTAGATACTCTAGTATGTTCATACTCATTGTTTCATCAAGTCATCAAAGTTAATACTTTGATCGTCCATGGTATCCTACCACGAAGTGCCGCGATCGATTTCTCGGAAAATAGACTTTGGAAAATTTTGAAAATTCGCAATTTACTAAAGTCGCCCAAGGGCCAAAGGGCAAATCGGCTAAAATATTTTCAAGATAGTAGTACTTCCTGTTATACCGGAAGTTGGTGATTTCTTGCTTATTTTAAAGGGAACACCCTGTATTTTATGTATAATGTCCTATACCTAAGTCTAACTGTTTTTTACATATTTTAAATTTAAAGTAAAAAAATGGCGTTTGCTGACCTAAAAATAATTATCAATTTGTCCTATATTATAAATGGGGTTGGTTTGCTTCTAGTGTTCTGTGTTGATATTTTGATAATCATGTGATCAAAAATATATATAAAACATTAAATATTAACTTGAAAAAATCGTTAAAAGTCAATTTTTTCAAAAGTAAACTCCCTATTTTTATAATGTTATCTTATTCAGCATTAAAAATAATGGTGATTAAATAAAGTTAACTATTAAAAAAATTTATAGTTTTTGAAATATTGGCAATTAACGTTTTCGTATTGTAAAAACGCTATACTGCTTTTAAGTGTTTTATTAGTTGGCTATGTGCATTGCAGTCATCAAATATATTAAAAATTTTTATTTAAGAATATATTGAAATATACGATAGTCAATAATGATCTGTGATAAAAAGAAAATGTGCAAAAATGTATTCTCATGCTCACCAAATATTTATTGGTATCAACACTAAGTTCTTCATCGCATATATATATATATATATATATATATATATATATATATATATATATATATATGCATTAAAAAAGTAAGAGTTGCAATTCCAGTGGTACATATAAGTCTGTAAGAATTAAGTTAAGTATGAAACAAAGCAGTGTGTTTTAAAAAACTAAACATAAAGAAGGTAATACATTTTCAAAATATAGCAGTCAAAACAAAATGCACATATAACTTACTGTGTGAATTATTTATAAAGAAAGTCCATTTGCCGATTCTTGGCATTAGCAAACTTATAAATAAACCGCTGATTGAAATAAGATATGCTTTCGATAAGATCCCTTTCTCTAGAAAGCATTGCCAAAGCAAAAAGTCTTTCGTGGCTCATAGTATTCCGTAAAAACGTTTTTATTTTTTGAAGGAAGAAAAGTACCGTTCTGCTTCAGGCGATGACATCGGAATAATAATAATTAAAATTTTTAAAAGTTTTAAAACTTCACTAAATGTCTCACTTAGCTCAATGTTTTGCGAAAGATCATCATTAGGTACAAGAAGTCCCGAAATGTCCGGTAATAATTCGGATTAGAGTAAATCTAGAGGTAGATGCTATTTTGGTTTTGTTTTGATTTGTTTTTGATAATTTTCTTGATTTTTCTGATAAAAAAAATGCACATTAATAGAAGCATAGTATATAAAACTTCATAAATTTTTATCGGAAAAACCAAGAAAATTATCAAAAACATATCAAATCAAATAAAACCAAAATGGCACACATCTCTAGATTTACTCTAATCCAAATTATTACCAAATTTCCTCTTGACATACAATAAACGTTGCTTGTAAAATTTCATTTTGAATGGTTTTTGACATACCTTTAAATACCGATAGACTTTTTCCAAATGTTATTTTAGGGCACCGTCTAACTTTTCACTAAAATCCATTAAACCTCGAAAAACCCCGGGGTTAGAGTAAAGCGTAGACTCATCATGTCCTCGTAACGCGAATTCGAAAACGCCACAGAAACGCACACAATTAATTATAATATTTAAAATGTATAGATTATGGCTCACTTTTTCATTGTGCAGTTCTATATATCTTCGATAAGTCCTGCTAAACGAGCAGCTACATTAAGAGTCCCAAAAAGTGAATATTGCAAAACATTTCTGTTTTGCCGACAACGTATGCTTTTTAATGCGGTCCTCCGAATGATAACGGTACAACCTACTTATCTCCTAGAAGTTTCTTCTCCAAATAATAAACAAGGGAAACAAAATAGAGCATTTTTAATTTCACAACCACAAAGTCACGTATGTTTATTATAAAGGTCCGGATTAAACGTCCTAGTAAAAGTCCTTGCTTTGCTAGACACGGATTATTCTATTTTTAAATTCGGAGTAGGCCTTCCAAACCTTTTTATTTCAGCCTTATCAGTTAATGACCGACCACAAAATGGTTCTGCAATTAAACTGAATGGAATTCATTTTTGTTTTTACCAAAACCTAAAACGTAAAAAAAATACAATAGCGTACGGCACAACAAATAAACGACAACTACAAAACAACACCGAATTGACAGACAAATTAAAGGTGTTTTCTCGCGGATTAACTTGGTTTAATATATGTTTAGATTTGTTTTGAAACACATTTTAAATGACGTTACTATTTCCGATCGCCCGAATACGATAATGACGAAGTACGTATGTTCACTTATTTGAAAGCATATACGAAGTTCAAAAAAGACAAAGACGAAACACTAGTTGAGGAAAATTAAATAAAAATACAATATTCTACGTCAGAGATTAGCATAATATTCCTCGAGGGAATATGCTTTCATAGATTAATGACTTTTAGTGAGACTGGATGTTGGTATTCGCAGTGGCAAATTATGATATATGGTCGTGTACTTGTTACCAAGTGACCCAAGTGAATGAACACTAAATAGGCAGTCTAAAAGATAAAGATGTAAGAAATATTTTTTGCTCAAGAACAAACGGTCTGCACGAGTCTCTCGGTTCGGCCCCATTGACAAAACGAAGAGCTCTCTTCTAAATAATAAACAATGTATTTAGAAGATATGAACAGGATATGCTCTAGAACGCTATACCGTATCTAAGGCGAGCTCGATCACTGTATCGTTTTAGCAATATCACTACCTAAACCATCAGCCACAACTCTGACAGCATAACAGGCAGAGGCCAGTTTTTTCCTAAGAGCAGTGATGT
This sequence comes from Diaprepes abbreviatus, assembly GCA_034092305.1. Taxonomy (NCBI): domain Eukaryota; kingdom Metazoa; phylum Arthropoda; class Insecta; order Coleoptera; family Curculionidae; genus Diaprepes; species Diaprepes abbreviatus. The sequence goes on along the minus strand of JASJET010000110.1, from coordinate 13,503,470 downwards.
GATTCTACAACCTTAGCTCACTATCAACTATAACCCCTAGGAATGCCGGTTGTTGCTCACTATTTATATATTTATTCCGAATCGCAACCCGATCCACTTCATATCGAAAACCGAGAAGTTTGGTTATACTCCATGCTAAGGGGCAAAAGGTTTGATTCGCACCATTAGTGCACCTAGGCAAAATCCTCTGCTATAACGGTCTTCAGATCAGATGCATTTTCTGCATTCCATAAATAGTAGTGTTATTTGCAAATAGTACGAATTTTCTCCTTATATTCATCATAAGCAGATCGTTAATATACAACATAAATAAAATTGATCCTAGCACAGATCCCTCCGGCACACCCAACATTATATCAGAGTATTTTGAAAACTTATCCTGCATGCAAGCCCTTTGCCCTCTCCTCCCAGGATAAGACCAAAACCAGTCTAGTGCAATCCCCCTGAAACCATATAGATCAAGCTTCCGCAGTACGATTCCATGATTAACACAACAAAAAGCCGCTGCAGAAACTTCCCCTGGGTTGGCCTGGCTATATACACTCTCCAGTAACTGAAATATCGCATCATTAATGTTCTTGTTATTTAGAAATCTATATTGATTTTTAAGAAAGATATTTAGTTCTAGGAATGAGAGAATTCTCATCTTTACTCATCTTTCCACAACTTTGGAGAGTGTCGGTAAGAGGAAAATAGAACGACAGTTTGATGGGTCCACCCTTGTACAAAGGAACAGCCTGGTTAGTCCCAGGTAAGAAAGGAAAATACCAGAAGTCCACAGGTAGTTAATTGCGCTAACTAAAGCCTGCAGCACATTTTCTGGCAGACTTAAAAATAATTTTCCAGATATTACATAATCCCCTGATGAATTCTTATTTTAATAGACTTTATGATGCTTACAAGCTCCGCAATATCGATCGGGAGAAAAATCAAAAAATCAAGTATAGCAACATAGGTACTCTCTATCGATTCTCTTGTGGAATCTTCATTCCAGTCAGCTTAACTGGCAATTATACTACAATAATAATTATTCAGATCATCAGGCGATAACTTTAAGTCGTCCAACCGGCTACCATCCGAATAACTTTTATGACGAATATGATTTACAATGTGCCAACTCTCCCTTTACATGTATCCAGCTCCCTGCAGACTTTCGGGTCTTTGTAAATTTATCGATATCTATAAAAATAGGAATGAGAGGAGGAAATATCTCTATTTTTCCTAATGTAATGTAGTGAGCAAAGGTTCGAAGCTGAAATTTTCAAACCCGTCGTCGTCTACGGTTTTTTAAGTTTGGTTTTTATCTGCATTTTCCGAATCGGAAAGGCTCTCTTAAATATATTAACTAAAGTAACATTTAAGAGGATCTAGGAAGGGACCTATATTAGCCCAGTCAGCCTCACAACGAATTCGATGAAATGTATCATAGTTTCCTCTGCTAAACACTCTTCCGATTTTAAATTTGAAGGTGCACAAGACCAATTTCACGGTCTGATAGGCCAGCATTTAAAGTTTTATAGGCAACATAATCGACCTCAAGTTAGAACATATATAATCAATTGTTAATGAAGACAATCTATAAAAACAAGTGGGAAATTTAACGAGCATTTGTAGGTTTAAAGATTTCAGCAAATTTGTAAGAGCTTTTATCATCATAATTAATATTAAAATCTCCGGAGATGTTAAACCTACTACTACTAGAGATAAATGATAAATAATTTCTAACTTTTGGTGTTTGCTGAAGGTGGACAATGTAAGTATAAAATGTGCACATTGTTTGACTTAAAATATATGAAAGAAAATTCAAAGTCAAATTCACTAAGGAGATCATCAAATTTATTTACAACATAAAAAAGGTTAATCTGCAAAAATGAATCTTTAATAACTGTCAAAGTTCCTCCATGCTCGTTTGTGAACCCCCAAAATATTGAAACTAAATTATAGTTCCAAATATTTAAAGCTTCATTTGGTTTAAGCCACTGTTCTGTGATAAGGACAATTTCGGAAAAGTTTAACTCTTCTAAAAAGATATAACACCTCATAAATCTTGTTCCTCAGAGTACAGATATTGAGTAGCAACAAAGATACATTATTATCCTCAGAAATTATCCCAGAACTGTTTCGTCTGGAAGGGCAGACAAACAGGATATATTTTTTGCATTAGATAAACTCTAACTGCCTTAATACGAGTATTAGTGCGAGTTTGTTAGGTGGCAAATTCATCAGTAAAAAAGAAGTTTTTTATATATTCTATAAGGTACTTTTTGTTTATTAAAGAATTTTTTATATTTACTTCAAGAAAATTAATGTTAAGATTACCTAATTGTGAAAGCCTTCTTTTAGTTGCCTATTAAATCGAAATATATGGTTTTCCGTCTCTTCGGCAAACTTTCCAAACAGTACAGAACTAATTACTAAATTAGTGGTTTGCAATTTTTGAACTATTTTATAAGTTTGCAAATCTCTAGTATTCTATTTTTTTTTTAAAGTCATTTATTCCTGCTACTATTATCACATAATCATTTAAGATAAAAGTTTTTGTTAAGCAATCTAAGTTTTCAACAACAAAAACAAAATATATGCCGGCCTTATCACAGTCTATGTATGAATGTTCTTGTATTTTTGTTCAAGAAGTTAGTCAAAGTTTCTCCCCTGTTAATTACACAGAACGAAAAATCTACTATTCAAACCCAATGTCGACACTCTGGACTTGTTACAGTGAGGCCTAACACTGACATTGCTTCCAGAATAATAAACAAACTATCTTAACATATTAATCTCATTAATGTACCACTTATTTGCTTCTTCTAGCATCCGAATTAGTTCTATCATCTCCCGATTTCATTCGTTGAAGTCTTGTATATTGACGTTAAATTCCTGGATGATGCAACGTTGCCAGATCTAGTTTATCACTTCGCCTCTCCAGAAAATATTTATAATTGTTTTTTTTTTCCCGAGCAAATACTTATATAATTGTTGAAAAAATCACAAGAGACGGTACAAACAGAGTAATAGTTTTATATTGTCTCTTTTAAGAATTAGGCATGTGTTATTGACTACTTTAACGCAGTAATATACATGGTACAAAATGAAAACTCTTCCATTCTTAAAAGTTTAGTATAATCTAATGATGTTGCTTCAACCAAATAAAGCAGTTGTTCCAAGATTGTATGATCAAGAGATTTCATTTCAGCACATAATTCTTATTTACAGAACTTATTGGTAGAATTATCAACTTAGAAATTTAAGGCAATAAGGTGGGTAAATTACACACTGAACTCAATGAGCAGAACAACTTAATAAAGGAGTTGACAAGAAATTTCAAATCTTTTAAAATAAACGCTTTCGATAAGGCGAATAAAGAGCCGCGTAGTGAATGCAAATAGGATGAAGGCCTGCTGTGTTTTCCAAACTTTGTCAAATTTATATTACATTTGAATTTGAATATATTAAAATTATCACAGTCAGTATCAAATATATTATATTGTTTTATGGTAGCAACTGTTTTGACTTTATACTTAGATTAGTTTATAATATGATATATGCTAATGCTATATTGTGTGTATAGCCATGAATAAGGTTTAATTGCATATCATTATTGGACATCAAACAACTCGACAAGAGCAGCACAACTTTTAAAGATTAGAGAGGTCCGAAAAGCATGGAAAGAGCAACTTTTCAAAGAAAATCTGTTATGCAAGAAAGCTAAAGGACTATGTATAAGACTGGAATCATCAAGTTACCCAATTTTCTGTACTTAATTTAAACTCGTTTTTTTCAAAAAAGTATTTTCAAAATTAGCAGATAAGATATCTAAAAAACTATAAAACCATTTATGATAAAATTTTACGCAAGTCTACTCTATAGTAATAAGTTCTGTTTGAACCTAGAAGTTCAAAAAAATAATCTTCAAAAAGTATTTTTTGTGGCAAAATAAAGCAAAAAAAATAATGAAAAAATTTATTTTTTTTGAAAACCTTGTAAATAATATTGCGATTTTTTGTGATATAATTATAACTTATAAATATCATACATCCAAAATAATTTTTTGGATTTTACAAAAAAAATTCCTAATGCCAAAATGCTTGCTGATTATGAACTCATATCAAAACCATTGTGGATCCGATAAAATTTATGTCACCATTAAGTAAATAATAAAAAAAACGAACATGAACTGATTATGTGAGAAAGCATCTACAAAGTTTGGAGTAGGTAAAATAAAATATAATTTAAGAACATCTCAAAAATTGAACAATTTTTGTGTTTTTACATGTATTACAAACCGTAAGACCAAAATAAATAAAAAATAATTTCTCTGTCTATTTGCAACAACATAAAAAAAAACTCGAGCTTTCATAGTAGCCTATAATAAGTCCCAAAATTTGGCAGTTTTTTTCAAACTTTTCCAACTTCATATTGTTTATAAAATACTCATAATGGACAGTCTTATATAAGACATCCTGTATACCAACAATACTCACTTAACCATTCTACTAAAATATTCATATGGATTGTTGACCATGTCATTTCATCCAGTATCTCCAATTTTTTATGCAAAAATTTTGGTTTTTTTATAGGTGGCTCCAAATAATTTAAAAACTGGTCTGCCACATTAATTTCAGGTTCCAAATATTTTTGTGCTTTAAATGAGGAAATTTTTCTCCTTTTATATTTCGAAGCTCTAAAAAATAATTAAAAAAAAGTTGTATATGATTTAAAAAAAAAACTATTTTTATTTTATATTTCATTTTCGCTATTACATTGACTACAAAGTTTTATCAAAAATATAACCTCTTTACCCACTTAACAGTTTTGCATCGATAGGTTTACATCCTGTCTCTTCAAATGATTTATAGTTGTGAAATTTGATCAAGGGATGAGTAGTCAGTAAGGTGGGATATTTCAAAATATCAACGTTAGGAATCCCTATACTTTTACAAAAATGATAAGACTCCATTAGTTGATCAGGCTCTTTATGTTGAAATGTTTTATGTTTCATCATAAAGCAGTCCACCTGACTTGGCGATAAACCTGTTATAAACAAGAGATAAAGTAAAAATAATTTTTTTCTTTAACAAATAGGATATAGATCACTAATCCTAAAGTAAAAAATAGAAACACTGACATACCAAATATATCCATTAAAAGTTTTTTATTACTAGAATTAATTGTAGAGTATTCTACAATAGAAGAAATATTAACTTTACAGTAACAAAATTGCACCGTTTTGTAATAATACATTTTAAAAAATTGTATAAAATAGTGGTTATGTTAGATAAACATAACAAATGGTAAACGTCCGAGAGACTAGAAACTAGACCATAGTTTAGATAAGGAAAACTAGATGGCATCAAAACTTGACATGTTTACTTCAGAACCACGAACTTGACATTTACTGCGCTCGATTCATTAGCATGAACAGCTCGGAGCTGTACAGGTGCAAGAAATCCTCGCTTTATTCAATTAGTGCACTATGCCTCGGCGCATGTCAGATCTGCTTTCACCTTACCCCTCAAGCACCAAAAAAAATTTTTTGGTGCATAAAGCCCTAACAGCTATCAGTTATCATTTTTAGATGCTATTTTTGAGTAAAAAAAACATTTTATACATGAAAAGGAGACACAAAAATAAGATTATTTCACAAGATATCGAACTTACCTTCATAGTTTTTTTAACGAATTGCGAAATATTTATGGCCGAAAATCCCATGACACCAGACAAAATTCAAAACTAATAAGTAATAATATAATATTTTTACCTTTTTGTCTTCAATATGTTTCGCAATGTATATTAAAAACACAAATTCCGAAAAAAAAACAAATTCCGAAAAAAAAATAATTTATAGGTTATTTACTGTTCCAATTAATACTTTTACCGCTTTATTCAGATTTGCTCGGAGTTACTCAGGGTTTGATGCACCCGAGCTTAAAAGTCTTGAGAGTGAGTCCACACGATAAGAAAAATTTCGGCGGCAGCGTAGCGTAATAAGACATATGTCAAATTTCAAGCATTGTGATTTGTTAGATTTAAAAAAAGACAAAGATCGAAGATTTCCCGCCTAAATCCGCCTTTTCCAAGGTCATTACGCCAAATCATGTTGAACTTTTCAGCGGACTGCTTTCAAAATGGTGGAAACTGTTTATTTTCAATATTTTGTATGAAAACATAACCTATTTTTTTTTTTAAACTTTGTTGTTTTATTTATATATTTTATTTAGCGAGTTTTGAAATAATAGATATTTATGAATTATGTTAAATTGTTTTAATTTATTAAAAATGCTTGTTAGCGAACATCATTACTGCTTGGTCCTCAAAAAAAAAAAAAAAAAACGATTTTTGTTCATTTTTTTATTAATTTTATAACAATTGCAATAATACAGGTGTTCATTATATAAATTAAAGCTTATGAAATAAAGGCCATTATATAATACAATTTCTATTCAACGACAATCTGTGATATCGAGACGCTAATCCACAGACATGCCCTTAGCTATGGTTACCAGATCAAATAATGAGTTTTCCTGACAATATCCCTAATGTTTCTGTAAATATCCGGACATTTTATCTGAATGTTGTATGTTAAGGCAGTGAGATTTTCAAAATTTTTGCAATCAAAGCATCAAATGCCAATATCGAGTGAGTCTTCTCATTAATGGGAGCGTAGTGGACTAAGGAGAGACAGACTGTCTATATTGTTATAAGCTTAGCCTTTCGCTGCCATCAATGTTATAACTTTGCTAGTTCGATGAATTCAAATAAATCTTCTAATATTACTTTTTTAATATTTTATTATAATGTTCACTAAATCATGAGGGAACAACAGTTTTTGTTCTTACTAATTTAATGTTACTATTGTAGTTTTTTGATTTTAGTTCCCCTCGTTTCAATGTTCATGTCCTAGTTACATTCTATTCTGAATCTAAATTATATATTTGAGTCATAGGCGTACTAACAAATATAACTTATAACTATTTATTTACATGATTACTGAAATGAAAAAGTGTGTATTTATGGGACGATGACAATATAAACAAAACTAATGGTCTCTGTAAAAAGTAAAGTTTTAGAGTTTCGGAGATTAAGGCATGCTTTCGTTTGAACCTATTAGAACATAAATTTACTTAAGATATAACTATTTCTTAAGGGAGTATTAAATATTAGACTATAATTATCTATTAATCCATAAGAGTAACTTAAAAGTATATATACTAATTTAATAATTTGTAGTAATAGTTGGTTTACAACAATGTCTTCTGTTAAGGTTCTACTCTAGACACAATTTAACTTAAAGAACATATCATGTGAAGAATGTCATGAAATAGTTATAAAAGTCCAGCAATTGCCAAAAGAAACATCAAGCAATAAAAAGTATGAAACTAAATTTATTAATATACTAAATTAACAATTCACTCATTTTGTTAACGTTTAATCAATTTATTTTTTCTCACTAGAATGATTAATAAATATTTTTTCATTACTTATATTTTCCTCTTTTAATTTCAAAAAAATACTGACAATTGCAGTTTTTTCCTGTTTCTTCCTAACAAGGGGCTAAAATTTCAGACATGTCAGGAAAATTCCTGTCGTCTAGTAACCCTACCCTTAGCAAATTTTATATAAACCTATTATAAACAATTAAAAACTAAAAATTAACATTGATGGAAATTTAATAACAGAAATGCAGTTAGTGTCATACGTAATATATTCTTCGAAAAACTACAAACAATTGTAATTATTAAAACAATTGTTAAAATTACACTTTATATTGAAACTCTCGTTTTTGAACTCCTTGGCAATTCTTTACCAGGCAGAAGTGGCAAACTTCGGAAATAAAACTTGTTTTAAAGAGTCTCATATTATTGCACAAGTAACATGACTAATTTCAAAAACACTGTTTACCGACTCGGAATTCGCACTGTTGCTTTCACATGCTGATTTCATCAGCTAAATATCACAATGTTTTTTCAAACCTAGTAATAAGTGTATAGCTGTACACATTTCCATAGCGTGTTTCCTAATTATTGGCCCAACAACAGCTTTTCAAACTCACCAAGAGTAACAGGAAAATATTTTAAAAAAATCAGGATCAATTTCTCGCATTTCTTGAATTAAATCATTAGTATGTCCAAGCCTTTCTCCAATGTTTTTCTCAAAAACAGATCGGACCTAGTAGCAACGACTTTTCCGTTTTTTTAATAAAGAATATATTAATAATATCCTTATCTTTTGTAATTTTTTCTTTAGTTTTCTTTTTCTACATAACAACATTGCTGCAATTATTTTTTTATTTTCTTTCATTTTAATTTATACATAAATAAATATTATCAAAAAATCAGAAAAAAGTTAGGTTACCACAAAAAAAACATTACGACTGCACGACTGCACGATAAAAATTCCCCGTGTGGACGAGACATTTTTAACATAAATGGGCGTAATACGCCTACGCCGAAATTTTTGGTATCGTGTGGACTCACTCTGAATCTAGGGCAGTAATTATGTCCGTGTTCAGAACAAGCATAGACATAAGAGTAATTAATGATTATACACTGCGGATCCTATAGAACAGGGTACTTATTCTCGTTCTTGAGAGAACGATCATCTCGAGGGAAAGTGACCGTGGTTCTCACGAAAAAGTAAGAAACCGTATTCTGAATACGTTTTCGTACTTTTTCGTGAGAACTACGGCCACTTTTCATCAAGATGATCGTTCTCTCGAGAACGAGAATAGCTACCCAGTAGTGTATTCTTGAGCATAAGTGTAGACCTTAGAGTGAGTCCACACGATACCAAAAATTTCGGCGTAGGCGTATTACGCCCATTTATGTTAAAAATGTCTCGTCCACACGGGGAACTTTTATCGTGCAGTCGTGCAGTCGAAAAGTGTTTGTTTATGTTAACCTAACTTTTTTTTTTGATTTTTTGATATTTATTTATGTATAAAATGAAAGAAAGTAAAAAAATTATTGCAGCAATGCTGTTATGCAGAAAAAGGAAATTAAAGAAAAAATTACAAAAGATAAGAACATTAATAATATATTCTTTATTAAAAAAACGGAAAAGTCGTCGGTACTGGGTTCGGCCTATATTTGAGGAAAATACCAGGGACAGGGCTGGACATAGTAGTAATTTAATTAAAGAAATGCGAGAAAACGATCGTGATTTTTTTAAAAAATATTTTCGCCTTACGATAGACGAGTTTGAAGAAGTGTTAGCTCTCGTTATACCGATAATTATGAAAGATGACACCGAAATGCGTAGGGCTATATCCCCACGCATTAGGTTGGAAATTACGTTACGGTATTTAGCTGACGGAACCAGCATGTCCACTTTGCAGTGTGAATTCCGAGTCAGCAAACAAAGTGTTTCTGAAGTTATTCAGGAAACTTGTGCTGCAATATGGGATGCTTTAAAAGAACGTGTATTTCCGAAGTTCACCACTTCCACGTGGAAAAGAATTGCCAAGGAATTTGAAGACGAGTGGGATTTTATTAATTGTATTGGGGCAATAGATGGCAAACATATTAATGTGCAGGTAATAAAATTTAGTACCCACCTAGTAAGTATTTAATAAATACCTATCTACATAAGGTCCCTTTTATAATATGAGGTTAAACTACACAGATAAACTTAATACATAAAAAACTTTGAAAAATCAGTCCAAAGAACATTTGAATCTCTTTTTTAGCCTCTTTAACTATAACATTTCGCGGCTAATTTAATGGAAACTTTTGTTTTTATAATTGGAATTATTCTTTAAATATTGTTTCGTATTTTTGGACAATACAGTATAAAATAGTGCATAGTGAATAATTATGTACGTATGTACTGTTGAAAGATCCCCTAATGTCACTTTAAATACATAGGTAATATACTTATTTATTTGGTATTTGTAATGATGAAAAGTATAATTTTTTTTTAATCTATTTGTTCACTTTTCACGTTGTAATAGTAATTTCTTCATATTCAATAGGTAATCATTATCAGTTCCACATATAAGTTATAATATTTGTTATAAAAATTTTATTAATGAAAATTAACCAAGTCATTTTATTTTAGGCCCCACCAAATTCAGGTTCATCCCACTATAATTTTAAAGGAAACCATAGTGTAGTATTACTTGCTGTAGCATGTGCTGATTATTCATTCAGCATGGTGGATATTGGTTCCCCCGGTAGGCAAGGGGACAGTACAATTTTTGGTGAAAGTCCCATTGGCTTAGCTTTTAAAAATAATAAGTTAAATGTGCCTGGTCCAATATATCCCCCTAACTTCCAAAAAGCATTGCCCTTTGTGCTGGTAGGAGATGAAGCCTTTGGGTTAACCAACTATTTAATGAGGCCGTACCCGAGGAGTGGACATTTGAATTTAAAAAAAAAAATATTTAATTATAGATTAAGTAGGGCAAGAAGAGTAGTGGAAAGTGCCTTTGGTATATTAGCTCAAAGGTGGAGAATATTTCGAAAGCCAATAAATGCTTGTGAAGAAACAGTGAAAAAGACTGTGCAAGCTGCTGTTTGTCTTCATAATTTTATAATACAGAAAAGGGGAAAGGCTTTCACTTCACAATTATCTATTAAAAATTTTACTTCACAGTCATGTAGTGGCTTTCGAGATGTAACTCGCACTGGTACAAATACTTTTACTGCAAATGCAGCTAAAAGTAGAGATTTGTTTGCTAAGTATTTTCAAACTACTGGTGCTGTTTCTTATCAGTGGAAAAAGGTATTACAGAATGATTTTTAAAGGTGTAACCCACTGACAATTACTTCCCGGCTAATTTGACTTGTAACTTGATAAATAATATAAAGTATTATAATTTTCAATATATTATGTATTCCCCATACCAATTTAATTGACACAGTATTTTCATGAAATGGTAAGCAATAAGTAAATGAAATCAAGACCACTTTTAGAATTGTATAAATTCTTAACGGTATATAGCCAAGTTTGACAATTTAATAATTATTTTTATATTGCTATAATGAAGTAAGAAAATTGCAAAGATTATTAATATTAAAATACCTCAATTCTAGTATTATAAATTTAATAATAGGAAATCATGCAAGTCGAAGTTATTTACTAAAATATTTATTTTTTTATGTTTGTTAATTTCTAGATCTCCCACTAGGTTTAATTTTAAAAATTATTTATCTAGATGTAAATTTTAAAATTATCAAAATTATGTTGTTCGTTGCTTCAATGTAAAGCATAGTTGGATTTATTATATTTTTAATGTTCTTTTATTGTTTGATAAAGCTTCTATTCGTTTCACCTATGGGCAGCTTCAACATTTTAGTTTATAAACGCTACATTTTTTTTTTTTTGGTTAAAAAAAATGAAAGTAAATGTGGCATTTTAAAATCAAAATTTGGAATCTGCACTAAGGTATATATAGGTGAAGCAGGTAGAAGCATGTATTATTTGTCATAGGGATAGTAGATCAAATAACAGGTAACACAGTTGAATATTGTTGTAACTTTTTTGTTTTTATTATAATAAAATAATTTTTGACATTTGTACTTTTTGCAATGTTTAAAATTTTAACCACTTTTGGTGTAACGAGAAACAACTGCATATTTTGGACTTAGATTTGGTAAGTTATTCTATGTAAAGTTCAGCCATTACCTGCCATTTTTGACAACTCTTCATTGAGAAGAAAGATTATTTTTAAGTTAATGAGCTGAAAATGCTTTTAATATCTACTATGGGTTTCATATGAATATATAGGATTTTCTTCAAGACAAAAAATTATAGCTAAGTGATGGTAAATTCCATGAAGTAAGCTCTAATATAATAGTTTGTAAATATTATGTATACCTTAAGAATCATTCTATATTTTTTAAGAAGCCTTCAAAAAATTTTCAGATACATGGTAGATAGATACTCAAAAAATGTAACGTGTCCTCTATTGTCTATTTCAGCTGTCACCTGAATATTTGTCTGTCGTTTTTTGTTCCAGATCAGATTGATAACTGTCTTCTTTTTTATCGTTTTTAGTTTCATTGCTAGGGTTGTCTATAACATTTTTTACCTCTCCAGTGCTTTCATCGACAATCGTGGTAGACGGGAGATCATCTGTACTAAACAAATCACATTCATTATTGTAAGTTTCACTCTCTTTAATGTTTGCAACTATTCTTTGGTTCATATCAGTGTCATTGTGTGTTTTGTTGCGCCCGCTAAATTTCTGCCATATGTTATGAATGGCTTTAAAACCGCTTTCACGTTTCTGTAAGGTAACAGCCTGGCCTTTTCACATTTTGTGAACATAGTGTTTTCGATACAGAGGTTCATGCTATGCATTTGCTGTGATCCACGTTATTTGGATTAAAGGGGAACAGACCAGTCACTCAAATCCGTTGATCAATGTATCTTTTTAGTGCACGTCTCCACAACAGTCTTCAATAGGAGAGCAAATGTTCCTTTGATTACACTTGCTTGGAAGTTATTGGCATCGTGCCACTCCCACAAAGCTTTTTTACAGCTTGCTTTAATTGAACGAAATGTTACAACCCAGCTGGTTGTAATATGCGCGTAGTTTTGTGTCCGTCTACAAATAATACCACTGGCAATGGAATATTATACTCTAAAAGTTGTTTGTAAAAGCAATTGAGTATATAGTCGTGAAGTACCGAAGCAGTCATCCAGTCGTCACCAGCAAATTCCCCATCTTGAGGGTACATTCAAAGTCACTCGTTTAGGTAAGGATAAATGATCAAAGGATGGCACACCAAACTAGGGTTACCAGATGACATGAATTTTCCTTACATCTCCGTAATTTTGGCCCTTTGTGAGGGAAACAGGAAAAACTGCAATTGTCAGGATTTTTTGGAAATTGAACGAGGAAAAGCTTTTTTTTTTGTCTGCACTTGCGGAGTTGTCAAAAGGAATTTTTTTATAGGCAGATACATTTTCAGGATTCGTTGAATGACTGAAAAAACGCTTAACCTCCTTGTTTTGTGATGGGACAGTTTATGCGTGGTGCACGAGATTTTAAAATTAGGTGCGCGGCGCATATTTTAAAAATCTCACTGCCTTCACATACCACATACAATATTAAATTTATTGAAAAGTCGGGGACATTTTCAGGAAATCTCATTATTTGATCTGGTAACTCGACACCAAACCAGCTGTAGAAAATGTAAAAAGGACAGTGATGTTTTCTTTGGATGAACCTTTTTCTATTTGATAGACATTTTTGGTTCCTTTTTCTGCTAAAACTTTTCCATTTTTTAAAGAAATGTTGAATCCAGTTTCGTCTCGAAATGAGATTAAGTAACATGCTACTTGCACTTCTCAATAACATCGAATTTGCAGTAAAATTTGAATGTCAAATTATTATCTACTAACTGGCATAGGTGGTCAATAAATGAAAAATTTAAAAAAACGTAAATTAATTAATAGACACTCCTTAAATCTGTTTTGTAGACTTTTTACAAAAAAATATACCAAATTCGAGTTGTTCTTAATCCATAGAAGCGATTCGACACCATTTCTACACTATAAACAGCAACAAATAACTTCAAATTGGAATTTAATGAAACATTGTCGGTTAATACTCTTGTAAGAAATGACTGAAAATTTACCGACAATTTTGGCGTTAGTGTCCATAGTGAAAAAGAAGTAACTAAAATGCAAAATCACTGACAAAAACAATGCACGACAACCGAAACAGATGGGGTAACAATGACGCAAATATCATTTCTATTGGTTACTGGCCAGTTACACCTCGGTTTACCCTATTTGCATTCTCAGCACAGCGGTGAAATTGCCATATACACGATACGTCTTTTCCATTTTTCTGCAAACTCGGTGAGTGTACAATTTAAATAAAGGTACTTGATACTGCCAAGTGTTAATACTGGAGCTAATGTCACTTTAGAAATGTCATTTCCAATTTTTACATCACTTCTGTTGGAAATACAATAGGTTTTGAAATTAACTTTATCTTGTATTTTCGAAAACACTTGAAAGCATCGAGTTCGCTCTGTTTAAATTATAGACTTCAACGTAGCGAGAACACCCAAGAAACGTGTATTTGGCCTTCCCACCTCTGGCTTTAAATTTAAAGGTTGCGATATGAGTTGAAATAAAAACTCAATTAAAAATGGTTTTTATTTAAAACAAAAAAGAAGAACAACAAAAACAAGAAAAATGTACAACAACAAAATACGGTACAAATAGTTTCATGATTTGACATATGTATTACAATTATATGTAAAAGCAAAGTGAACTTTTAAAGAAAATAAATACAACTCTTTTAAATTACTTTAAATATCATGAAGGTTATCTAATATTCTGCTTTTTAATAAAGACTTCTACAAAAACTACACACACTGTGACTTAATATTCTTAACATATGGGGATTTATTATTTGGAATTTTCAGAAAAAAATTATTGGCTACATTAAGCAAATAAAAATGTGTTTATTGGTTCCAGGAGTTGGGCGAGGCTTACTGAAGCACCTAATTTCAGTTAGTATTATATAAAATGGCAATGTCATATTAAACATGTTTATATTTGACACATAAACAGAAAAGTGCAAAACTATTTGCAAATGTATTAACCTAAACTGAAGTAATAAGTCGTCTTAACTGCAAAATCAATAAATAAAATATAAAAATAGGTAAATATTATTTAGCAACAAATATTAACAAATGGAAATTTAAATACTACAATTATAACTTATGAGCTAGTCAGGTTCATCTTCGGCCTCCTGCAAGAGTTCAAGTATTTTTATTTCCACTCTTGATCTTTTTTTATAGGATAATCTTGACAATCCTTCTTCAACTCTGCAGGTGAAACCTTCCACCCCAGTTACTTTAGAATCTTTTAATGATTTCAACAAAAGTGTTTCCAAATCTTCTTCTCTATTTTTCCTTTCTAAAAGTATTAAATATTTTATATACTTTTTATTCACATAGGGTAGTGCAACCAAGACAGAGTGAATATTCACATAAGCCTTAATATTTCAAAAATATATTTAATTTATATTGTCATAGGCAAAATATTTTAAAATTAAGTGTCCCAAGAAGGTGGTTTCCATAAGGAATATTTTTTTTAAATGGAACATTTTGCAAATTGTTCAATGTTTGAATCTTACAATATGAACATAAGATTATAGACATATTTTATATAATCTACTATATATTCAAATACTTTCAAGACATTGGTAACTGAAAAATGCTATTTTTTTCATATTGATGAGCTATAGCATGTGAATAGTGAATCTTAAAGCAATACGGCTTATGTGTTTCTGTCTTATTTATGCCCTAGTCATACACTGCAACATTATATTTAACTGGAAGTAAAAAATGATTTTTCAATTAGTTAGGAAGGAAATCGAAAATTTATATATTAGGGTAAAGCACAAAAAAATAGTATAGGAACTTTTTTAATCAAAATATTAAAAAGTTTTAAGAACTTTTGTTCATAATTTTTACATATAAAAACTTTTCTTTCTATCTTCTATAAAAATATTGATTTTTTTCATCCATCTACTACTGGGACACCCAGTATGTAAGTTATGACTTATTTTTTATATTAACGATAATTATGATTAGAAACATGGACAAGCATAGTATGTCTTCACATGAAGAGCAAGCAGTTCTGTATTTAAATATGTATAATGTGTTTTAAGCAAATATAAGTATTTTGAAACTGTAAAAAAACGCAAAATGAAATTTATAATTATTACATTGAGAAGAAAGATGAAGTTTGGCCACGCGAAATTCAATCTACTTTGTTAGGTTTATTGTAATACTATACCATAAACCAATTTGATATAAAAGTAATTTTTCCGATTTATCTTTAAAAAATTTTTGTTTTCAATGCATTATTACAGCTGTCTTTTTAGAGAATAACAACCCTACTACTAAACTATATTTTATATAGACTTTTGATACATAGAGAATTCGAAAAATTATTGCCAATTACTATTAGTGAAATAACTTAAAATGTTCATTACATTTATATAGTTATTATCAAAAAGTAAATAATAAGGTTGACATTTTTGAAGGTGTCATACAGTGTACAGGGTGTCCAAATAAGAAAGGTTTACGGCCATATCTCAGGCACCATTCATCATATATGCAGCAATGAAATAAAAAATCCTTAGATAAATGTTGTCAAGAGAAATCACTGTAATATTTGAAGTTCTTAGATTTGCTATTAGAGTGCGTAATACTAATAAAAAAATAAGAAAGAAGATAGTGAATAAATTGAAACAGTACCCCATAGGAATTGCTACCATAAACAAAACGACTTTACTTAAGAAGCATCTAAGTAAATGACAAAAAGTCTTTACAACTAGATCAAATTGACTCAATTTGGTTCAGCAAAAGTAAAGTTACAAACATTTATCGAAAAAAATGGTCCCCCTCCCTTCAACCTCATATTTCATGAGAGAGTAATTATATATAAATATATATATATATATATATATATATATATATATATATATATATATATATATATATATATGAAAGTTGTGCAGAATTTCCTCAGGATTTCAATTTACATAATTTGTTTTTAGCTTAACTACAGGTATCTTAGACAAAACTAAATTTTTTTAATTGACAGTAGAATTACACCCCCTAGCGGCAATTCTACAAACTGAAAAGTACTTTTTACCTATTTCTCTTAGTCTCTTTGATCAACAGACTTCTCTTTAAAAGTTCAATTAAGGGTTCTTCAGATATGGCGGCCTCCTTTCATACTTAATTTAATAATTTGCAGGTTTTTTTACATGATCACTTAAAACATCTTTTATCGTATTACTTCAAGGTATGAGCTACTTCATAGAAACAATATCATAAAAAAAGAAAAGAGCTTCGATACCTTACTAATTAACAATTTATGAAAATACTTACTATTTTTTTTTGAAACTGGCGTAGATGGTGTAGCCAAGGGACTAGCGACAGGTTCAGTTGAGGCATCAAGTGAGTTGTTCTCGGGAGATTCGTCCAAACAGTTTTGAAATGATGTTACTGTCCTAAAACAATAATTTTTATGATGTCAATCAAGAATACTGTGTGGCACCCACAATTGAGTATCACGTTTTGGTAACCACTTATATTCTTGTATTTTTGCAAAATAAGACACCCCCGTTTCATTACATTTTTCAATTATACTGTGATTCTTAAAATTGTTTTCTTATATAGAGTCGGAAATACATAACATAAAATGTTTTCATCTATGAAGTCATAACTTCTTGCTTTGAGAAACAAAAAATGATAATTTTTAATTTAATAACTTGGTATACTATAATTTTTTAGTTTTTTTAAATCAAAATTGTCCTGTGTTGTTCGAATGTTTCAGCCTGTCAAAGTATCATAGCTTTCCTTTGATAAAGATATATAGTCTTAACCAAGTATTGTCAAATTAAATAGTTGTGATAATATAAAAAAAAATAGTGTTTGTTGTTTAGAAATAGTGACATTAAAACAAATCATATACTAGCAGATATTCTTACTTTTTTGGTTCTATATTTATATCTCCAAGGAATGACATCATATAATAAAACCTAAATGAAGGCTCTTTTATTGTACCTCCTTGTGAACCACTGGGCTTATATTCATTAATTTTCCTTTTACATCTTGAGTAGCAATCCCGAAGGTACTTCCATTTGAATTTTAAATTATTTATTGAAATTGTACCTCCCATACAATTAAATATTTCCTGCCAAAGTCCATTTTTTTTGGCTTGGGTTCTCTCTCTTAAAGGTAAGTGGTAATCCCAAAGGGCTCGTCGTTCAAAAACTAAGTTTATTATTTGTTCATTTATTTCATCCTCTTTTGACTCTGATCCAGATGGAACTGGAACAATTCTATCTTCATTTTTTGAAACTAAAACAAAAAATTATGAATTATAATGTATCACATCTTTAAAGGACACAAATTTTTTGATAACTTTCTTGGAAATAAAAAAATAGTGCTTTGTTGTGTGTACACACATTTACACTGCTTTAAACTTTAACGTGCAATGTATTAAAGCTGACAGCAATGCCAGGTACTTGTCACATTTATTTGTTGCTAGAAGCTTACAACAGTAAGCTATTTCAGAAGTCTACCATAAATCTATAAAATGAAATTTGAAGTTGGCATCATTAAAGGACATGAAAGTCTAATACAAAAAAAAAAAAAAATTAAAATAGTGGGCACGGTTTTGTCACTTCTTAACAAGCCCATCAAGAACTACTTACCAAGAATTAACACATTGTTTTCATCGCTACTTAAAATATGTTGCCCTTCCACATAATGTGATAGGCAAGAATGGTCTGTATAAACCTCACAACTTTGGGAAAAAAGCCATCCACAATATCCACATTTATACTGAATAATATCATCCTGAGAATTCTAAAAATATTTAAAAATAACTATTATCAGCTTCATATATATCTACCCAACTTATCAACAGAGTGTGAACTTTTTTGGGGGTTCCCTGCATACTTTTTCCTTAGGTCTTTATTAAAAACAGTTTTGTTATAAAAATAGATATTTTTTTTATAATAAACATCTTTATCTTATTCAATAAATAAGAACAGAATTTAAAATAAAAAAAAAAGAGAAACCTACATAAAGACATTCTTAGGCTTGTAAAACAATTCACAAGAGGCACCCATTTCCTATATTTATTTGTATGGTTCTTTCTTCTGAAGTCCCTTGAAAAGCTGGCATCTCTATATTGTGGCTTGCATACCACTGCAACTTATCAATCAAAAAAATACAATAATATCTGAACATCTTTAGATAGTATATATTAAAATATCTCGTACTACTACTGAAACTTAAGACTGAGATACAATACAGATACCCAACCTTTTCTTCAAGGTATTGAAAATGGTAAACAAGAATGGGCTTATCTTTGGAAAGTGATAAGATAAATAAGAATTGGTATGTCAATTATCTTAATTATTCTAAGGTTTTTTATTTTAACATCCCTGATAAAATGTGTTTTTAAAGTATATTTTAAATGTCTCAATTTAGTCTTTTTAATAACTTACATTTCTTGAAACTTTTCAGATAGAATTTTAGTGTATATGACACTAACTGGATTTCTGTTATTAAATCTTTATCGACGGTAATTGTTATTTTTTTTTAATGATTTACAATAGGTATATATAAAGTTTGCTAAAAGTATGTCTGTACATTAGCGTCCCGATATCATAAGCTGTCGCTGAATAGAAATTTTATTATATAGTTGCTTTTATTATGAAACATTTAATTTATATAACGAACAAATGTATTATTTGAACTGTTATATTAATTACGACGAAGCAGCATTTTTAATAAATTAAAACAATTTAACATACCTCATCAAAATCCATTGTCTCAAAACTGGCAAACCTCTGGCAAAATAAAAAAATAAGTAAAACACCAAAGTTCTGACAAAAAAAATAGGTTATGTTCATCCCAGATTATCAAACTAAATACCGAAAATAAACAGTTTCCACCATATTGAAAGCAGTCCGCTAAAAAGTTAAACATCATTTGGCGTAATGACCTTGGAAAAAGCGGATTTAGGCGGGAAATCTTCGATCTTTGTCTTTTTTTAAAATTAACAAATCACAATGCTCGAAATTTGACATATGTCTTATTACGCTACGCTGCCGCCGAAATTTTTGGTATCGTGTGGACTCACTCTTACAGTATTTAACCTTTGGTGTATGCTCGAAAGTGAATCCGGAAGAATACCTATATTTTACAGCAATGTTTCAGACACGTAAACCAAAATTTAGCCAGAACCGAGAAAGATCGACTTCTTTTTGACCAATCTGACAATTCCATGCGGCGTTTTTGACACGTCAACTTTTTGCTGTTTTTTTTCTTGAGAGGGTTGATGTGGACTTGAACGGAAACTTGGGAAAATGTGGAAAGTATTCGCGTTATTCTTTATATTGACCATTGCAAATGCAGCGGAAAATATTAACCGAAGTTTAATTAATAAAAATGTTGAAAGAACTATTGATTTAAATTCTCAACTTGTGAAAATCACTGGCAAGATAACCATAGAAAATACCGGGACCGAAGGAGCACGGAATTATCTAATAGGTTTTGAAAGGGAACTGCAAGGACAAATTAGTTACATTGGTGTACAGGACTCCCAAAAGAATCCTTTAAGAATTTCACAAGTTGCTGTTGTAGGACGAGGTAAGTGCTCACTTTCCTATGAAAATGTTACTATACTCCTTTTGAGAACCCACTCCTTACTCCCATGTTTGAATTGCTACCCACAAACTAATGAATGTAAGAACACAATAAATTAACCAATTGTAATTTTTCAGGCACAAGTGAAAAATTCTACAATGTTCAACTTAGACAAAACATAGAGCCTGGCAAAACAACCACAATTCTATTTGAAATAGTTCTAACAAAGGCGCTAACTCCTTATCCAAGTAACATCACCCAAAAAGACAAACAGCTAGTGAGATATTTTGGAAATCACTATTTCTATTCCCCTTATACCACTCGTGTGCAGAAAACTGATGTACTGGTATGTTCTTAAAGTAAAAAAATATGTTTATGTACCACTTTACTTTTAATACTAATTCAATATAAGTTTTAAAATTATTTAAACAAGCAGTGAATAGTTAAGCTATATTATAATGCAGTAGTTTTTTATTTGCTGAAACTATAACTTTCTTTGTTGCCTTACATATAGAAAATTATTTATACTTATGTTTAAGAGTTCTGAAATAATCATATTTTGGTGTTAAATTGTAGATATACATAAATAAAACTATTTTAACTTCACCTAAAAATTTTTGTTTTGTGCTTTAAGGTTAACTCAAGAGCAATTGAAAGCTATACAAAGTTGAAGCCAGTTAGCCAGACTGATTCAACCATAACTTATGGACCACATGAAAATATTGCTGAGTTCTCAATTGATCCTCTCACTGTCCATTATGAAAACAATGCTCCCTTCTTGACAGTTGCAAGGTAAAAATATTAAACAATAACTTCAGTTACACAAGTTGTTATATTGATAACTCAAAGTAAAACATAATTTTGTATAGATTGGAGCGTACGATTGAAGTTTCCCACTGGGGTAATATTGCTGTGGAAGAGAGCATAGAGATTAAACATACTGGAGCCAAATTGAAGGGTCCTTTCTCCAGATATGATTATCAAAGGGAGACTGGTGCTAATCATCACAGTATTAGAAGTTACAGGACTATTTTGCCAGCATTAGCCCATAGCATCTACTACAGGTAAAATATAATACCCTTAACAGTTATTTTTTATTTTACAAAGAATTAACCAATTCAAGTATTATTTTCATTGATTTTCTTAAAAAAAATTTGTCCTGTTTAATAACTTATAAATAATTTATAAACAAGCCATTGATTTTTGATGTAAATTTGATAACTTGCAATTTTTGAATATGAAAATATTGAGGACTTAAATAAACTTGTAAATTAAAGATTCTTGTACGTGTGAAAAAGTAATCAATATCTAATATGATTTATTGAGCAGTGGGCTTTCATATAACCTTTAAACTTACTTGGTTAGCCCACCTTGGGACCTATCTCTAAAAAATTTATTCCTATTAAGATAGTTAAAGAAAACAGTAACATATATGTTGCGTATGCCATATTTTGCATTTTTCCATACCTACCTACAATATGAAATTCTAGTTTGGGTTCATTTGTGGAAATCAACTTACAATTTCCAGGATACAGAAAGCAGCGGTTTGAACAATCTCAGTGGTACACTGCAGAACTCATCGCAGGCCTCTGTTTATCATCCCCAGAATCCTTACTTTGAACTCCCTCTTTATTTTCAAATATCTAATTTATGTAAAAAAATATAGATTCACTACACACTCTGATACACACATCTGTCTCGTAACAGATGGGAGATTGATATATGGTATTTAAGATTAAGAAAATCAATAAACATTGTAAATTTTGATGTACCAATATATATAAAAAATCTGGAAATTGGATGATTTAAATCCAAAGTTAAAACTCTATTGATTTCTGAAGCTTATTATCAGAGATCAGAATTTTTGAGAGACAGCATAGCTGACGGTTTTTGAAGTATGTATAATTTTAAATTGTGATAAAGTAATTTAAATACATATATTTTAAATGTGTTGATTGTATTTTCTATGTAATGTATTGTGGACTATGAATTATTTAAATTTAAATTTTATTTTGAAATTTTGATGAGTGTAAGCAGATTTGTATTTCTGTGAACACAATAAATCTTTGTATTGTATAGAGCAATGTGAGAAAGTTTTGAGCTCCATTTACTATTAGAAAAAAGGGCAATTCAGTCTATGATATGTATTTATTATATTATCAATATTCTAAAATACAATAATTGTTATCTTAATAAATTATATAAAGCTTAATATGTTCTCAAGAAAATTTATTGATTACAAGATATATAATATTTCATACCGATTTAAATTGAACTTCTTCTCTAATTTTCATGTTTGGTCATTGCAGTGAATTTATTGGAAAGTATAATATTGATGTATTAAATATATATGCAAAAAACATCTGTTAAAATTAACCAAAGGTTAAGCTTGATTAGTTGTTTACTTGTTTCTGTTAGTTTGTAAGTTTAGCTCTTAAGATGTTTTCTCTCACATGGGTTTTTGTCATCTGTATCAATCAATAAATAAAAACAAAAAGAATCTTGCTATAATAAACAACAGTCAAAGAAAAGTCCATAATTCAATTAAATTTTATTTTTGTTTAGTCTTTTTGAAAGAGAAATGTTTATATAATCAAAAGAAAAAGTAATAACCAATGGAAACAATAATTTGTTTTTTAGGGATATGAATGGAAATATCTCTACATCAAGTGTCCAGGCACGAAAAGAATACATTGAATTGGAACTCAGACCTAGATTTCCATTGTTTGGTGGATGGCAAAGTTCTTACGTTTTAGGTAAGGGATAAAAATATTTTTCCTGTAATATTGTCCTAATTTTACCTTCTTTATATTTTTAATATTTACATAAAGATAATCCAAATAGTAAGAAAAAAAAACAGAATAATCTGTGTATAAAAGGTATTACATTCAAGTTTTTTAAACCTACACTGATTTTTTTATTCTGTTTTTCAGCTCATGCCTTAGATCTGGATTTAGTGTTAAATTTTATGACTTTTTTATTCAAAAATTTATTTCAGGTTACAACATTCCAAGTTACCCTTATCTCTTTAAGAAACCAACTGGTGAATTTGTCCTTAACATTCGGCTGTTGGACCATGTTTTTGACGACATGATTGTTGATGAATTGGAAACTCGAATTGTCTTACCTGTGGGTGTATCTGATATTAAAGTCAAGACTCCCTATGAAGTGAGGAGACTGCCTGATGGTGTTACATACAAGTATTTGGATAATATTGGAAGGTAAAAATCTTAGATATTGTTTATATATATATATATATATATATATATATATATATATATATATATATATATATATATATATGTACCTATTGTCAATGTTTAATATTTACTTCAATGGAATAAACTCTTATCATGAACATATTGTCATAGCATTCTTCCCTAGATTCCCTAAAAAAAAAATGAATTTAGAATTGTAGCTTCTTTCACCAAACTGTATGTTTGCTTAATTGTTCTATTATTAAATGTAGGTTTGTATTTCTAATAAAAGTATTTCAGATTAATGTGAACAATTCTACTTTAAAAATATTTTTTAACTATTAAAATATAGAAAAATATCACAAAAAATAATTGCCTACAACTTGGTAATATTTTATTTGTATTTTTGAGAAACAAACTATTGGTTTTCATTTTAAATTTTCAATGTCCTTTTTAAATATTTTTTTTTTTTTTATTAGAACCGTTATAAGAGCATCAAAAACCAACTTAGTTGAACAACACATTCAAGATATAGAAATAAACTATAATTGGAAGACGCAGATGTTGCTTCACGAACCACTTCTGGTATCCCTTGCACTGTTCTTAATTTTTATAGCTGCCATCATTTATGTGAGACTTGACTTTTCAATTGGAAAACCTGAACACTCTAAAAAAGAGTAAAATGACATAGTTTGTGTAATAAATTTGTAATTGTTTTGTAGCAAATTGATGTTATTTTTAATTGAATAAAAATTAGAAAAAGCTTTTGTTTGCACTCAAAACATGAGAAAAAATACAGTTCTTTTTTGTTTGTGTGAATGAATAATTATTAATAATAATGGATCGTCTAGTTTAAGTACACATCATTAGGATTGCCAAGCCTATGCGAGTACACTATAAGAGTGTATTTTTTTGCTGTTTAGTAATTTAAGAAGTAGAAATCCCTAAGATGTCTTGTGTAACTGTATGCAAACTAAAAATTTTTTTTTCTTAGCACAAATTAATAAAGATTTGATAGTAGAGCAATTATTTTATAGTATAAAATAATTTGTATATAGATGCAAAAAGGATTTTTAGGCTTGGTGATCTTCATATTAAACTTTGTTGTATTTTTCACCAAAAAGTCTGTTAAAATAAAATAATTTTTTAAGCAAAAAATTTGTTTTTTTTTTATGTATTTAAAAATGTTGTTTGAAAGAGGCTAGGGGAAAATTAATTTTTCATTTTTCAATGTACCCATAGGTAACTGAAATATACTTGACATATAAGTTAGCATGCCTACAGATCGATCAAGCTACAAACTGCGAATGAGTACAATCGTTTTCCTGGTATCTGTCGCTTGCTGTGATAGGATCGCTCTTAAACGAACAGTCCCGGTTCTACTTATGGCTCCTACCAACATTCTTAAGGAACAAAAGAAAGAAAAAAAAATAAATAGTAACGACATCAATAGCAATCTACAGGGACAACTTTTGCAAAAGGGATTACAAATAGCTAAAAAAGAAGGTTTAATCAGTTATTCGCCCAAACCAGGGAACGAAGTGCAAACTCTCCGAATGTAGAGGTGATCACCAAGATTCTGAGTGAAATACATCACTTCCACCATCCTGTACTCAATCATGTAGTATGGTCAGCAAAGTATCTTAACAGTCCTAGACAAGCTATTGAAGGAGTTACAAATATTAAAATCTAGTCGATTAACAAAAGATCGGCGAATTTGGACAAGCAACTTACCAAAGATAACCACATTCAGTAACCATACATGATTTAATTATCAACATCAATGTAAGGAAAATTAACAAATCTGGTTACGCAAATCGACAAGAACTTTTACAAAAACTTAAAAGGAAGTTTATTGATAACTGCAATGTAAACACAGCGGTTTTTTTTGTGTGTGACAGAATGTACATTTATATTTTTGACCTTAATGAATCTAATTCTTCGATTCCCACTGAACCAATAGAAGGACCATCATAATTACTATTCCCAAACCAAACACCGATCACACTCTTGCATAGTAATAGCAAAGCAGTTCGAAGTTATTCTACAAAAAAAGACTACGTTCTTTAATTAGGCAAATTATACCTTGTTACCATTTTGGATTTAAAGAAGCAATATCCACTATATATCCATTGATAGTGATATAACATCTAACGTTCAAGCATGCTATCAAGAATAACCAGTGTTCAGCTACTTTTTTCATGGACATAAGGAAATCATTTGATAACACCTGGCATAATGGCTTGCTGTACAAACTGTATGTGATTGGCCGTTCTGATTATCTAATATTACTTCTAAAAAAAATCTTTCTAATCGCAAACTAAAAATTCGCATAAACAATTTCTTTTTTGAGAGCTTTACTCCTCAGCAGGGTTTACCGCAAAGTTCCCTCATATCCACTTTTCTATATAATATTTTTTGCCAAGCAAATTCTAATTTTACTTGAAATCGTACATCTTAGAGTTTGTGTGTATGTATGTATGAATGTTGTAAACTCTATAATTAGGTATTTAATATATCTGTAGAGTTTGTATTGAATAAATAAATAAATTCGCCTGACAGCTATTTTAACCTTTTAACTTTCTATAATGTCACTACTCACTGGATGCGGAAGTGGTGTATTATGCCCAATACCCAATAATCAAAACTACTCATTTTTCATCACAAAATTTGTGATGTCTCACCTACAGTCACAATTTTCAGTCACATCATCTATCCTAGTAACTCGTGCAAATATTTAGGCATTGCCACAAACCAAAAACTCTATTTTACACTACACACCCAAGATTTCAAGAAGAAGGTTCTTTTCGGGGCGAAACACTTTCAGTTATTATAGGGGTTAAGGAATTAATACCCTTACTGGAGTCAAAATTTATAAGGTGATTTGTAGGCCGTTATTCGAATATGGTCATGTGTTTCTATGCAACGCAGATAAAATCAGTAACATTTAAATTGGTGGAGCAGCCAATCCAGGGGCGGTCTCAAGTTCCTTGATGAAAATGAATAAATATGAAGGATCAAGACGGTTGCAAAATAGTAGGGCGCATTGAATAATCTTCGGGGGGTGGCGTATACTCTTAGTTACGCCACTGGTGAGAGGCGAATGAGACGCCCAACAAACTCCTTTCATAATCCTTCCTACATCCTCCTATATGAACAAACTCCTGTTATTACTATTCTTGATCACTTTCAAACCTTAATTAAAAAATAGGTCAATAAACTCCAGAGCTTCAACACTCCATTCATCTTCATTAGAAACCCAAATTAGGGTGGACCCTAAACGCAAATATCCTACTCAAACCCTATACAAAGAGGATTCTTATTGTGATATTTTTAAAGTGATATACTGCTCTGTAGTTCGATCAATCTTAGAATATGCGTCCCAAGTTTGGTCACCTCATTATTTTACATACAAAGAAAAAGTGGAAAGAGTACAAAGAAAGTTTTTAAGTTTCATTGCCTTTAAACAGGGAATGCAGCAGGAGCGGTCTGTATATGATGATACTGCCGAAGCTTTGAAGTTGCTACCATTGTGTGTGAGACGCATATATCTTGACCTCGTTCTACTTTATATGATTGTTAACTCTTGTATTGATTTTCCTGAACTACACAATAATATTGGATTATCGGTTCCTCAAAGAGCTTTTAGAGCGCACAATTTGTTTGGGGTGATATATCACCGAACGGATTATGGCATTAACAGTCCTATTTCTCGAATGTGTAGGGAAATGAATTCAGTTCCTACCGAGATTGATATTTTTCATTTGCCAGTTAATGTCTTTAAATTAAAAATTTTACAATTCTCAAAAAACTAATTAATATTGTCAATTGTCAATACTTGTCTTTTTAAGCACTTTAATGCACACTTAGATTTGTAAGTTTTTTAATTCTGATTCTGTTTTGAATAGTGTTTGTATTTTTTATTTTTTGAAATGGATTGTATTTATTTGATCCGTTAATATACTATTATAATTATTAATAATCTTTGCCCTATATGAATCTTTTTAGAGCTACAAGATTGATTGTTTTTATTAATTTGTTTTAAATGTGTCATATTTCCTTACACCTCTAATTTGATAAATATTTTCAACCGTTTCTGCCAAGAGATTTCTTTAATAATGGTTCTAGTATGATATTTATATTTAGTTATTTGTATCAAATATTTAGCAATATAATCGACAATAAGACCTCGGTTGTTGGCCTTTTGGGCCACTGTGCCTAATAAAGTTTATTACTGATTGATTGATTAATGATTTAACAAAGGAATTTATGGCTAAAAGGCAGAGAATCATGACACTCATGGGGAAAAAATAAGAGAGTAATAGAAAAAATTCGTGGATTAAATTGTTTAGGACCAACAACCCTATCAATTAAAGATCAAAACTGCAAAGAAGAGGGGAAAAATAGAAACATTAATATGCAAATTAGTTATCATTTTTTAATAAACAATTTTGTAATAAACGGCACAAAGTAGGTTATTCTTTATTATAAACTGCTTTCAAGTTCGGTTTTATCGATGGTCGATTGAATATTTTGTATTGCGCGTATCCAAAACTGTGGAACTATTTTTACGTTCAAAATTTTTTTTTTTTCGAGATTATAGTTTGCGGGTCTAATATATGATTTTTTAGGATATGTACATAAGATTTGCACTTCGATCATACCCTGTAGATTTCTAACCTTTTTTGTTCCAGGGTAGATTTAAACAGCAATAGATTTGTTTGAAGGATATTTATGGTCGGTGTGGGAGAGTCTTTTTTGATGTTTGACAAACATAAACAACTTTACTTATCTTTTCTTTCAGTTTAATTGCTTGTCGTGCTTCTTTTCAGAGTTTTTAAGTGTTAGAAATTACTATAAATGCGAAGTTTGCAATTAATATTAACAAAAAGAAAAAGATTTAAAAATTTATTTTTATTGGCAAATATTGTTAGATATTGTTTACATATTGAAAATAACAATAATAATAATTTAGGCAACCATACATTCATACTTTTATGTATTCTAAAATTGACGTACTGA
The DNA here is from genome assembly GCA_034092305.1 of Diaprepes abbreviatus. Classification (NCBI taxonomy): domain Eukaryota; kingdom Metazoa; phylum Arthropoda; class Insecta; order Coleoptera; family Curculionidae; genus Diaprepes; species Diaprepes abbreviatus. Next base: position 13,475,104 of record JASJET010000110.1, on the reverse strand, counting down.
TTATCATATGATACTCGTTTAAATAATGCAATTAGAAAAGGATAGCCTAAAATTAGTATGTGTGTACCAAGAAATGAAATATCTACTGTTTTTCAACATTTTTCCAAATATAAATAAAACTATTATTACGTTATTCAGCGTTCAAACACCAGGCCCTTGTTCCCACGTTATCCTAATTTTACCAGAGTATGTTCGAAATATTTGCACATAACGATGACTCTAAAAGGAGCTACTTTGTCTTATGCCCAGCACAAGAAAGTCTGATCCTATGCTAGAGCTACACTTAAATATATAATAAAACATATATGAATATTCAAAATATCAATAAGTAGGAAACAAAAATAGATGATAAAAATTATACTAATTGATCAATCATACTCTTTGAAATCCCCTGGTAATAAAAGTAGTATCAAAATTATGTAACTTTTGTTATCCCATGTCGATCTTATGATCGATGTCGAAATGGAAAAGGTCGATAACTCTAATCGTCCTTAATTAAAAGGAGATAGGTAAATCCACCCTGTTTGGTCATCACAAGGATAGAAATAAATGCAGGTAACTTTGAGTCAGTATAGGAATATTCTATACCAAGAGTATTTGTGGTGTTTGAAAGAGAAAGATAACTAAATAGAATTTGTAATGGATGAAAATGAGCACGTACAATATCTGTTGTAGTTTTTCTTGAGACTTAAATTAGAACTAATGGCCTTGATAGAATTTCCGGACGCGACGATTTTTTCATTCATTTTTTCAGATCAGTATTCCTTCGATATTTGGTGGGTTCGAGTTTCCGTTCGTGGTCGCGATTTCTAACCTTACTTTTGCTACAAAATTAAAATTTACGGATCTCGGAAAGTATTTTTCTATTTTTAACTTGTAGTTTGCACGACATTCGCCCAAAATTTTAATGTTTTATACCATATTATCACGTTTTCATTGCGTGCAGTAAGTTTTTTGAATTTTACGAAAAACTTTGTCAATTCACTCCCCAACTTAAATCTTGATTTCATGTAAACAGTAGGTAGTTTTTTCCAATCAATGCCGAAAAAAATTTAATAGAATGGATTCGACCAAAAAGTTTATTAATCCCAGTCCCGAAGAAAAAGCAAATTTTTGCAATAGATTATTTTTTTGGTAAGTATTTTATGTGATATTAGTGATATGTAGGGTATGTAGTTTTTATTTTAATTTTATGCATAATTATTACTTAAACCCATATTTCTTATTGGGCTGTGCTTATAGGTCAATATATTTTATTTTTGCTCATGTACCATACCACACATTTTTTTAAATATTTGTCTCAGTACATCATAACATTAACATCAATTATTAAGAAAATTAAGCTTAAGAATAATTTGTCTTATTTAATTAGAATCTCGTTTAACTTATTCAGCTCTTGTATTATAAAGTGTTGTGGTTGAATAATCACTTTTATTTATATAATTTGACCAAGAATGTATAATAGTAAGGACAATAGGTACTTAGTGTCAGTTGTTAGTAACTATTAAGATGTGTGCCATTATTGTGTAATTTCTATAGGAGTCTATGGTTTTTCAGTAATAAAGAATTCGTTCCCATTATAGCATTTCTTTTTACATTTGTTTGAAAGTTTCCAAGACTTACAAACTAAAATTTATAGCTGTAAGAAACTTTCATATTCATAGCTGTAAGAAACCTTCAAATATTTCTGTTTCAAATTTTATAGAGACATTTTAAAAAATTTAATTACTTGTGAAAGTGTAATAAGGGTAAGTAAATTTAAAAAAATTGTATTCTACGTTTTTGAAAGTATATATCTAATATCAATTTAATATCCATAGCCTCATTATTTTATAACAGTTTGGAAAGTATTTATTATTAGTTCCAATTTTATTTTTTTTCATTTGCACTAGTATTCTGGGTATTACAGGAAATAAATACACTTTGCAAATAATACATAATTTAGGTGACCAAGAATAAAAAATTCAGAAACTTTTATACAGAACTGTGCAGTATGATTAAGATATAATTAAGTTACCATTGTAAGTACCGTTTTGTTTAGTTTTTTACACATGCAAACACTTTTTATCTAAATATGGCTACTACTCTCTTAGCTACTGCAATTTTTTTTCACCTTATCTGTGTTGCAAGAAAGTCAGGTTTTAATATTGTTGATGGCTACAAAATACTCTGTGGATGGTACAAGCAAAGCAACTGATACATTGTCAGACGAGTCCAGGACAAGTATGCACATATGTATATATATATATATATATATATATATATATATATATATATATATATATATATATGTATATATGTATATATATAGAAAATAGGGACTGTATTTTTAATGATCTTAAAATTAGACTCCTAGATTATAACACTCAAGATGATCTATCTAAGCAAATTTTTGACATGGGCAAACAGGGTTAACTTTTATTTACAAAGATACAAAAGTAAACTCATACAATGAAAAATAACAAACTTGAGTTATTAAAGGAAAATCTGTAAACATCTGTAGAAACTTTAACATTACAAAATAACCTTCAATTGGATTAAGGAAAAAAAATTGAAAAATGAATTGTGCAATAGTTATAACAAAGACTGAGATAGAGCGCCGTTTGCTCGTGATTTCACTACCAGCAAATATCTTTTGAGAAGTAGTGTAGTAAAACCCCCAGATTCTGATCTTCAGTAAAAAGTCATGTGTGCGCGGAACCGGATGGCTAATAAAACTCTTCTTTGGTAGCAGGTAATAATAATAATAATCTTTATTTGAAAATTACAAAAAGAAGTGACGTCACAAAAATAGTAGGAAGCATTAACAAAGTCAATATAACTACTTATTTTCTTACCTATTAAAGTCACCAGTAGGAGGCCTATATACTGAAATAACTATTACAGAAATTTCACTGATCTGACATTCAATAGCTGCATATTGTGATAATTTACTTAATTTTAGTCTAGGTTTAGCAAACACTTTTTCTTTCACATATATTGCTGAGCCTCTATGTTTTCCTTCACCATGGCAGAACATTGATACTAACTTAAAGTTTTTAATTCCTAGATGTTTTAAATGATTTTCAGTTTTCCAATGTTCCGATATGGAACATGTTGTTTATTTTGTGAATTGAATTTTGAAGTGACTGTATATTCTGGTGCATTGTGCTTGTAAACATTTTTACATTTGTGGTGTTTCTGCAGGTAGCCTGATTATTCCATAAATATTTTCAGAGTAGTTTGGGTATTTAAAAGCACTTCCTGGGCAATCCTTTCCACAGTGATCTCTAGCTCCACATTTATAACAGCATGGTATTTCCCTGCAGTACTTACCACACATGCCCAAATCCAGCATAGTTGAAACACAGCCAGATTAAAAAGTTTTTTTTATATATACTTAGGTTATTTTTTGAAGAATCATTTTGCAATTCCTCGAGGTGCCTGGAGAATCCAGTTTTCCTTAAATTAGTTTCTGCAATGTTTTTTGATAATGACTTTAATTTTATCTTCTGTGGTATATCCCAATTCATTTTCGATTTCACTATTTAATCTAATTATTTCTTTAACAGATTCCTCATTTGAGTACTCTTTTTCTGTACCTGTAATCTCTTGTTTTAACTGCTGACTTGCTTTTTTAGGGTCTGTAATGCTTTGTATGGTAATACCCGTTTCAAGTTTTTTAGTGGTTTTGGGGGTTATCCATGCTTCAGATTCAGGTGTGGATATTTAATTTTGCTGTCTCCCGTTATTTTTTATACTACTAATACTGGCATATGTTTTTGGCTTTACAGGGTCTTGCTCTATATTAGCCTGTGGTGCTTGTAAGCTTACAGTAGAATTCTCTTTTTCTAAATTCCGAATCTTATGAATTAATAGAGTAAAGCATTTCTCAAACAATCTTGATTGTCTTTTAATATGGTTTGTTGTTCTGCTTTTCTATATTATCTAAAACCAGGAAGATTTCTAAGATAACTTTTTCTGTTGACAGTATTATGAGTTCGTTCTGTGTTGATTTTATTTAAATTCCCTCTTCACTACAATTTATTTGCTTATCTTGATTAAATAATATTCTGTCACAATGTCTTTTCAGTGTTTTTTCTGAATCTAGGTTGGACTCAGACTTATTCCTTTTATTTAGATTATCACTATCATATAATTCTACAGTTTTGTCCTTATTTTTTATTCCTAGAGGTTGAGTGCGCTTTACAGTCGGTATTTTTGATTTAAACGGGTCTGTGACTTCCTGACATTCTTTAATGATTGTCCCTTGTACATCAACATTACCTTTATCGCCCGATTACTTTTTGTTATTTTTATCAGAATAGATTTTTAACGGTTTGGTTACACTTTTTTTATCACCATAATTAACCTTATTCATTTCATACTTGTATATATTGTCTAAGCATCCCAGACAAAAACTTCTTGTTTTCGCTGTTGTAACAGTAGTTTTTAACTTTTCCTTTGCTGATCATCTTCCTGATCATCACTTTCATCTTCCATGATAATTTAAAAAAATGTTTCTTTATATTTTTATGTAAAATTGACTTTATAACAGATGACTACGATAGGTAGCGTCCACATTAAACGTATATCCGATATACGGGGTGTCCGGGAAAATGTGGGAAATCTCCCGGATATGAAAAAAAAACACATGAAAGGAATACACAAATTCATATAAACTTTTTTTCGTATAGGCCTCCTATCCGGAGATATGGGCTCTCAAAGAGCTGCAATGGAATCAAGTTTTTTACACATAATTATTAAACCACCAGGTATTTTTCAATTTTTTATTAATATGATGTATACCAGGTAAAACCTTTCAAATTACTATCCAAGAAAGTGTTGTGAATTCCTTACAGCTGCAGGGACTGACCAGCTGTGACAGTCTTGATCCCATTTTTTTTACGCCCTGTATGATAAGAACTTTGGACAATGTTTTTCAAATACCTTTAAGTATTGACTAAAAATTAAATACTCTTCATTCATGTCGCTAATTCTAACCGTTTTCGAAAAAATGTCATTTTATTTACATCATGTATTTGGCGTATTTCGATAAAAGACACGTCTTTGCTCCTATCAAATGTTTAACCTTCAACTTTACGATAAAAAAAATTCGATCCAAAATTAGAGTTTACCTCTTTAGTTCAAAACGTCTAATTCTGTGTATTGTAGTTCGATCTATGTTCGCAAAAAATGTGCGTTTTATTTTATCAGCACTAAAAACAAAGTATTGTTGTTGCAAACGTTGTTAGGTAGAAAAGAAATAAATATCCTACATTTTAGAACTTGTAAACTTTCACATTACTAATTTTTAGATTTCGTAGTGAAATTAATTGTGAACTAATTCGAAATATGGAATACACGTTTATTGAGTATGCAGTATACAGGAAGCCAACACATACTCAACTATATCTTAACCATAGTTCTAATCATTCTGTTGTAAGAAATCGGGGAATTATACGCAACAATTATTGAGTTTGCAGATATGCATCTGATGTATGATCTTGCATCTTGCAATGCTTTGGAAGTCACAAGGATATATCACGACAGATATTCTAATTGTACTCCTCCAGATCAGAAAACATTTCAAGGAGTTGACCAACGTCTAAGGGAAAATTGTAGGTGATTCCATTTAATAAGGTAATATTAAATTTATTCATAATTTTAAGAAATTTTGGGAAGAAGTACTGATGCTCGTCGGGGAAGAATATTACGTACGCCGCAATTAGAGGAAAATATTTTAAAGTCTGTAGATGGTACTCCTTCAACGAGGACTCGAAAATTATCAGCGCAGTATAATATGTCGAAAACAATAGTACATGATGTTCTTGAAGAACAGCTGTTATATCTATATCATTTGAAAAAAGTGCATAAACTGATCCCTGAAGATTTTCCCCATAGATTGCAGTTTGCAAACTGACTATTGAATCAGCTATGAAATAATGTAAACTTCATTAGAACTATTCTCTTCACGGATGAAGCAGGGTTTACCAAAAATGGTATCATAAATTTACACAATTCACATGTATGGACTGATGAAAATCCTCATGCAACAATTGTTTTGCATCATCAACATCAGTTCCAAATTTGATTGGACCATTCGTATTGCCGGCACGACTGAATGGAGAACTTTATTTGGAGTTCATCCAGAACGCGTTCCACGATTTAGGAGAACACTTACCACTTGAAACCTGCCGAAACATGTACTACATGCACGATGGGGCACCACCTCATTTCAGCGTTGCTATGCTGGAGCATCTGAATAACATTAATCCAAATCATTGGATATGTAGAGGAGGACCTATTGCCTGGCCTCGATTTCCCGACCTAACGTCGTTGAATTTTTACCTGTCGGAACACCTTAAAACCTTGGGGTTTTCCACTCCGGTCGATAATAGGGAGGAACTTCTACGGAGAATTACAGTTCATTGTGATCAAATAAGGAATAATGCTGAGTTTATGTGGCGGGTTCAGCAGCCCTCAATTCGTCGTGCCCGCGAGTGTATCAAATTTCTCGGAGCCCATGTTCAATCCTCTTACGAACTTTTTAACTAAGCAGTTAGTTTAACTTTTTATTGCAACTACGGTGACAGGGAAAAATTCCTCTTTTTCATATTCAACCCAACAGAAGTTAGGGGACCAACAGTAGTAGTGAACATAACCCGATTCGCTCGATCCCCCACTCCTCGACCTTGACCTTGACCTTGCTTCACCCCTCTTTGGCCCCGCCCACATGTCCTTGTCATTGACCTTGAAAGTGCACGTGTGCTTTGGCCTTGGCCTTGTGTTCAAGGTTGTGTGTGTGACCTTGACCTTGACCTTGGTCGAGACGACCTTGACTTTGTTGAAGGTCATCTTGGGTGTGTGACCTTGAAGATATGTTACGTGGTTGGGGGTGACCTTGAATGGTTTTATATAAGGTATGGGGCAGTTTCATTCATCAGTTGGCTCTGACTTGTATAGGTAGTACATGTGTTAATATTTGACAAATCATGGCATATGTTTGTGAAAATTGCGGTTCTAAGTTTACTAATATTTATAATATGAGACGTCATAAAAGAGAATCGTGTGCGGCGAGATTTAATGAAGTGCCTGGAGGAAAACGGCTCCGAATTGAAGAGTATACATCGACGATTCCGGTAATTAATTGCGCTACATGTAATGTAGATGTTCCAATAAATCATATGTCGGTGCATAAACGAACACAACAACATAAAAATAATTCATGTTTGCCGGTATGTCATGGTGTGCAACTCGTTGAATGTGCCTTCAAAAGGAGAATTGCAACCTATCGGGTTAGCAGTGATATGGAGCATTCCGATTACGTAATGTTCTTTGCAGACATTAAATCCAAGGTGGTGGAACTTGTTAATAATTTATTGCGTGTGCATTATGCTTTAAAAGTTAACATGACAGCTGTTGGCGAGTACATGCTTCCATCACAAGAAATATTCAGTGAAAAATCCTTCAACACTGCTAATCAAATAATTAGTGTAGAAAGTGATTTGGATGCCGTTTACCATTCTTTCACCGAATTAATAAAAACGCAGGCGACAGAGTTCCAGGAGAAAGATTCAGGTATGGAAAAATCAAAACCCGATATATTAAACTGATTTTTATATATTATTTTTCTTGTTATAGGATGGGCTCTTGTGCGAATTTTATACTTGGAAGTTGGTATCAACAAGTATATGCCTATGGGTGGCTCATCATACATCAAGTTGCCGTGTTCTATTGAAAAGAAAGGAGCTGTCGTCAATGTGATTAACCAGGACGAATTTTGCTTTGCGTGGGCTGTAACATCAGTATTGTTTCCTCCAACAGCAGAGACTTCACAGAAGACATCCTACCCCCATTTTTCTAGAGTGCTAAATGTAACAGGTATGGATTTTCCAGTAAAATTACGTGACATTAAAAAATTTGAGGAAATGAACAACATATCAATTAACGTATACGGTCTGGAATCTAAATATGAAAATAATGAAGTAATACATGAAGTTATTGGTCCACTGAGGTATGCGTCAAAAAAGTTGGATAGGCATGTAAATTTATTGTTAATTACAAAAGACTGTAGTAGTAAAGATGGCGGTGAACATTTTTGTGATACGACTTGTTCAAAGAGTCATTATTGTTGGATTCGGGATTTATCACGTTTAGTTTCAAGTCAAATTAGTTGTCAACAACATAAAATATATTTCTGTGATGGTTGCCTCATTTATTTTAGTACACCGTCAGCTTTAACTTTACATCAAAGCTACGATTGTAACCACATTTTCACGCAAACACCCTCAGTGGATTTAAAAATCGATAAATTTGGAAAGAGTGTGCCGGAAAATATTTTAAAATTCGAGGGTATAGAAAAGCAAATGCGCGTTCCATTCGTGGTTTATGCAGATTTCGAATCTGTTTTAAAACCCGTTGAAACGGTACAACCAAACCCACAAAATTCTTACACTGTAAAAAGTTTTAAACATGAACCATATTCTTTTGCTTATTTAATTAAATGCTCTTTTGACGACTCACTTTCGAAATTTGAGCTATTTCGGGGGAATAATGCAGCTCAAGTCTTTGTGGATCGTATCGAGTGTGATTTAAGGGCTCTATACAACACATATTTAAAAGACATTAAGCCTATGAAACCGTTAACGCCTGAAGAAAAAAGGGGGTTTAATGATGCTAAAATATGTGGTATATGTGAAGGCCCTTTTGAAGAGGGTGAGATTAAAGTACGAGACCACTGTCACATAACTGGTGCAAAAAGATTTGGTGCTGCACATTCCGTTTGTAATTTAAATTATAAATTACCCTCTTTTATCCCTATCATATTTCATAACTTAAGCGGCTACGACAGCCATTTATTTATAAAAGAGTTATGTAAATATGGGGATAAAATTGGTGTTTTGGCTCAAAGTAAGGAAAAGTACATATCATTTACCAAAAGCATTTATGTGCACGATTATTTTGATAGTAAATGTGGAAAAGTCAAGAGGAAATATTTAAAGTTGCGATTTATTGATAGTTTTAAATTTCTGTCAACGTCTTTGGAAAATTTAGGCAGCGGTTTAAACGACGACGATTTTATTGAAACGCGGAAACATTTTTCAAATATCAACCAATTTAATTTGATGCGTCAAAAGGGTGTTTTTCCCTATAGCTTTATTGACTCTATAGAAAAAATGGAAAATACATGTCTTCCAAGTAAAGATGAATTTTATGATAATTTACGGGAAGAACATATTAGCGATGAAAGCTATAGAAGAGCAAAAGAAGTATGGCGCTTGTTTGGGTGTAAAACTTTGGGGGACTATTCGGACGTGTATTTAAAATCAGATGTGTTGCTATTGTGTGATGTTTTTGAGCAATTTCGGAATAATTGTTTAAAATTCGATAAACTTGATCCAGCACATTACTATACCCTTCCAAGTTTATCATTTGATTGTATGCTACGTATGACTAAGGTAGAGTTAGAGCTCTTAACTGATATAGACATGATACATTTTTTTAAGAAAGGTATACGCGGCGGCATAAGCCAGTGTACAGAAAGGAAGCACATCGCTAATAATATTTTTTTACCAGACTATGACCCAACAAAACCTTCTTCATTTATAACATACCTTGATGCTACAAATCTATATGGTCATAGTATGTCACAAGCATTACCATATGGTGGTTTTCGATGGTTAAGCGAGCGCGAAATTCTGGATTTAAATATTATGGCTGTTGGTGATGATAGTTTACATGGCTACGTTTTGGAAGTGGATGTGCATTATCCGACTGAGTTGCATGATGCACATTCTGATCTTCCATTTCTAGTAGAAAATATCATACCGCCAACAGAAAACGCTAAATTACCGAAATTAATTCCTAATTTACAAGATAAAAAAAAATACATTGTACACTATAGAACTTTAAAACAAGCCATCGCCAACGGCTTAGTGGTAATGCAAACCCATCGAGTATTACAGTTTGAGCAATCAAAATGGCTAAAATCGTATATTGATTTTAATACCAATTTACGTAACAAGGCCACCACAAAATTTGCGAAGGACACTTTTAAATTAAAAAATAACGCGATATTTGGTAAAACTATGGAAAATGTGGAAAATCGAAAGGATATAAAATTAGTAACACATTGGGAGAACAGTGTAGGCAGAAATGGAGCTAGAGCACTAATATCCCGCCCCAATTTCAATAGTAGCTCGATATTTACCGAGAACTTTGTTGCTATACATATGAATAAAGTTAAAATATTGTACAATAAACCAATTTATATCGGTTTTTCCATATTAGATATATCAAAGACTGTAATATACGATTTTTATTATAATTTTATTAAATCCAATTTTGGCGATGATGCTTCGTTACTTTACACCGATACTGACTCGCTTATATTAAAAGTGTATACGGAAAACTTTTATCAAACTATATCAGAAAACCCCGAAAAATTCGATACATCAAATTACCCCGAAATTAATAATTTCAACATAATTAAAAGTAATTCTGTAGTTGGTAGAATGAAAGATGAGTTTCCTGGTGATCCGATAATAAGTTTTTATGGTACCGGCGCGAAGGCTTATTATGTAAAGTCCATTAATAATGAATTAAAAAAAGCCAAAGGTATCAAAAAATGTGTTATCGAGAAAGACCTTCATCAGGAAGACTACCAAAGAATTGTTGAACGGGGTGGTTTGATATTAAGAAAGATGAAGACATTTAGAAGTGAATTACATAACATTTATACCAACATAATAAATAAAGTAGCATTGTCACATAGCGATGATAAACGTTATGTAATTCCCAGTTCAACCAAAACTCTACCTTGGGGGCATGCAGACATAGATTTTTACAAAACAGACCCGGAAGAAAACTTATCAAATTTAGTCACCGTGTTGGAATCATTTCTAAGTCAGGACAGCACGTAATCTGGAAAATCCATATTTCGTTATTTGTATTGTTTTTATTATTTCTATTAAACATACAACATTAATATGTAACGATAGTATTGTAATTTTTTTTTTTTTTTTTAAATAAAAAACATGTATTCATTACTTGATTGCTTTTTTATTGAACCTTTATTTTAAAATTATAAATATAATGAAGTGTCGACAAATAACAAACTGTAAAAGTTATTGTTGAAAAATTTGTCTAATAGTAAATTAAACGCACAGGTCTACGAGTAAGTGTTTAATGTGAAACAGGTTTGCTGACAAGATCCTCCATAGTCTTTTCAATTTTCAACATTCTAGAGTTAAGTTCATCACGCAGTTCGTCTTGCCTAAGTTCATATATTGCAATAACAGTATCATCAATGTATCCTCTAAGTTCTTGACCGGTTTCAATTAATTTCTTGCGTACGTAACCTTCAAGTTGGTTTCTGAATATATCTTTAATAACAATTGTTGAGTCATGTAAAGCTTTCTGCGTATCTTGCACACACTGAGCAAGGTTATTATCAACATAATTTCGTGTGGTCGCATCGTCTCCTTCAAGAGGTTCTGCTAAATAGCACAATCTTTTGCTTCCCATGTCGTAATCTCCATTAGGTGTAAGTTTAAAACCTATTCCTGAAGGACCTCGCATAAAGTTAAAATCCTTAAATTTTCTTTTGCGACCGAACTTATCAATAGTGTTTACTTCTGACATTTTTATGTGAGACTGATTTGAAACCATTAGATTTCACCCTAATATATGGTTCTATTTCATTAATAAACGGACTCTGCAGAAAAATATGGATTGCAAAACGTATTTTAGGCGATGTTTAATAAATACACATACAGATTCATTTTACTATTGTTTTATTGAAAAAAAAATTAAAATATAACAAAAGATTGAGTTTACTTCTTATTATTAAAAAAAATAAAAAAAATAACAAACAAAAAAATTAAAAATTAAGAAATAAAATACATGTTAATTTCTTCTGTACAGGTAAGCTTCTTCTATGACCCAATTTCTTCTCTGGATGGCACGTTCATTAATGTCCTTGTTTTTAAAATAACCTTGACAGGACCAAAAAAAAAATCCTTGAAAATTACAACCTCGAAAACGACCCTGACATTGACGGGTACTTTGACCTTGGCCTTGGCCTCGCATCTAACAAGTTTAGTACTATATTTATATGCTTCTTTAAAATAACCTTGACAGGGACAAAAAAAAATCCATGAAAATTACAACCTTGAAAACGACCCTGGTATTGCCGGTTACGTCGGCCTTGGCCTTGGCCTTGCATCTGACAAGTTTAAATATTATACTTAATGCATCGAACAAAAGGAATAAAGGTGGTGTAGTGGGGGAAATGGGCATAAAAGCAGACTTGCTGGCTCGAGCTCTTCACAGTTCGTCAGAACAGCAAACAGTACAGTGCTAAGAAAAAGTTAATTGTGTGAGTTTGAATATCGAAAATGTCTAGTGTACGGTCTCTTTTAGATGCTCTTGACGTGAGCTGCGGTTCACAGCAAGGCATGCTGGATAACATGAGTGGTTTAGAAGTGTTAAGTCCGGGGGTGTTCGAGAACTGGAATGGCGTGGAGCATGAAGATGCCGAAGACCGAGCCCTCAACGATGGTCGCGACGAGGAGTTAGTTCAGTCGGCAGCTCAATTCCTGGAATGCTGGACGGAGGAGAAGGAGCCAAAGATAAATGTGATTAGTGATGTGGTTGTGCGAAAAGCATCGCGGCCTAGGGAATCTTCTCCGAAAGCGTCGAAACTGAAAAAGCTTTTGACTATGCGGAAGTCGGAAATCGCCGATAAAAAAACATTTTATTCGGCGATTAAAGGTGTGGGACAAGGGAAGAAGAAAAAGTTTAACTTTAAGCGTCCCTCCACCCCTGTTCCATTACCCGACTTCCTAAAAACAGCACCAAAAGAGCCATTGTCAGTAGAAGTGGAAGTCATAGAAGGGCCCGATGGACCAACACCACCAACGCCACCAACACCGGCCAGCGTAGAGAATGAAATAGTGTCGGAGGTGAAGTCTTCCCCAGCGCCAGCGCCACTGTCGCCGATATTGGGGTGCCGGAAACCCATGAAGAAGCGGTTTAAGCGGTGTTTTGAAGGCGATGAAGTTTCCGCTGCTTCGTCGTCGTCGTCGTCGTCATCGTCTTCACCAAATAAAACCGCGTCTTCTTCCGAGCCATCACAACCGGAGTGGGTCGAAGACTTCACCAACTCTCAGAAGACCAAATTGACCGACATTTATGCCATGAAAAAACGCTTAGTGAATGAAGTGAACGAGTGTGCCAGTGACATTATAGAACTTGAAAAACAATTAGAGATAAAAAAGGTGAAATCTGAGCGGTTAAAAAGACAATTAGAGGACTTTAATAAATTATGTAGTAGGTGTTAGGTAGTTGTAGATATTAGCTTTTAATTTATAGTATTAAGTTTGTAAATATATATATATATATATATATATATATATATATATATATATATATTGTAGTTAATAAAAAAGTGTTTGATCAAATTTTTTATATTTTATAATGAGAATAAAAATGACTTGAAAATTTATTTTTGTGTGTTATTTCATATAGGCCCTGTCCCACATAATATTAGGTAATAAAAAAAAAAAGTGAATAATCCACTAAAACTACGCAATAGCAATAGTTGTAAATATTTTCTGATAATATTTACAAGTATGCTAAAACATGGTTCGGTTTATGAAGTTAAGGTTCTGTCGCCAGAACTTCTAATACTTTGTATCTCAATATTGTATGTTTTTATGAAAAAAACATAAAATATTGGTTACAAAGTATTATAACCAACTAAAACTACGATCAAATTATTTTGTGGTCCTGAAAAGGACCGTTTGGTTGTAAAACATGCGACTCTTTTATTGAGTTGTGGAGTCGCACGGCCCGTCATCATCAGCGGGGGTGGCGGTGCTGTCCTCTGTGTATTCGATGATGAACCGCCAAAGTTCATCCCATCTAGGATCGTTCGGCTCCCACTCCAAACAATTCTCTGTGGTAGAATCTACCACAGGGCATTGGATGGGTTGTTGTTGTTGAGTCGCAGACATCTTGAACTAAAATGATTGTAATAAGTATTGGTGGTCGTATATATATAGACAAATTAATGGTGGGGGGTGAAAACAAATGTCGTATTACGTATTGAGACCAAAAGTTGTTTGTGGTCTCAAATACGAACGAACGATTTAGCTGGGTTCCACCAGCACTTAAAGTTTTAATACTTTGTATCTAATATTGTATATTCTATACATACAATATTAGTAACAAAGTACTAATATGTACTAAAACTACGATCAAAGTATTTTGTGGTCCTGAAAAGGACCGTTGTTGTGTGCCCTTAAAAAGGGCCAGGGAGAGTGTGGGGCTTATGGTGCCCCATCCTCGCTGGTCGACCACCAGCTTGACGAATCGCAGGGGCCTTGTGGGTCGTCGGGTGTTGGTGATGCTGGAATTTCCAGCACCGCATCTTCCGTCGAGTCCGGCTCTGGCTGCGGCGACGGAGTTTCGAGTCTTTGTAAGACCCCATCACCCGCGTCGTCTAATTCCACTAGACCCGGATCATGGTCATATACTAGCGGAATCGGCTCATCCAAGTCGTCCCAACGTAGGACGTCAATTTCAAAATCCACCTCGTCATCGTCGTCGAAGACTTGCAGGTCTCCAACGTTGTCGGCTACGGTGTCATCACTAAAGATGGATGAGCCTCGGCTGGCGGGTCTTTCTTCCTCCATGTTTATCGTATGAGGGTTGATGAATATATGACTGTGTAACTGACCCAGTCTCATATATATAGAACTACCCCCACCCCACCAACGGATTCTAAATGTTATGTATTGGTGAGAGCTTATAGAATTATTGATTTTTTCAAAAACTTTAAATAAGGAATTAGATTTGTTTAGACAATAAGACTTATTCTTAATATTTTGTGAAGAATACATTACAAAAAAAAAAAATAATAGAAACCTTGTTTGAACTGTTAACATTTTCATAGGTTCTCAAGCATATAACTTGGCACTTAAGCTACGAGACAAATCGTCGTTAAACGAATATCTCGCCCCATAAGTGACGATTACTAAACTACGATCAAAATATAATGTGGTCCTGAAAAGGACCGTTTTTGTGGCCCTAAAAGGGCCTGGGGGGAGGGTGGGGTGCCTACCGTGGAGTAATACCCAACGATATTAACACCGACCTAGGTGCAGCCCTTGGTCTTCTCATTGGCGGCACCGTCGTCGTCGCTGGTGGTGTCGGCGTTGCAGGCGGTGCCGAAGGTGCCGCTCCTGGTGCGGTACCCCCGCACTCCTCACACTTACATATTTTGCCGGGCACGAATGGCCTGACAATGCCAATGATCCTTTTTGGTATATCTTCCATCTTGCCGATCGAATGTGTAATGATGAAATAATTCTAATACCGGCCTCTATATACATTCAAAAAGTTGGAGGGGGTAAGGTGGAGTGCATATATGCATTATATAAGTTTGAGAATATGATTTTATAACTCACCGTATCTCTGGTATGGACACAAACTACCCCCCTCCACACGCGTTAGCGCGGAGCAGGCACACAAAAAAAAAAAAAAAAAAAAAAACCCTCCCCTACAACTTCCGCATACTCCCGTTCGGCGCTCTAGCCTCCTAACTCGAGAATTTCAATTTTTTCGTCTAAATTTTTTTTCATTTTTAAGATTTTCCAAATTTTTTTTTCACCATTGTATTCTACTCAAAATTCTAGGTAATTAAAGTGCTTTTATTTTTTCTCTATCTTGAACGGTTCCCGAGCTACAGCGCTTTAAAGAATTCAAATTACTAACTTTCTATAACCCTTTTTTTCAAATTTCATTTTTTCGAATTTTCAAAAATACTACAATATGTAGAAAAAAGTTCTCTCTTTAATTTCCCAATACCGTTTTTCTCTAAATCTTCAACTTTAGCGCGTATTCAGCATTTTCAAAAAAAAAAAAAATTATAATTTTTTTTACACCATCGCATTCTCCTCAAAATTTTGGGCTATCAAAGTGCTTTTATTTTTTTTCTATCTTGAACGGTTCCCGAGCTACAGCGCTTTAAAAAATCCAAATTACTAACTTACTATAACCCTTTTCTTAAAATTTCATCTTTCCGAATTTTGAAAAGTACTACCATTTGTAGAAAAAAATTCTCTTTCTAATTTCCTAATATCATTTTGCTCCAAAACTTCAACTTTGGCGCGCATTCACCATTTTTCAATTTTTTTTGAAAAAATTTTTTTTTACGTTTTTACTATCGAGAAAAATGCTTGCTTATAGTACTCGATTTCCTCTATAATTTTTTCTTATAACTTTTTTCCCTATTCCTAACCGTTACTTTCATACAAATTTTCTAAATCGTTGTTTTCATATTTTGCCTTAAAAATTTTTTCTTGTGTTATTTAAGCTCTTTTTTCCACTTAATAAACCACCATTTTCTAAATTCCCGTACTCTTCTCTTAAAGAGCGGGCTTTTCCGCCAGCTTTTTTTTTTGGTTGGGTTTCAAATAAATATAAAACTACTACTTCACTCATTACAAATTTATTGATTCAAGAACATTATTTTGTGTTACATATAATAGATACATTAAAATATAGATTTATTGGTCACCGAACCGTTTAATACATTATAACTAAAAAATGAGTCGTGAATAACTAATGCGTACACTTTAGTGTCTTTGGGGAATTTATTCTTTCTCGTTTGGAACTCCAATTTTACATCCACTGTCGATGAGTTAATCGCCTCTGGTTGATGACTGCAATTGATAATAAAAACGGGGTTTTTCATATATTCCGCGAACGTTATCATCGGATCGTTTATCTCGCGCCCGTAGTAGCTGCTTTGGAAGTTTTCGTAATTGTAATAGGCTGCTGCGTACAGTTTCTTGGCGAAATCTAAATTCCATCTTTCGTAGGGATAAACGGTTGAATTCAGATACAGTCTAATGTCGCATACGTCGGCGTGGGTAAACTGGGTTGCGTTTTTTTCTTTCTTGTCGCAATTATTGCTGTCTTGAAACCCGACGATTATATAGCGCGGTCTTTCCAGACTTGTACTCGTTCTCAAGGCCCACACGTCGGAAGATGTTTGCCTTAAAGCTGGTAATTCGTACAGATCCCATTTACGATATGCCATTTGAATACTGGCATTGTTTCCTCCTTTATTAATGCGAGACAGTATTTTCAATTTTTGCTTGTCGTCTGGAATGATGTGACGAATTTTCCATTCGATTTTGTCGATACTAATTTCTGCCTCTACTTCGCCGACGTAACAATTGGTAAAAGTGCGAGCTATAATCATAATAAGCTCTTGTTTTACGTTGAAAACACCTTTTGCGTAATCTTCGGCGAATCCCATAAGATATTTTAAGGGTAATTTCCCGGAGAATACGTTACTTGCCGTGTCTACGATATCTTGGTTTGCTTCGTCGAGACCCCATCCGCACGTCATGAGAGATCTTTGTTGCAAACTTCCGAATGAAACCATGGTTTTTAATGTCGTCGTAACTCCAGGTTTACGAACCACGGCGACCTGCTCACCTCCCATCTCGTAGCGAATTTCATCGAACAAAAATGCGAGGGCATTATTTGATAAAAAACATCTTTTCGTTGCGTCTATGGGTTTAAATTTTCCTTCGATATATATGTAACTTTCGGCGATATCCAGTATAATATCTTGAAAATTAATGGGGATACGGACTTCATCCGAATTGTTGAATAATGGATATCCGTATGGTTTATACGTATGCTCTTCTAGACTAATAATGGAATTGTCCAAGATGGGCTCGGAGAAAACCTCTATTTTATCGCTGGTGGTGGAAATCATTTTCGCACTTTAAGACCGATTGATTTTAAAAATTTATAGTCTTCGGCAGATAACTGTTGAGATGTTTGTGATCTAACGTCTGGACGACGACTAACCTTGACGTTAACTCTTCTTTTACTTTTATTATGTTTCGGCGGTTCCCCCATCTTAGTCGACAGCACACACAATTGACGATTGAAGCAAAAACCCATTTCTATGAAAGTTTCTTCAGTTCCAATTTCACGATTATTTTCTCGCCTTGAAAATTGATTAGATCACCGCTATCGTCCAAGATGCGAAGAGTAATGTTGTCGATAAACTGACGTCCTGCCGGCATTAACGGCATATAAATATTATTTTGTGGTTCTTTACTGATTTTGTAACCGGGCTCCACGTCGATATCGAATTCGAACAAGGTATGACCTTCCACCGAATTCATATATGCTCCGGAAATTATATTACAATCTACGCGTATGATGCGTACTTTCATTATTTCCACCATCTCGGTTGATTCGTGCTTTTTGTCTCTTTTTAACACTGTATGATTAAATCCTAACATTTTACCGATACTCGCCTCTCCCCGGAAATCTATAGTATATTGGGATTTCAGTTCACATTTCAGCGTATTATTATTAGCGACCAAGTAAAAGATTCCATCGTTCTTTTCTTCAGTTGAAATCCTCAAAGCCTCCAACATACCTTTACCTATCTCATCTATTTCATAGGCCCCAGGTGGAATCTGCAATTGTATCGACTCGGTGGTGTAACCCTCCTTCATGTAGGCAAACTTATTGTTGCTTTCGTCCACATTAAAAATTGAATTGTATGTGTAAAATCCCAGCAATGCCAGACCATATTTGTTTTCTCTATTTAATTCGACTGGTGGATAAAAATCGGCGCTTAAGACGCTCGAGTGTCCTGTTAGTGTGAACGTATAAGACATGACTAACCATTAAACATCACACATCTCGGTTTTATTCTTAGCGGCAACATTTAAAAAGATTCATCTTCACACCTTTTCTCACTGCATTAGATAGTGATGTTTTTATGCTATTTTCTGCTTTTATGCGCACATCGCTGATTTTGCAATAACAACAAAATATTTTTCTAGCTGTAAGATCCTCATCAGACGTAACCTCGTTTAAATTGCTGCTGCTGCTGAAATAATGTTTGCAACCGCACTGATATTTTAATATATCGATATCGCTTTTAAGGTGCTCGGGCAACTTTTCCCAAACGAATGGAATTTCATTTGGGGCTAATGCAATCATCACTTCCTTGGGCATGTTTTCTAACTGTTTCACGGTCATTTTCCTTAATCCACCGGCTAGATGAAATGCTTTCAGTGATTGCAACATTTTAGTATAGTTATTGCGATCCATTTGCGGTGTTAATGGTGACGATGATGATGATGATGACATCTTTTACGCTGATGATTCGACAAGAAACTTTAAGCACAAATGTCCACACCAGACTGTTCCAAAATCCTGCTGACGATCGTATGTATAGTAAATAATTTTTGATGGTTCCGATCCCGTTTGTAGATATCGTACCAATTCGATCGGTGGGGGTAAATCGCCGAAGCTGTCATAATATGTTACTTTAGAATTATTTTTTCTATAAGCTACCCAATGAGTCCCTGCACCACGCGTACTATCCAAATTCACTATTGCTGCTTCGTAACGTCGAGGACCTTGTCTAGGTAATAAATCCCTCATATAAACGCCTCGAAAGTGTCCTATTCTTTTCTTTTTGGCATATTTTTCTATATCGATGTTAGATAGTGGTCTTCGAGGTAGGGATTCAATTAGTTTTTTGATCTACGATTTAAAAATAATCCCATACCTTTACGATATGGCTTTAGAAACAAACCATTTCCTTTCGATTTTAAATACAGGCCGGCACCGGTTTTATCTTCGCTGCTTTTTTTACTGCTTTTATGGCGCGCACAATTCCCGCTGCCCCGCCGGCTAATGAACCCAAAGCTGATAACCCGGCAAAAATTGGTATTAATGGTAATATTCCACCAGTTTTAGGAATCGGTATTATTCTCGGTGTACGAACCTTCCTTTTGCCACCTGCCGCTTTTACCGATCTACGTGCTGCCGACAGAGCTATTTTAGATGCATTCATGACATTTTTTTCCAACACATTTTTACTTCCGGCTTTTAATAATTCCCTTCGAACTGCTTGTCGAATAGCTGTTCCGAAACTGGCTTTCCGAACATGTCGATTTTTATTAACACCTTTCCTTTTTGTATGACGCGTGCCTTTACTAGATTTTTTTTTGTTGATAATGATGATGGTACACCCATACCAAAACGTTGTTTTCCTTTCATGATGTTTGTAACTAACCAAGCTGCTGTTTTTTCACCTAAACTGGAATCTTTCGATTTTACTCTATTCCAAGCACTTTGTTCGAGCTCGTAATCCGCTCGATGTCTCGCACTTATGTTGTCTTTATTATGTAAATAGGCTAAATCGTGTTTTTTGCATGCGGCATCCAAAGGATTAATGCCTGGATCACCTCTTGTTACACGTTTTATTACTTTTGTTCCGGGTCCGCAATATTGATAACCAGGAATGTGTACCTCGAATGGTAATTTATTTATTAACGAATTCACAATACCGTATCCAGTTTTGTTGGAAACGTGAGACCGTCCACTTCGTTTGACGCTCGGCATCTGAATGACAGTTTTTGTGAAAAATTGCCTATAAAATATCAAATTTTCCTAAGATGCGCGTTATCGATCTTAAACAAAAACTTCCTATTGACAATCTCGATGAAAAAGTCGGACTTGGATTTGAAAAGAAGATAATGAAGAGACACGGTCCTTTACTTCCTTCCTCTATTCGCGGCCTGTTAATTGGTCCATCCAATTGTGGAAAAACTAATGTCATGATTTCGCTGCTTACACACCCCCTTGGGCTACGTTTCGAAAATGTCTATATTTACTCGAAATCTCTGTATCAACCGAAATATGAGTATTTAAGGAAAATTTTAGCGCCCATCAAAGGTTTAGGCTACTATGCCTTTAGTGATTCCAGTAATATTGTGGAACCGTCCGATGCAAAACCAAACTCTATATTTATCTTTGATGATGTTATATGTGAAAAACAAGATGTTATAAGATCGTACTTTAGCATGGGACGTCATAAAAATATCGACTCCTTTTACCTAGCGCAAACATATTCGCGAGTGCCTAAACAGCTTGTGCGAGACAACGCCAATTTTATTATTATGTTTAAACAAGATGAGTTGAATATGAAACACATATTTTCCGACCACGTTTCACCGGATCTAACTTTTACTCAATTTCAAGAAATGTGCTCAAAATGTTGGGATAATAAGTATGGATTTTTAGTAATTGATAAAGACAGTGATGTGAAATCGGGAAGATACCGCAAAGGATTTGATAGCTATATATTACTGTAATAATAAGAGAAAACGCTCATTTAATTGTTGAAACGTCCTTTGTTAACATCATGAATAACGCGATCGACTTAAAACGTAAACTAGTGGAAGCTACCAATGCCGTCAGAAAAAAATTTAAACAAATTAAAGCGGCTAAAGAGTTTAATGTTGTGGAATTGGAAAAGTTTTACGAACCCATTTCTAAGCCGTTGACAACTATATCTGATGTGGTTAAGCAACGTCAGCAGCAGCAGCAGCAGCAACAACAACAGCAACAACATTATCCAGCTACAAAGCCACATAGTCTCAGTACATCAGTGCAGTCGACTCAAATATCAGGTTTTCCCCAACCTACACATTCCTTTCAAACCTCCACACCTATTCAGCAGCAGCAGCAGCATCGCATTTCAAAAGAAGATATTAGCCAATCGGTGTTTGATACACCCTCGACATCAACTAATACATCTCTCGCATCCGCTGACACCACAACTTCCGATACTTTAAACGCACACCTGAAAGGATTACGTTCGAAACCATCTCTATACGATACTGTATATGGTGTACGTTTTGGTTCAAAAACAGATCATAACAAAAATTTTATTGGTAATTTAGAGGTGCGTTTTCGAAATGGAAATATTGTCTTATACAAAAAAGGGAAAAATATTGCAGAATATGGTGGATCACCGGCACTTTATGATTTGTTATTTCTTAAAACACCCCCAAGTGTAGGCAAGGAACAACAACAATTAAGTGATAATGTACTTTCAACGTACAAGGAAATTTTGGAATCAACGAATGCTGTCTACAACAATTTTAAAAAAAGTGATGGTTTACGGGAGACCAGATGGAACAAATATTTACGAATTATTAAACCTCTGATAATGGGCACAAAATTAGGTGGTACTATTACAAGAAAAAATCTCTCGGAAAAACTACAGTTACCCACAAAAAAGAAATTATCTTCGAAAAAATTTCAATATGTCTACTGGAACAAAGCTAAAGAGTTGGTGGATCGTTTACGTTTGTTGTGGAGTTCCAAAATGGCCGGTCACACTGGACACGAAAATGAAATTATGTCAATCATAGAGGAATTACGAGAAGAAGATATAATATATTAAGCTCAATATTTAATGATATTATTCAGTTCTTCCTTCGATCTGAAACCTTTAGTATTACTAATAATATGGAGCCCAGTCTAGAAAAAATCAAGATTGTTAATGAACTACATAGAACGGCTAGAAAAAATTTTGTAAGACGGCGCACGATAATAAAAGGATACAGAGATTTGTGGCAAATTGATTTGGCTGAAATGCAACAGTATGCTGATGAAAACGATGGTTATCGTTATATTTTGGTCTGTATAAATTGTTACTCGAAATTTGTCTATACCAAAGCCATAAAAAACAAGACTGGTATAGAAGTTACTAATGCGATGAAAAGCATCATTGAAGAGGCATCATATACACCAACAAATCTGCAAAGTGATCAAGGAAAGGAGTTCTATAATACAAACTTTCAAGCCCTGATGAAAAAATATAATATAAATCATTATTCCACTTACAGCACAAAGAAAGCTGCAATTGTTGAGCGAGTCATAAGGACTTTAAAAAATAATTTATATAAACAATTCTCGACAAGAGGATCTTACAAATGGATACATATATTATCGGCAGTAACAAAAACCTATAACCATTCGAAACATCGCACCATTGGAATGAAGCCTGCAGACGTGCAAGAAAAAACACATATTAAAGCATATGATTATTTAAAAATTGTACCTAAAAAATTTAAGTTTTCCATGGGTGACATTGTGCGTATTAGCAAGTACAAAAGCTTATTCGAGAAAGGATATACGCCCTCTTGGTCAACCGAATTGTTTAAAGTTGTAAAAGTTAACGTTACAAATCCACCTACTTACTTGTTGGAATCGTTAGAAGGTCAGCCTATAAGAGAGTGTTTTTACGAATCAGAACTACAAAAAACAAGCAGTCCTGACGTTTATCTAGTAGAAAAGGTCCTTAGACAACGCAAGAAAAATCACATCGAACAATTATTTGTCAAATGGCTAGGATTTCCCAACCACTTCAACTCTTGGATAGATAAAGCTAATATTGTTTAAATAACATATTGTATGACTATATTTTTTATTTAAAATGTAAAATAAATAAACAATATATTGTAAAATAAAGTTTTTTATTTCAATCTTCATTATTAAAAACAATGACAATAAAACATCATACACATAAATAACATTTCAATATTCTTGGAGGGAAGGTCCAATTCACCGACTACTACGACGTTATCTTCAAGGCTATGCCACTCGGAGTGCGTTCTCCTATTCTTTAACCTGCTTTTTTTAGATTTTTTTTGAAGTCGAGTCGTACGACAGTGCGCTTAATGAGTCATTTAAAGGCTGATGATAGAGTATTTTCTGCATAACTTCAATTTTTGTTTTAAGCTCACTATTATTTTTGTATATCATGGGGAGGACATCCTTGTTAAATATGTCACATATTACAACTGCAAAATTGTAAAACTTTCTATTAACAAAGTGTTTTGTCACAGCATCGTCATCATCTTTAGGTTCGCCTAAGTTGGTTATGATTTTTCCACCCATATCATACTGCCCATCCGCTGTAAGTTTAAAACCAATCCCTTGTGGCCCAGATAATATATGATATTTTTCATTATATTTCTGACGACCAAATTTATCAATTGTGTTGTTTCCTCGACTCATTTTCAATCTTTACTAAACTATTTTATTTTTATTTGCCCTACTTATATTAAATATTTCAGCTGAGAAAAAGAAACACTGACTATGATCTACTGGGTTGGTATGTTTATAAAAGAAATAAAATAAAACTGTGATTGTAATAGATATTTATTTACAGTAATTTAATTGCACAAATACAAAAATTATAAAAAATTAGTTTTCCATGTCTTCGTTTTCGTTGCTCAAAATTCTATCCCATCCGACACTATTTCGATCGTCAACGTCTTGGGCTGTTGCTGTTGTAGAAACCAATTCATATTTTGCAGCAAGCTCACCTGGTAAATGTGGAATATTGACGAGGTATTCTTTTAATTCTTCTTCAACCATTTCAGCACAAAATGTATCCATGTCTATGGAACCATATAAAAATTTGTCGCACAAGTGTGCCCCAACCATAAAATTGATTGTATCCCTGATCTCGTTCTTATATTGATCTTTGGTTACATCAATATGCGACCAATCATTTACGCTATCTAACATATCGTGAGCCCTATTTCTTAATTCTCTCCCCAACCAAAATATGTATCTATCTACACATTCGTTGGCGGTCGTCGTCGTCGTCGTCGCATCAGCAGACATCTTTAACAGAAATAATGAACACGCGTAAGTATTCTGACATGTGCAACTATATTTTAAATTTAATTACATCCTTTTTTTCAAACAATTTACATACAATTTACTCCAATGAGCCAAAACGTAATAATGTTCGAGTATTGTTTCCAAAAACTCTAGTGCCCTGCCCCAAATAAGTTAGAGTGTATTTATCTTTAGTTTTACTCATAATATCTACAATATCGTCAGGTAGTGTTTCGGCCACACGTTTTGGTAAAAAAGTCTCAAATGTGCTATTATCACCGTCATCGTGTAAAGCCACTAAAAGAGTTTTACCAAATCGTGTAGTCATTGAAACCATCTTTACAATTTTATACACTTTGCCTACAATCATTTCGGTAACCTTTTTTTTTCTCTAAAACCTCGAAATCTTTGCTAAACATTTCATTAATTTCATCTAGAGTTTCTTTTGCAATACTCATTATTGAAAAAAATGGTATATAAATCCAAAAATTACCGTGAATATAAAAGCACTTTCAGAACACTACACGAGCACAATATTTGATGTTTATGCCACTGATATCTGCGACTGTTTGAAGTCACTTCTTCTCCCACGAACCTTTATAGCGGGGTTTCAAGGTCGAATTGTAACAATGGTGGGGGTAGCTTAACGATAGAAATAGTGGGAGGAGTATTCAAGGTCAAATGACGTCACACATTTAAATTGGTATAAGGATAACTTCAAGGACAAAATATAATGAAACAAATAACTACATTTTATGTACTTTATTCATTGATTTTTTTTCTGCCATTCTTCTATGCGTTTAACATTATCACCTAAACCTAATTTCCTTAATTTGTTCAATAATAATTGTTTGTTTTTATCTCTTAGAAAATTCTTACAAACTATACTAGCTAAAAGACACACTTCGGCATGGTCCATATACTTAAAAAATACACTAAAGTCCTGAGCCTCCGAATCTTGCATTTCATATGCGTAAAATTCCGAACAGGCTGCAGAAATTAGAAATTCCTCGTACATTTCTCGCACTAAACTTTCCATATTAACTACTACTACGTTAAACTTAAGTCCTACACTCTAATTTCATCTAACACAACCGGATCTGCAATGAACCTAATCAGTTTTTCCAAACAGTCACTAAACCCCAACTTTTTTATCTCACGAACAAAGTCTTGTAAATTTATTGTTTCGCTGCAATATTTACGACATGCATTCGCAGCCTTTTCATATTCATAAGCCAAATCACAATAGCGCGACGCCCATTCTGCTCGACTTTTCATTGCATCATTGAAATAATTATTAGCCGTTTCAGTGAACTCATCGCCCAATTTTTTTACTGTCTCTTGCAAAGCACTATTCATATTATTCACTCATTTTTACATTCACGACACTTTTTTATTGCTGGTGGTGGCCCATCTATATGATGACGATATATTTGTTCATAGTGAATGTAACAGGGTATGCTTAACTGTAGTTCCTTGTTACACCGATATGACGCTGGCAGCTTATCCCAAATTTGCCGTAAACTCAGCGTATCAACGCAAGTTTTTAAATATTCGAGAGGAAAAAATGCTAGATCCTTCTCTTCAAAATCACACAAACTTTTTAAATTACTCTGATATAAACAAATTACTCTGCCGACTTGCTCTATAATTTTTTCTTTAGATAGTTCCGTATCTGACATTTCACACTGAATGAATGCAAGTAGACTCACACAATTTATAGAACAATTTGCAAGGTCAAAATCATTTCAAGATCATCCCACACTATTACAATGCACAAATAACTACTTCAAGGTCACACACCCAAGATGACCTTCAACAAAGTCAAGGTCGTCTCGACCAAGGTCAAGGTGTCAAGGTCACACACACAACCTTGAACACAAGGCCAAGGCCAAAGCACACGTGCATTTTCAAGGTCAATGACAAGGACATGTGGGCGGGGCCAAAGAGGGGTGAAGCAAGGTCAAGGTCAAGGTCGAGGAGTGGGGGGATCGAGCGAATCGGGTTATGTTCACTACTAACAGTGTAAATAAAATGATGTTTTTTCGAAAACGGTTAGGATTAGCGACATGAATGAAGAGTAGTTAATTTTTAGTCAATAGTTAAAGGTATGTGAAAAACGTTGTCCAAAGTTCTTATCATACAGGGCGTAAAAAAATGGGGTCATGAGTGTCACAGCTAGTCCGTCCCTGCAGCTGTGAGTAATTCACAACAGTTTTTTGGGTAGGTCTTGTCTGGTATAATATATCATATTAAAAAAAATTGACATATACCTGGAGATTCTATAATTATGTGTGAAAACTTGATTCTATTGCAGCTCTTTGGAAGCCTATATCTCCGAATAGGAGGCCTATACGAAAAAAGTTTATATGAACTTGTAGTATTCCTTTCACGTGTTTTTTTTTATATCTCGGAGATTTCCCACATTTTCCTGGACACCCGGTATGACATAAACTATCAATACGCTATCTTTTAACGGTTTAAAGATTGACCCATTACTACTGTCCATTAAGTCAAAGCTTGTCAAAGGCTGATTTCATTATTTGGTTTCTTCGAATAGCGACGCACTTAATGAAAAAGTCTTGAACCATATCCGCTGGGGTACCATTTCGCAGATATCTTGTAGAACAAATTTCATGATGGTTACACCATCTTATTCTGTTAATAGAAAAGGTTTAAACAACCTTATTTATCGTTTCAATATCGATATAGGGAAGTATACACGCCTTATATCTCCAGTTGAGCGTAACTGGGTTGAAACTATGGATTATGAGGTAAAACGCTAGCTCTGTAAATATATTTGCGTCAAGTTTCATAATAGGGGCGGTTTATTTGCCGCCATCATCGGGCACTTCCGTTTATGCAGACTATGGGCAATCTGTAAGTTATTTTCCCGATTAGTTTTCATCTTCTCAAATCTTAATACTTGTAGACTTTAACTTGCCTAATTATACTAATTCATTTGTCGGCATCAACACTAGATAGAGATTCTTATGTCAGTAACAGAGATTGTTATTCCAATTTACTTAACGCTGACAATAACCTGAACATTACTTTACTTTAAAAAACGATATAATGATTTAATTCATTATAACGTTTGTAAATTTATTGAACTGTTACTGGATTTTTTTTTTTCAAATTGTTTAAATATTTCAGTGTCACACCAGTTACCGTTTACTAATGTAGATAGGCATCATCCCCCTTTACTAATAGATTTGTGCATCGACAATGAAATTTAAGTTTCGCGGTGTCGACTTTGACTCACTTACTTCGAGAGTATCGACTAGTTTCCTACTTTGTAACAATATTGACGACGCAGTAGAAATGTTTTATATGGTTTTAAACATTGCGTTTGACCTGTATGTTCCCAAGTTTAAGATGCATGCCCAAAAATATCCTGATTGCTTTTCAAGGGCCACAATTAATTTAGTAAACATAAATTAAGCATTAAAAAATACAGACGTACTCGATTTTTAACGCACGAGAACGAATACAAAAGTTTGAGGTTCCGGTCAAAGATCGCGATAAAGGCAGACTACATTAATTTTATTCGGTCTACAGAAAATGATATCCTGAATGCACAATACAATACCCAACAATAATGAGGCTTAATAATGTGGAATCAAGTGATCCAAAAATAATTGCTAACATGTTTGACGATTTCTTTTAGCTTTTACTTGTGCTGATTCTATGATAATTAAGTGCCCCCATTTTCCGCTAATTATTAACATAAATATCGACAGCTCAATCAGGCGCGGATCCAAGGAGGAGGGGCTATCCCACCCTCAAGTGCTTCGAATTCAGAAAAATAGACTCGCCTCTACCTGTTGCATTAGGAACATGAATGTCTCTGACATTCCCCTTCCCGTCGAAAATTCGCTTTTGCTTATCATACTCTTGTGATATCGCCCCCTCTCCCCCCAAAGAGAAGGAGGCTTAATTCGCCCCTGAGCTGTATTGTTTGAAAAACCCTCAGTTCTCATAAGAAAAATGTAGCCTAACGTTAACACTGTCGCTTAATTATTTTTATCAGCTGTTATTAAATTCGTGCCCGTTTTCTAGCATATGGAAAGCCATTTGTCACAGCAGTTCACAAAGGTAATGATATATAATATCTTGACTGCAAGGGCAAGGTTTTTGAATCTATAATCGTTGTTTAGTTATATTATTAAA
The DNA here is from genome assembly GCA_034092305.1 of Diaprepes abbreviatus. Lineage (NCBI taxonomy): Eukaryota > Metazoa > Arthropoda > Insecta > Coleoptera > Curculionidae > Diaprepes > Diaprepes abbreviatus. Next base: position 13,446,406 of record JASJET010000110.1, on the reverse strand, counting down.
TTTCCATAGCGTTTTAACAGAACATCAACATGGCTTACTGCCAGGATGCTCGTGCCAAACCAACCTGTCTCTATACTCTAGCTGTGAACTTAAGCATTCAGGTCGACTCGATTTACCCGGATTTTAAAAACATTCGACAGAGTAGCTCATGCTATATTGCTCAACAACTCAAATGGTGGTACAGTTACTCTGCTGTCTTGGATCTCTAGTTATCTCACCAACCAAACATAAGTAGTTAAATTCAATAATACTTTATCTAAACTAATAAATATAACATCCGGTGTACCCCGAGGGCCGCACCTGGGACCTACCTTCTTTATCAGCTTTATAAAGCATTGTATTTGAAAACTGCCAATATCTCTTCTACGCTGACAGTTTGAAGGTATTTATGAGAGTAAACAATATCGATGATTGCCTGCTTCTCTACAATCTGAAATTAACAATTAATGGAATGCAATTTAACAACTTAAAATGTAAGATCATTTAATTTCCTAAGAAGAAATTTCAAACTTACATCCTTACATTACCTCTGATGCGCCCCTGACCAGAGTTTTATTAATCGATTACCTAGGCGTTATTTTTGATACCGAATGACGATTCAACGTCCACATTAATTATATTTTAGCAAAGTCCGGCAAAATGGCCGGACTTATAGTGAGACACTGCCGGGACTAAGTGTTTATATTATTCATTTGTGCGTAGCCACCTAGAATATTGTATTGTCTGGCGCCCTTGTTTAGTCCGGTCAAGTTAGCATCAAAAATAGGGGTAAGGTTACATTAATTCGCACCTTGCTAAAAATTGGCATGAATGTTGGGAACCCTATTATACACAATTTGTCAATTATCCACATCAATCCGAAGTGTGGAAAAAAATTTATTCAAGGTCAAATGTTGCAAAAATCGGTTTTTTGAGTTTTCCAGCTAAACGGTAAGTTTTATAATAAAAATAGGTGAGACAGAAATTATTCATCATGCAATTATCTATAAAAATTGTTCATACACTTTTTTTCCTAAGAATCACCATTTCGGAGATACAGCGATCCAAAATGTTGAAAAAGTTGTATTCTTCATAATATGCACACGTTTCCGCGCCACCCGTGAGGTAGTGTACATGGCGCGTTTTTTTTTACGTGGTTTCCCCGGTAGGCCTATTCCACGATCTATTGTGCTTCTGTTGAGTTAAAAAGCTATTGCATTAAATTGAAAATGGTACTATTGTAAATAACAAGAGCGCTTTTTTTTCAAAATAACTTTCTCCAAAAAATAAGTCAGTGACTCTGGAATTTGACTGTTAATATCTTCAAACATACGACCTGGCGGGGGGTAATGAGAATTATCAAAAACTGCAGATTGAATATCTTCTCGAATGATTGCTGCCGCAGCCTTCACGATTCTAAATCGCTCTTCTTTTTCATTTGTTGTTTTTTTTTCGTAGCTAGCTCGATTTAAAATGTCATAGTGATTATCAACAAAACATATTAATGTTGATGCTCCTGACTTTTCTGTTATAATAATTTTATCGCCATACTTCAACTTTAATCGTAACTTAATGGTTCTATTATCTAACGAATTGTTGCAAATATTTTGTAATTCGTCTAATGAAAATTGACAATCATCACTATTTTCGATGTGTGCAAATATTTCTTCCATTAAAAGATTCGTACTTTCAGATTGAGGACGACCGGCTTGACCCCCCGTAGTCGGTCTCAAGAAGGCATTATGACAGTCTTTATGATACTTAGCTTCGGCAGCAACTAAATCATGTTCGAACTCAATTCGAGTAATAACAGCTTTTGCTACATGATCAGAACGAGTCTGGGCTATATTCAGGATTGTTTCTTTGAATGAAAGTGTTGTTACATGAAAAATTTTACGCCGATACTTCAGTGCTTTTCTGTTTTCTAGCTCTTCATTCAATTCATTGCCACAAAATAAGCAACACTTTTTAAAACAAAAAAATGGTTCACTTACGCGTGCTCTAGTACGAGGTGGACTTATTTTTGATGTACTAGCTTGTTCTTCATCCTGTTTTCTTTTCAATGCAGCGATTGTACCCTTCCGAGTATAGTTTTTTCGACACTGCACATGAACTGTCACAGAAGTCTGGTCTTTCAGGTATTCCGAAAATTCATCACCTCTTTCAATACTTGCATTAATTAATGTCTTTAGGCCACGATCAACAGTAACTGTTTCGCTTTCGGTCAGATGTTTATTACAAATAAAGCACAACTGCGACATTTCTATTACAAACACAAAACTGCACAAATTTTGTTTGAAAATATAAGCAATAACTACGTGTTCTTACTACGAAAGAATGCTTGAGACTAATACTATTCTATCTAGGGAGGCCCTTCAAAAAGGAGCAGGTATACGAGCGTCGCCACGTGGACAATTGAATAGCAGACAGATGTTGCTCAAGGCCGTACGGTCATATAAAATGAGAGACTGGGTTTTTTTTGGAGTTTATATTTTTAAAACTGTATAATATGTATGTATACGCTACGAAAATTAATATTTTTACTTATATTATCGTTCTGTAACGTATATTACGGTAATTGACATGCATATTATGAAGAATACAACTTTTTCAACATTTTGCATCGCTGTATCTCCGAAATGGTGATTCTTAGGAAAAAAAGTGTATGAACAATTTTTATAGATAATTGCATGATGAATAATTTTTGTCTCACCTATTTTTATTATAAAACTTACCGTTTAGCTGGAAAACTCAAAAAACCGATTTTTGCAACACTTGACCTTGAATAAATTTTTTTCCACACTTCGGATTGATGTGGATAATTGACAAATTGTGTATAATAGGGTTCCCAACATTCATGCCAATTTTTAGCAAGGTGCGAATTAATGTAACCTTCAATGTCTATTTTGACCGGACTAGTTGCATAACGCACGTTAGGCGAATTGAATGCATACAATTAAAGTTTTTGAATTTTATGCTCTATAAGCTCGGCGTCGACAGAAATCTTTCATATTCTCAGAGATTGCAACTACTAGGCATGGACAGCCTGTAATTACATAGAATTTATCTAACTATTACTTTTGAATTTAATATAATTAGAAATAACACTGTTTTGGCCTTCTTGAACTGCTTAACTCTGGCTTTCCTTCACGTTTTCCACATATTGTCAGTTAACAGAAGCGGTACTGATGTTGGTAGAAATAATATAATAGGTAGTGTTATGCAATATTGTAACACTAAATGCGGAAATCCATCAAAGGCACCAAACATTTGCAAACGAAATCAGTCTTGAAACATTTTCAGTGGAGACATAAGTAGCGGACGAACCAACATTGTCGGCAAACGTTTTCGAATGTTTGCCGATGTTCCGACCATTGTTAGTACTTCAAAGGAAGTCATAGTGTGTATTATGCGCGTTGAGTGGGGATGCGTATTTATACTAGTCTAGGCATTCAGGTGTAATCGCTAGAGTTCATGGCACTTTCTTATTGTAAATGATTTTTATTAATCTATTAACATAACAAAATAACTAAAAACTGTTCGGAAATGGATTGGGATCATGAAAAATGTCTCGAATTTATTAATTTGGAACAACGATAAATCCTGGCAAATTTAGCATTTATTTGCAAACATTTATTCAGTGAAGACACAATGTTTACAAACGACAAAAAACATTCGAGAACAGTTACAAGTGTTTACTCTCCTTTACTCTAGATGCTGGTTAGGTGGATTCCCATCTATACAGTCCCCCTAATTTCGATCTTGTATACAACGACATTTCGCTCCATCTGCAATTTAGAGTGTACTACGAGATATCTTCTTTTGTTTTATTTTTGTTTAGTCCTTTTTCTGATTGTGAGTTCTTTCTCTAAAGTTTTGTTCACTGTTCAGTATTGGATAACTTATTTTATTTAATATATTGTAGTAATGCCCGTGATGTTAAGGGCATATAACTAACTATTTCGACCACCGTCAAAATGTTTGGATATTTCGTCCCGGCGTCGGTGGGACGCATCAGTTGGATTCACCGATGCCTTTCCACGACTTGGAACACCTACTTAGGCCAAATTTGTCGGAGAACAACTGTGGGATGTTCTTATCACAACATGTCTCCCCTAAGGCATTTGCTTGTTCGACTTTGATTATCGTAGAAAGTCCAAGCCGTAGAAACACAGGTCTGATAAGAGAAATGTGGAACGGACATCCTAGGTGTTATTCCAAGTATCGGGTCAGACTTAATCAAAGCCAATGGCGGTTTAGACCCTTATCTTCCGCCGTCCCTGCTCGGGCGCCATGTCGTTTGGATGTTTCATCCCGGCAATGGTGGTGGATTCATCATTGGGACCCACCGATGCCTTTCCCAGACATCCTTGTCATGCTTTCTACAACTTGGAACTTCTACTTAGACCAAATTTGTCTGAGAACAACGGTGGGATGTTCTTATCCCAACAATATGTAACATTCAACAAGGAATGTGCTATTTGGATTTACTCTGTGATGTACTGTTTGAGCTAAATAAATAAAAAGATTATGAAAATTTTCGTTATTTAAAATTTGAAATCGGCAGTTGTAGCTAGAGTCGAGAGAGGGTCGAGAAAACTCATTTTTAGAAAAACTCTATTGAGAGTTCAAGTACACAACGAGAAGTTTTTGAATATTTACTAAATTTCATCGATTCCGGGCCCATAAGATGGACCTTCTTCGCCATCGTTGTTCTCGTTGTCACAACTGAATCTAAAATACGCGTGTATAGAATTCTAGGTTTAGCAGATGTAGGTACCATTTGTCGCTCGAGGTGCATATAACTGTAATATATGCGTTCCGGTGTAACCTTGTTATCTTTTAGATTTTTTACTTGAATTTTTTTTAATGTATTTTTCAACATATGTAGTTCCAGAAAATGCAATAAAAAAGAACACCTTTCCCAGTGGTGTTTCTCTAAATATTTAAAATATTTATAGTTGTTCGTAAATTTCCAGACTAGTATCTACTTCTTCTATGGTCATTCTATAATTTACTTTTAAAAATTTATAGAAAATATAAAAAAATATATGAAAAGTTTATTCGTTAAGATCCGTAAAAATTCTGAAAATTTTCAAAATAATTTTCGAAATTTAAAAATTAATTTATAGCAGATAATCAACACATGGTATAAAAGCCCCTCTCGTATTTGTCTGTACACGATTTTTTCAGTAACTAATGGTTGAATTTTTTTGTTTTTCACTAATGGATAGAATGTTTCACAAGGCAGGTTTAGGTTTATAATTTGTTGACAAGGTTTGTAAAATGAAGTCAGAAAAAAATCGGGGAATGATGTTCGCGTGCGTTGCCTAAAAGAGAGTTAAACGGTAACATTACGGAGCTGGGGCATATTGCTAGACTAAAAATATTTTTACATTACTGAGTTCACATTTTTTAAATAAAAACGAGCCATGCCGTTTTTTTAAATTATATTGTTATATAAGCTTTAAATCACACAACTTTACCTCTTCGTAGAATCTTATTTTGGCCTCATTGTTTTATGCGCTGAGACATCATTGAATTTGTTCCACCTTGTAGGGTCCATACCAGAACTAGCATCAGAATATTTCATTCTAAATTTTATAATAGTTCCCTTCTTTCACACATACATTTTTCTAAATCAGTCATTGATTAAGTGAAAATAATATATATATATATATATATATATATATATATATATATATATATATATATATATATATATATATATATATATATATGTTATTTTCTACAATTCTTCTTTGCAAAAATTTACTTAATCTCTTTTTCAAATGTTGTTAAACAAATCTAATAAAAAATAGAACGAATAAAAGGATTATTAGACTACACGATATTAAGGATTCCTAACTAGAATGTAGGAGAGGGGGAATTAGACAGTCCTGAATCAGAATCCTAAATCAGTCGAAAGTGATATTTATCATGGTACCCGCGCTTTCTAAGCACATAAAAATAGGCTTTGTTCTAGTCTTAATGGCTCGTTGTATGAAAATAAAGAAAAGGGAAGCGCTGGACGAACAGCATCGTACGCTCATTGTAACTAATATTTTTCTTTAAATTTCTTTAATAAATACCGCATTTATTAAAATTTATTTTTTCTTTACTTTTTTTTGAGCGTCACCAGCCATCAAGAAAAATATACGTCTGCTCGCCGCACGCATATGCTATTAGACCACACTGAAAGTGCCTAATTCAGTTAGGTTTTGAAGCCATATAATAAACTAATAGTAAATAAATATAACAAAAAATAAAATGAGTATATAGGATAGCCTCATAAATCCATCTAGTTACTTTTCTTTTGCAATACAACATTGTTTAACTTATCCAGTAAATAATGAAATAATACTTAGCAAATAATTCTCCGAATTTTCTAAAATTACTTATAGGACGGTTCTCACTTTATCTTTAAATGTGAGCTATGTTATCTTAGAAAATATTTGTATAATGCACAAAAAATATTTGAAGATATTTTCGACATTCGCGTTCCTGTGTCGCACTTATCACCTTTGAACCCTTGTATCTCAGTTATTAATAATGGGTTTTTTTAAACTTCGGTAAAACTTATTTATGTTTGCCGACCGCATCGCGAAAGATAACTTATATATATATATATTCGATTTATTTTATGCTGGGTAAAAACAGTAGGAAGATTCAGATACGGACATATAACGAAAGAGAAGAGATGCTTTACAATTTTTTAGAACAAGAAAACTTCTATGCAATAAACATGTTTTTTGTAGGGAACTACAACATAAAAGACATGGATCAACCCAAACGGTGCCACTAAAAACGAATTCAACTATATGGATAAATAACAAAATTGTAATAAACGACATGGGGTACTACAATTTCACTACCAGGAGTGACCATAGGTTGACATAAACAATTTATCTTTTTTTTTAGTATAATTGTTTGTCGTGACTTTTTTCGGTGTTTTTAAGTGTTAGAAATTACTATAAATGCGAAGTTTACAGTTAATATTAACAAAAAGAGGATTTAAGAACTTATTTTTATTAGTAAATATTGTTATATAGTTTACATATTGAAAATAACAATAATAATAATTTAGGCAACCATATATTTGTGGCGGCTCTAGGCCCCTCATACTCTTTTGTCAAAGATATTTTCTATACCTTTTCATTTTACTATTTGTTATATTTTGTTATCCTGTTGTATAGATTCAATATTCTTTATAGTTCATTTTACTACGCTGCACTGAAAACGTGATATTTCTTACTTTGCTAAAATAACCTATACTTTTTCGCACAATGTAAGAATTGTACCAATAAACCAATCGGGCCCTTTTACGGTCATTGATGGCTCGGGATTTCCAACTACTTGCAAACAGATGTGTACTCGGGATTTCCAACTGTTTGCAACAAAATGTGTACGGTGTTGCCATTTTGGCGGAATTATTTACAAATTTCTGAATCACAACTAATAGACCGCTAAAAATTGGTGACCCCGACGTGATCTGAAAGTGTAAGTGTTAGTGCGAAAACAGAATCGGTACTCTGGGACTCCACAGTTACATCACGACGTAAGTACTCTCGAATATTTAGTGACATTTTTATTTCAATTTCTAACTTTCGAGTTACGTGACAAGTGACATTAAACCAATATCGCCGAGAAAACTTTATTAAAAACTTCGCGTAATATCTGTTTCTCTTGTCGAAATATTTCTTTCCCGTTTTTCACAAGATGGCTAATTCAGAAGTTGCTGCTAATCCTGCTTCAAATGCAGCGAGTAATTCCATAGCGATCAGTACCTCACCCCGAATTCCTGACTTCATCCCAGCAGATCCGGAGTTGTGGTTTACTATAGTCGAGGCTAATTTTACACGATTAAACGTTGCAGATACGCAACGCCGATTTTTAGAGGTGCTCGCGGTATTACCTCCGCGTTATATCAACGAAGTACGCGATATCGTCACCAAGCAGATAGACGATAATTCTTATGATCAGTTGAAAGAACAACTGATTAAGCGTCTCGGTGCTAGCCAAGAAGAAAAAACGCGACAACTCTTAGAGAATGAAGCCATGGGAGATGAAAAACCATCTCAGTTCCTTCGACGATTACAATCCTTGGCCGGGACAGCCGTTCCAGAGGCAATGGTTCGAAGCTTGTGGGTAAGACGATTGCCTCATAACCTGCAGCCAATTCTGGCTACTCAATTAAACCAGCCTTTAAATAGCACAGCTGAATTAGCCGATAACATTTACGCGGTCTTACCTTCACCTCCGTCGGCAATAGCAGTTGTTGCAGCTTCAACGCCTGAGGCCATTTCCAGAAAAAACCAGCTCGAAACATTACTTCATAACTTAATATTACAGATGTCCGATTTTAGAGCAGAATTAGGCAACATCAAACAAAATTTCACGGCAAAACAAGCACTGGATCGACACGACCGTCCTTCACGATCGCATTCGCACACACATAGACAATCTCGCTCTCATTCAGGCGATTCTCGCCCTCCTGAAATATGCTGGTACCATAAGAAGTTCCAAGGAGCCGCTCATAAATGCACCAAGCCGTGCAGTTGGATGTCGGAAAACGATCAGGGCAGTCGATAAATGCGGCAAATAACGCCTGCCCAACGAGACCTCGCCGCTTTTTCATTTGGGATAAAATTGCAAAAGTTCACTTCCTAATCGACACTGGAGCCGACATTAGTGTGTTTCCACGATCTAGAGTGCAAGGACCACATGTCAAATCCACTTATGACCTTATGGCTGCAAATGGAACGCCCATTGAGACATATGGAACGATTACCCGCATCTTGAACCTAGGTCTACGGCGAGACTTTTCATGGCGATTCGTTGTGGCTGATATTTCAAAACCTATTTTGGGAGCTGATTTCTTAGCACACTATGGTTTACTGCCAGACTTGCAGAATAGCTTACTTCTGGACCCAGCTACTCAGCTTACCTTCCGAGGCGAGGTAACTGAGTGTGACTTACCTAGCATTCGGACTATCTCTGGAAATTCACCGTTCCACACCCTTCTCCAGAAGTATCCAGAAATCACCCGCCCATCCGGAGTTTTCAAAGGAGTAAAACATCAAACCAGGCATCATATCATAACCACGCCTGGACCTCCAGTAGCACAAAAACCAAGGCGACTTGCACCTGATAAACTAAAGATCGCGAAGCAAGAATTTGAAGCCATGCTTCATTTAGGACTTGCTCGTCCATCTAAAAGTCCTTGGGCTTCTCCTCTACATTTAGTCCCAAAAGATGGCGATGGATGGAGACCATGTGGTGATTACCGCGCCCTGAATAGCCGCACGTGTCCCGATCAATATGGAGTACGTCACATACAAGATTTCTCGCAGATGCTATACGGAAAAACCATTTTTTCTACCATTGACCTTGTACGTGCTTTTAACCAGATTCCTGTTGCCGAAGAAGATATTCAAAAAACCGCCATTTCCACACCCTTTGGACTTTTCGAGTTTCCTTTTATGACTTTTGGCCTCCGAAACGCAGCCCAGACATTCCAGCGTTTTATTGATGAGGTTACCCGAGGGTTGGATTTCTGTTTCGCTTACATCGATGACATCCTCATAGCTTCTACATCACTGGAAGAACATCTGAAGCACTTAGAAATACTCTTCACACGTCTAAAAGACTATGGAGTTGTAGTCAATCCAAGTAAGTGCAAATTTGGTTTGCCTGAAGTTAAGTTTTTAGGTTACCTGGTATCCAGCGCCGGTTCACGTCCCCTTGCAGAGAAAATAGAAACCATTATAGCCTATCCTAAGCCAAGTACTGCCAAACAGTTGAGAAGATTCTTGGGTATGCTCAATTTTTACAGGAGGTTTATGTCCAGTTCTGCAATCATTCAGGCCCCACTTAACAGTCTTCTCCAGGGAAACATTAAAGGAAAGACGCCAATTAATTGGACACAGGAAGCTGAAACAGCTTTCGAAGCCTCCAAGGAAGCCCTGTCACAGGCAACGCTTCTTGCCCATCCCAAAATCGACGCACCACTTGCCATTTTCTGCGACGCTTCAGATTTTGCTGTTGGAGCAGCTCTTCAGCAATGGATCGATGGACAATGGCAGCCACTGGAGTTCTTTTCCAAAAAGCTCAACTCAACCGAACGCAAATATGGCGCTTACGACAGGGAACTTCTAGCTATATTTTTGTCCATTAAACATTTTAGGCACATGCTTGAGGCAAGGCATTTTACCATATTTACTGATCATAAACCTTTAATTTATGCTTTCCGTCAGAAAACTTCGCAGATCTCACCTCGACAGTTCCGCTATTTGGATTTCATTGGTCAATTTTCCACCGATATCCGTCATGTAGCTGGCAGTGACAACGTAGTCGCTGACGCATTATCACGCATTGAGGAACTTCAAGTCACGATTAACTACGAGGAACTAGCAGCATCACAAACCAACGATGAAGAGCTGGCAAAACTGCAACGCGACGGGACATCAATGCAACTCAAACAAGTGCATCACCCTGGGACCAACTGTATGGTATGGTGTGACCTTTCTACCTCTAGTGCCCGCCCATTCCTAACCAAGCCATTCCGGAAAACAGCCTTTGACAGCACCCATCGACTAAGCCATCCTGGAATCAAGGCAACAGTTAAGCTCATGACACAACGCTATGTTTGGCCATCCATCAAGGCCGATTGTAGGAGATGGACTCAATCCTGCATCGACTGTCAGCGATCCAAGGTCACGCGTCATGTGTCAGCACCAATTGGCTCATTCGCCCCGCCTTCCGCCAGGTTCGAACACGTCCACATGGACATAACAATAATGCCTTTGTCTGATGGTTACAGATACTGCCTTACAATGGTGGACAGATTCTCCCGTTGGCCTGAAGCCGTTCCGCTCAAAGATCAGGAAGCAACCACCGTCGCCAAAGCTTTTTATGACAACTGGATTTCCCGATTTGGCGTACCATTACGAATCACCACGGATCAAGGCCGACAATTTGAGTCTCACCTTTTCAAGCAATTAAGCCGCTTGATTGGTATGACTCACATACGCACAACTCCATATCATCCAGCAGCTAACGGCATGGTGGAACGCTTACATCGGCAGCTAAAAGCAGCACTGAGTTGTCACCAATCCAGCTGGACATCGAGTCTCTCTACAGTTCTCCTTGGCATCCGACTCGCATGGAAGGAAGATTTAAAAGCCACAGCAGCAGAGATGGTTTAAGGGCAAACGCTAAAACTCCCAGGAGAATTTATGGCACACCCATCCCCAGATCAACGTGATGATGGATCCTCAACTTTTCTCAAGGAGCTACGTCAGCAGTTTAATGAACTTCGTCCAGTTCATGGCACCCACCACACTGATAGGAAGCCTTTCATTTTCAAAGACCTATCCTCTACCACGCATGTCTTCGTTCGTCACGATGCCGTAAAGAAACCCCTTCAGCAACATTACGATGGCCCTTATCCTGTGCTTAGCCGAAGGGACAGAACTTTCCTAGTTAACATCCGAGGCCGTGAAGTCAACATATCCATTGATCGCCTGAAGCCTGCATACATCCTCGCGGAAGACATGGACATGCCACTGACACAGAATATGCAGCCGGATTACGTAATATACCATCCTCTTCCATTCGACCAGCCAACAACACATCCCGCACGACCAAGTGTACAAGCTGGAGAGTATACAATTAAAGGCAACACATCACCAGCAGGAAGTCCATTGCCTGCTAACGACGATCCGCCGTTCAGGGAACCACATGTTCAGGGTACACCACCAGCTGCGGAACAGCCTTGTCAAAGTCAACCAAGCACAGAGCGACGAACCAGATCCGGCCGACGAGTCCATTTCCCGGAACGTTTTCAAGCACGATTCTCGTGAGCTAACTCACTGGCAGGGGGGTGATGTGGCGGCTCTAGGCCCCTCATACTCTTTTGTCAAAGATATTTTCTATACCTTTTCATTTTACTATTTGTTATATTTTGTTATCCTGTTGTATAGATTCAATATTCTTTATAGTTCATTTTACTACGCTGCACTGAAAACGTGATATTTCTTACTTTGCTAAAATAACCTATACTTTTTCGCACAATGTAAGAATTGTACCAATAAACCAATCGGGCCCTTTTACGGTCATTGATGGCTCGGGATTTCCAACTACTTGCAAACAGATGTGTACTCGGGATTTCCAACTGTTTGCAACAAAATGTGTACGGTGTTGCCATTTAGGCGGAATTATTTACAAATTTCTGAATCACAACTAATAGACCGCTGAAAAGTTGGATAACGTGACAACATCGTACGATACTAGTAAATTATAGGCAGATCCGTTTACATACCCTCAACTTCCAAGTTAGAGGCCTATTCTCTATTCAACTCCTACAGCTATTCTCTATTCAACTCCTAATTCTATACCATTTCTATTCTGCTCTATACTATTCAATTCTATTCTATTTTAACTTCTATTCTGCTCTGTTCCATTCCTTTTCTCTACTAGTCATACTCCGTTTACAGTGATTTCCGTTTTCAGTGCAAGCAACAACATAATAAACATTGTTAAACTATTTAAAACGCGTTGTTATTTCACACTTACACGTATACTAAAAACTATAAGTTTAGCGCCCAACAAAACCCGCTAAATATTCATACTTCATGTATTCAGAATTGACGTATCGATTATCATATGATACTCGTTTAAATAATTATTAAAGGATAGCATAAAATCGGTATATCTGTACCAAGAAATTAAATATCTACTGTTTATCAACACTTTTTCAAATATAAATAAAAATATTGTTACGTTATTCAGCGTTCAAACAACCGGGCTGTAGTTCTGACGTTATGCTAATTCTACAGGAGTATGTTCGAAGGCAGGAAGCAACTTTAATTCAAAGTAAAATGTCGACAAAATCAGTCTCAACAGAGACGGGTAATAATTTGTAGTGCTCAAAACATCCCTGCTTGAAATCGTAGCTGATCGTTTACCCGTCTTTTGAAGACGCTGTTTCTGCTTTTCAATCGTTCAGAGAGTTCCAAAACTCGGTTCTCAACAGGCAGATAAAGTTGCGAAAAACTGAGAAATTGAATTCATTTCAAATTTAAATGTTTGTCAAATATTAAGATTTAGAACTTTTTAGACCTTCAAGAAAAGAAATTCTGCGTATTTTTAAAACACATAATTCCTTTTTTGAAACGTCTAAAAAACTCTGTGTCTCGAGATTTGACAAACATTTAAAGTTGAAATAAACGCAATTCCCATTTAGATTATACTTTATTTGTTTAAAGGATCGCGAGTACTAGAGCTTTTAGGACTTTAAAAAATAGAAAGGAGCATCTTCAAGAGACGCGCAATTTTTTTTTCAACGTCTATAAAGCTCTAAAACTCACGATTCTAGAAGCGATTGAAGCTAGAGTAAGTGAAGTAAGAGAGAAAGCAGTACAATGACGCAAGTAAGAATTAGCAGCTCTAGCGACATTATCTATAGAATACGAAAGAACTAAAAAAACTTGATATAAGTCTACTCATAGAAGAGTTTGCAAATAAAAAGGACCAACGCTTGGAATAATTTCATAGTAACATATATTTTATAATGTATTTGATGCTTGTTTTGATGTGTATATATAAAATTTCTTTCATTCGAATCAATGTAGAACTATTTTTTTTATCAAATAACATTGTTTTTATATGTGCCCTTAGAAAGTTAACGTATTATCTTTATTAAAACATAAGTTGTCAAGAACACACCCCAGGCACAGCGCGTGGGGTATGTGGGTTTGGGAGCTTTGGTTTAAAGTCTTGCTTTGCTCGCCTGTCTGCTGTGTAATGGATATCGATCTAGCTGCATGTAGGGCATGTGGTTTTGAAAGCTGGGTTTTGGCTTAAAATCTTGCTTCGCTTGCCTGTCTGCTATGTAACGATTATCGATCTCGCAGCTCGTGGAGTATGTGGGTTTGGGGGCTCGGGTTTTCGCTTAAAATCTTGCTTCGTCGCCTCTCTGCTGTGTAACGATTATCGATCTCGCTGTTCGAGGAGTATGTGGATTTGGAGGCTTGGGTTTTGGCTATACACTCCGCTTGCTGTCTGCTGTGTAACAAACGTCGATCTCGCCACGTGTGGGGTATGTGGGATTGGAAGCTTGACGTCTATACGTCGATATTATGATTAATGAACGTCAAAAACAACCTGTATTACAGTTTATTTAGTATTTGAACTAAATTATTTTGCTAAATTAAAAGGGGAGCCCCATTGAGATTTCGTGGGGGGCCCCGAGCTTTCAGCTACACCACTTCATACACAGTAAAACTTACTCGCATAACAGTATAAACGAAATCAATATAGCATTGGCAGCAATATTATAAGCAGCGCAACGAGTCTACCTATTTTTAATCTCGTATATAAGTATATAAAATACAAGAATATTACTACTCAGTATTCCAACACTCTGGCAAACTAGGTTGATAATTGTTAAAATAATCATATCAATTGTTTTACTTATTCGACAATATTATTGTAAATATTATTACCTCAGAAAAATAGGTTAGAGATTTATTTATTGTATATATATATATATATATATATATATATATATATATATATATATATATATATATATATATATATATATATATATATATATATATATATTTATATTTATTTATTTATTCACTATTAATCTGAAAGTACACGCGTTCGTTCATTTGTTTTTTGTAGAAACTTGCAGATGTTTAGTCAAAATCTCATTTGGCATGTTCTGTGCTTGATGATCGACTGTGGAAATTTGGTATGCTACATGGTTTATACGCGGACGTACATTGTACCTATTGATTAGCGTTGGCTCCGTCGCCTTTTTGAGAGCCGTTGGTTAATCTCGTATATAAGTATATAAAATACAAGAATATTACTACTCAGTATTCCAACACTCTGGCAAACTAGGTTGATAATTGTTAAAATAATCATATCAATTGTTTTACTTATTCGACAATATTATTGTAAATATTATTACCTCAGAAAAATAGGTTAGAGATTTATTTATTGTATATATATATATATATATATATATATATTTATATTTATATTTATATTTATTTACTTATTCACTATTAATCTGAAAGTACACGCGTTCGTTCATTTGTTTTTGGAGAAACTTGCAGATGTTTAGTCAAAATCTCATTTGGCATGTTCTGTGCTTGATGATCGACTGTGGAAATTTGGTATGCTACATGGTTTATACGCGGACGTACATTGTACCTATTGATTAGCGTTGGCTCCGTCGCCTTTTTGAGAGCCGTTGGTGGTGTCCGTTTAGGCTCAGACGCCGTTCTAGTTGTTGACCCTCGTTAATATATTTTATTGCATCCTGATAATACCTATTTAATTGTTCCAGGTATTTGGTTTTAAAATAATTGTGTTGGACATTTTAGCTCTTCTATTTTTTTGTGGTTTTCTTCAGTGTCCAATCCATAGTGCTTCGATGGTACTTTGTTTTTCTAAGTAGTATTGCTCCATTTTCCTATTTGATGAGTCTTTTTTCATGTTTGTTAATAAGCGAAGGATTTCTTTTCCTATTTGTTCTTGTGCTTTTGCAAGTTCATTAATTTCCTCTATCTTTTGAGGTATGAAGTAAAATTTTTATTATAATTATTATTTCAGATCCACGTCGTATTTGTCGTCGTCTCGAAAAAGCTCTATGCATTTAGCCTTTAATTTCTAGGACTGTCAGAAAATTTAAAGGATTTGTCTTTGTCACAAGTAGGTGTGACTGGTAGTCACTGGCCCCCTTTTCTTTTCAATGTTAGCTATACTAGCTAATATTGGCAGCAACCCTCTGTATTTATGTATAGTATAATAGAGTGCTTGTACTAACCAATTGTTTTTGTGGTAGTTGCTAATAGTGATAGCAACCCTTATGATTGCTAGTACATAGGTTGTAGTATGGTAAATTTGATGAGTAAAAACTATGTTTTAATACTGATTTATTATCGAAACTTATGCTATATATATACAAATAAATCTCTAACCTATTTTTCGGAGGTAATAATATTTACATTAATATTGTCGAATAAGTAAAACAATTAATATGATTATCTTAGCAATTATTGATCTAGTTTGCCAGAGTGCTGATTTAGCGATATGTGTTGCAATACTGGGTCATAATATTTTTGTATTTTATACGAGATTAAAAATATATATAATTTTGGATTAGACACTAACTCTATTCCTTATTTGCAAATTTTGGGTTGTGATAAATATTTTTATTTATCTTGACCACCTCCTGGATTTTGGTCTTCTTGTTTTATTCTCTTTTTTCATGTTTTTTCTTATTAATTTGTATAGTTCTATATATTCAATGATTTTTTGTTGGTTTTGTTTGCCATTCCACTTTACGCCTTAAAGATTTATTTTATCGGATTTGACAAAGGATTCTTTGTTATGACCTTGCTTCGGACCGACTCGTTGCGCTGATTGTAATATTGCTGTTAATGCTCTATTGATTTCATTTATATTGTCATGCGAGTAAGTTTTACTGTGTATGGCTAAAATATAATGGCCTGAACGTTTGGTTTATTTTTGTTTTTTGTTTTTTTCTTAGCGCCTTACACCCAAAAGTAGAAAGGCAGAGGATTAAGTAAGTAGTTTCCTTAAATCTTTAAAATTTTTCATTTATTTGTATTTTCGCTCTCAGCAATCTAGAAGTCAAGTTTTCTTGTCCTAAAAAATTGTAAAGCATCTCTTCTCTTTCGCTATATGTACCGTATCTGAATCTTTCTACTGTTTTTACCCAGCATAAAATAAATCGAATATACTTATCTTTCGCGATGCAGTCGGCAAACATAAATAAGTTTTACCGAAGTTTAAAAAAAACATTATTAATAACTGAGATACAAGGGTCCAAAGGTCCACGACACAGTGACGTGAATGTTGAAAATTATTTCAAATATTTTTTGTGCATTATACAAATATTTTCTAATATTACATAGCTACCATTTAAAGATAAAGTGAGAATTGTCATATAAGTAATTTTAAAAAATACGTAGAATTATTTGCTAAGTATTATTATATCATTGTTTACTAGATATATTAAACAATGTTTTATTGCGAAAGAAAAGTAATTACATAGATTCATGAGGCTTTCCTATATGCTCATTTTATTTTTTATTATATTTATTTACCATTAGTTTATTATATGGCCCGTCATTGTGCGACGAGCCGACGTATCGTTTTCTTGGTGGCTGGTGACGCTCGAAAAAAAGTAAAGAAAAGGAAATTTTAATAAATGCGATATTTATCAAGATATGCCATATTTATGGAATTAAGATTACTTAAAGAAAAATATTAGTTACAATGGTTATATTCTGCAGTTCGGCCAGCGCTGCCCTTTTCTTTATTTTCATTCAACGAACCATTATGACTAGAACAAGGCATATTTTTATGTGCTTAGAAAGTGCGGATACCATGGTAAATTAGTATCCTGAATCAGGACTGTGTAATTCTCCCTCTCCTACATTCTAGTGAGGAATCTTAAATATCGTGGAGTCTAATAACCCTTTTATTCGTTCTATTTTTTATTATATTTGTTGAACATTATTTGAAAAAGAGATTTTGAAATTTTTTGCACAGAATAATTGTAGACCTTTAGAAAAGATTTTAAAATATTAGTTTTTAATTTTCTATTTTTCCTACATTTTTCTTCTCAATATTTTTATGGTGCCAATTTTTAGAAATTTGCCCATTCTTATGTTGGATAAGTAGGATCTATATGTTTTCTACCGGATTCACGTATATTGGCAGATTTATTTTCAGTTTTTGACAACTTAATAACTAAAATCTGATCCTGTATTTTTTAATTTATAACAATAAATAAAATTGTAGACCTTTAGAAAAGATTTTAAAATATTAGTTTTTAAATTTTCTATTTTTCCTACATTTTTCTTCTCAATATTTTTATGGTGGTATTTTTTAGAAATTTGCCCATTCTTATGTTTGATAAGTAGGATCTATATGTTTTCTACCGGATTCACGTATATTGGCAGATTTATTTTCAGTTTTTGACAACTTAATAACTAAAATCTGATCCTGTATTTTTTAATTTATAACAATAAATAAAGGTTTATTTTATTTAAAGCAAACCGCTCTTTCAACTATTCAGGCATTCTTGAGGTTATTTTAAGGTATAAGGAATCCTATGTTCCAAAATATTAAATACCCTCGTAGAAAATGGCCTTAGCAAATTAAAAAATGGTTCTACTAAGATCATTTTGGCCCTTTTCTTGTGGTAGTGCGATAGATCCGAGGAAAGGCGTAAATGGACACTAAAAAAATTAGTATTTACATTGGGACAATGCTTCCAAAATTGCCAAATGTAAATACTGTTGCCAAAATATGCAAGGCTCTATTAAACTGTTCGAATAGTTTGATCCTATTAACATCAACAAGGTCATGCACCCCAAATTGTAACTTTTCTTATTGTGTCTATAAATATCTCAATATAAAGAGTTTCACTGTAACTAACGGGGTTGGTACTATCTTAGTTCAAAATTATTTAAACTCGTATGCATTATTTATTTCCCAAAAATAAATAGTCAATAGGTATTTTATTTATGAATGGTAAGAGCCTGGTCAATAACCTTAATGTCACTCGATATGTTTCAAAATTTGATATTTTTATCGTTTTATTTAGAATCTAGTAGCTAACAAAAAATACCTTTCGATTTTATAAAAATTAAGTATTTTCTATATTTTATGGTCGTTTCCGCTTATTTAAGTACTGTTTAAACAACCAAGATAAAATGATTGTTAGTCAAACAAATTTTACTCGTGTTTACTTTGTTTTCACCTTTGAAGTTCAATGCTGAATTCAATTGTATAAAATCTGCTACAACAAAGGCTATAAGCATGTGATGATATGTAAAGACGTTATTGTTCTGCTGATTTCCTTATCAGTGACGTATTGCAGTGATTGTCATGAGTCTGGAACGAAAAAATAATATATATTGTCTTCAAATAATAATCATATGTATGGGAATATTTGCTTATTTGGTTGGGTCAAAACTTGCGATCCACTTTTCAAAGTCTGATTAACTTGAAACGGCCTGAGAGTGCTGATAATATGACATTCTATCAAATTTTAGATAATCCACAACCTCTTTTCTACTTTTTTAAACTCCTTCACTATGAAATTATCAACAAATGAAATGTATCGCTGACGGAATGGAAATAATGTTACGCGCTGATGATACTCAATGATGTTCTATTATATCTCGAATTTAATCACGCTGAATTTTCCTTGCGTAACACCAAATATTCGTGGCGGAGTTACCCTACGCGCTTTTACTCATAAACATTAAACATATGAACGAAAAAAATGACTATATACCATAAAAAAATTTAGTTAAAATTCATAATGGTGAATACATTATGGCGGCTAAAACATTAGAAAGCTGACATTTTTTTCGGAACAGGTTGGAAATCGTTTCGAACTAAAATTCTGGCAAACCTAAACTTTGCTTTCGTTCGCCTACGCTTATTTTCTACAGTGTGCATATTAAAATTCAGGATGGTGGATGCATATAGAAGATAATACATTAAAACATGCAAATTTTTTATACGAAATATTATAACCTATGAAATATTATAACCTATGAATCCATTTGAGCAATAAACCCAAACACCAAATAGCCCACAGAGCTTTCAACAATACACCCCAAGCTTCTTTGTAACCTACGCAACAGGGAAAATGCAAGATCCATACGACCAATACAACAGACAGTGGAGCGTAGCCAGCGGTATACACAAACCAAATCTCCCTAACTCATGTTTATGCGGAAAGCCGAGATCTACATGACGCGACAGAACTGGTTATTTTTTCCGGTTAGGCAGATTGAGATAAATTTATAAGTGCCACAGTTTGCTTCTTTGATGGCTTGGACGCCTGGATCTGGGTTTTCCTCGGTTGTGTTGATTAAGAATCTCGCCCAGAGCGCTGGACTGGCTTATACCGGCACTTGGTGTAAGGCCGTGTCGTACTATGTTAACCATTCAATAATTAAAAATCTCGTTCAGAATTGAAGGTTATTTTAAAGAAAAACCTTTGGAGGGAGACATTTTGAAGACTCGATGAATACGCATTCGGACTTGAACTGTTCGATATTTCTGCGACCATACTGGATCCGTAACTTCGAATTATGTTACGCTCAGTGTAGCTTATAAACGTACATAGGAATGAATGAATGAAAAAGGAATGTTGATACTAGATCATCGATGCCTAACTGCTTCCGGTAACAAAATTGTATCTCCGAAATATCTCTGTCTCGGTCCGTTGAGTACTGGGCACTCTCTGAGGACATGGTCAACAGTTTCATCCTCTTCCAAACACCATCTGTAAGTCGAGTCGTCTTCGACACCGATTCTATGAAAATGGCCCCTGAGGTGACAATGTCCTGTCAACAATCCCACCACAATTCGCAGCTCTTTCCTTCCCAAGGAGCGAAGCTCCTTAGTACGCCATGCGCTAGACCCAGTTATATGTTCCTTAGCACACCTCATTCCAGGAGCTCCCTTCCACGATTCAATAAATTTGCTTTCCAGCAACGATTTTAATTCCCTTTTGCCAATAGCAATTGGGACAGGTTGGGGTCCATTCGGTTCAGTTGCCGAACCCAACATTGGCAAACAAACAGTCTGCTTCCTCATTCCCACGTATGCCCGAGTGACCCGGGTCTGACTCTGCAGCCGTTCCTTGTCATACCATTTAGTGCGTCCTTGCACTCGGACACTAGTCGCGAAGTTACGACACTGGACTTCAGTGCCAATATCGCAGCCTTACTGTCTGAGCATATATTTATTACCCTATTCCTGTCTATTCCTTCTCATAGAGATGGGCACACTGCACAATAGCATAAATTTCGGCTTTAAAGATTATCGCACATTGTCCGAGAGGGTAAACGTACAGATGTGAAGGAAAAATACCGATAGTAAAAGTTTCATTTATAAGAATATTCCTCCGTTTCTGCGAAATATTTCAGTTTTTTGATGCCTTAGCCACCATATTGTATCCTTTATATTGAATTTTGATATGTAAACTTTAGGCCATAAGCGGTATGATGGTTTAATTGTTTTTTTCAGAAGTTTCTTTTGGAATGATTTGTAACCTATTGCCGCTAAAAATGTCAGCTTTTTGAAGTTTTAGGCGCCATATTTAATCAACCATTCTGAATTTTGATACTCACAGTGTAGGTCCTCGGTATATATGAATGAGAGCACAATTTGTACCGAAATTTAATTCGAAACGATTTTCAACTTATTGAATGGGCTATGGTTAATTTTAAAATGGCCCCTATGTACAAAAAAGCCATTTAAGCTTTATAGGAATTGGTTTTGGATTTGATTTTATCTCGACAAGTAAAAAAGTTAACCCCCTAATTCACTGATATGGTATAACTTTAAAACCTGTTTAAGGTGACAGTACAAGGCCTAAATTGACAAGAGGAAAAATGAGTCAAGCAAGTTTTGAACCTTGAAAATACAAGCATAAAAAATCATTTTCTTTTATTATTAAAACGTCAAAAATGGAGAATTTTATTCATTTTCGAGGCTTAACTATTTCTCTTACGGATCTGAGGGCTTTTTTGTTAGATTTGTATGCTTATTATCCATATATAAGCATTTATTTGTTGACATACGTAAAATACATTTTAACAATATCATAACCAAAACAAAACTGGCCAACTAGAAGATCTAACTTCCATAGCTTGGGTCTTCTTAGTGAATCCGACTGTTAAGCTTTTTCGGAATCTCCTACTTTTAGGCGCCATTATGGGTCTACCATATTGTTTGCCCACAAAAGGCTACTCGGCAAAATAGAAGTAGAGATCATAAGCTAAAATTTGTGCCTGGACAAATATCTGTTGATATATATATATATATATATATATATATATATATATATATATATATATATATATATATATATATATATATATATTTAAAAATTACTTTTGATTTGTATTTTGAAGAATAATATATTAATTAATATTTACATCCTGTATAATTCATATGCAATGATGTTGCCAAAATAAGATTAGCAATATACAAATTTTAATTGGTTTTTAAAAAGAATTATTCACTAAACTATAATTATTACAGAGTAGTAAAAAGTTGACAGAGTAAATAGTAAAGTGTCACGTGATCAGTTAGTGTTATTTATTGCTTACTGTTTTTATATGTATTTTAATACGTAACAAAATTTAAAAAAAATACTCCTCTCACCCGAACTAAAAATTATAAGGAAAATATGACGAAAACGATTTATGTAATGGTAAATAGAAGTTACATTTTAATTTAACCGGTAAATACAGTCTTATTATTGATCACTGAACATGAAATAATTGATTTTATTGAGCATTAACTCCCACGGTTACATCACGTGAAAATTTTCCGTTAACTCGTGTATGAAATTTTGCTTTTAACTTAATTTTAATCTGGAAATATTTACCTTAATCAAAGTTCACGTTGTTGCATCTTTATTTACTTACTTTTTTAATATAAAGCGGCATGAATTTTTGAAATAGGATTTATGTATAAAATAAATATTCCACAAGTGTTTTACTGTTTTTGTTTCTAGTTTCCAAAAAGTTTAAGAAGCTGTTAATATAAAACCTGCAAAAGTATTTTAGAATTAAACACTAAAGTAGGGTTAGTGCATCATTTTTTGTTTAAAGAAAGTCTGTAATTTGGCATTAATACAGTACAATTATCGCTCTTTCATTTTGCATAATTAATTTTTAAAATTGGTTATTGATTTTTATGCAAGACATTTCAAAAACTGAGTATTGATTCACTTTGTACCACAGGGTGGATTCAGTGCATCACCCCTCGGTATACGGTGAATCGCGCATGTACACAGCGGATAACAAGTTGTAAATTTAAGAACACAAAAGAAATCAGAAGTAAGTTTTTTATTAAAGACAGTTAACAACTTCATTAAATATTTGTAAAAAATAATCGGGGAGTTTCCCTGTAATATAACGTAAATTCTAAAAACAAACTAGTTAAAATAGGGTTTACCTACTAAGTTTTTACAACAATTACAATCAGTCTTGTGATTTATAATTAAATGTAGGTATTTTTTAAATTAAATATACAAAACTTAATAATTTCAGGTCTTAATGAACATTAAAGTGAGATAAGTCAATGGGAAAATAATAGAATAGTAGGATTGCTATCTTGGGGTACTGTCATTTACGTAAGGTTTTGGCAAAATAAACTTTATATCGCATTTAATTGATAGTGAAAGTTGTGGTACGCTTGGCACCTTTGTTATTTGATTTCAGACTTAAAAAACTTATATATTTTAAATCGTAAATTTGGCTTTGTAGTAATTACTATACTAACGTAATAAATAATCAGTCTTTTTTTTGAAAACTCGACTAAAACATGTTCGCCCGCTTCCAGTGGGCGAGGTAATGGTTTCATTTTCTGCTTCACTTGTCCAGTCGAAATCATCATCATTAGACCCGTGTAGTTGAATTTCAATGTCTTCTTTAGCATCACTTTACTTAGTTTTTATACCTTTTTTTGCTTTTTTTCTTCTCTTGACTCCAGCTTTTTCCGTTTTTATTTCCATTTTTTCCGGGGTGTCCGTGGCTATTAAGCTACGTGCAAGTTTTCTTTGTTTCCTCTTTGATTTTCTTTGACTTTAAACTGACATGGTGATTTAAAACCTGGGACTTATTTTTGATTTCAGATATTTGGCGACTAAATTTTAGACTTGTGTAGGAAAGGTAATTTAGATACAGATAAGTCACTCCCGACAGCCGGTTTTGGTGACTTCTCGGAATAGTCTTGCATGCGATCTAGTAGAGACGCTGAATTTACTTAATGAAGTTGTCCAACTTCTATTTGTGGAATGGATTTAAAAGGTTGTTGCGAATGAAGGCGAGCCTGGTCCAGCTTTGTTACGTCACAGAAGTCCATTACATTACACAAATTATAAAGCCGAGATACACCTATTTCTCGTGTACGTTGCATTGTGGTTGTATTTTCTACGTCCTCGCCTGTAACTGAAGACTGAAACATTCGATATCGATGACCTA
Organism: Diaprepes abbreviatus; assembly: GCA_034092305.1. Lineage (NCBI taxonomy): Eukaryota > Metazoa > Arthropoda > Insecta > Coleoptera > Curculionidae > Diaprepes > Diaprepes abbreviatus. Next base: position 13,422,353 of record JASJET010000110.1, on the reverse strand, counting down.
TCGTGAACACGTTCTTGTATAATATGTCTTTCTTCTCGCGAAACGCAGTCTGGGCATGGGCGGTCAGTTATCGAACTACACAAAAATCATCATTAGTGAATATATTTCTATCGAATTAGAATATACCGCATTTTTCAAAAGCATTGAATATGTTAATAGATGTCATGACTTTGAGGTATGCAGGTCCAACAAGTTCACCAACATTGTAAATGTTTACAGGCTTTCAAGGGTTTCTCAGCATTCACGAATCAATGGCTGCATTGTAGTAGATCTTAAAGGGTATTATTCTAGATGCTGTAACTTTCCAGATATATGTGGATGTAACGTAAGCACATGAACACCAGAAGCTTTGAACAAATTTAATGCTTCAACCGATAAATGAAACTCATGATTGTCCATGATTAATATACATTGATTCCCCAGTGAAGAATTTGTATGCTTGATAAAGTTTTTAATTACCTTTTAAAAAAAAGCAGCATGCATCCAGCCAGTAGGATCTGCTAGCCCAAGTGTTACTGGGGATTATTTTTGTACATGTAATGTTTCAAATTTTTCCGGGTAAACACCATTACAAGTGATAAAACTAATCCACTAGCACTAATTATACAACAAGTGGTTACCAACGTGTCTTTTTTCACTGCTCACTTTGCCCAAACTTTCATGCCCTTTGGAGGCATTGACTTTTTGAGATCTTTGTGCTGTGGTGGTTGACGTTTCACCGAGATCAAAAATACGTGCCCCATCAACAGATGAACTTTTTAGCACCAAGTTTTCTAAATTAAATTGCTGTTAGTTTTATTAAAAGTGGTCGCTCTCGCGTGACTGCAAGGTTCTGGTTTTCGCACGCTTAGATGTGGATGTCTTGTACGAAAAGCTTTCTGTTAATCTTTTCCAGCTATTTCTTTGAAGATCCAGGAACTTGGAATTTTCAAGTTATTATTTTTTGCCGCTTCGTAGGCTACTTTCTTATATTCTTTTGTACTCAATCCGTAAAACAATAGAGCACAGAACCTCAAGTACTCTTTCAGATTTTCCTCTTATTTTTGTTGACTAATTGGATGTTATCAACCGCCTGATTTGTTTTTGACTTTAAATGATATCGCCTGAGTTTACTGAATGAAATTTCTGTTAATTTTGATCCTTTTCTAACACTCTCTCCATTTCGAATGTTAACTTCATGAGATCTGCAGAATGTGTCCCAATTTTCCGGAGATTTTTGAACACGCAGCATCCTAAAAACGAATGTTCAGTTTTGTTAAATAAATATTCATAGTAAAAAGGCAGTTTACCCTTAATTCTTTAAGTAATATGAATACACAGAGATACTAAGGGGCAGAATGCGTACACCGTGGATCACAATCCACTGTATACGTCAGCAAACCGAGCCACCGTATACTAGGACGCCATTTTTTTTAAAAGTGAAGTATAATGAAAACTAGTCTGTATAACTCAAAGAATTTAAGGGTAAAATCATCTTTACTTAATGTATTTCACCTTAGATATAACAACAAGATAGAGATCATCATCATCATCACAGCCTGTAGCGTCCACTGCTGAACATAGGCCTCCCTCAATCGTTTCCAATGTTCCCGATCTTGTGCTGATTGAATCCAGTTTGTTGCGATTCTCTTGATATCATCAGTCCACCGTGTTGGAGGTCTGCCCCTACTTCTAAATGCCTGGAACCTAGGACGCCACTCTATATTGCGTTTAGTCCACATAGCGTCTTCTATTCTCGCCTCATGTCCGGCCCAGTTCCATTTCATATGTGTTATACTTTCTATAGCATCCTTGATCCCTGTTCTAGTTCTAATAATGACATTTGGAACTTTATCTCTCAGTGTTATTCCCAACATCGACCTCTCCATGGCTCGCTGAGTCACTCTAATTTTTTCGCAGCTTTTCTTAGTGAGTGTTAAAGTTTCTGCACCGTACGTCAGCACAGAGAGCACACACTGTTCATAAACCTTTCTTTTCAAGCAAATCGGTATATTGCTTTTAAATACACCCTTTCTCAGCTTGCCGAACGCCGCCCATACTAGTGTTATGCGTCTTTGAATTTCGCAGGTCTGGTTATCTCGGTTTATTCTCAGTTCATGGCCCAGATATTTATAAGATGTTACATACTCGATTTCAGATTCGTTTAGGGATATGTTGCTACTTGGAACTAAGTTTGTCATACATTGAGTTTTTGCACGGTTAATTTTTAGATCTACCACACCTGACACTGCATTTAGTGTCCTTAGTAACTCTTGGGCTTCTTCAAGGTTGTCAGAAACTAACACGATATCGTCAGCATCGTAGGTGATTTAATCGTTCACCATCTATATTGACTCCCATGTTCCCTCAACCTATTTTTTTAAACATGTATTCTAGCAGCATTGTAAATAGTTTTGGTGAGATGTTATCAGCTTGTCGTACGCCAGATAGAGATATAACATAATTAATTGAAAACGAATATTTCTTGCTCTCTTCCAAGGGGAGTCGTATGCACATAATACGCGGCAGCCGCGTTGTCTCCCTGCTCCTACTTGCACGCGTTCGCTCGTCTTTGGACATATTTGCTAGCATTTTTCAGATATTCCATATATTTATTGGCGCAAGATGAAAATATAAACTTTTGGAATGATACCTACCATCGAAATCTTTTTACAAAATTAACATCGAACTATGACGCATCGAGGCGCGCACTAAAAATATCATATGACAATTGTGCGAAAAGTAATGAACCGATGGCGCCTGGTTTTAGCATGCATAAAGTACGGGGTATCCCATTTTCGATACTTTTAGGGGGTATTGGAGTTATTATCAGAGATAGAGTGTTGCGGTTTTCACTTTAGTCTCCGAACCGAAAAATGTCGGTGTCAAATTTGTCATGGCTCTCTTAGTTTTTAATCTACAGGGTGATTTTGAAAATCTTTGTTTTCAGGTACATTTCGTATTTCCGTTATGCATTAATTTATCAAAAGGGTAAAGATTGGTTTTTATAGAGTTTTTACGTAGAGTTCAGTGGCATAGTCACTTTTTTCTAAAAAGTTTAGTTTTTGAGATATTAACTAAACTTATGATTTTTTAAATAGGACACACTGTATATTAATTTAGATAATGTGTTTATTTTATTTTGAAAAACAAGGTCAGAGTTCGATATTTTCAATAATTCACTTTATTAGTAACAGTAGTACGTTTAAAAGAAACAAAAGACAGATGTCCAAAACTTCACAGTTTTGTCAGATTTTTATTAGTTATGAAATATTTTTGTTACGAAGGTGTTTTTATTTTACTTTTTATTTGTTTTGCATTTATAATGGTCGTTTATGATAATTATGAAAAGTATGATATGTTAGTATGTTTTATACAAAGTAATGAAATTCCCCAAGAAGCTTCTCAATAATATTTCAATAGGTAATGTATTTAAAGCATAATCATTAGGATAACTTCTCATATCTGGCGATCGTTTTTGTTCATGTTAGGTATCCAGCAAGAAGGCAATCCTTCCCAGACATATTTGCTCGTTTAAAAAGAAATCTAGTTGAACACAGATCTTGTTTTTCAGTGGCGTCACAAAACATACGTCAAAGAAGACAGGGAGAGAAAGAAACAAATATGTTATTTTACGCAGCAGCAACAACTTCATCATCCTGTAGAAAAATAGAGGAAGAAGTTTGGTGTAGCAAAATCTGACGCTGAAAGAATTTTGAAAAAGTATAAATACCATCCATCCAAATATAAAATAGTGCAACATTTACACCCGGGAGATGATACGCGCTGAGTAACGTTTTGTCAATGGTATTTAGAATAAATCCACACCAACAGAGCTTTTGGCAAATTTATCATCTGGTCCGACGAATGTTATTTTTTAAATACGGGAATTTTTAATCGGCACAACACGAGGCATTGGTGTGCAGAAAATCACCATTTATTTTTCGGAAGGGCAGATGGGTGATTCGGGGTTTGTGTCTCGTGTTTTATTTTGGGCCGACGTAGATACTTAGAAATCCTTGGAAATTATTCCATAATTGTTGAAAATGTTCCATTGGTCCATTTCAATTCCATTTATCTTCAACAAGATGATGCTCGGAGCCACAACTCTGGGCTGTTAGGGCCATTTCTGGACAATAACTTTCCTCAAAGATGGAATAGGTACTAATGGGCCAGTGAGATGGCGATCTCGAGATCTTTGCGTTTTGGATTTTTTTTGTGGGGTTTTATGCAAAATCAAGTGTATAAGATTCGACATGAATCTATATTGGAACTCCGTGAGGTAATTGGTTTGGCCTTCCAAACTCTTCATAATAGACATATGATTCCTTTAAATGCAATTCGAAGAATAACAAAACTGCTGATATTGCATTCGAGAAAACGGCCATCTTTAAAAAAACTTTTGGTTGTTTTAGTTTCAGTGTCTCTTTTTGCTTTTGATACTTTAGTTTTATGAAATAATGTTGTTCTTATTTCTTTGCAATCAAATTTCAATATTGTGGTTTTGTAATAACAGTATTGTTTAAAGTTAAAATTGTAATAATAATTGGGTGTTTACAATTGAAAATATAGAAAAATATTAAAGTTAAGTTTTAAAGTGTCTAATCTTTGGTATAATTATTATTGTCAAAATTTTGCATTTGTTGCTTATACATTGGCCATGGCCTACTGCTACAATTAAAATAAATTATTGAAAATATCGAATCCTGACCTAGTTTTTTAAAATAAAATGAACACTATATATTTTTAAATAGTCTAAATTATACTTGATCAATATCTCAAATGGTATACAGGGTGTTGTATTTAAAAAATCATAAATTTAGTTAATATCTCAAAAACTAAACTTTTTAGAAAAAACTGATTGCGCCACTGAACTCTGCGTATAAAAATCAGTATTTACCTTTTTGATAAATTAACGCATAACCGAAATACGAGATCTGCATAAAAACGAAGATTTTCAAAATTATCCTGTAGATTAAAAACTAGGAGAGTCGTGATAAATTTGACACCAGAATCTTTCGTTTCGTTAAAAAGTAAGACACTAAAGTGGAAACCGCAACACTATATCTTTGATAATAACTCCAATACCCCCTAAAAGTGTCGAAAATGGAACACCCGGTACATATAAATTACTATTATTTTGCGAAGGGCCAACGATAGCACTTGTAAAATGACGGAGATATGAATTTTTGAAAAAATGCAGAATTTTTCGGTTTTTGTCGTTTTTTTCCATTACTAATGATCTGATTAAGTCTATCCAGGTCTCATTTTGTTGCTATTGCTAAAACAAAAAAAAAAATGGTTTTTGTAGATTCATGGATCATAGTATATAGTGAAAAACGTACAGATTGTTTAGTGTGATGGCACAATCGGTATCCTGATAGTATGTTTGCCACGAAAAAATGTCTATTGATTGGCCTATTGTGTTCTGGTACCCAGGTAAAAATAACCTTGTTGTGTTTGGCCAGGGTTATAAGGTTTTGAAGACAATCCGAAACCTATTTAAATTATCTGATAACATGCAAGCGCTTTTAGCACTGCCTGGCTGTCGGAGATCAGAACGGCCTACCCCTGTGACACGTCGTCGGATTTTCTGAAATAAAGGTATCAATTAAATGTATTTCCGCCTGGAATACAGTGGCGTGCTGCTCCAATATCTCACCCTTTTGAGTCATGAGTTATGGTCTGTTGTTTCTCTTAACTCTTCGCAATGTGTTCGTCACCATGCCTTTGATGCTGGTGTCTACGAAGGCAGGTCCAGTAGGATTTCGGTGACTGCTGTAGGAGTGGTTCTCACGCCAGTTTCAGTAATTTAGAGGGCTCCAGAGTGGCCGTAAGTTATTATGAGTCTTACCACTGCTGTGTACAGCCAGTGTACAAAATGTGGCTTTAATCTCCAGGTTTTTCTAGTACCATTTAGCTGTGTTTATAGCTGCTTTACCTTTGGTTAGTGTGAATTCCAAGTAAGGTTTGCATCCAGGATTAAACCTAGGTACTTAACCTCCTAGCTCATCCGCAGTTGTGTATAAAAGAGAGTTCGTAGTTAACTCTATAAACTTCTTTCTTTTGATAAAGGGCATGAATGTGGTTTTTCCAGGATTTATCCTAAGATGCTTCTTAGTACACTCCTCCTCCACTATGTCCCTATCAGTGCTCCCTGCATAGAGTTTACTAGAACCTCAGCGACCACCAGATCCCACAGGAGATGGTATAGAACTCCTCCCTGTGGGTAGCCTTTGGCTACCGGCATATACGCAGTTTCCTCCAATAGATTTAATTGCAGTTATCTGCTTTGGAGTATTTTTTTTAACCACCTGCATTATCTTCTGTACCATGTCTGATGGCAGACGTTCTAGCAGTAAATGAGATATGGTCATTTGACAGAGCATGTGCTCCTTTAATATCAAGGAAGTCTGTTAGCGCTATTTCTTTGTTATCCATGGCCGAGTTTATTCTTCTTCGTAGGTGATGTAGAGCTGACTCACATGATTTTATGTAACTGAAGTTTGCGTCGATGCAGCCACACGCCCATCGACATACGAACCAGTAGATAGGGATTACATGAAATATTTTTTTAATTCATTAAATTTTCCCTATTTTATTTCGAAACATCAAAGGTATTAAAAAGATAATACTTCCAGAAAAATTTGTCTCATTTCTATCAAACTAAAAACCGCCATATTGACCCGTGAACGCGATAATGTCAGACATGATAGAAGCAGATGTCGGGATTAATTAATAAATATTTCGAAAATAAGAAAAAAGTACCTCTTTTTTATTTCGAAATATCAAAAATATAAGTAAAATGTAATACCAAAAAAAATTGCACACATTTTGAAGGCATGGAGCACCCCCATATTGGCCCCCGAAAGCGATTTTGTCGAAGTTTATATAAGCCGGTTCAGGAACTAAATTAATAAATATTTCTAAAATAAGGAAAAACTACCTTTTTTTATTTCGGAATATAGAAGATATTAGTAAAATGTAACATCAAAGAAAATTGCACACATTTTGAAGGCATGGAGCACCCCAATATTGGCCCCCGAAAGCGATTTTGTCGAAGTTTATATAAGCCGGTTCAGGAACTAAATTAATAAATATTTCTAAAATAAGGAAAAACTACCTTTTTTTATTTCGGAATATAGAAGATATTAGTAAAATATAACATCAAAGAAAATTGCACACATTTTGAAGGCATGGAGCACCCCCATATTGGCCACTGAAAGCGATTTTGTCGAAGTTTATATAAGCCGGTTCAGGAACTAAATTAATAAATATTTCGAAAATAAGGAAAAAGTACCTCTTTTTTATTTCGGAATATAGAAGATATTAGTAAAATGTAACATCAAAGAAAATTGCACACATTTTGAAGGCATGGAGCACCCCCATATTGACCCGTGAACGCGATAATGTCAGACATGATAGAAGCAGATGTCGGGATTAATTAATAAATATTTTGAAAATAAGAAAAAAGTACCTCTTTTTTATTTCGAAATATCAAAGATATAAGTAAAATGTAATACCAAAAAAAATTGCACACATTTTGAAGGCATGGAGCACCCCCATATTGGCCCCCGAAAGCGATTTTGTCGAAGTTTATATAAGCCGGTTCAGGAACTAAATTAATAAATATTTCTAAAATAAGGAAAAACTACCTTTTTTTTTTATTTCGGAATATAGAAGATATTAGTAAAATGTAATATCAAAGAAAATTGCAAACATTTTGAAGGCATGGAGCACCCCCATATTGACCCGTGAACGCGATAATGTCAAACATGATAGAAGCAGATGTCGGGATTAATTAATAAATATTTCGAAAATAAGAAAAAAGTACCTCTTTTTTATTTCGAAATATCAAAGATATAAGTAAAATGTAATACCAAAAAAAATTGCACACATTTTGAAGGCATGGAGCACCCCATATTGGCCCCCGAAAGCGATTTTGTCGAAGTTTATATAAGCCGGTTCAGGAACTAAATTAATAAATATTTCTAAAATAAGGAAAAACTACCTTTTTTTATTTCGGAATATAGAAGATATTAGTAAAATGTAACATCAAAGAAAATTGCACACATTTTGAAGGCATGGAGCACCCCAATATTGGCCCCCGAAAGCGATTTTGTCGAAGTTTATATAAGCCGGTTCAGGAACTAAATTAATAAATATTTCTAAAATAAGGAAAAACTACCTTTTTTTATTTCGGAATATAGAAGATATTAGTAAAATATAACATCAAAGAAAATTGCACACATTTTGAAGGCATGGAGCACCCCCATATTGGCCCCTGAAAGCGATTTTGTCGAAGTTTATATAAGCCGGTTCAGGAACTAAATTAATAAATATTTCGAAAATAAGGAAAAAGTACCTCTTTTTTATTTCGGAATATAGAAGATATTAGTAAAATGTAACATCAAAGAAAATTGCACACATTTTGAAGGCATGGAGCACCCCCATATTGACCCGTGAACGCGATAATGTCAGACATGATAGAAGCAGATGTCGGGATTAATTAATAAATATTTTGAAAATAAGAAAAAAGTACCTCTTTTTTATTTCGAAATATCAAAGATATAAGTAAAATGTAATACCAAAAAAAATTGCACACATTTTGAAGGCATGGAGCACCCCCATATTGGCCCCCGAAAGCGATTTTGTCGAAGTTTATATAAGCCGGTTCAGGAACTAAATTAATAAATATTTCTAAAATAAGGAAAAACTACCTTTTTTTTTTATTTCGGAATATAGAAGATATTAGTAAAATGTAATATCAAAGAAAATTGCAAACATTTTGAAGGCATGGAGCACCCCCATATTGACCCGTGAACGCGATAATGTCAAACATGATAGAAGCAGATGTCGGGATTAATTAATAAATATTTCGAAAATAAGAAAAAAGTACCTCTTTTTTATTTCGAAATATCAAAGATATAAGTAAAATGTAATACCAAAAAAAATTGCACACATTTTGAAGGCATGGAGCACCCCCATATTGGCCCCCGAAAGCGATTTTGTCGAAGTTTATATAAGCCGGTTCAGGAACTAAATTAATAAATATTTCTAAAATAAGGAAAAACTACCTTTTTTTATTTCGGAATATAGAAGATATTAGTAAAATGTAACATCAAAGAAAATTGCACACATTTTGAAGGCATGGAGCACCCCAATATTGGCCCCCGAAAGCGATTTTGTCGAAGTTTATATAAGCCGGTTCAGGAACTAAATTAATAAATATTTCTAAAATAAGGAAAAACTACCTTTTTTTTATTTCGGAATATAGAAGATATTAGTAAAATGTAACATCAAAGAAAATTGCACACATTTTGAAGGCATGGAGCACCCCCATATTGGCCCCCGAAAGCGATTTTTTCGAAGTTTATATAAGCCGGTTCAGGAACTAAATTAATAAATATTTCGAAAATAGGGAAAAAGTACCTCTTTTTTATTTCGGAATATAGAAGATATTAGTAAAATGTAACATCAAAGAAAATTGCACACATTTTGAAGGCATGGAGCACCCCCATATTGACCCGTGAACGCGATAATGTCAGACATGATAGAAGCAGATGTCGGGATTAATTAATAAATATTTGGAAAATAAGAAAAAAGTACCTTTTTTTTATTTCGAAATATCAAAGATATAAGTAAAATGTAATACCAAAAAAAATTGCACACAATTTGAAGGCATGGGGCACCCTCATATTGGCCCCCGAAAGCGATTTTGTCGAAGTTTATATAAGCCGGTTCAGGAACTAAATTAATAAATATTTCTAAAATAAGGAAAAACTACCTTTTTTTTTTATTTCGGAATATAGAAGATATTAGTAAAATGTAACATCAAAGAAAATTGCACACATTTTGAAGGCATGGAGCACCCCAATATTGGCCCCCGAAAGCGATTTTGTCGAAGTTTATATAAGCCGGTTCAGGAACTAAATTAATAAATATTTCTAAAATAAGGAAAAACTACCTTTTTTTTTATTTCGGAATATAGAAGATATTAGTAAAATGTAACATCAAAGAAAATTGCACACATTTTGAAGGCATGGAGCACCCCCATATTGGCCCCCGAAAGCGATTTTGTCGAAGTTTATATAAGCCGGTTCAGGAACTAAATTAATAAATATTTCGAAAATAAGGAAAAAGTACCTCTTTTTTATTTCGGAATATAGAAGATATTAGTAAAATATAACATCAAAGAAAATTGCACACATTTTGAAGGCATGGAGCACCCCCATATTGACCCGTGAACGCGATAATGTCGGACATGATAGAAGCAGATGTCGGGATTAATTAATAAATATTTCGAAAATAAGAAAAAAGTACCTCTTTTTTATTTCGAAATATCAAAGATATAAGTAAAATGTAATACCAAAAAAAAATTGCACACATTTTGAAGGCATGGAGCACCCCCATATTGGCCCCCGAAAGCGATTTTGTCGAAGTTTATATAAGCCGGTTCAGGAACTAAATTAATAAATATTTCTAAAATAAGGAAAAACTACCTTTTTTTTATTTCGGAATATAGAAGATATTAGTAAAATGTAACATCAAAGAAAATTGCACACATTTTGAAGGCATGGAGTGCAGCCATATTTTCCTCCGAAAACGATTTAGAAGTTCATATAAGCAGGTTCAGGAACTAAATTAATAAATATTTCGAAAATAAGGAAAAACTACCTTTTTTTTTATTTCAAAATACGTCTAACTTCAAAAAGAAGGGGTTTAATTTATAGCAATACTGTATAAAAGAATGGTTTTTATTCTTAATGACTTTAAATAAAAAGGTAACTAAAATTTATAAAAAAGTTAATCAATATATTAGAAAATAACAATTAAATTGCGTTTTTTTTATTGAATTAGGCAGTTTTATCAATTTTCCCATTGTATAAAGACATCCACAGATACATGCCCGTTATTGGCCAATATAATTTTATCATTATCAATCGATTGATAAATAATGGAACTCGTATATAACTTACATTTATAAATGTCTCCGATCAGTTAATTTGAGACAACTAAGTACAATTTGTTGTTACGGAAGCTAGCCACTTTGCAACAGTTGGTGGTTGTTTCTCCATACTTAAGAATAAACTTTAACTATAAAACACTAATAACTAAACATAAACTATTAAACACTAATAACTAAAAATAAGCTATAAAACACTAATAACTAAACACAAAAACCACTACAAGTAAAAATAATTTTCATTGATATATAAGTTTTTGGTAAGTTCAAAATTTCAAAACGTAAATCAAAGAAATATATTCACACGAAAAAAGAGTTGTGGAAGTACTTCCTTCACAAAAGGCCGTAATAAAGTAAAGTAAAGCTCAAATGAATAATTTTTTCAACGAAATATAAATTCAGTCTCCTACCCTTTATGTAAATAATCATGGGCGGCATGTTATCAAATGGACTTCTGCAAATATATAAACCTTTTATAAATTTGATGTTTTCGAATGTTCTCATTACGCAAGGAAGAAACTAAATTAAAAAAAATAAGTGATTTTATTAAAATCGCATAATTTATTAGAATAATGAACCCCAAGATAAAAAGCACTTTTATTTTATAATCTATTTTCGCACTTATATTTCCCTTCTAAGGGACGCCTCTGACAATCTTGGCGTCCGATACCATATTTCAATTATGCAATGGTCAGAAAATGTGGGAATTTTAAATTTACAATCTATTCAATATTTATACCTAAATAAACACCCTATTTGCGGTCAGTGAAATATTTTTTATTATTCAAATAATTTATTTCCTATAATTAGATATCGCAATACCGCCCCAATAGTTTTGCCAAAGAAAATAGTATATTTCGTCAATGGTTTTACTAATCTGGACATTCTTTTCATGTTTAGAAAAATATATGTTCTATTCGGAGAAATAAGTCATTTTCCTTTAAAAGCTTATCATTTCAGTCAAATATAACAAAGTAATTATATATAACCACTCTTAGTTGTAAAATGCATGAACAACAAATACTATTCTAGAAAGTTTTAGATGCTGGATTCCCTCTCAGGTCGTCCATCTTCCCAACCTCTACATATCATTTCACCCATTTCTTGACGAAATTTTCCAACTTTTTTATTTTGCAGCCGATTTATATGACAGTTTCGGTCCTTTAGCATGTTGAACAAGAAACACTGCTTCGTGCCGTTTCAAGTACTTTTCACTCTTTGTAACAATAAACAATTCACTAGAATTAATAATGCTAAACAACAGTAGAACTTATATTGCTTATCGGGAAATTAGTCAAAGATTATCACAAAAAAAAAAGATGGCGCTGTGGCGTCTATGTTCTGAATAATAGCGGTCACGTTCTTGTTGAACAGACTGTAATCAAAGATATTTATATCCATTCTCATCTATAATGCACGCCTAAGAAAATCTTTCTAGATATTTGTATAGGTCTTGACGAAGAATACTTCTTCTATGGTATAGGCGATGAAATTCGTCATAGTAACTTAATATTTTATTAAGGAAGTATGACTAGTTTAGAACTATTTTGTAGTGTATTCAGAATTATTAGAAACCGACTAAAAAGTCCAATAACTTATAACAATGAAACTGCAATAAAACCTTTCAACCACAGCTGTAATGTTATACCGAAGTCCGTTCAGGTCCGGAGTAATGTTTATTTTTATTTCTAATTTTGTTATGTTCGTAGCAAATAAGTGAACAGGCAGGAGTTGATTTTTATATTAAATTAAATAAAACACGATAATAATATAATACATTATAATATTTGCATATATATAAATACTTAGTTAACACTAAGTTCTATATTACTAAACTAAATCTATTTCACTGTCGCTACTGTGATCTAGATTAATAACTAACTGTCATCTAGATAGACATAGGTTTTTTCTATTTCCTTTACATGTTTTACATAATTTTCTCAGTTAATTTGAGAAATTTTTTTCGCTTCACTATCAATTAAAGCTAATACATTATAATTAAGTGTAGGTGAAATATTATTACGACGAATTCCTGCTTTAAGTTGGTGCCATATTTGCTCAATGGGGTTGAATATACAGTGATAAGGTGGTAACCGCAATACTGTGTGACCCATACTTTCCGCAAGTTCGTCGCAATAATACTGTTTTTTAATAGACAAACGTTTAAGCACTTTCAATAGCTCTTCTTTTTTTGTATAGTTTTCATGAAAATATATATCATTATCGTACATAGTCTTGAATTTTGGCTTTTGGATCGTTTGAACAAGGTGCTTTGTTTAATTGTGTACTATGGTAACTCGCGTTGTCCATAACAATAACACTATTTGGTGGAATATTACGCAATAATTTAGTTCTAAACCGCTTTTGCGTAATTTTGCACACCGTGGAAAAAGTTTTCCTTGTAAGTAAAGCTGTTTCCTCTACAGCTTTCTTAAGGCATAGATTACCGCGCTTCATTAAGGTTAGAAACACGTTCTTACTAATTTTTTTAGCATCTGTTGATAGATGCACTTTTCGATTCACTTTCACAAATCTCACTAGAGCTCCAAGGCCGCCACGTTTCTAAATAATTATTAGGTTTACGGTAGCAAATGAAATACGAAATAACCACGTGTACTATGACTAAAGACACAATTTAAATTGTCTATTTCGGTTCAGATTCAATTATATTATACATAGTAAATGTAAATAATACCTAGAATTTTACCTGCATTTGCGGCTGTAAATTTAGACCTGCCCTATGTTTACCCGACTTTTTAGTCGGTTTCTAACACGGATTTCTGAAAATAAATGGATAACAGGTGGTAATGGAACTGTCAAACGAAAAATGACCGGAGTATGCTCTGCGCCATTTTGGGTAAAGTGACATTTTGGCACGTCAAATTAACCGTCAAAAGTCAAAAAATAGTGTCATTGTTGTTATTATTGTGAAATAATCTTTGTTTTTCCTTGGATTAAATTTATTTTAAATAACTTAATAACCAAGTAACATGCACCAAGCCATCAGTCAAATATTTAGGTGTAAATATAGACCACAAAATTATCTTCAATTGGCACTTTGGAACTGTTAAACAAAAAATGTATACAAAGGGCCAAATACCTTAGGAGTCTAATATACAAAGAAAAAGGCATATCAAGAAAAACAACTCATATATAGAAAGCAATGTACTGACTTTAATAGGAATACATACCTCCTATATACAGTAATTGCAAGAAGTCAGCACTCATAAAACTTGAAACGGTAAAAACCACTGCTCTATGTAGTATTACTAAAATCCATCGTCCTAGCTATCCACCAATCAATTATTGTATGAATTCACTAAACATCTAGCCGATTATTGCAAGACTTCCTGTCCTAACAAGTAAGTTTGAAAGAAAACCTGAAACTTGACCGGTGATAGAGGAACTGTGTACGACCAAGGGCCGGAACCATAGGCCAGCCCGAGGACCCCCCATTAATGATACTATTCAACCTTTAATATACTTTTTTTATTATTGTGTGAAGATTTGTAGGGGCTTGAAGACCAAACGTGCTATAAATAAGCTTTTTATTCTGAAGGACCTCGTTTGTTGGCTTGTAGGGTTCAAATTTATATGTTCTAATAAATTATAATCAATAATATTTATTTAGTTGTAGTGTAGTATAGTGTTTAACACAGTCTAAGGAAGTAAAATATTGCATTTAACATTATTTGAATATGAAATTGAATGCTACTTATTTAAATAAAAGTTTTAAATATCTTACAAATTGTTACTTCTCAAATTTTTTATAAGTTGTGTTGATGAAAACAATTATGTTAGACGTAACTGTTTCAAAGTAAAATACTTGACCGTTTGGGGATATAGGGACACAAATGTTTATGTTAAATCCATAATTAGAACTAGCCGTAGAAAAACAATTTTTAAACAGCACACTCATACTACTGAGATATGAACAGAATTTAGTGTAATAATTTTGTATGTCTATAATCTCAAATTTACTTGAAATTTGCGAAACATTCAACTTTCTAAGGAAATTTTAATTAGAAAATACTGAAAATAACGGAGTACTACCTAATTAACATCTCAACTGTTTTTTCAAAAAATAAATCGTTTTGAAGAAACGGTTCGTCAACATATTGCTTTTTTTAAGGACTAGTTATTTTTAACAACCAAAAATATAATAAAAATTTTTAATTTATTTTTACGACCAACCAATAGTATGACAGACGTCCACACATAACAATCAATTGACACAAATTGGATAAGTTGGGTAAGATTATAACGGTATACTGTCATTTTATCTCTTTCTACCATTCGTTTCGTTCAACTACCTATGTCCATGAAATTTCGGAAAGATATGCAAATTGCTTCAAACCTTGTCAGTGGGAGGTAAACGATTACGTTTAGTCGTTATAATTTTTCAGTGGCGACAGCATATTCACTGTTATTATAACTTCACCTTACCCAAAATGGCGCATAGCATGGTCCGGACATTTTCTGTTTATTTGACGATCAGTACATATACTTTATAAGTGCGTGGTTTCTAATAATTTTGAATACACTATTACCTTCTAATATTTATCTTCGTTTGGCGAATCGGAAAAGAACGACTTAAAGGGACCAATTATAGAGGCACAATGACCAAGGCCGTGCGATACACTAGTATAGTCACTTACGTGCGAAGCAGAGGCTAGGTGCGGTGCCATGGGGTAGCTAGTTGTAGTAGTATATGCGGTGCCCATTGTGGGCAGTCTCTAAAATTAAAAGAAAATTTTAAATAATCTAAATATATCCAAGTATTGAACATGGGCTCCTTTCACCCTGTAATAAGTTTTGTTTTAGAAATTAATTTCATGTTATTTAATTAAGTTAAAATACATTTAAATGTTTATATTTATGTAACTATTTTTAAATTAAAGTTATTTGTCTTGTCGATTATAAGATCTTTTTTGTCATTACAAAGATTATTTTTGACCCAAGGTCTTAAATTTTAAAAGCTCAAACATAAAAGTTGAAATAACCATTTAGTATGAAAGATCTAATTATATAATCGCAATGTTTCTTATTTTAGTGTTTGTGTTCTGTATCATACCAAAAATTTGGTGTTTCACACCAAATTGCGTCCCAGAAAACCAGTTTAAGTTTCAGAGTTTTCCAGTGATAGCCTGTTCGGAATATTTCTTGGGAACGTGTAAAAATCACTCAGAAGGGTTCTTTAAATCTCTTGGAGAACCATCATTAGTGAAAATAGAAAAAACTGCAGTGGTTCCTACTTGTGCGTTTGTTAATTCGGAATATTTACGACGTATCTACGGAGTAGGAAGTAATATCAAAGTGTTAGCTACAGGATCTTTTATGAATTTGTCGAATTTGGAAGCAATACATTTAGCACTTAATGATATAAGGGAAGTGCGAAAGGACATTTTTAAAAATGTTTCTGTTGAAATGCTGGATATGAGCTGGAACAAAATTGCTTTTATAGAACCTCAAGCTTTTGCAGAAATGACAAATTTGAAATATTTAAATCTAAGCAAAAACGTTTTAGTAACAGTGCCTATAAACTCTTTATCTAGAACTCTCGTAGATTTAAATTTATCGTTTAATTTGCTTCAGAGGATTGCTTTAAATTCCAACAATTTTTTACACTTAACTCATGTAGATCTTAGCAATAATGTAATAAAATATGTTGCATTTCATATAGAATATCCTATGGAAAGTATTGATTTAACCAACAATCGGCTTCATAATTTTGACTACCTCGATATTCGGTCTGTAAAAATATTTAAAATTGGAAACAACTTATTTCAAAAAGTTCCACGTTTTCTGGAAAATCTTAATGCCAAGTCAATAGATATATATCCAAACCCTTGGAAATGTAATAATTTGCTTTTGTTATGGAAACTCTTATCTAGTTTTGATATTCAGCTAGTTCCAAAAGATCCAAAAAACTCTCTTCCTGAGTGTATGAAAACTCCGACATTATTAGGATCTCGGCTAATTACCAAGCAATGTGTTGACGATTACGCATGTCCCTCTTCTATGGTATGTAGAACTAAAAAATGTTGGGATCCGTGTGAAGAATTCTTATGTCATAACACTAGTTTATGTACGACTCAAAATCACAAACTTACTTGCTCATGCCCCAATGGATATAGAGCGGATCCAATGGACATATATGCTAAATGTGAAAAAATTCCTGAAGAAAGTAGTTGCATTGGCGATATATGTAGACAAGATTCACCTATACCAAATATACCTCTTCCTCCACCACCTATAATTCCACAAAATACTGTAGGTCGTCCCTGGTGGTTTGAAGAAATTCCTAATATTATACCACCTCCCATGTTGTCACCAACAACTTCGGAAATACGTAATTAAATTTGTATAGATGTGAGGAGTAATCTAGACAATTTAGATTTTTACATGTATAATTATCACAGTTATCGACTTATGTATTATTCAAGGGAAAATAAGCAATTTAGTTTTGTATTTTATTTAGAAATATATACAATAAGTAAATAGGCTAAGCGGTAGTATTACTGCGATTGTCTCAAATACTGTGGATTTGAAAAGAAACCTTTTTTTACAATGAAAAAAGATTTTTATTTTTTTTTATGAATACAAAGTTCGAAGAATCTTAACCTAAAATAGGCACTTTTGAATTTCGCAGTAATAATCACGTAATATTATATGTTTCCGAGTTATTTTGAGCGTAATAATACATTCATTTCCTCAGTAATACCAGCAAAAATTAAAATATATTTTACATATTCAATTTTTTACTCTGGTCAACATTTTTTTACGTAATTAAACTAGAGCATTCAAACTTTCGGTAAAAAAAAGTTGCTATCAAAATATTGATTAAAAATAAGATTTCGCGTAATGAATGTCAAAAGTACTGAATCAACCTCAGTAATGCCACCGCGTAACCTATGATGGAATGAAAAAATTGTTTCAATGAGAAATCCGATAATTCTCATGACAGATCTACTGTAAATGAGCACAACTTTTAATAAAGTACGTTTTCTCACTAATGTCTTTTATTATGTATTGTAATAATCCCATATACGTGTCCAGTGAGCCGAAATATTTAGGAACTACTGTCTTCTGTTAAAAGAATGACATTCTTATAAAAATTTGTTTGCACTTCTGGCGCAAAGTGTGTTTTGGGTTCTTGGCTGAATTATTGCACGGGTGTCTTGTCAGTTAATTAGTTTCTATAAAAATATTTATTTTATAGGGCTGCCGTATCTTAATTTGAATTTTTTGATTCCACCTAAGAAAAACTAACTTTTTACTATGTGCTTTAAATTGTTTCACACTTTGCGAATTTCTAATCTTACTGGGCAATAAGTTATATATCTTTGGTCCAATATAATTTATGTACTTTAGGCTAAGATTGTTATTACTAATGGGGATCTGTATATGCTTGTCGGTTTTTATTCTTGTGTTATAATCGTGATCAATAAAAGTTTTTAAATTTGGATGTCGTTATATATATATATATATATATATATATATATATATATATATATATATATATATATATATATATATATATATATATATATAATCACAGACAAATGAAACATAAATCAATCTTACATTTTGTATATTTTTATCGAAGAGTGAATGAGTGGGGTATAATTTATTTTTGTGAAATATAATTTTTAATAGATGGTTTTGAACTAAATTTAACCGCCGTTTTCGGAGGTAACTACGAACCCTACATAATATTTCACTATCTGTCATTACAAGGTCGTCTGTGTCGATCTGCGAAAAAATGCTTGGAGATCACTCCGAGTAATATATGACCTTAGATTCGTCGTTTGTACCCGGGAGACGTGCCACACGTAGTTTCCTCCGGCCCTGAGAGACTGATGAGGTCATATATATATATATATATATATATATATATATATATATATATATATATATATATATATGTATATATAATTAAATCAATTCGTTTTAATAACTCAATCAATTTATCTAAACTTTAGCTCCGGATTTATAAAAAGTTTGGTCCAATTGTATTGGAAGTTTGAACTTGTAGTTAGTCAGTCACTTATAACATTGTTACAGCTTGAATTGAACATGTTAGCAAACAAACATTTACATATATATTACAATGAGTAAATTAACCGATTAAGATATTTGAACTGTCCCTAAATTAATGTTAAAAAACGAAAATTGTACTATAAATTTCATGTGTATATCAAATTTTTGAAGTCGGCACCTAAGAAAAAGATACCAAACAAAATATAATTAATTATTTACCAATCTCAATACGCAGTGCTGTATCGAAGGTTTTTGAGATGGTGCTATTTGACACAATTTATATTGAAACTAAATATAGCATATTACAACAGCATGGTTTTTTTTTTATCAAGTAAATCAACTTTAATCAATCTTATGTCATTTATGCAGTTTTTTGCACGATACATTGAATAATAAATATCAAGTAAATGTTATTCATACTGATATGGAGAATACTATCGATAAAATATCCAGTCTTTAAAATCAGTGAACTTGGTAGAGAGTCTTGTTAGCTTGATATTGTTCCATTTGTGTGATCGGCAACAGTTCGTTGAGATTAAGGGCGCTAAGTCTAAGCGTTTTAAAAGTACTTATGGAGTTTTTCAATAGTCCAGCCTAATAAATTTTTTTAAAATTTAATGTTTCTAGATATGAGCCGGTGGGAAAATGTTGTTCAGAGTTATGGTCATAATTCATGGTTTCTTAGGCTTCAATTTTTTTTGGGTATCACTTTTTATTAAACAATTAAGGTGTAAAATAACGGTTTTCTGATTTGTAGAAAAAGCTATTGATTTTTAGAAGAAAAGTTCTAAATAAAAGTTGTGCGCCTGAGAAATACCTACAAAATAAAAAAGATATCACCCGGCAAGAGGAGGTTCAGAACGATGGTGGTAATTCATGGTTTCTTAGGCTTCAACTCTTTTGGACATAACTTTTTATTAAACAATTAAGGTATGAAAAAACAGTTGTGCGCCTCAGAAGAAAGAGCTGTAAAATAAGAAAAAGAACATTAATATCGGCTTATTTGTTTATTAGTTATTGCAAAAAAACATGTTAAAATGCCTGTTTTTGCAATTGTTCATAAACAATAGAAAAACATATTGCATATACTTCATACTGCAACAAAAAGCGTTTTATGGTATCAAATAAGCATGCAAAATTTCACGTAAAAATATTCAAATGTGCGTGAGTAGAGTTGGGAGTCTGTACACTACCACCTGGTAGATCTGTTGTGTCCCCCTACTGCTGCCCAGTCTTAAGAATTGCCGTATCGGCTAGAGTAGGTCCTCCAGTCCTATTTCCTTCAGGAATCTTAAGATGTTGGACGGCTTCAAGGTGGGTAGCTCCCTTTCTTCGATTTGTGTTTCCAAGAACCGCATCCTAAGGTTTTCTAGAACTGCACTCTGAAAGGATATGAATAGAGGTTTCGTCCTCCTCACAGAATCTGCACTCTTCTCTTTCTACCAGTCCGTTTTCCTTGAGGTGTCCCTTCAGGTGGCAATGCCCCGTCAGGACCCATGTCAAAAAAATATTTAAATAGTCTTTGCACAGTGTATTTGTTTTTAACTTTTGAGGTTATGTTAAGTTGTTTATTTTCAGCGATCAGGAGGTCCTACCGCGATCTGCGGGTGCGAAAATCAAATTTCGCTTTGAAATGAAGTTTTGGTTTTAAATTCTTGTACTAGATTATGGAATTATTTTGGCAGGAATTCACAAAGCATTGCTTAAACTATCGTATGCGGAAATTTTCGACTCGATTTGAAAATTAATGTTGTGACAATGGTTTTAAGTTTCAGATTTTCCGAGAGTCAGAGTGGGTGTGATGGTGGAGGATGCCGGCAGCGCACGGGCGAAAACAAAACTCTGACGCTTGAAATTCGTTTCGCTGGAAAAATTTGAATTATCTTATTTTTTTTTTCTTTTTTTTTTTTGATTTGTGATTTCTTGATGAAACATGACTAATGGAATATATATTTTCCTGAAAAAATTATTTTTAAACTTATCAATAATCAAATTGTTGTATTTTCATACTTGATGCATAATAAGTCATTAATCGATTAAAGGTATTCTTAACACACAAAGTCCGTTTGAAATTGCGAAAATTTATTGACATTAGTCAATAATACACCACTGATTAGAAATATTGAAAATCAGATTAATTTTTAATATACCACTAATACTTCGAGCATGAAACAAATGCGACAGTCATTTTGATTGAGATGAACATTTTTTATAAACATTTTTTGTAGCATTAATATTTTTCCAGAAATTCTATATACAATATTTATTCGATTTTCCGTTTCTTGGAGATCTAGATAACCTCATTTTCGAAAGACATTTTCACTATTATGACCATCAGCATCATCCATATCAGCATCACGATTATTATTATAATCATTATTATCATCTTCCTCGATATCACTTTCATCGTCGTTTGAAGTAATATCGTAATAATCTTCAATCACATTAGATTTTGAATTCTCGGTGGCCATGATTGGATTATCACTTACAACGTCGTAGTCAGAGATAAAATTTTCAGACATTTCGATATTTAGATCAATTTCTTAAGCATTCGAACAAACTTTCCATTACAAGTGGAACACAATGATGAACAAGGTAAGCCATTCTTCTGGCAAGTGCAAAAATATTCATATCAATAAAATATACAAAAAAGTATTCATGTAATTTTCTTGTAAAATCAATTATTTGGCGAAGAATGACTGTCGCAATTTGTTTCGTGCTACATCTCGATAAATATTAATGATATATTAAAAATTAATCTGATTTTTAATATTTCTAATCAGTGGTATATTATTGACTAATGCCAGTGAATTTTCGCAATTTAAAATGCACTAAAGGTGTTAAAGATATCGTTAATTGATTAATCACTTATTATGCATAAAATATGAAAATATAATTTGTTTATTGCTAAGCTTAAAAATATTTTTTTAGGAAAATATATATTTCATTGCTCGTGTTTCATCGAAATACCATAAATAAAAAAAAAATGAAGATTCTATGACAATATTCGCCGAGATATTGCAAATATCAGAGTCAGTCTCGTTTTCGCCTGTGCGCTGCCGGCATCCCCCACCACCACACCCATATTGATTCTCGAAAAAGCTGCAACTTTAAACTAATGTCACATCAACAATTTTCAAATAATCGAGTCGAAAACTTCTGCATACGATACGATACGATATCAACTGTTACCTCCAGTTATCGGCGTTTCGATATCGTTATTTGTCGAAGCGGTATTCTATTTGTTTATAACGAAAAAATGAACACTAATTTTGTTATTCTATTTCAACAATTTAAAATCAATACTTCATTTCGTTCTTTTTTAATATTGCTAGTATAAGTCTGAAATTTGATTTGCGCGCCCTAAGACTTCTCGATCGCTAAGAATAAACAAATAAACACAATTCCAAAAGTTATAAACAAATTTACTATGCAAAAAATATTTGAATATTTTTATTTGACATTTTGCATGCTTATTTTATACAAGAGGCTTCTTTTGCTATGGCATGAAGTATATACAATATGTTTTTCTATTGTTTATTTACAATGGGAAAAACAGCCATTTTAAGATGTTTTCTTGTAATAATTAATGAACAAATAAGCTAATTGTGATGTTCTTTTTCTTATTTTACAGCTCTTTCTTCTGAGGCGCACAACTGTTTTTTCATACCTTAATTGTTTAATAAAAAGTTATGTCCAAAAGAGTTGAAGCCTAAGAAACCATGAATTACCACCATCGTTCTGAACCTCCTCTTGCCGGGTGATATCTAGAAACACTAAATGTCAAACTCAGTTCATATCGAGGGTAATTCGACTGGAACCTAAACCTAGGGCCAATATTATTTGTAATTCTTTTCAGCGGGATAGGTAGGGTGCTTAAATCCTCAAGAATCTTATGCAGGTGATTTTCAACAGTTTTTGGAGGTGTTGACTGGCGATGACTGTGATTCTCTCCGGGATGACCTGGAACACTATATGTGGTTGGTATGCTCAAATTAGATTTAATCTGAAGGGTGATAAATGTGTTTCTATGACTTGCTATAAAGAACCCTTTCAGTAAGGATTATTTAAATGTTCTACAAATAGTTAATGTTCATAATAACTTATGATTTCTCTTGGAGAGTTGTTAGAATTTTTTCGGCAATATATCAAAAAAAAAAGAAATAGTTCATGCGTACAAAACAATCGGTTTATTATTAGATCAACCAAGTATTATAATGTTGAGTGTATCTGAAAATTATTTGACTGCCGTGTGATGCCTAGGCTGGAGTATTTGAGCAAAATATGATCGCCCAAGTATAAAAGTCACTTTAGAGAGAACAACGAAAATTATTATACACCTCGAAGTTATAATCATCTGCGATTATTGGGACTTTTCAATAGAATATTGCTGGAAAAACGGAATTAAAGAATATTTTGTATAGTATACAACCTATGTAAAAATTCGGCGATGTATAGATGTCGAATAATTAGGCCCAACGAGTGTGGCTGCAAGTCTGTTTCTGACTTCTCTGAAAATCTAAAACATCGCCTGTAGTATGGTTTAATGAGTCGGTTCAAAACTTAGAGATCATAAGGTAAATCGCGGGGTACCTCTTTAGGGCTCTGTATCTGCGTTAAAGGGCACTTTAGGATTTTTTTTCTATAACAAAGGTTGTTTGGACTTCCTCTGTATGCTCCCGAGAAATTAAGACGTACTCACCGGACACCCTGTACATATTTGTGTAATATAGGTATAGTAAGTTTTTATTAAGAGATTTTTTATGTATTAATTCGACGGCTCTATTAAGTCGGCCACATGGAATGTTAAGAATTAATTCTAGATTTATAATTTACGCCTCCGAATCCCGTCCATATCAATGGTAAAAGAATTTAGAAACTGTAAAATTTTTAGCCCGCCATATTAAATCGGTCATATTGAATTTTAAAAACATATAAATTTGTCCTTAAAAAAACCCTAATACTAATTTTGAAGGAAATCGGGAAATGTAAAATTTTTAGTTTCCCATGTTGGATCGGCCATAATTAAAAACGACTGCTACTAAACCCTAATTTAACGCGTAACTAACTTTCATTTGGTTGGTATTTTCTATTTTTTCGATATTATTTACACATAAGTTTTTTTACAATTTTTTTATCGGAAAGCATTTTGAAATATTGGAGATTAAATTTACAACTGATTTTTCGTATCTTATAAAATGATGAACATCATTTAACCATACTAATATTTGTTGAGAGTATTTTTAAAATATACCGTTGGAAAATTAAGAGGGATGACACATTGTACGCAATTGCGGAGACATCTTTCGCGAAAATGTTATATAACATATTGTATTTCAATGATACCCCGCTCGATGGGGCAAGTGGAAAAAACATGACAACTTTTGACGCATGGGAAAGTATCTGCCCTAATTGTGTGCGATTTAACGGAAATTTAAAAACTGATTAACTCGAAATCCTAACTTCGATGAGATATAGATATAGCAGGTTGTTAATTGTCAAACTGGACCAAATCTCACTTCAACTTTTATGTAGATTATTCATATAATTAAATGTTTCTATACAGGGTGTCTGGGAAATATCCCGGATATGAAAAAAATACGTGAAAGCAATACTACAAGTTTATATAAACCTTTTTTCGTATAGGCCTCGTTTTCCGAGATATGGGCTCGCAAAGAGCTGCAATGGAATCAAATTTTTTACACATAATTATTGAACCACCAGGTATATTTCAATTTTTTTAAAAATGATGTATACCAGGTAAGACCTTTCAAATTACTCTCCTAGAAAGTGTTGTGAATTACTCACAGCTGCAGGGACAGACTAGCTGTCACACTCATGACCCCATTTTTTTACGCCCTGTATGATTAGAACTTTAGACATACCTTTACTAGTGACTAAAAATTAAGTACTCTTCATTCATGTCGCCAATCCTAACCGTTTTCGAAAAAACGTTATTTTATTTACATCATGTATTTGGCGTATTTCGATAAAAGATACGTGTTCAACCTTCAACCTGATGATAAAAAAATTCGATCCAAATTAAAAACGTCTGATTCTGTGAATTGTAGTTCGCAAAAAATATACGTTTTATTTTATCGGCACCAAAACATATTATTGTTGTTGCAAACGTTGCTAGGCACGAAAGAAATAAATATCCTGCATTTTAGAACTTGTCAACTTTCGCATCGCTGACACATTGATTCTTTATTTGTATATTAATTTACTGATTTTTGGATTTCGTAGTGAAATTATTTGTCAAATAATTCGAAATATGGAATACGCGTTTATTGAGTATGCAGGTATGCATATGATGTATTGTCTTGCATCTTGCAATGCTTTACAAGCCAGGAGGTTATACCATGACAGATATTCTAATCGTACTCTTTCAGATCCGAAAACATTTCAACGAGTTGACCAACGTCTAAGGGAGAATGGTAGGCGATTCCATTTATTAAGGTAATATTATTAAACGTCTGGTCGGGGAAGAACAGTTCATACGCCGTAATTATAGGAAAATATATTAAGTGCTGTAGATGACACTCCTTCAATGATTACTCGAACATTATCAGCGCAGTTTATTATGTCGAAAAAAATAGTACATAAAGTTCTTCAAGAACAGTTGTTAGATCCATATCATTTGAAAAAAATGTATGAACTGATTCCTGAAGATTTTCCCCGTAGAATACAGTTTGTAAACTGTCTATTAGATTAGCAACGAAATAATGTAAACTTCATTAGCACTATTCTCTTGCCGGCACGAATGACTTGCGAACTTTATTTGGAGTTCGTCCAGAACGCTTTTCACGATTTAGTAAAGCACATACTACTTGAAACCCGTCGAAACATGTACTACATGCACGGGGGGGGGGGGGGCACCACCTCATTTCAGCATTGCTGTACTGGAGCACTTGAATCTTCTATCTTCCGATCTAACGCCATTGGATTTTTACCTGTGGGGAAACCTCAACCTTGGTGTACTCCACTTGGGTCGATAGTAGGGAGTAACTTCTACGGAGAATCACGTTTCGTTGTGATCAAATAAGGAACAATGTTGAGTTAATGTGGCAGGTACAACAGTCCCTAATTCGTAGTGCCCGCGAGTGTATCAAACTTCACGCAACTCATGTTAAACCCTCTTATGAAGCAGTTTCTTTACTTTTTATTGAAACTATGGCAACGGGAAAAAAAACTCTTTTTCCAATTTCGGTAGCGACAACTCCAGATCTCTGCATTTCAAATACATGTTGCTCCATTCTTATAAGGATTTAATAGGCAAGTCAGTGAAGCACATTCGGTGACTTCATCTTCTGCATCTTTATGAAATAAAGTTTTTGATGAAAGCTGGAATAAAAAAGGAGCTGAAAAAATATACCTTTTTTAATACGCAGGTTGACATGTTAGTTCATGGGTGAGAAATATTTTGAAATTTGTAAGAAACAAAATTTGTGAAAATGGCTTACTTTTATTTTCAGATAATAGCCCAAAGTATCTGGTAAATCGGCTTTTAGTTCTGAAAACTGACAAAATTTTGAACCCACGAGTGTGGTAACAAGTTCATTCCTAACTTCCTTGGTAATGTCAAAAGTTGTTTGTGGGCCGGATTTGCGAGTCTATCGATTATAAAACATTCCAAAATTTCACTAAAATATGGAAATCTGCACCAAAGTTACTGCCCAAGGATGTCACAAACTACCTCTTTTTTGGGCGCATATATCCGTTATGGGGCATTTTAACATAATAGATAAATAACAAACTGTAATATATTGAAAATGACAATTTAAAATTCTAGTTAATAAAATAAAAGCTGTTTAGATCTAAAAAATATTTAAGCGTAATGGTTTGTGTTGTTTTATAAATGTATTTATATTTTAAAATTTAGACGAGGCTTGAGATTAAGGCAAGGTTTGAGAATAAGGCAGTTGTTATTGTGAGGTGCCGTAGTTGAAAGAGTCCACATACTTTGCTTCTATTATGACCAAAAAAATGATAAGAGCTCGTTGAGGTGAAGGGTTATACATAAAAAATAAGAAAATTGTAATTTTTGTTTTCGAATTAGATAGAGTCACTTTCCCTCGTAACGTTTATTGATTTACAAATAATATTTATTTATTTCTATTCAAAAATAGTTTGTGGAGATAAGAGTAAGTCTTGTTTATGTTTGCCTAATATGTCGAAAAATGGTTTTTCTTGAGGTTATACATCGGACAGGGTAGCCAAACAAGAAAAGACCCCTTCTATATCTCAGAAATCGCTAATCACATAGCTTGGGAAAAAATATTTGTAGTAAAAGTGATCCTTACTGGAAATTATTTTCAAGTTACTACGACGATCGCTAGGGGACGTAACAGTCATGGTATATTAGGAAAAAGGATTTGTTTTCTTAATTTGCGCGATGAAGTTGTATTGAAAATATTTGCATCTTAATCTTGAAGAAATCTGAAGCTTGTTTTGTTTCACACATGTTATTCTATTCTTTAAGTATAGGAGTAGCGAACGCCAAACTTTTCTTTTATTAAGAGACTTCGATTTGGCTTAACGGAATTGAATAACCTTGGGTTCTTTAAGAATGGCTTTTCGCATTTTATCCCCCTCATCATAAATTATGTTTATACTAGTTTAACAGTACGACAAATATATATGGCACGTTCCGCAGCTACTATCCACGTCAACTGAGAGATAGGGCTAAAAACAAAAATTGAAGATTAAAAAAAAGGCTTAAAATGTTCGTATTAATACACAGTTTCAAATGCAATGATAAAGTTTTAGAAACTGTCCAAATGGCGGCTGCAAGATGACGCTTCCTTTCAGCGACATTGCTGTATCAACAGCCAAATGGGGCTACTAACAAAAATTAATGGCCTGAAAATATATGTGATGGAGTCTAAAGTGTTCGTATGAATATCCACTTTTAAACTTCGATAATCAACAAAATGCCTGGGACTCAGAATGTTTCAAATTTCGTTTAGGGCGTTGAAATTTATAAAAATGGCGGCTTCAAAATGACGCAGGTTTTAACCAATTCGCGGGATTAGCAGCTAAATGCTGCTGTTAATAAAATTATTGGCTTTAAATTAAATGTCTAGGGGCTTAAAATATTTCCAAAAATACTCACTTTCAAACTTCGTTTGACCCGTCGAAATTTATCAAAATAATTCGCGTTTTTATTGAATTCGCATGGTTTATTAGCAAAATTTTTCAAAACGGTGCGGTTTTCAGCAAATTCGCAGGATTGTCATCAAAACGCGGCTGATAACAGCGACTTCAAAATGGCGATACTTCACTTTAGAAGGAGCCTTCTACATATTACATAATAAAAAAAATCAAGTATACCGACCCACCCTACTTGTAATACAAGGGACCTTTTCTTCATATCCGGACGAGTCTCACCTAACCATGACAGCGACAGGGGAGCAGAGCGAGCCTCTGAACCTTAAGAAAACCAAGCTCTTTGTGGAACTCGCTTCTCTGCGGATATGAGGGTTTGGAAGTGTAGGTCTCAACTTTCGAATGGGCTTTCATACTTGTTAGTGTTCAATATACCTAAAGCTTGAGTTAGTGGCAAAAATGCTTTTGCTATTTCCTTATTAATATTATGTTTCAGCTGTACGAGTTACACAACTGCTAATAGAGGAACAAGTTTCTGTTCTTTTCTTTTTTTGGGTCGGCTTGGAAATGTTTAGTGGAGGTTTTTTTATGCCATAAGTTGAAAAAGCCGATGAAGCTGATTTCATCTTCAGTGTGTTGTGAAGTACTCTGTTGTGTAAAATTATAAATTTAGTTTTAACTTCATAGATACTTACTATCAAGAAAAATAGTTCATTTTGATTACCCTTGTATGAAATCGAAAAATGACTTTTTGGTAAAAAAAATAACAGAACCAGTATCATTAATTATCAAGAAATAAGCTAGCACTGTGTCAAAAAACAGTTTTGAAAAAAAATAATAATATGAAAATAACGGGAAAATTTGATGTCGTGTGTTAGTTTGTGCTTAACTTTGTTACTTAGCTAAGTACTTATACTATTTATCTGCATAAATTGCAGCTTGCTGCTCAATAGTCTTAGTACAAAACTGATGATGCGCCTTAAACTTTTCGACTAATCCTATAATTTCTTTTGTGCAGCTTTTACAAATTGCCTTAAAATCAGATTTATTGGGATCTATTTTCTTAATATATAATTATCATAGGTCGTGTTCTTTCCTCCCAGCCATTTCAACGAAAATATATATTTGAATAAAAACGATACTACTCGACTGAACCAAAACACAACAAGTAATATATCAAAATTAACACGCATTATTACCCCTTAACAATTCATAGACAAACAAGTAAGCCAGTCCTGACAAGAATTTTCCGCCACTAAACCGCCAGAGACAAGTTCTGGCATAGCTAAAAAAAAAAGAGAAATATGCTTTGATTTTTTATTGGGTGAATGAAAAAGTGAAAAGTAGTAGAAAACATACGTAATTTTACAACACAGTTATTTATGCTAAATAATAAATAAGTAAAAAGTGATTTCGGTTTTTAATTACAACAATATTTTATACCTACTTATTTGGCATTCGTGATTATCGATAATAATAAAACTAAGTTTTTGCTAAAGAATATCCACAAAAAATAAGTATTTAGTTTCATAATTTTTCTTAATAAGAATAAAAAATACAGAAAAATATACGCATATACGTATTTGTAAAATATAAGTTTAGTGAATATAAATATATAAATAATAAAAATAAAATTATTAAAATAATATTCATTGAATTATTTACGTGGGTATTTATACTCGATAATAAAATATATTTCATAAATATAGTTAAATCCTCCCAACTTGCTCCCTGTGAGTTTGTATGTGGGATTTTCAATGAAAATCGGAACATTTATAATTTTTTAATTAAATCAATGATTTTTGATTTAAAAAAAATCAAAATCAACCCAACCTATTTAAATTTATTATAGTTTATTAATTCTTAAGCTTATAAGACTTAGTTGTTAATTATGTATTTGCTTTGAAATAATTATATTGTTAGTTGACTAAATTGTTGAAAATAAATCGTTTCGAATTTGAATTCCATATTTTCACTTCTGTCAAAGAGGATGATCCAATGAAGTTTTTCTTGTCCAGAAAAGTTATAACACTAGTTTATACAGAAGCATTAAGTGATTAATCTTATCGAAAGCTCTAGATATATTAGTGTAGATTACATTCTATGCAAGCTCTCGGCAATGTCCTGCGTTATAAACAAATGTGATACAGTAGAACTATGAGACAGGCTGGCGGGCTTCAATAGCTATTTTTACTTCAGGAAGTATTTTTTTCAAAAATTATTCTCCCAAACACCTTCTGAAGAGCACAAATAACTTTCAGGCTTGTGTATAGGGCATATTTTAGCTCGTTTTTACAGATTTGGAATTATTCCTTGTTGGCAACTCAAATTAAAAATATTAGTCAAATTTTCAACAAATACGTCACAACAGCCCGATGAACTTGGGAATTTGTCTGAACCCCCTAATGCCCCTTATATAAATAGACACTTCTGTAATTGTCACTTCCTAGATATTAAGAAAAATCTTATGATGCAAAAATCGCTTATCTTTATAAAAATTGACAAAATCCGAATTCATAGTAGATTGGAAATATTAACAAATGCGTGTCAGCTACACTCGCATATTCAACATTAGACAAGAAGATGTGTTGGGGCATCTTCGGACATCCTTTGTTGTTCTTTACAAATTCCTTAAAAAACTTAGAGTTCATCTTCATTAAAAACTCATAATTTTTTACATATTACTGGTAAGCGAGATGCATTTCACATTTTACAGACTACGTAAGTTGACAAATTTTTCCCGAGTTTGTATATTTTGTTATATTTGTTTTGATCTTTAATTAGAGTTATTCGATTTTTATTATACCAACAAGGATATTTATTATTACACTATGATTTTGGAAAAAAAATATCAAATATTTCGTATAGTGTAGTATAAAAATTATTTATCCTTTCTTCAACACTGACAGACATTAACGATATCGAATCAGTGTCTCTGATTAAATAATACATTTGCAAAAATCAGCGTTTTTAAGATTGAACTTGGGAGACTGATTAACATTGCATTTTTCTTTAGGCAGAATTCTATAAGCAAATATGAATGACATTTATCTATACTGACGAGGCAATTTGAAGCATTTACAAACTGTACATTCCATATTTGTAAGCACTCAATCTCATAAATTATTATTATAGTTTGATACAGAATTTTTCTGCTGAAAATTACAAAATGAAGTGAACCAAGCAAACTCATATAGAGTGGCTGAAACCGTAGAACTGTCAGAAACATTCGGAATATTGAAATCCCCGACTATAATAATCTTAGAGTTTTCTATAAACCCTTACGATTAAATGGCGTCACGCAGAAAGAATTTATAAACATATAACATATAAGTTTTGCTTTTTCCCAAAAATGACTCGTACCATTTATTTCAACTTATGGTTGGTTTATACTTCTAAAAATTATCGACTACCACTAAAAATGTCCACTAATCTAATACTTCCACTACGAAATAAAAATGCATGGTTCATACTTCAGAGTTTAATATTTAGTAAAAATTAAGGATGATCAATCAAAATGTCCATCAATATTATAACCTATAAGTAAAATGCCAATTTTTTCCTTTTCAATTATGGTTGTTTACCTAATTTTATTCTAAAGTGTTTCTACTATTTTATGACAAGTTTTATTTGTGTTTAATGGTATTTTTTATTTTTTTATATCTTTGTCAAATTTTCCGACAACGGATAACATCCGAAAGCGGACACGAATTATGCCGACTCTTTAAAAAGTTGAAAGTTGGCCAACTTCTTAGTTGATAATTGATAGTTGTTAATTTTTAATCGTACCTGCAACCACTGGAACAAAAAGATCTGAAACTCTTGATTATATTGAACATTAGATTGCTCATTCGCCTCAGTCTGGTCAATCAAGTTAATGGCTTGGCAATGGGTTTTATTTGTAATTTTAGTATTGATAATTTTCTTGTAATCTCTAATTTATTTATATCTATAAACGCCCTTCCGCATATCTATCTCAAGTTATATATTAAATTAATAACACTTTGGTCATAATTACCATTATTTATTTTTATATAGTTTTTCAGAAAAGGGACTGAAAAATGATATAAGTTTGTGGGGAAAATATCAACTTTGTATACAAATTTTTTAAGGCAATTTGATTACTATTTCAGAAGTTGTTTGGCCCAACATGGCATATCTGTGTGATATATGTGATCTCCATTTGTAACTGATTGAGCAAAGCCCTTAATATTTTCTATAATTTGATCAAAAATAGTATTTGGCTTAATAATAGTTCCTAAAATGACCTAAGTTATATAATTTCTATTCCACAGTATTAAAACTCGTCCCTCCTTAAAAAACGCATACGTATTTGTCCTGGAACTTTCAAGTAAAGCTATATTCAAACAGTGACAGCCATATCCACTAAAAGTTTTAAGACTTAAATACGATCTAGTTGTCATGAAAAATTGTTCTTCTAGTAGGCCAGTTTTGTTTTGCTTGTGATATTGTCGTAATTTATATTGCATATGTCAACAAATGAACGCTTTATATAGGGATATTAAGGATAAGAACTTAGCGATAAATGTAAGATAAATAGTTGTATCCCTAAAATTAAAAGAAATTTCCAATTCTGCTGTTTTAGTAATAAGAGAAAATGATTTATTTATGCTTGTACTTTTAGGGTTTAACACTAAATTACGAGCAGTGACATTTTTTTTGGAGTATCGATCCTATTTAGAGACATTAACAACATGCGTTAATTATACAAAAAGTATTTGTCCCTATGTGATGTTCTATTAAATATATTGATTGTAGCCGTATAAATTGGTTAGTAATATTTACTTGTTTGAAGAAAAAAATAAGACAAATTGAGTCATAAATGTTCGATGATTTACGTTTTAACGACTGATTGTGTTCAAATAATCGGCTATTATTAATTTAACGCCGGTTTTATGGATGTTTAGTTATCGAAGTATCAAAGATCTTTAAATAAAAAATTTAATTGATTTTTTGATTAAAAAGATGTAAGGTTACTGACATTTATTATTTTGAAAGTTTAAGAAACTCTTTAAAATTACTTCAGTCATTCTGAAAACTTGTAGAAAGAATATTAATCAAAAATTACAATTTCTACGCTTGTTTTTACTTTGATTTAACCTTTATAAATAATTAAATTTAACTCAAGAAACATTTTGGATTATCTATTGCTGGCATGCCCCAGGTCATGAAAATTCTTTTAAGTCTCGTGCTTAAAAAGATATATTTTATAAGTAGAAAGAAAAATGGCGCATCCTCTATAAAGCAAGCCTACAAGATACTCAATTCTTGTCCCGACTATTCCAAATGAGGCTGAGACAAAAACTTAAATATTCCCTAATTTTATATGAGAAGTTTCAATAGTTATCGTCATGCATTTTACCCAGCACATTTACACAAAATAAAATTCTTGGCTTCTAATAAATGCAATACATGCCAAATTAAGTGTGACCTTAGTCATATTTTCTGTGATTGTAAGAAATATAATGCAGACGGTATGAAACATTAACAAAACGGTATAACATGTTATCCTCTTAATTTCCTTTATTTACTATTCTTACACAATGTTAACGTAATTCTTATAGTTAATTTAAAATTATGAGGGCAGCCGTTTATATTTCGGGAACTGGCAACATTAACGGTACTAGGTGCCATCTGTCATATCCATTGAAATATTTGATATTTTAGAGGGTAGACGCATTCGGAACGTTTTGACACATGAATGCTATTTGTGTTGTTTACAATAACTTCAAAACTTCATCTCGGCCAAACATGGAATTAACTCATGGACGTTTTCATGCGATTATTTTTCACAACTTTCGGTGTGATTTATCTTGACCAGAGTGCATTGATGAATTTAATTCTTAGTATGGCGATGAAAGACCTATAAAAAACGCTGTATATCGCTGATTTAGTGAATTTAATCTTGGCCGTCGTTCCCTCTCAGACGAGTCGTTGGAAGGTCGTCAAAAATCGGTTGTAATGCCAGAAAACATCAATGTTGTGCGAGAACTGATAATGCAAGATTATCATGTGACATAACGTGAGAATGAGGTAAGCGATTGAAACGTATTAACAGCGTATATAATATATTGCATGAACATTTCGCGTTGGATCCCCTATAATTTGACAATCGCTAAAAAAAAAGGCTTGTGTCGATTTGTGCAAGGAAACTTTCAAAAAATACAATCGTGGTGCTTCAAAAATCATTTATAAGTTCGTGACAAGTGACGAGTCTTAGATCTATGCTTGTCAACCTGAAAGAAAACAGCAGTCGATCGTAATGGTCTTTCAAAATGAGCAAAAAGCAACAAAAGTTGCTCACGTATGAAGCACTTGGAAGCAAATGGTCATCTGTTTTTTCAGAAAATCTGACCATGTAGCCAGAACTGTCAAGTGGTCAATTCTCGAATGGTATACAACCATTTGTTTGCCGGAAGTCTTCGGTGAATTGACGAAAACAAACTGGATCTCCGCTACGACAATTCGAGTTTTCATGTATCGACTCAAATGACCTTTTTGGACACTCAAATACTGCCTTCGATTCAAGCTTTTTAAACTCGAGTGCATCAAAACCTGAGTAGCTCCGAGCCAATCTGAATAAAGCGGTTAGAGTGTTAATTTGCAGGATAAATAATCTTCAAATTATTTTTTTCGGACTTGGTGTTTTTAATATGCATAGCAAAACATATTGGAGAAAAAAAGGGTAAAAATACTATTTTATTACTTATTAGCTTTGAATTTTGTCTGGTTCGGCTATAAATATTTCGTAATTCGTTAAAAAAAACCTATGAACGTAAGTCCGGTAGCTTATGAACCAATCTTATTTTTCGTCTCTCCATTTCATGTATAAAATGTTTTTTACCCAAAAATAGCATCTAAAAATGATAACTGACAGCTGCTAGGGTTTTATACACCAAATATTCTTAGCGGTGCTTGAGGGGTAAGGGAAAAGCAGATTTGATAAGCCTCGTGGCATAATTCACTACGTCACGTGAGCAAGTGTTTTTTGTACCTGAACAGCTCTGAGCTATTATGGGGGGTATTAAAATTTTTCTAGATCGGTATATATATATATATATATATATATATATATATATATATATATATATATATATATATGTAGGATGCTTAGGGTATTTTTTAGAACACGTACATATTTTTTTTTGGGGGAGGCCCAAAGTACCCTATGATTTCTTTTCTTTTCCCATACATAAAGAACAAACGGCGTGGTCACAATTTTTTACGCCAGACATATTCACAAACCATGTTTTTCTTCTAACGGTCATCGTGGAGAATAACTTGAAAAACAAACAAACCATTTTCAATGATAAATATTTGTTTTTTTTTCCGAAATATAAACGGCCATCCTTGTATAATTTTGAGAGAGTCTGCTTGAAATACAAATCCAAAATCAACTTTCCTTCGATTTGTGCGGATTTGGTTAAAATCTAGAAATCAATAAAACGCCACATAAATTAATGGACGTCAAATTTATTATGCCTTAAAAGTATGTAAGGGATAGTAAGTACCTCTTAATCACTGAAACTGTTAAACCTGCTGATAAAACAGTCTGATATTTTTGAGAATATAACATTTAAAAAGTCATCAACAAAACTCCATTATCTTAGTATCGGATAAAACTATATGTTATTTTTTTATCGTTAAGTACCACTAATTTACCTTTTTTTTTCGATTATAGTATTAATTGATTTATCTTTTATGGACTCGTGCTAATTGCATGCCATTTTATTGATTACTTTTAAATTATTATTTTATCAAAATAGATATATTTATTTATTTCATAGATATATTGCGTACACGTGTGCCCCATTTTCGTATATTTTACGGGGTATCTTCGTTATGAATAATGATAGAAGGATGGAAATTTCGCAGAAGATGCTGGAAACACATTTTTCATAGCACTCTAAGTTATTAGAACAGTCCTTATTAGTAAAAATTATTCCGTTATAAACTTAACCAATAAATACTTGCATGTAAACGAGTACAGCACTCGCATTTAACTTTAACAAACGGTTATAAAACTCGCCTTAAGTCATTTTAGTGGGTAATAGCAATTATTACATGAAACAATATTTTATTTTACACGTCCTAAGATCTAACTCACCTTTTTGATAACATTTATTTTTGATACACTACGAATATATTTGTTTCTGATTTTTTTAGCTGGGTTCTGCCGTTTTTTAGAACTGGATATAAGAAAGATTTGGAAGTTAAAGATATTTACAACAGTACCAATGAAGATTTATCAGGACCTTTAGGAGATGCATTAGAAAGGTAAAATTTACAAGTAAAAAGTAGCTGTAACCCTCGATTTAATAAAGTTGTTATCTAGACAAAATAATATTACAGCTTATTTTTCGCGTTAAAAAGTGGCAATTCATGCTTGAACTTTTAAATGTTTATTGTTTGTTAAGTCTTCTCGCTATTTTTGTATAATATATTATTTGTTATAAAAATTTAATAATATGAGTTAAATTACAAATAACATATTTTTTCACTTGCATCATGATTTTTATTTAAAAAACTAAAAATTTACCGATCTAATATGAGATAAAATATCTTACTATATTTTCAGTTTCAATAATTTTCTTGTCACATAATGATGTTTATTTTCAGATTTATAAACAGATAACAATCGGTTAAGGTTAGAGATTGTTATTGCAAACTAGTCGATTTATCCTACTTGTTTTTAGTTTCCACAGATTGAGCGTCAATTTAATTTTTTAACCGACTTCTAAAAGAAGGAGGTTCTCAATTCGTCGCGTATATATATATATTTTTTTTTATGTATGTACACCGATTATTCCGGAACGGCTGCACCGATTTGAATGAAATTTTTTACGTTATGTAAAGGAACTTGCGGCGGTGGTCCCATATTTTTTTTGGACAAAATTGATGCAGTAATATCCAAGATGGCGCTTACAATATGGCGGCCAAAAAAATTAATTTTGTCCGATTTTCTCCAAAATTGGTATGAGGGAATTTTCGGGGTTGTACCCAACGAATCTGAAATTATTTTTAAAAAATTCAAAATGGCGGATTCAATATGGCGGACAAAAAAATTTAATTTTGTCCGATTTTCTCTAAAGTTAGTATGGGGGAGTTTTTGAGGTCGCACATTACGAATTCAAAACATTTTTAAAAAATGCAATATGGCGGATCCAATATGGCGGACAAAAAATCGATTTTGTCCGATTTTCTCCAAAATTGGTACGGGGAAATTTTCGGGATAGCACATGACGAATCTAAAATTATTTTTTTAAAATTCAATATGGCGGATCCAATATGGCCGACGAAAAAATCAATTTTGTCCGATTTTCTCCAAAATTGGTATGGTGGAGTTTTCGGGATCTCACATAACGAATCTGAACTTATTTTAGAAAAATTCAATATGGCGGACAAAAAATCAATTTTGTCCGATTTTCACCAAAATTGGTACGGGGGAGTTTTCGGGGTCGCACATGACGAATCTAAAATTATTTTTAAAAAATTCAATATGACGTATCCAATATGGTGGATTAAAAATTAATTTTGTTCGATTTTTTTCAAAATTGATATGAGGGAGTTTTTGGGATAGCATATTACGAATCTGATATTATTTAAAAAAAAATAAATATGGCGGATCTAAGATGGCGGATTAAAGATTCAACGTCTCTCGATTTTGTCTGAAGTCAGTATGGAGGGATTTTTGTTAGTGTTAATTACGAAATTAAAATATTTTTTGAAAAACTCAATCTGGCGGATTCAATATGGTGTTCTAAAAATTTTACATATCTCGACTTTCTCCAAAACTGATATAGAGGGTTCTTGAAGGTGTAAATTATGAATTTAATCAATTTTTTTCTGGATTCAATATGGCGAATGCAATATAGCTGACAAAAAATTTTACATTTTTCAATTTTGTTCAAATGTGGGACTGAATCGTTTTTGAGGATGTAAATAGCGAATATAAAATTATTTTAAGAAAATCTAATACGTCAGATGCAATATGACCGTTTAGAAATTTTAAATTTCTGGATTTCATCTAAAATTGGTACTATTATATTTTTGAAATTCAATATGGCGGGTCCAATATGGTAGGAAGAAAATTTTACCTTATTCGCAGTTTTTCAAAGTTGATATTAGGGGATTGGGAGGTGGTGTATTACGAATATGAAGTTAATTTTTTACAACTATTAGGTTAATAAGATACAATATGAGGGATTAAAAATTTTACATTTTCCGGTTTTATCTAAAATTGATCTTGCGGGGTTCTTGGGGCTTGTACAAACTCAATATGCAATTTAAAATATATCGAGCTAAGAAATTCTTTATATATTGATATTGGAAGGTTTTGGGGCCTATATTACCAATGTAAAATTAATTTGAAATTTAAGATATTGGACTTACTATGACAGACTAAATATTTGTTTGACACAATTTCATTGATATTTGGAGAACTCTAAGAATCAAAGAATTTTTAGTGATTCATTTTAGGGTGATTTACAATTCTGGATAAAACGGATACTTTTTTGCCACCTTGGAGTCATTGCAAGATACATTAATCTCGATTAGCATGTAGTTCACATAATTTATGAATATCATAAAGAATTCAAAACTAAAAATCGAAAAATAAAATTTTTATAAAAAAATTGAACCGACTTCTAAAAATGCGCTAAAAAGGGAAAAATAACTTGAAATTTTTATATGAAATTGAAATTTTTGAAGTCGACGCCAAATTATTTCTAAATGAAATAAATAACTGCTAATATATACAAATTATGGTAAGATAGCAATTACAAATAAAGGATTTTTAATCTGTTTATGCGAATCACATTTTGTCAGGTATTAGTTTGGCGCCGACTTCAAAAATTTCAATTTCATATAAAAATTTCAAGTTATTTTGCCCTTTTTTGCGCACTTTTAGAAGTCGGTTCAATTTTTTTTTTATAATATTTAATATTATGAAAAATATACGGGCACGCCCTGTTATATTGTTACAATAACAGTAATATTCCATTTAAAACTAAATAGCAATTCATTAAAAGTTACATAACAATATCACCAACGGTATCACAAAATATATCATATATCGAATAACACAGGAAATAGCCTACTGATTGCCCTTTTAAGTGAGTTGAGAGTATCTGAGAAGATATTCAGTTTGCTTCGTTGATTGATAAAACGCATGATACTGCAATCTGTGGACGAACTTCATGACGTTAATCTGCCCACAGGACGGGAAGTGTTTCAAGTTTTAGGTAGGGTCAATACAAGAAGACCTATATAGTTTTGGACGCTGCAATAATCTACATTAACAGATGGTGGGGGTTTAAAATTGGCCATAACATGTTTTTCCTTTCTGCAAGCTAGAATATTGTTTTTAGAATGTACGTTTTTTATATTTCTACGAAGGTATTAATGAAACCTTTAATTTAAACTATCGCCGGTTTCATTTGGTCAATTGGTTATCGCAAAAAAGCCGAAAAACCGCCAAAAATGGCTATTTTCTGCAGTTTTTATGATTATTGCAAAAATAATTTTTTTAATATTATTAAATTGAAGCTTTCTTAATTTTGAATCGAACGAGCTTTTGTAAAAGTTGATAGGTTCATTTGTTATTGAGATATGTTAATTTGTTTATCCCGAGGCGCTTAATGTTGAACGCCATCACGTATTTATTTATGAATATTTCAACTCATTTAAGCTCTTATTTTCTTCCTTAAGATTTATATATTTAACATTGTGAGGTCAATAAAAAAATTGGTTTACCCCTTTGTTTGTGCAACGTAAGGGAGCCGCTCCAGCTCTATTTGTTTAGAAAAACAAAGTACCCCTTTTTTAAAAGCAACAAATGAAGAGGTAAATAATAATTTTTTTATGGGACTTTTTTAAAATATTAAAATACAAGTCTTAAGGAAGAAAATAAGCGCTTAAATGAGTTGAAATATTCATAAAGAAATACGTGATGGCATTCCACATTAAGCGCCATGGGATAAACAAATTAACATACACAGTTCGTTCAAAAAGTTTTGTGACTCATTTTTTTTACGAATGAAAACAAGAGTTTAAAAAAAAGATTTCATTTAGTTTTCAACATAATCTCCTCCTGGTTCTATAAAAATTTTGCTGCGCTCGAATAA
Source organism: Diaprepes abbreviatus (assembly GCA_034092305.1). Taxonomy (NCBI): domain Eukaryota; kingdom Metazoa; phylum Arthropoda; class Insecta; order Coleoptera; family Curculionidae; genus Diaprepes; species Diaprepes abbreviatus. The sequence goes on along the minus strand of JASJET010000110.1, from coordinate 13,382,111 downwards.
CCACTGGAATGAACTGGAAAACTCCTCTTCTGGAATAACCTTCAGAGCCCTGGTCACATTCCTTTGAATCGCCTCAACGTCTTCAAAACATTCTCCCTTCATCGTCTTTTTCAATTTAGGGAATAAAAAAGGTCTCCCGGAACCAGATCTGGCGAGTACGGCAGGTGATGAATCATGAAAACCGACTTTTGGCTCGTGCAACAGAAACCAGTCGCCAATGCGCTAGAATTCTGGTGTCACGCAACGAATTTGGTTCAAAAGTCGATCCAGGACATTTTTATAGAACGGTGCGTTCACTGTTTGGCCCGGGGACACGAATTCGCTATGGATAATCCCGCGAGAATCGAAATGGGCATTATTTTGATTTTCAACTCTATCCCTCGAACTTTGGTAGGCCACCCTTCGCCCTTGTCTCGCCACTCGCGTTTTGTCACTGGATCGTATTGAAAACACCCTGATTCGTCGCCGGTTACAATTTTTTTTTTAATTTTCATGTGTGTCTGCCCATTTAACCAAATCGCGCGAAGCTTACACACGGCGCTCTTTCAGCTCTTCCGTTAATAAGTGCAGAACGAACTTCGCACACACTTTTTTCCCGAGAACATCGTGCAAAATGAGGTGCACGCTTCGTGCATTGATGCTGAGTTTCGCTAATAACATTTCAACCGTAATTCGCCGATTACGAGGCAGTGCGATGCGCATACTTTCGACATTCTCATCGGTAGTCGAGGTTAAAGGGCGCCCCTCCCGTAGATCGTCTTCCAGCGACTGTCGACCATTCTGAAACCGCGCATACCACTCGAAAACCTTGCTGCGGCTTAAGCAATCCTCACCATTCGCGGTTTAAGCAATCCTCACCATTCGCGGTTTTCAATAATTCGAATGTGTCCAAACCACTTTTTCCCAATTTGAAACAAAATTTGATTGCGGCTCGTTGCTCCATAGCGGAAATGACGTAGTGGTAAAAACACGTCTACTTCAAAAGAACACAGCTGGCCGATAAATGAAGTTATAGTGCTCACATCTCCACTGTGGGTAACGAAGGCATGATATATTACATAGTTCTACCGTCAGATAACAGATAGCGCTAGCTGTAAATTTTATACAAAATTAGTCCCGGAACTTTTTGAATGAACTGTGTATCTCAACAACAAATGAACCGATCAACTTTTACAAAAGCTCATTCGATTTAAAAGTAAGAAAGCTTCAGTTTAAATCAATAATAATATTAAAAAAGTTATTTTTTTAATAGTTATTAACATTACAAAAAAACAGACATTTTTAACGGTTTTCCAGCATTTTTGCAATAATTAATTAACCAAATGAAACCGGTGACACCTCATTATTACCTTTAAAAAAGTATAACAAAATTACGCTCTAAAAACAATATTGTAGCTTGTAGAAACAGCTTTGGATTTCCGCCATTTGTTAATTCAGATTATTTCAGCCTCCAAAACTATATAGGTATTCTTATATTGACCCTGCCTACAACTTAACACTTCCCATCCTGTGGCAAACTAACGTCATAAAAGAACCGATTTCTCGAAGTATGACCCTAATATATTGCAACAGTTGTTCAATAAAATAAAAAAAAAGGTTGCAACCGAGGGGGCTTTACTGCTTAGCGTATTTGGAAACTATTTTTACATATATAAACGCCTATTTTCATAATTTGCATACGTGAATTGAAAAATTCAATTTGTTGGTCATATATAATAATATAAATCCATCGACAATTTTACAATTGTGGCTATACTTTTCCTGTAAATCTTACCTCTGTTAAAACTTTTTTAAAAAATTATAGCTTTATTAGTTTCTAAAAGAAAGAGGAAAATTTATTTTCGGGGTATACTTTCAACCATACTGCTAAAACCATCTAACAAAATAATATTTATATACAGCCCTTCAAAGAATATCTCATATGAACAACTATAAAAAAAAGATTTTAGGGTACTAAACTTGGCTCTTCAGGAATTCGTATAGAATATATGTGGGTTCAGTAAGCGTTACATTATTATGTAAAATTTACATTTTTTGTCAAACCATCTGTGAGAAGAATGGCTGTGACAGACTGACATGGTCCTATAATGGGTTCCATTTTTTTCTTTAGAGCTAAGGGATCCTAAAAATAAAAAGGGTTCCTTAGAGTACAGAAAAAATTAAAGTTTTTGTCACAGCCGATGTTACAAATAGAGATTTTACGAAAAATAGCCGCAACCATTTGAAAAGAGTTTGATCCTTTGATCATTCACGTTTTTGATTTATTTAGAACTTTAATTATGTATTTATTTTTCAGAAATTGGGATGAAGAAGTCAAGAGGAAACAAAAATCGAAACGGAAAAAACCTGAAAATCCCAGCTTGAAAAGAGCTATTTTTAAAACATTTGCCAAATCCTATTGTTTTTATGGAGGTTTTATGTTTATACAGAGTGTCATAATAAGGTAAGTCGAAGTCTTATTGTTTCTTATTTTTACAATTCGCAACTTCTACAGCCTTTTTAATTTGTTCTTTATATTTAGTATATTTGTCCTATTGTTTAAAATTATATGTGCCTTTTCACAAATAATAGAAGTATAAAAATATTTAAGCGAGGTTAAGATATTTATCAACAATGAAAATGAAACCCCATCTACTGTCTTCATATTGGGCATAGAATTTAAACTCAACAAAATTTATTCCAAAAACTACCACCTCCGATTTGTACTTTATATATTTTTTGAAATAATTAAAAACTATATAATAAACAAGCGGTGTTGTAAATTGTAAAAATACTAGCAGAAATACATTGTAAATTTTATAAATTTCGAGTAACAAAATGGAACTTAAATCAAAGAAATAAATGGATAAAGCTAAGAACAATGATAAATCACACATCTTAGAAGTTCCAATGTAAAGTCGTATTTTAAGTAATAAAATACATAAAGCAATAATTCTCGTTGTTTTAATGGCCATTCAGAGTAAGTACACAACAACATAAAATCATTTTTATTCCATGTTATTATTTAATGGTAGCTTTTTTATTTCGACGTTACTTAACCTAAATTTCAATGAGTTTTGATTATTTCTTTATTGATTGTACTTACTTTTTTTTTAGCTGAAGTAATAAAAATATATAATAATAATAAATTAATCGTTTCACTTGCTTTATAAACCCTTATACTTTTATTAAAACCAAAAAATATAATTTTCAATTGCGATTTTCCATTATATTATAATGTCAATATACGTAAATATCGGCCCTTTAGTTCATGTATTAGTTGGCGCTGCTGTCACACACGGAGCCAATAGGTAGAACAATAACTTTAGTTTTAAAATTTGTAGATTTTGATCCGGGTATTTATATGAACTGCCAATATCTTTTAATATTTTTTTGTCACTTTTTAGGAGGAAGTTATAGAAGTCTTAACAAGTCATTTTAAAATTAAATTTAATTTCTATAATTTCAGATACAGTTTTACATTTGAACTTATTTATTTTTTTGTTCTTTCTATATGCTCATTATGCGCCGGTATGCAGAAATAGAAATCTGCAATTTTTTTGAGTTTTTGTTTTTTTGATACTCTTTGGAAAAGATGCTCCATAATTTATTGTAATCAGTCTTACAATTGGTAGTATTTTCAATAGCAGCTTCTTTTATGAATTTTTTGAAGAAAACAAACTCATTGAATAGTTTTCCTTCGTTTAAAATTATCTTGTGTGATTCAAAATTCGATCGGGGATTTCAGATCTGACCACTTTGCCGAATAGACAGAGGAAGAGCGATTGCTATCAATTACTCTCTCACTCACATTATTCACGATCTACGCTTCGTCCGCTCGCCATTCGCAGTTGTTAGGCCACGTGATGCAGATATTTTGTAAATAATAATAAATACGCACCTTTTTAAAGCCCCGAACATATTTGAAGAATCCCCCCGAACCTCCATTAAAACAGAACAATGTCCGGGAAAAGAGGACGGATGGGAAGCCTAAGCATGATTGAACAGTTGAAGAGTATTGTTAGCTTTCCAGGCATTTGCCTAAACTTGGCTTTTTAAAATTTCCCAAAAGTCCTCAAAGATCTAGTCTCTGGAATGTTTTCGATGTTGTCTTTCTTCACTACATCCTGTTCCAAGTGACTAACGACGTTTTTAGCATATTAAGAGCTGGCTTTTTCGAGCCAAAAAAATACAGTTACCATCAGAGTTGGCTCGAGTATAAGAAATCAGACTCAGTTTATATATTCCAAGAATAAAGTGCCACTAATAGGAAAATTTGCCTCCGCGATGGGAAGTTCAGACTTACAAATTGGCCCTATCCTATGCGTAAAATTTTGTCTTTGTGAAAACGTTATCTGATGTATAAAAAGTCTTGGTACTGTTGAAAGTAGATTGATCAAGGGTAAAATAGGACTTGTCATGAATGATTCAGGAGCGTTTCGACAATTTCCAATAAATACGATGACACAACCTTTTGGCAGCGGAAATTGGTCGTTCATTATGCTGAGGGATGCGTTTTTTCGTACGAGCCACAATAGGTCATTGTGTCACACTTAAGCCGTCGGGTACCTCGTTTAGCAGTGTAGCTTTTTCCAGCCTCCTGGTTTTTCCTAGATGGCTTGTAAACGCGTCCATGAAGAGTATTCTCCCTTAACGGCATTTCGTGAAAATTATCAATACTAAGAAAAAAACTCACGGGTAAAACAAATATAAGCGAACTCAAAGTGTACAATTTAGTGCAGATTTTTCCATACACACGTTTTACAATTTCGTCACGTTTTTTGTTAAATGAATTAAAGAATAAAACATTAAAAATTTATATTTGTAAATATGTATATGTATATATTCGAGGCTTTGAATGAAAGCAAATTAATGTTTAATATTATTAAAAATACCTAATCATTAATTTTCTTTTTAAATAAAATGTTTTCCCTTTCATTTGCGGAAAATGCTATAGAATTTGTTCTTTCAAAAGAAAACTATTGTTTTTTTCAAAAGGTAAATTTCATCAACAAAACTTCGAACTATCCTTCCACAAAAAAGAGTATTATACAGTGTTTGTAGAAAGGTCTACACCAGAAGGAGTATACTTTACGTTAGATTTTCTTATTAATGATAAATGGACATGTCAAAAATCAGTTTCGGATGGGGACAGATTTTTGCTAAGGTATATAGTGGAAATTGAAAATTACACAAATATAAACACAATAAAATACACATATAAACTATAATAAAATTTTTCATATTAACCAAATTTCCTGTGTAATTTATTTTTAAAGATTATCTGATTTTATCAATACTGAAAAACTATTTCTTATATGAAAAAGCATTTTTTTTTCTGTCTAAGAAATACCAATATAAAGATTTTATATTTTAAAAATAATTTTTCTTCGCAATTTTTTTTGTATGGTGCAGACTTTTCCGCGTATTAAATTTGAGCAGTAGGTTAATATATTAAAAAATATTATCTAGAAAGGGAACAATTTAGATGAATTACCCCATGTAGCAAAAACTTTTAATTTCGCATTTTTATAGGCACTCGTAAATGACAAATATTAATCACATATAGATAAAATCAATTACCAGATTTACCTTAAAAATAAAACGTAAAAAAGTTTACGTGCATTTTGTATTAAATCACATAGGCTCGAAGTCCCGAAACCTTTGTTAAGTAATAAAAAATAATTGCCACAGCCTTATCTTATTATTTTGTGATGCAGACACTTTTTCTGATTACTTCATAATATAATTAAGGTAGAATATCGTTCATGCATCGTTTCGATGCATGAAATCCATAACAAAAAGCGGTTTTCTCTGGTTTCCTTAATGCATTACTTGAAATATCATATTTACTACACAGTGCTATTTTTTAAACATTTTGTATTGCCGTGCTGTTTTATGAGGAGTATAATTATATTTTTGAAAGCGTTTCATTTTTTATCAACAGAGTGCAAAAAATCATGTTGTATTAAATAATCATGGCGTATATTATTATTATAATAGTTGCGTTAATACTCAACATTTGATCAAGATCACATTAATTACCTAATGTAAGAACTCTACCGACATGGCCACAAGTTATCCACCATAAGAATTTTGCGATATTCTTACAGGGGGGTAATGCAAACTACTAATTGAAATTTGTTTGATTCCCAATCCATTGCGTGGAATAAACGCTATTAAAATTATAAACTTAAAATATAAAATGTGTCATTATAATGGTTAAATGTTTAAGTTAAACCAAATTTCAAAAAAAAATCATAAAAATAGGATTGGCATAATGAAATGCACTTAAAAAAAATTATTAGTGGCGAATTGCATTACTAGGGTTCCAACACCAACGATATTTTAGACAGCAACAAATTCTAATAAATTATAAAAAGAAATATTAAAAAATTCTTAAGTTAAATTCATGGTACGGAGTATCTATCACAGTAATTCGGCGCGTACTAGACCTTTATTAATTTTTGTAATTGCTTCAAAATGTAATAATTTAATTTGTATTAAAACCTCCTAAAACAATCGTTTAGTTCTTTAGAAATTTATCGGGAATTTACGTATCAGTGTGTAATTTTTGTTACAGCTAATAAAACTAATTCTAGTTACATTTCTATATTTTAATGCTATGGAAAATACCGTATTACTTCCAACAATTTGTAGCACGGTTAAGTAAATACAAAAATTTTTGAAAAAGTGAACAGTAGTAGTTCGTTCAATCAGCCTTACTGAATCATGTTTAGTGTTTAACAGCTTATTACACTACACGATATTTCTGATTCCTAACTATGATATAGAACTGGGAGAAATTTAGAATGCGCTAACTATACTGTCCTGAATCAGGATCCAAAAATCAGGCAGAGAATTATTGTCGAGTTTACAAGAAATCCGATATTTACCGTGGCATCTACACTTTCTAAGCACGTGAATATAGTACTTCCCCTAGTTGTAATGGCTGCATTTATGAACATAAAAATAAAAGATAAAAAAAGTGCTGAGCGAACATTATCATAGAACTACCTATATTTAATATCTTTATTCAAATTATCTTTATAATTTTTATTCCAAAAGGGTGACATCTCCTTATAAATATCGAGAAAATATAATAAAACTCCCTTTTCTTTAGTTGCGATTTTCGAACGTTACCGACAACGATACTTCAGCTGGCGTCGCTGGCATAGAGCTATTATAGATAGAGTATTATATTATATTTAATTGTAAAGCAATAATTTCATTAAAAATAAATTTCTTTACAAACGTTAAAAATTAGGTGGAAAATTCATTACTCTGCATAAAAATTACATATAAAGAAAAAAGTTATCACATTACAGCTCGCACTCGCTCACGTTTGGGTCATGGCCGTCACTACATGAGACAAAATATAAGAATCATTATAAAGTATGTAAAACAATTCCCTTGCCTATAGTCTTTGTAAGAAGGCAAATACGAACACCGAAATAAAAAACTAATATTACCTTGTACCCGGTAACAATAGGCATGATGACTGTAACGAAGAATTACTGAAATTTTGATTTAAAGTAATTATATAGGATAGACAGATTCTAAAAAATACACTTATTTTTAAATTACAAGCGATATTATATTTATTTTAGTAAAAATAAAAACACAAAATATTGAAATCGACCATATTAGATGGAACACCAATCAGAAGCGCGTGACGTTACGCTTTGTAAACATCACATCAGTCATCATTGTTTATCATCTTTGTCCTTCGAATTTGTCTTTATTTGCATCGTTAATCAGATATTTTGTAGATAAAACTATCAAGTGTGTCAGTTCCGTCATTCCAAAAGTACAAAAACGTCATTTATCAAGGCCAATAGCTCAAATTTGCCAAGAATCGACTCCTTGATGCTGGGAGCGAAGTTAACTGGGGTGCACTGTTTTAACTTCAGTCTGGATAGCTTTCCTTCTGAATTTGTATAATATATATATATATATATATATATATATATATATATATATATATATATATATATATATATATATATGTAATCGAAGGTTTTCGGGCATCCCGTGTATGTGCTGAGTCCCTTTCAGGACTGCAAGGCAGCTGACGTTTCGGTGAAATCTCATTCACCATTTTCAAAGCTCACTGTATGGCGTCTACGAGCGAACTGTTCGCACGTTAATAAATAACTTATTCGGAGTTTTTATCGATATATTATTACATCGAGGAACTGCACACTATCGATACACATTAGAATTCATGATTATCGTACAAAATAATGGAAAATATTAATCGAGACAAGCAATAAGATGCAACTTGTCAAGTGTTTACGAAAGGGTGACGTCACAGACGGACGCCATTAGTATTCTAGCGTTTTGGTGCGAAATTTAAATTGTATTTTAAAAAGGTCAATTTTTCACTCAAAACATTAAATTTTTGCAGAAATAAGATTTATTTTGTATAAAGTAGGCGCGTAAAAACATCGTGGAGTATTTTTCCAAAATCAGTCATCATGTCTATTGTGTTTTTTTTTTTAATTTATTTGATAGCATTTTTAGCCATTTAGTACAAATTTTGTTTAACTTTAAACTTTCTTTTTCTATCGACGTTACATGCGGTTGTACTCTATAATGGCTCTATGGTCGCTCGCCGCTGCGACTAAGTATCTTAAATGCTATTATATCACAATAAATCATTTCCTAATTAAAAATCGACATCGCCTGACCGTCCTAAATAGGTTTCTAATCCTATTACACTGCACTGAATTCATTTCCTAACTCATTTAGGCTTCCGAAATGTCGGATGACCTAATAGGCCTTTTAATTATTACAAAGTGTGATAAATGAATAAAATACCAAAAGGTTGTAAAGAAACATCGGTCTGTTGAAAGTTGCCAGTTGACTTTTTGGTCTATAGAAACGAAATATTATTAAAATAGTAATTGATCTGCAATATTTCGAAATATATTTGCTTTGCTGGCCTTAAATACAGTATTTAAAAATTCAACAAAAATTATTTATTTGGAGGAACATCCTTTTGGTAGGAGATTGTAGATGTCTTTGTTTTCATCTCAACGAGTTTAAGTGTTTTTAGCAACAAAGTTCATTATCGGAACCGCAAAGATCTTCTACATATTTGCAGTCCATTTACTATTTTTCTCTTGATCCTTATTATTTTAACAAAAAAAATTTTTTTCCAGGATGTTAATACCAATATTTCTATCCTATTATATAAAATTTTACGATAATCCGAAAGAAAGCTTCCAACATATGGAACAAGGATGGTTTCTAGGTATTGCTGTGGTGGGTTTATCATTTTTGAAAGTTGTATTAGAACATTACTGTAACATGGGAGTGCAGAGAATAGGAATGAGAGTTAGAGTGGCTGCTTGTTCACTTATATACAGAAAAGTAAGTATCGTAAAAATAATAGGTAATGCAGGTAGAAATCAAAAACAAACAAATTAAAGAAGGGGGACTTATATTACATAGATTTTTTTTATTTTGTAAATTATTAGTATGTTGTTTTTAAAATGTATAAAATGTTTCATATCCAAATTTTTAAAATTCTTCGTTCGGGATGGATATTCTGACCTATGTCGTATTAACGGAGTACGAGTATTTTCGCAACGTCAATAACAATCACATCCCTTTTTGGATCCCATGCTGTATTAACGGTTTTTTTTTACCAAACTTTAGTTAATTTTTTCTAAGGGTATCTTTCAACTACCTTTCGCAATTTTAACTATTTTTCGATTTTAGCGAGACGTCAATGCATCTTGCATTATTCGGTATTTTTGTAGTCGTCTCCGAGACTATGGACCTATTTACGCATTTACCGAGTTTATTGGATTAATTTTATCCTTCAGGAAATGTGGAAGTTCGTTTCCGTCGGGATTAATTTATTTTAAGAAGTTTCGGGTTATCAATTATTTGTGTAAAACCTAAGTTTTAACACAAATCAGGGCTTGTCGGTGAAGTCCCGCCAAACCTCCCTACTAGAATGAAAACTCTAGTCGCTTTACCTTTCTTCTCGCTCATCGGGATAGAAGGGAATAAGTGAAGCTCAGAGTTAACGAAAATTAATTAAGTTTTAATTTTGTTTGGCAACACTTCTAGGCAATGAGTTATTTAGGAGAAGGTTATCAAGTAACTCTTATCGTCGACTCTTTGTTAACTTTTTTTTTTTTAAATTCATTACTGTTTTCCGTAAGTCAAGTTCGGGATTATTTTACTCTCCACTGTCACGTTCAGGATTTATTTGTCAAGATCGGTATTTTCATAACTTTATAGCCAACACTAAGCTGACAATAGTCAGCTCTGAGCTAATAAGTCGCAATGTCAATACCAGGTTATCTCCACTTTGTCACGTTTTGGTAATTAGTTTAAGTAAGGACGCGTCGGTTAAGTAACACGTACGCGCCGCTAACCTCGTCTTTTATCGACGGTATCAATTTTAGGAATTAAGATACGTGCGCAATCTTTATTGTCTATAGAATATAACGTTGTCAAAGACAACCTACTTTAAGAATCACGAGCTGCCTAAAAAGTAAACAGTCAATGTTGCCCTCGAGAGCTAAGCTCAATCGGAAAAAGGACGAGTTGACTCCAAAAGAGCAACCCGTAATGTCCTTAATTACACCGCTGCCTTTTCGCTTTTATAGCAGTGGTGACGTCGCGCTCTGAATTTGGGGAAGCATCAACTCAAAGTGCCGCCACCGCGCCTTTTATCATCTGAGTTTTCCCGCCTCGGCATATGAATTGTAGTTTTAGCATATATGCCGTATTATTTAGATTATTTAATTTATTTAGGGAGCTTGGGACATATTAAATCTGAAATTTAATATTTTGTCGTAAAATAAGCCTGTATTCCCAACACCTATTTACTTAAGATAGGAAGTTAAATATTTAGGCATTTATTGCTTAGGAGCAACGGTACATATGAAAAATCAACCCAAGAAAACCGAAAAAGTTTATATATATATATAATCATTGACGTGGATGTGCGAAAGTTATTTTTGTGTGAAATTTATTATATTTATTTCATTTATTTTGTAATATCAGTAACTTTCGCACACCCAAACGTTTCTATAGTATCCAAATTTAAAAAAAATTTTCAAATCGATTAATAAAGTTAGCCATATTGTATTTAATTTTGGCAGAATAATTCTTGATTTACCCCGAAGATCTAAATGTTACTAATCTATTTTTATAAATTAACTTATATTTTAGCTTCTTAAACTCAACCAAGCTTCGTTAGGCAAAACAGCAGCCGGCCAGCTAGTGAATCTGCTCTCGAACGACGTGATAAGATTCGACATGATCTCGTGGTTCCTCCACTACTTCTGGATCACGCCCATTTTATTCGTGATAGCAACGGGTATTATGTACAGTTACATTGGGTTGGCAGCTTTGCCATCTATGGGTGCCATTACGGTACAGGCTGTATTAGCACAGGGTATGTTTTTATATTACTTTAAATTGTAAGTTGCTTTTTGTCTCCAGCGAAACAGAACGTGTACTTATTGGCCTTGAAAGTGTATATTTTGTTTATTAGCTTGTAGAGTATGTCAAAAAAAAGATGGTATTACTGATTTCTCGGAAACATTTTTCTTGATAAAGTTTGATGTATGATGCAATTTTATAGGAGTCATATTAATATTAAAGAAATGTTCTTTCGAAATATTGAAAAGTGTGCAATTTTACTTTTTTGACATGTGCTATGTATATTTGAAATACAAACCAGTAGTAAATTAAAGTAATAAATGTACCAGTTAGTTAGTAAGGGCCCAAATGGAGCCAATACTTTTTTTTTTCGTAATTTTTGGTATTTATATGCTATATATACTTTTTTATTTTTAGACACCGTATAGTTTATAACAAAGTTTACATTAGAATATAATTAATTACATGTTTCTCATTGAAAATGAAATTGATTAATATTCATGTTCATTCAGTTTAAAAAATTATCAAGTTTTAACCTGACAACATAACATATTTTTTATAAATATTTTTAGTCATAAAACGTACATCTTTTTAAATATATTCAGAACTGATAATTGGCGCAGGTTTTTTTAATGCGTGATTTTGTTTGTACATGTTTCTTTCTTCATAATTGAGTACCTTTATTGTAAATAGGTGATAATATGCGTTTAGTATGAAATTTTGTTTGTGTAATTATAATATATTTATCTGGACCCTGTATAATTTTAAAATCAGTGCTTTTTTTTTGCGGGCTAAGATTGTGTAAGATTGTGTAATTTCTTTAAAGCAATTTTTGGAACGTCCTTAATATGAAAACCTGTGATCTATCAGGTCGGCAAGAAACTAATTTCGGTTTTATAGTGTGAAATAAAACTCTTTTTTATACAAACAATAAACTTCAATCAATTATATATTTTCAATTTTGCTCAATGACTGTTTGTCATCTTTCTTGCAGCTTTATGGTTCTGCGCTCATATAAATTTTAGGCCGTATGAGTAAAAACTGAACCAAGTGCGATTTAAGATCACCATCATTTGTAAGTTTTACCATTTAAAGAGTTTTGTAAACTTCGAAATTAATGGTAATCAGATAGTGCCAGGTCAGGGCTATATAGGGGATACATCACTTCCCAATGAAGCTCCAATAATTTTCCATGTACTAAAGATGAGTGAGGCTTTTCGTTATCATGATGGATAATAATTCCTTTGCGACTTGCCAATTTTGGCCGTTTTTCTTTCATTTTTTATCCACTTTCATTAGTTGTTGAGAGTAAACATCTGCATTGATCGTCCAACCTCTTGGAAGCAGCTCAAAATAAATACCACCTTTGTAGTCGCATTCAACTTTAGATGTGGTTTGTGCTGATTCATCACGTTTGGACTATGATGGTTTTCGATGATGTTACTATTGGTGGCCCATTTTTCATCACAAGTTATGATTCTTTTCAAAAAAGGGTCGATTTCATTGCGTGTGAAATGCAATATGGCAAATATTGATTCATTGTATTAAGTGAATCTCTTTCAATTCATATGGAACCCAAATATCGCGTATATATATATATATATATATATATATATATATATATATATATATATATATATATATATATATATATATATATATATATATATATATATATATATATATATTTTTATGTATGTACACCGATTATTCGGGAACGGCTTAACCGATTTGAATGAAATTTTTTACGTTATGTAAAGGAAGTTGCTGCGGTAGTCCCATATTTTTTTGGACAAAATTGGTGAAGTAAAATCCAAGATGGCGCTGACAATATGGCGGCCAAAAAAATTAATTTTGTCCAATTTTCTCCAAAATTGGTATGGAGGAATTTTCGGGGTTGTACCCAACGAATCTGAAATTATTTAAAAAAAATTCAAAATGTCGGATTCAATATGGCTGACAAAAAAATTAAATTTTGTCCGATTTTCTCCAAAATTGGTATGGGGGAGTTTTCGAGGTCGAAAATTACGAATTCAAAGCATTTTTAAAAAATTCAATATGGCGGATCCAATATGGCGGACAAAAAAATCGATTTTGTCCGATTTTCTCCAAAATTGGTACGGGGGAGTTTTTGGGGTCGCACATGACGAATCTAAAATTATTTTAAAAAAATTCAATATTGCGGATCCAATATGGCGGACAAAAAATCAATTTTGTCCGATTTTCACCAAAATTGGTATGGGGGAGTTTTCGGGGTAGCACATGACGAATCTAAAACTATTTTTAAAAAATTCAATATGGCGTATCCAATATGATGGATAAAAAATTAATTGTGTTCGATTTTTTTTTCAAAATTGATATGAGGGAGTTTTACGAATCTGTAATTTAAAGGAAATTAAATATGGCGGATTAAAAATCCTACATCTCTCGAATTTGTCTGAAGTCAGTATGGGGGGATTTTTGTTAGGGTTAATTACGAAATTAAAATATTTTTTGAAAAACTCAATCTGGCGGATTCAATAGGGTGTTCTAAAAATTTTACATATCTCGACTTTCTCCAAAACTGATATAGAGGGTTCTTGAGGGTGTAAATTATGAATTTAATCCTATTTTTTTAGGATGCATTATAGCTGACAAAAAATTTTACATGTTTCGATTTTGTTCAAATGTGGAACTGAATCGTTTTTGAGGATGTAAATAGCGAATATAAAATTATTTTAAGAAAATCTAATACGTCAGATGCAATATGACCGTTTAGAAATTTTAAATTTCTGGATTTCATCTAAAATTGGTACTAGGGGGCTTTGAAGGGTTTGGATTTAGATTAGATTAAGACGTTAAAATTGTTTTTTTAAAATTCATTATGGCGGATCCAATATGGTGGGTTGCAAATTTTACGTTATTCACATTTTTTAGATTTAGTATTAGGGCTTTGGGGGGTGGCGTATTACGAATATGAAGTTAATTTTTTACAACTATTAGGTTGATAAGATACAATTATGAAGGACTGAAAATTTTACATTTTCCGATTTTGTCTAAAATTGATATTGCGTGGTTCTTGGGGCGTATCCAAACTCAATATGCAGTATAACATATATATCGGGCTACAAAATTTACGTCTCAAGTTCTTTAACTATTGATATTGAAAGGTTTTGGGGCCTATATTACCAATCAAAAATTAATTTGAAATTTAAGATAGTGGATTTACTATGACAGATTAAATATTTGTTTGACACAATTTCATTGGTATTTGAAGAACTCTAAGAATCAAAGAATTTTTAGTGGTTCATTTTAGGATGACTTACAATTCTGGATAAAATGGGTACTTTTTTGCCACCTTGGAGTCATTGCAAGGTACATTAATCTCGATTAACATGTAGTTCAAATAATTTATGAATATCATAAAGAATTCAAAACTAAAAATCGAAAAATAAAATTTTTATAAAAAAATTGAACCGACTTCTAAAAGTGCGCTAAAAAGGGAAAAATACATAGAAATTTTTATATGAAATTGAAATTTTTGAAGTCGGCGCCAAATTATTTCTAAATGAAATAAATAACTACTAATATATACAAATTGTGGTAAGAAAGCAATTACAAATAAAGTATTTTTAATCTGTTTATGCGAATCACATTTTGTCAGGTATTAGTTTGGCGCCGACTTCACAAATTTCAATTTCATATAAAAATTTCTAGTTATTTTTCCCTTTTTAGCGCACTTTTAGAAGTCGGTTCAATTTTTTTATAAAAATTTTATTTTGGACGAAATTGATGCAGTAATATCCAAGATGGCGCTTACAATATGTCGGCCAAAAAAATTAATTTTGTCCGATTTTCTCCAAACTTGGTATTGGGGAATTTTCGGGGATGTACCCAACGAATCTGAAATTATTTTTAAAAAATTCAAAATGGATCCAATATGGCGGACAAAAAAATTTAATTTTGTCCGATTTTCTCCAAAATTGGTATGGGGGAGTTTTCGAGGTCGCACATGACGAATCTAAAATTATTTTTAAAAAATTCAATATGGCGAGTCCAATATGGCGGACGAAAAAATAAATTTTGTCTGATTTTCTCCAAAATTAGTATGGGGGAGTTTTCGGGGTCTCACATAACGAATCTGAAATTATTTTTAAAAAATTCAATATGGCGGATCCAATATGGCGGACAAAAAAATCAATTTTGTCCGATTTTCACCAAAATTGGTATGGGGGAGTTTTCGGGGTGTCACATGACGAATATAAAATTATTTTTTAGAAATTGAATATGGCGTCCAATATGGTGGATAAAAAATTAATTTTTTTCAAAATTGATATGAGGGAGTTTTTGGGATAGTACATTACGAATCTGATATTATAAAAAAAAATTAAACATGGCGGATCTAAGATGGCGGATCTAAGACGGCGGATTAAAGATTCTACATCTCATGATTTTGTGTAAAGTCAGTATGGAGGGATTTTTGTTAGTGTTAATTACGAAATTAAAATATTTTTTGAAAAACCCTATCTGACGGATTCAATATGGTGTTCTAAAAATTTTATATTTCTCGACTTTTTCCAAAACTGATATAGAGGGTCTTTGATGGTGTAAATTATGAATTTAATAGTATTTTTTCAGGATTCAATATGGCGAGTGCAATATAACTGACTAAAAATTTTACATTTTACGATTTTGTTCAAATGTGGAACTGAATCGTTTTTGAGAATGTAAATAGCGAAGATAAAATTATTTAAAAAAAATCTAATACGTCAGATGCAATATGACCGTTTATAAATTTTAAATTTCTGGATTTCATCTAAAATTGGTACTATGGGGCTTTGAAGGATTTAGATTTATATTAGATTAATCCAATATGGTGGGTTGAAAATTTTACCTTATTCACATTTTTTCAGATTTGGTATTAGGTCATTGGGGGGTGGTGTATTACGAATATGAAGTTAATTTTTTACAACAATTAGGTTGATCAGATACAATATGAAGGACTAAAAATTTTACATTTTCCGGTTTTATCTAAAATTGATATTGCGGGGTTCTTGGGGCGTGTACAAACTCAATATGCAATATAAAATATATCGAATTAAGAAATTTACGTTTCAAATTCTTTAAATATCGATATTGGAAGGTTTTGGGGACCATATTACCAATCTAAAATTAATTTGAAATTTAAGATATTGGATTTACTATGACAGACTAAATATTTGTTTGACACAATTTCATTGATATTTGGAGAACTCTAAGAATCAAAGAATTTTTAGTGTTTCATTTTACAAATGATTGACAATTCTGGATAAAATGGGTAGTTTTTTGCTACCTTGGAGTCGTTGCGAGGTACATTAATCTCGATTAGCACGTAGTTCTAATAATTTATGAATATCATAAAGAATTCAAAACTAAAAATCAAAAAATAAAATTTTTATAAAAAAATTGAACGGACTTCTAAAAGTGTGCTAAAAAGGGAAAAAGAACTAGAAATTGAAATTTTTGAAGTCGGCGCCAAATTATTTCTAAATGAAATAAATAACTACTAATATATACAAATTATGGTAAGAAAGCAATTACAAATAAAGTATTTTTAATCTGTTTATGCGATTCACATTTTGTCAGATATTAGTTTGGCGCCGACTTCAAAAATTTCAATTTCATATAAAAATTTCTAGTTAGTTTTCACTTTTTAGCGCACTTTTAGAAGGAGGTTCAATTTTTTTTTTATAAAAATTTTATTTTAAATTATGTTTTTCTCCAGGTCTTAAATATCTAAATATTATTTTCGTTTTCAAATTATGTAAATAAGGTGTACAGAAACCACCAAAGTATAAGTATATTCCAAAAAAATTTTAAGAATTCTTCCATAAATCCAATTTAAAAATTAGCTGAAAAAGTTTTCCTAGTTTTTGGCGATCACTATCTTAAAGTTTATTCTTTTAGGATTTTTTTTATTCGAATCATGGACCGATTTGGGCGTTTTAGTAGAATTATAATAAATGTATTTGTATTTACTTTGTAAAATGCTGGTTCTTACTTTTTCGTTAGTTTTATAGAATGGAAACTGAATCGTTTTGATGAACTCTGAAGAATTTTATAATAAATTAATTTGAAGCGTATCTTTTAATATAAAATCATAATATAACTTTTTATAAGAACATTAAATTTTTTTGAATTTATTTATTTACCTACAAAAGTAAACACTGAAATAGGCAATTCAAATATTTTTAAAATATTTGTAATTTGCAGGGTACCTTTCAAAAAAACAGGGTAGATTAAGAGCTAAAATAGCTCACCTGACTGATAACAGAGTGAAACTGATGAGTGAAATTACTTCTGGAATTCAAGTTATTAAGATGTATGCCTGGGAAAAACCTTTTGAAAAGATTGTAGAAATCGCAAGAAAGTAAGTATGAAAATTATATGCTGGAAAAAATTAAGTACGATTTATAACCATTTATTAAACACTTTTATGTTATTTTAGATTAGAAATAGATATAGTACAAAAAACGTCCTACATAAAAGGCTTTTCGTTGGCTCTGATGCTTTTTACTGAAAGAGCCACTCTTTATATTGCTGTGATAACTTATGTACTGATGGGGAATAGAATAACAGGTACAAGATTTTCAAACATTTTTTGTGACTATTATGAAAATCAACTATTTTCCGGATGTAAATGGTGATGACCAGAAATTATTTGACTTTTGTGTTAGCTACACTGTAACAATGTGGAAAGTAACAACTTTCACGTACACTACTATAACTTTGAAATGTATTGTTCATTTATAAAATTAGTAAAAATAAAAACTTTTTTAGGTGATGTCGTATTTTCGATGGCCCAACTGTTAAATACAGTTCAATTATATATGGCCATATTTTTCCCGTTGGCCCTAGCCACTTATGAAGAATGTAAAGTTTCCATGAAAAGGATAGAAGATTTCTTAGCGTTGGAAGAAAACAATGATCCACCAAACATTGCAGGTATAAAAAGTTTTTGTCAAAAATTATATATTTTTTAATGACCTGATCCAAATGAATTTTAATACTAATTTCTCACTGGTTTTAATGGCTCCTTGCCCTGTTTATTTCAACATGGAATCCAAATTTGTAAGAAAAATTATAGAATCTAAAAATTTACTTATGATTTACGAGGAAAAGTGCCGCTCAAACTGATGGGAACCTAATTTTAAATGTGTATTTCAAATACATATTTTTCAAAAACTGAATTTTTAATGCTATTTTTTTTAGATCAAATTGAAAATGTGGGCCTTATCAAACTGACGGATGCAACTGCCAGTTGGTTGCCGAATCCTATTGTAGAAACGCTTATTAATATTGATTTAGAATTAAAACCAGGTACCTTATGTTGTGTCGTAGGACCAGTAGGATCTGGAAAAAGCTCTCTATTACAGGTACGTGAACCGGAATATTATTAAATATGCTTAAAAATTTACAAATATATTTTAATTTTAACTTCATATCATGGTCTCGCATAAGACAACTAATATTAAACTAACTAAACATAAAACAAATACATCATAGCTTCTGATCCCTTTAAAGACAAATTTAGCGTTTGCTTGGGGTAAACATGTTTTCCATTTTCTTATAGACTTACCAAAACACGATAAATCCAGCAGTATAGATAAATTATATTGTTTATATAGCAAATACTGTATGAGTTGGATGTTAAAAAGCTTTATATTTGATAAAAGGTGCTAAATGAGCCATTACGCATTTATTCAAAGGCGTCAAGCAAGATCAACACTAACAAATTGAGTTATTCTGAGGATTCTGCTCCTTCCAAAACAACGGAATTTAACTGGCTTTCTGAATTTAGAAACCAAAAATTAAACTCAGACTGCTTTGTATCGTAGGTACCGCAGTCAAATCAATAACAGTTCAAGTTGCTAAACTGATAAAAGAATATCATGTACTAGCAACATTAATGCTTTATTGGATTAGAGAAATATTGTTGTAAAAAAAATTTTTAATTGAAATAGTTGAAGAATATCATTTAAACATTATAAAAATAGTTTTCAAACTCATTTAAAGCAATAAACTTTATTATTGAAAAGCTTTCATAAATAATAACCTGCAATACTGAAAGAAATCTGGCAATAGCGCCCTATGTAGCGTCCATATATTTTTCGAAAGTTGGTAAACCTGTCGGGCGATATTACATTGGGAGGAAGTACTAAAATTAGAAAGAGTACTGACACAGATCATTTCATTTTAATTACTCTGATGCAAGAAAAGGCATTTTCGCCAAAACTAAATTTCTATGCGGTTTTCTATCGGTATAAACATTATTTTTTACGTTTCGTCGTGTTGGTTTCTATTCGTATTTTATGATTTGTATGTGAAATTATCATATATAAAATGTTTTACTTATAAATGGCACAAGTAACTTCCTGTGGTTGCCGTGACTGCACGTCAAAAATAGGAAAAAATTACCTTTTTTAATTCCCTAAAAATTCCATTTAAATATTGTCAGAAATAATAAGAATCAAAAATGTGGTGTGATAATCCAAATTAACAAATTTTAACAAAAGATTAACCTATGTTTAACTGTAACTGTAAAAATATTTGTCTAGATGATAAAAATATAGAATTTGAGTTTATCTAATAAGTTTTCTACACATATTTGTAAAGAGTGCTTAATGTATTTATTAACTATAAATGTGCCCATATACAGTTCCTTCGAATCATTCGGAGCCTATTTATAACAACAAAAAAAAACTACCACGCACACTCCTTATGGAAAAGTAGTTTCGGTGAATGTGGCTGAATTTTTCAAATGCGACCTGGTAGATCTGTTGTGCTCTCCTACTGCAGCCAAGTCGTAAGAGTTACCTTATCGGGTAAGGCAGGTCCTCCAATCCTATTTCCCTCAGGAACCATAGGATGTTGAACAGCTTCAAGGTGGATAGCTCCCCTTCTTCGATTTGGTGTGTTCCCAAGAATCGCATCCTAGGGTTTTCTAGAGCGCTGCACTCTGAAAGGATATGAATAGAGGTTTCGTCTTCCTCCTCACAGAATCTGCACTCTTCTGCTTCTACCAATCCAAGTTTCTTGAGGTGTCCCTTCAAGCGACAATCCCCTTCAGGACCCCTGTCAGAACTCGTGAGTTGGCTTTTAATTAAGTTTATGCATTCTTTAAATCTTTTCTGGTCGTAGTTCCCAAGAAGTATCTTCACTTGTCTCAATCCTTGCAGCTCCGTCCAATAATTGGATCTATTACTTTCTTCTTCTATCTTAGTTCTTCCAGCATTACGCTGCTAATGATTCCTCGCGAACCTGTCTACTATTTCATTCCCCTCTATCCCGGTGTGTCCCGGTACCCACATGACGGTGACTTTATTATTCTTACTCGACAAGAAAAATAAAGGATCACGCACACTCCTTATGGAAAAGCGGTTTCGGTTAATGTGGCTGAATTTTTCAAATGTTACTATCTCGGCGTCCGGCACAAAGCCCAAAATTCAACGGGTCCCAAATAATGCCCGGGTTCTACTTGTAATTGGCTTTCCATTGGCTCTACTTGGAGAAGTACCCCGGAATTGGAATTCTACATCCGAGTATGATCTTGATCGAAGAGTTGTTGAGTTTCAGAGCCATGAATGCGTAAGTCTCAAAATAAAATAAAACTACTGGCCGTTGTCGCTTGCGTTAACATTACCCAGAGTTTACCGTGCGGAGGTTGCAAAGTCGGACTTAAACTCGTTAGTCATCGTCAGTCTGTCGAAGCGGTTTAAAAAGTATACTATGATTACAACAAAAAAAGGCCGCTGCCGTCACAGTAGCACTATGAACTGGCCACGTTATGTTTATAGAAAATAAAGAAAAATAATTTTACTTTTTGTAACGGGAAAAAATTGTTCATTCTACCTTTTATACAATAAAATCGCGCATGGCGTAACGTATGTCATGTTATGTGTGTAGAGATTTATGAGAAATTTCAACAATTAAAAAATGGAGATTACTAAGAGCTACCGTGAGGGGCTTAACCATCCGGCTCTTGTAATTAATGATCTTTCACGTTTGTAGTTTAACTGTGAATTTTTACTTACACGCGACGAATTGGCCTTGCAGAATCCCGAGGTCTTAGGTTGAATGTTCTTAAACAAAGGTCCACTGAGACATGTATAATTTGTTATCGCTTGAACAATGATTTGCACGGGCTTTGTGTTTAGGCTCGGGCCGATATATATTTGGATAGAAACATTGACGTTCCCCAAGAAACCCGAATCTGCTTGCAACATCTTGATGAAGCAGGTTTCTTTTAAGAAACTTCTATGCTGGCTTGCAATATTTAAATCGACCTATAATTTTGCCTGGAACAGAAGTCAGCAAATTCTTCATACTATTGAGAGAATCAGCTTTGGGAAATCGGGAAAGCTCTCTGCATCCTAGCACTTTGGCTAATAAGAATTTCACTTATCTTACGTCCTTATCAAAAGCTCAATTTAACGACTTATTCGAGTATTGTGTTCCTGTTCCTGAAGGTAATAAGTTTCGCCAGGTATCCATAAAGTCTCTTCATATTTTTGTGTAAAATGCGCCGGGAATTTTCTGATGAGCTTCTGAAGATTTTATTCAATCATTCCAGTAGACAGGCTATAAGTATGTTGATTAGTGTAGTGAGGAGATAGACGATGATACGATTTGTAATGGAAAATATTTGTCTTGAAGCGATAACTCATTAACATGTGACTCCATTTGCAAATCAGTTATATAATGGCAATCCAAATAAATTGAAGGTCATTTCAATTGTAGATAGAATTTATATTGAAAATTAGGGAATTTGTACTTTGAGATAAAGTTAGTCCATTCATAAGGGACGTCATTTAATAAAACCTGTTATGATGACTACACGAGATGGTTACATTCTCGATATCCACGGACCATATTTCGCAGATGGGAGAAACAACGATGTTTCCATATTAATCGATCAGTTCGAAAAAGATATCAACAACATTAACGAATAATTTCAAGATGAAGACATTTTTCTTGTGGATGGGAGCTAGCGAGATGCAGTGCAGCGATGGGTAGTTGAAGCTCGAAATTGTCATGTAAAAACCTTTTACAGATTTCTAAACGGACTTATTCCAAGGGCTCACGTCTTACATTTAAAAGATTTTTACTTGATAACTGGAGGTTTGATAAATAAATATCGACTACCTTTACGAATGATGGATAAAACTCTTACCCTAGTGCGAGAGATTTATACTCGATTGAATAACGTGAATGTGGTACAAGCGTTAGTTGAGGCTGAAAATCTCGCCAGAAGAAATACCATGTTTGAGTCAGGAATACATGCCAGAGATTCCGCGATTAGATCTTCAATATTTACGTCGATTGAACCTCGGCCCACACCAACTTGAATTAGCTCCGTCATATGTTGAGGACAAGTTCGAACATGAGTATTCTGTGGTCCTTGGCTGGGCTCGGCATCAACAGTACATAAAATATCCCGATACATCCAAGATATCGGTAATAGGAATAATAATGTTGAAGATGGCGCAGGAATAGAAGAATTTATAGTGGATGGTGAAGAATAGAGATTTATAAAATGATAAAAAAGACTAGAAAAAGCTTAATTTTGACTAGTTTATGGTTTTAAATATATTAATTCACTAGACTGCTTTCTTTATATATAAAACAAGAATTATCGGTTCATTCCAATTCCGGGGTACTTTTCCAAGCCAATTACGAGTAGAACCGATACCTGATGATACTGACTTCAGCGGACATTATCTTGGAACCCTTTGAGTTTTGGGCTTTGTAACCATTGAGACATTTGCTCAGGACGAGATAAGCAATATTTGAAAAATTCAGCCACATTAACCAAAACCACTTTTTCATAAGGAATGTGCTGAGTCCTTTGTTAAATAACATGCACTCGATTATTTTTTTCCTTTAATTTAAAGAAGTATGGCACTTTTTACAAAGAGAAAAACTATGTTGTAACACATATCTAGGCTTTTATTTTTACTGTTTGTCAATTCTAATACTTTCTAAAAGCATAATAGACCCTTTAACATCATATTGTAGATGAAAATTAAAACCCGTTCTACGATCATCGAGAAGAACTGATTTATTTTATTATTCAAAATTATGTAGATAAAAGATTTAAACACAACAATTAAAAATTGGCTCATTTCAATTGCATTCCCATAAGAACCCGTGTAATTTCATACCCACGCCTCTTTTAAATATCTTAGAAAATCTGCTGCTAATTAGAAATGTTTCCAGAAAATTTTATTAAATTTTCGTAAGTTGAATGAAACCACTGGTCCTCCTTAAATGATATCACGATATTACACTGGCCCGTACTGTCGTCAGAACAGTTACTTTTTTCAAAAATAAAATAATTACTCTCTTCAGCTCACTCTTACGATTTGGCCTCTGGCAGTTTTTTTCTTCAATTCCTACATTTTGCTATTGACAATGAAAATCTGACCACGAGTCATACAATATGTAACGAAAAATTATCCAAATTGTTTGACACATGGTTTTATCATAGCACATAAAGAAAGGAGAACATATCGAATTAACATAATAAAACTTTTCCAAAATGACGATGTTTTTTTAGATTTTATATAATCTAGAAATATTTAGAATGAGTAATCGGCAATTGAATTTAATTTTGTTATAAACTCTTATATTCCAATTAATGTATAATATATTTTAGGTACTTCTAAAAGAACTTCCCTTAAACAGTGGTAAATTACAAATAATAGGAAAGGTGTCATATGCTTCTCAAGAACCATGGCTGTTTGTATCCAGTGTTAGACAAAATATTTTATTCGGGTTACCCTATGTCAAGGAAAGGTAAGTGAAGTAATTGTCTGTTAGAACTTAAAAGAAATATTAGAAATTAATTTGTGTCTATGCAATTTAATTAAGCTTTGCTATTGCCGTTACCACGTTTTCAAGAATTAAATTCTCACTCGTGTTTATAAATATTAATAACTTAATTGTTTCTAAATTTCAAGATACAAATTCGCAATTCAGGCCTGCGCTCTCAAGCGTGATTTCGAACAACTACCACATGGCGATCGCACTCATGTTGGAGAAAGAGGTGCCGCTTTAAGTGGTGGACAAAGAGCCAGAGTAGCATTGGCGAGAGCTGTATATAGAGAAGCGGACATTTACTTGCTGGATGATCCCCTTAGTGCTGTGGATGCACATGTAGCCAAACATTTGTTCGAGGGATGTATTCAAGGATACTTGAGAGACAAAACGAGGGTTTTGGTGACGCATCAGGTGCAGTTTCTGAAAGGAGCTGATCTTATCATTGTCATGAACAATGTAAGTATACATTTTACTTACTTTATATGCTTAATGTTACAATAAAAATTATTTTTGTAACATAGAATAATAATTTTAAGAAATTATGCAAGTAAACTTTCAATAAAATAAAATCAAGGTCAAAATTTCAGGATCCCTTATTTGTGCCAATTAAGTGGCGGGATCCGTAATTTACATTTAATCGCTATATATATATATATATATATATATATATATATATATATATATATATATATATATATATATATATATAGTGTGCGACAAAACATATGCACGAACTTGTGGATATTAAAATATGCCTTAATAACAAGACAAAAACACATTGCTTTTCAAATTGTTTTATTTCTTTACAAAATTAACAAACTAAATTTACTAAAACAAAACAAAAATTTCCAACATTTGTTATGAAAACCAACAAAAACCATATTTCATAATTAACAATATTTTCTTTATGCGACAAAACGATAGCACATTTTTAGGTTATTCCATTTAACTATAGGGCTATAGTTGCATAGCCCTTATTTTTTAAAACCTCCTCGCATCTGCGTGGCATGGACTCTATAAGGTTAGATAAAATTTCATTGGAAATTCCATTCCATGAAATTTCTGCTTGTCGGAAAAGGTCATCCGCATTTTTGCAATTATCGCGATTTATTTTGCTATCTACAATATCCCATTGATTTTCTATTGGATTGAGATCAGGCGATTGCGCTGGCCATTTCAAAACGTCAATCTTGTTGTTTACGAATCACTCTTTCACACATTTAGCAGTGTGTTTTGGGTCGTTATCATGTTGATAACTCCACTTAAGTGGCATTTCTTCCTCTGCGTGTGGCAACGTAACATTATTTAGGATATCCTTATACACAAAACGATCCATTATACCATTAATTTTGTGAATTGGTCCGATTCCATGTCCGGAAAAACATCCCCAGGCCAAAACATTTCCTCCTCCGTGGTTAACTGTGCCTTGCGTATAGCGAGGGTTAAGACGTTGCCCTTTAGGTCTGCGTACTAGCCGAAATCCATCCGAATTTTTCAAGTTGAACTTCGACTCGTCAGAAAAGAGTACGGTCTTCCATTGGGTTGTACTCCAATATAAGTGTTCCTTTGCAAATTGAATTCTAGCTAATCTATTTTTGGTGGAAATAAATGGGTTTTTGGCACTTCGGTATGATTTCAATTTACCTTCAACTGCTCGTCTTTAGATGGATCTTTTAGAAATATATAGTGGTAATCGATTTGCAATTGACCTCGCTCATATGAACGGATCTTTTTTTATTAATCTAATTATTGTCTGGTCGCCCCGTTTACTGGTTTTCCGTCGACGACTTCCTTTGTGGATAGTGGTTAACGAACCTGAAGAACGAAAGCGGCTTATAATTTGCGAAATTACGCTATGATGAATTCCAAATTTCTTTGCAATTAATAATGTCACTTATTCACCACTATTATATTTAATTATTTTTCGCTTTACTTGCACTGAGTACTTATTATTAGCCATTTTTTTCATTAAAAACTTGTACCATATGACCGATGACTTTGAAAGACCAGGAACGACTATAAACATTGAAAGTTTTCTATAAACATTCTTACAATGTTCAAAAGAGAGTTATTAGTTATTTCACGGTACTTGTTGTTGATAATTTTTTATAAATAATAAAGAATGTAAATTCCTGTTATTTCGTGCATATGTTTTGCCATAAACAAAAAGTGATGTTGTAAACAAAACTAATTTTTTTCTGATACAAAAATAAATTTGTTTTGTTTGTGACTTTTTTTTTAGCAGAAGAGTCCATCGCGATCATAAATAAGTAAAAAGAATTTAAATTTAAGTTCATTTGATTACGTTATTTAGCAATATATTAGGAGTAGAAGTTCGTGTATTTGTTTTGTCGTACTCTGTATATATATATATATATATATATATATATATATATATATATATATATATATATATATATATATAGTAAAAAATAATTAATTGTTTGTTTAAGAATTGATTTATATTTGATTGTAATAAGAAAAGGAATACAAACAGCAAAGCTATTGCAATGCAGATTTAACACTCAGTAAACCTTTAAATAAAATAATAATCACCTATATATAAATTAAAATTGAACAGATCCTACACTTTACAAATGAAATACAGTCCTTGACCTAAACAATTACTCATTTAAATGAAAAATAACCAAAAGTCATAAAGAATTTGTTATTTAATTGAATCTAAAAAAAAAAGCACAGCGGTTGCCCTATAATAATTCCATTTTAAAAATCTACTATGAACTTCTTCGATTGCATGTTTGTATTTCTCATAAAATGGTGACCAAATTATACATGCATATTCAACTTCATTTTTTACTAAAGTCTTATAAAGTAAATCTGAACACAAAATCAAACATTCTATTAGGAGATACAATATTATTGAGAGTATGTCTACTAAAAGTCGAAAAGTACACCCAAGACTTTATTCTCTGTTTTTCTTTCCAATTTATAGTCCTCTATATTGTAAATAAACGTTTCGCACGAACATTTTATATTATAAGATTTTTCACTACACTCGCCCTTACTAAAGTCTAATTTATTTAAAAGTAAAATTTTTGATCATTTGTATCTCAAACTTACTCTACCCATTCGCAATATCATTATCGATTATTAACGTATATGTACCGAGTACGATTAGAAAGGATGTTTATACAACAAATAGTCCAGAAAAGTTGTAAAACTTCAGATTATATGATTATTGGATCCAAAATTTTAGATATATCAGTGTAGGTTACATCTGCCTGATGATTTCTATGCAAGCTGTAGGCAATATCCTGCCTTATATTAAATAAATTTGCTACAGTAGACTAAAGTGATGGCGAGCATCAATAGCCATGTCTACTTTAGAAAATTTTTTAAAAGAAATTATGCTCTCAAACACCTTTTGAGAGGCACAAATAGCCAATATCGATCTATAATTTTTTACGTTGCCGAGACTTCCAGACTTATGTATAAGGCATATTTTAACTCGTTTTCATAGATTCGGAATTGGGATGTGGACTAATTTTGGGAAGGTGTTTAAAACCATGCAGAAGTATCTAATGTAGCCAAAAATATTTAAAACATTTTTAATACTTTAAAAATCATAAATTTTAAATTCCGTTTCAAATTTCCCGCCAAAACGCCAATACTTGTCACTTGACCGATGTGACGTCATACTGGTAAACCGACAAGGATATCTAAGTTTTTTTCGTAATTTTTGTGATATAAGACGAGCTCTAAGTTATTTTAAGTGTTGTATGGTGCCTCAGTGTACACGTACTACAATTAAAACACCTGAAAAGTTCTTGATTCACATTCCACGTTCGGAAAATAACTGAAAAATGTGGCTTCAGCTAGCCCGCCATTACTCGTTTTATTTTAGTTTCGAGCTTATAAATACCGATTATTACTGTTATGTATTTATTATCGGTTGCGGAAATAACAATTCTTGATAAATTACTTACGTGGAGGTGTTCATATTTCTAAATTCACCAGAGCAGAAGTTACTGTTGGTTGCGAAGAAATTGGCCACCATAAAACAATCAATTCTCGGCAAATTCGAACTATTTGCCTTAATAAATCCACTTTCCTTCATGAGAAAATTTTTTAGAATCGTTCTTAAAAAGAAAAAGTAAGCAAATTCCAAAGAAATTACATGAAAATGACTATAAAATATGAACTAGGCACTGTAGCCCTTGACAGCGATCATGAATGTGACATAAAACCAAAAAATTTGTATGTCAAGTTCGTGACAGCGATGACGATCAAAATGAAAAAAGTGAAACTGGTAACCATGTTATTTTAAATATACATTTACTTGTCATTAGGTCGAAGTGATCATGATTACTTCAAGTGATGGAACTGAAAGTAATAATGACTTAAAAGAATAACCGTACCTGCAACGACGTTAGTCTGAAGTGACATCATTCACTTTGATTGGTGTTCGTTGTCACGTGACTCGAAGGAGATTTAATTACATTTTTATTATTAAATAAAAATAAGATTTCTTAAAAATAAAGAAAAATGTTGTGTTTTTTTTAGGATTTCTATTATGGAAACTACCGTTTCGCGGCAAAGTTATATTTTTATCTGAATACAGTCAACATCCCAATTGTCTTGTTAGCAATACAAATTAAAAATTAAGTTAACGGTTCATACGTCACAACAGCCTTTAATAATGTAACCCAGTAATTCATCTGTACCCAAGGATGCACTCTTAATGTCTCTTTCATAAATAAACACTGTCACTTTCTGGAAATCGAGAAAAATATCCAGAAATTGCTTATTTTTATAGAAATTGATAATTTTCGAATTCATAGCGGAATCATTAGAGAACACCGATTGGAAATACTTAACGAATGCATTGGCTGTATCAGCAACTCCATTTGCATATTCAACATTATCTAAGGACATGCATCCTGTTTTGTTATTTATAAATTCCCACAACTCAGGGTTCGCCTTTCTTTTCACAATTTTTATATATGGCTGGTAAGTTATACGCATCTGGTATTTTACATTTGCTTGAGTCGCCAAATTTTTCCCAAACTTCAGTTTGCCATACTTTTTGTATATTTTATTATATTTGTTTTAATCTTTGATTAGAGTTATTATATATTCATTATACAAACTGGGATATTTATTACTACATTTTGATTTTGGAACACAAATATCAAATATTTCATATTTGGTCTAGTATAGAAATTATTGAGTCTTCAACATTGACAAACACTAACGACAGCCAATCAGCGTCGCTAATTAAATAATATGTTTGCAAAAAGTCAGTATTTTTTAACTTATATTTGGAAAATTGATTAAAATTGTATTTTTAATCTTTTTCTGTGGTGAGATTTTCTAAGCATCATATTTGGTCTAGTATAGAAATTATTGAGTCTTCAACATTGACAAACACTAACGACAGCCAATCAGTGTCGCTAATTAAATAATATGTTTGCAAAAAGTCAGTATTTTTTAACTTATATTTGGAAAATTGATTAAAATTGTATTTTTAATCTTTTTCTGTGGTGAGATTTTCTAAGCAAACACGGATGAAATTTATCTATATTCAGCAAGCAATCTGAATACATTGTTATTACAGTTTGACACGAAATTTTTCTGCGGAAGGTTACGAAATGACGTAAATTATGCACACTTACATAGGACGAGTAAAACCGTAGAATTGTCAAAAATATTCGAACTATTGAAATCCTCCACTATAATAATCTTTCTATAAGCTCACACGAATAAATAGCGTCAAAAATGCTCTGATATGCTTGAGCATTACAGTCAATATGTTTTGCTTTTTCATCCTAATGCGGGCGGATACATTCATAAATATGACTGACAATTTATTTAAATTTCACAAGACTGAATATTCTTAACAGCAATTAAGACACCGTCCCATTTTGTTTACCAGTCATAAGCAAAACCAGTCGTAAACAAATTTCTGTCGCATCTTTAGACCAAATATTGTGCAGGATCAAATAATTCATTGCTATACACTGTGTTATTCAACCACATTTCAGTCAACAAAAATATATTACACTCAAAAGATAATGAGTTCACTTCACATGCCACATACAATATTTAGACAAAATATCAGGAAACTTACTAAAAAGTCAGGGGTATTGTCAGGAAACCCTAGGTCGTCAGATTGTCTATTTCTAAATTAAGAAATTTTATAGGGTAACATTGAACGAATGGGGACATATATAGAACTTCAAGAAGAATTATCCGCTCTTTCAAGAGAAATAGAGCAACAGCACCAACTCCATGATCATAAGATTGATAGAGAACAAACTCCCAAAGTAGAAGATAGAGATAGAGGATTATCATTGGCTTTGCAATCCATTGCTTCTTTGGCAGTAAGTTGAAAAAAACAATAATTTATATAATAATGAAAACGTTTTAATTTCGCAACAATTGATACAAGACTTTTTAACATAATCAGTTTTTATATATGGGTTGATTCTAAAAAAATAAGAACATTATGGAAACTCGCAACTTTTATCATTTTTTTCAGAGTTGGGATGAGCCTGAAGAAACTGACGAGCTGTTAGAAAAAGGTGCCTTAAAAACATCGACTTATGTAGAATATTACAATTCTGGCGCTGCATACATTACGCTACTATTTTTAATCTTTCTGTTTATTATTGCCCAAATCTCTTGCAATTGTGCAGATATGTGGGTAACATATTGGTAAGTGAACTCTTTCAAATCATTGTGTCATAATGTCTCGAGCGATTATTCTTTTTTTGTCTTTATACAGGATGTTTAAAACAAAGAAAACGATGGATAAAAATTATTAACAATGCAGAACCTTTTTTTAAGTAAGATGGTACTTAAAAATTAACTTTGGTATTTTCTTTGTTTTTTTTTTTTAAATTAAAAATAAGTTATTTTTCACAAAGAATGAAATAAACTAAATTAAATGCAAAAGTACTCTAGGGTTCAAAAATTCTTGAACAAACTTAATTTTTGCAATGGCGACGGAATTGATCTAAGGTTTATAAATTATGTATTCATAATTTTTAGGACTAATGAGGAAGACTTAAAACAAAATCAGAGTGTAAAAACCAGCAAAATTGATATTTTTAATATCACTACCACCCAAAATCCTTTACTCAGTTTGAACCTTGTGAATGATGAGACTACCACAATCACTACTACTATATTACCCGAAACAACTGAGTCCATCTATAACAACTCGCTAGGTATTACATCAGATAATTTAGCTGGATTGGACCAAGAGAGTTACATTTACATTTACACTGCTTTGATCATTACCTCGATTCTATTGACGTCAGCAAGGTAAACACAAAAACTTGATCTATTTATATCGAATCCTGTAGTCAAAAAAGTCTGTTTACACTTAAAGCAGAAGTATAACACTTTTTAATTAAATGGTTCCAATTCATGTTTAAATATATCGTTTAAAACGAATCTCAGAACAGCTGTAATAGAGGACCTTAAGTGATTCATATTTTCAGGTCTACTCTTTTCATGAGAATCTGTATGAATGCCTCGAAGGCACTACATAACAAAATGTTCAATTGTTTGCTAAAAGCACCAATGAGATTTTTCGACACAAATCCATCTGGTAGAATATTGAACAGATTTTCCAAGGATATGGGTGCAGTGGATGAAGTTTTGCCTAAAGTAGTTTTGGAAACATTGCAAATATTTTTCATTATGTTGGGTATTTTGGGAATGGTAAGGATAAAATTAAATTATTGCATCTACAATGTATAAAATTGACAATATAATTTGCTGTATTTTTCCATATCTTTTAGGTGTTTATAGTAAGCCCCTGGATGATAATACCTGCTGTCTTCTTGGGATCTATTTTCTGGTATGCCAGAGTTGTATATTTAACTTCGGCTCAAGATATAAAGAGATTAGAAGGTGCTACTAGAGCTCCAGTATTTTCTCATGTATCTGCTAGTCTCTACGGAATGCCTACCATCCGAGCATTCAAGGCACAGAGTCTGATTGTTCAGGAATTTGACAGTTTGCAGGTAAGGAGAAAAGTAGTAACCGAATTCTTCCAAGCTTAGGTAAATAAAGGGCAAGAAACTCTTCAATCGCACATACGCATGCGCCGTAAAATTATGCTAAAACTTTTCAACTATCCACAGTAATACTGATAACATCAATTTATTTGTTGTCATCTGGAGTAAAACACTAGCCGTTCACAGTAAAAACTTACCTCTGCATATCAAGCTCTCAAGAATCGAGCCGTCTGATAAATCATCTTCCAGAGATGCTCATCCAGCGTAAATACGGTCCAAAAGGTATTGATTGCCCGGCATGATCTCGTTATACAGCATTGTGAAATTGGCATATGCACTTTAAAGAATTATTAAACGAACACGTCAAAACTCCGATATTTATCATGGCACCCTCGCTTTATAATTACGTAAAAATCGGCCTTGTCCTAGCCGCAGTGGCTAATTATATAAAAATAAAAGCAAAAGTGCTCCGCGAACAGCAGCGGGTATAACCACCGTAACTAATATTCTTGTTCAAATAATCTTTATGATTTTTATTGCGTAAGTATGGCATGTTTTTATAAATATTACGAATGTTTAATAAAACTTCCTTTTCTTTCTGTGCTAATTTCTAATGTCTACAACCACCAAGATGATACGGCAGCTCGGGTCGCTCGCCGTACATCAACTAGTAACCTAAATGCTGTTGGACCACACTAAATCGTTTTTTGATTGGTGCCCTAATTGAGTAAGGCAGATGGGCATCATCTGATCGTTCTAATTAGTTCAGGTTAGTCATGGAAGGGGGAGCAAAAGCGATACTAGCGTGAGCCAGGGATAATTCAAGTACTTCGGGGTGATATTTTGTACTTTTGACGTACCAAGTATACGTGTCAATTATAGTTTTTTTAATAATTAAAAACAATATAATAAACAAGCAGAGTTGCTATATTGTAAATTGTAAAAATACCAGCAGAAAAAAACAGTGTGAATTTTATAAATTTCTAGTAGCAAAATGGAAATTAAATCAAAGAAATTAATGGATAAGGTTAAGAATGCTAGTATGTCACGTGTTAGACATTCCGATGTAAAGTCGTATTTTAAATAATAAAATAATAATAAAAATAAAATAAATCTTTATTCCACCTTATTATTTAATGGTAGTTTTTTATTTTAATATTATTTAATCTAAATTTCAATGAGTTTTGATTATTGCTTAATTGATCATTTTCTTCACAATTTCTTAAATATAACGTAAAATATGTTTATGTTAAAAATTAAAATCTCGGAAATAAATAAATCATTTTACTGCCGTGTTTAAACAGTTGCATATTCTCCTTTCAAGCAGTTAAAGTAAAGAATATAGACAAACAGTTTATTTCCTACAAATACAATTTTGGTTCTCTCTCCATACGCGTTTCTACCGTCTAATGGTCTTGTCAGTGGAGCTGTATCGAACCAAGAACAACATTTGCAGAAAACAACTGTTCATACAAAATATAAATTCCGCGACGTGCAACCAGTATATAAGACCTGCGTAGTTTTCGATGTCAGACTAAAAAATATAGTCTGGCGAACGACATCTATACATCCGCTGGAGTAGTACGAAACAAAAAAAAAATAAGGTTAACTTTCACACTACTCCGGTGGATGTATAGATGTCGTTCGATTGGCGATATTTTTCAGTCTAACATCGAAAAATACGCAGGTTTAATATCCTGCCTATAAGTCTCGGAATTCATATTTTATATGAACAGTTATTTTCTGCAAATGTTGTTCTTGGTTCGATACAGCTCCACTGATGAACCCACTACGTGATCGAAACGCTTATGTAGAGGGTGAACCAGAATTGTATTTTCGCAAAATAAACTGTATATATTTTTTCCTTTAACTGCTTGAAAGGAGAATAAGTATAGGTATATGTTTAAGTAATACAAAAAGTTCACTAACTAAAAATAAAAGTTGATGTGCTTGAGGTCTAAGAAAATAATAATTTCTAAATTTTTCTGCTCTGGTAGTAAATAAATAGACAGATAAATACTTTTATTTCAAAACAAATAATTACAAAAATGTAATCATGTTTAAAACTCGTCCAGATATTACACACAACAATTACCTATGGTGATTACAGTTATATATTTCTTTGTCCAACATTATATTCTTACATTGTGTATGGTCAGTACCATATAATAACTTGAAAAGATTAGTCTTAAATTTTTTAACACTTGTTATATCCTTAAGCTCTTGGTAATTGGTTAAATAGTTTGATTCATGAGCAAAAGCAATTTTTTTCAGTTAATGTCAAGTTATGACAGGGAGGATTATAGAGACCATTTAAAACAAGTAATGTAGAAATTATTTACCAATAGATTATCACAGATACTGTCTAGATACAATGCTGATTTTGTTTTAGGATCAACATACGGGAACATGGTTCTTATTCGGCGCCATCAGTGAGTCTCTCGGCTTCTATTTGGATGTAATTAGTACTCTATTTCTAGCCTTCACGACATTTCAGTTTCTCATTTTTGCGGATGAAAATACAAAGGTTGGAAATGTTGGTCTCGTTATTTCGCAAACTTTGGCATTGACAGGTAATTTTGAAAACTTTTCAAAATATAAATCGTCTACCCATAATAAAGTAAAGCTGTATAGGTATCGTTGGGAATATTTAATCCTAAATTTAAATGGTAATTGTTCATAGACCATCAGTCTTGAGTTAGCATATTAGTTATTCAACTGTGCGTATTTCTTATGCATTAACTTACCTTGAATGATCATCAAAAAGGAAGGTGTTGTGATATTGTCAAGAGTAACATTCTATAAGGTTTTTTAATGTGATTTTTTAGGAATGTTGCAGTACGGTGTACGTCAGTCAGCAGAGGTTTCTTCGACTATGACGAGTGTAGAACGTGTACTTCAGTATACAAAACTGGAGGAGGAAGGTCCATGGGAACCACTATCGGGAGATAAACCGCCCCTTGATTGGCCTCAAAAAGGACGCGTCATATTTAACCACGCCTTCTTACGGTACTCTAACGATAGTCCGCCGTCTATTAGAGATTTAAACGTGGAATTCCGACCTGGAGAGAAAATTGGAGTTGTTGGAAGGACTGGAGCAGGTAAAAGGTTATACAACAGCAATAGTGGTCAAAGTCATGTCAAGCCAAATTTACCTCTTGATAACATATTCTTTCAATGCTACAATAGCTTTTTAAAAAATTAAAAATGCTTAATAAGTGTCTTGGTTTTCAGGAAAATCATCTTTGGTTGCAACACTATTCCGTTTAGCTGAGGTAGATGGTCTCGTGGCAATAGATAGCATCGATGCTGGTAAAGTAGGATTAAGGATTTTGCGTTCTGCTATTTCAATTATTCCTCAGGTACCCACCCTGTTTTCGGCAACATTAAGGTAATCAAAACATCATGTAGCCTTATTTCTACAAACAAAATTATAAGTTAAAAAAAAGCAATAGTTACGAAAAACTTTGTTTGGGAAACATATATGTTCACAATTATATGGTGTAAATATTACGCTTGATTAATTTTGAAAATCATTTAAAACTCGTTTTTGTTATAGATATAATTTGGATCCATTTGAACGATGTTCAGATGAACAGTTGTGGAAAGCCCTGGATAGAGTTGAACTGAAACAGACTGGAGTATCTTTGGATACTCCCGTTAGTGAAGGAGGAGGAAACTTTAGCGCTGGCCAGAGACAACTAATATGTCTAGCTAGAGCTATAGTCAGGTAAAAGTTGTATTTCCAGTCGACCTTTAATGATTTTTATAATTTTCTGATCTATTCTTACAAAGCAAATAACGTTGCAGCTTATCATTTGTATTATAAAAGGTATTCTTGCGATATTTTCTTTATTAATTCTAAAACAGTCAAAGTTTTAAAACTGATAACAATAACCAATTGACCCCAAGTAACAAAAATTCGTTTAACTAATGTTTTAGTATATGTAATTACCTTGTAATTATTTTTTATAACACTATTACAGTTTTAAAATTGAAAAATTTTTGCATTCACTAGGATTTGAATCTAGATACCCCTTTATTTTCGCGGTTAAATATGAAATAAAAAAAAAATAATATAATATAAAAAGTTGGTAGCAAAAAGCTAACTTACAAGTACAGCAATAAGTTCGAAGTTTTATTGTAGCTTATAGAAATTATTTTCGCTTAAAATTATGTTGAATGCACATTAGTACGTCGACACCTGAATGGCGGAAAAGTAATATGCCGTCAATGGTCTAATTTTCATAAGAAATGCATATAAAGACAAACCTGTTATGTGAAGTAATAAAATATATATTTTTCATATTAAAATTAGAAATGTCTACAAAAAATCCTTTTAGGGTTTTCCTATTTTGTGCCTTAAAAGGAGAGAGAGAAATGTTCTTTTTTGCATTTTTTTTTAAATTTATTTTTGCAAATTGTATAATTCACCACCCTTTATTTCAAATAATCTAAGGCTTTCAGACTCAGTCTACTGAAAATCAACAATGTAATTTAGCAGCTACCCTTAAGAACAATATTTTTGCCCATATTTGTTCATATTCATGGCTGTTTTTGTTAGTTGGAAGTATGAAATTCTCTGTGGCTTAGTTGATACGCTGTTTGATTAGAAAACAAGGGGATTTTGGCTCTGAATCCCAGCATAGCTAAAAAACTTTTCTAACTTGAAAATTTTGTATTAGTATCACAGAGAAAATATTCTATTACAAATTTTTATTTTAAAATTTTAGGAATAATAAAGTATTGGTCATGGATGAAGCTACGGCTAATGTAGATAGACACACAGACTCACTTATACAAAAAACTATCAGAGAAGCATTTGAAGAATGCACTGTTATTACTATTGCTCACAGGTATTCATATATTACAATGTTATTATTAATATGCATAATTAGTATTTGTGGGTGAGAAATAAAAACACCAAGATCTCTTAGGTGGTGAGGAACTTCAGAAGTATGTTTTTCCTAATGGAAAATGGCTTTAAAAAACTAATCCCGTACTTTCTCTTTAGATTAAACACTATCATGGACTATGACCGGGTATTAGTCATGGATGGAGGTAGAGCTGTTGAATTCGCTCCACCCCACGAATTACTCCAGAACACCAAAGGTTACTTTGCTAAAATGGTGGCCCAAACCGGTTCAACTATGGAAGTTAAATTAAAAGAGATAGCTAAAGAAGCTTACGAGAAAAATAAAAATAGGTAAGTTTAATAAAAAAAAATACCAAGTTAGTGTTGCCACGAATTAGACTTCCATAACAGTTGTTGACGGTTTTTTTACAATGTCACTTCACGTCTATTTTTGGGTTAATTGACAACATGGACCTGTTCTACTTCAATAAATGTGGTATTAGATCCTTATCTTGCAAGTTGATACACTTTTTCATGTCCTAGGTAGCCATTGTATCTTAGAACATATGCAAGCACAACCTTCTTTTGCCATGGCTTAAGCTTATTGAAATATCGGAGATTAAATTTTAAACAGTTTTTTTTTTTATTTCTCGTAAGTAAGTGAACGTAACTTAACCATACCGATTTTCATTGAAAGTTTTTACAAGTATTTTGATACACTGTTGGTTTTTTTTTTTAAATTTCAAATCGTCGTTTTTTGGGTTAACTGAAAAGCACCTGACTGCAAAATTTCATCGCAAAAAATTTCGACTTTACAAGGCTACGATTTACAGACGGACAAGAGTTTCTACAGAGAGCTATGAAAACCGTATTTTTTTTTAAAGATTATTGCGTTGGGAAAAACTGCAATAGTCGTATTCAAAAAATGTTTTCTTACGACGTGAAATGTGTTAAAAGTTTCATTTAGAAATATTAGAAACACTTCTCACACATTTACAGTAACCAGCAGAAATATTACACCATACACAAAAACCTTTTAAAAAAATAAAAAGATGGCAATAATCTCTGCACATCCTTAAACTAAGACACACACAAAAAATTAATTTAAAAAAATCTTCCAAATGTAGGCTAAGAACAAAACTTTATTTTTTCTCAAAAATAAAATACCCTTATTTTGAAAAAATACAGAAACATATTACTAAGAAAAGTTGTTTAGAATTAATTTTAATGACTAATTATAAAATAAAACATATAAAAAAATTACCGTTTTTGATGCTTTAGACAATCTCTAATTAGCATAATGGTTTGAAATATTTATAAATATAATTTTATGCATTAAAAACAAAAGTCGTGCTTTTCCCATAGTATCAGTACTTATACACTTATATTTTAAAAAATTATTGTAAAAATTTTACACAAAAACAGTTGTTTAATTTTAAAACAGAGGATAACACCTTGTGTGTTTGTGATGTTAACATTTAGATTTAATATAAATAAACGTTCTGCTTCATAGAAAATGCTGGTTTTAGTTTGATTTAGAAGTGATATTCAAAATAGGCGAACATTTACATTACATTTTTTACTGGTTATTGTTAAAATTTAAATATTGGAATATAATAATTTACTTTTTACTTTTTTTTTGTTATAGTTCAATTTTATGAACGAATAGGATATCTGTTACCCGACAGTAGAACTATGTAGTATCATGCTTTAGTTATCCACAGTGGAGATGTGAGCGCTGTAACTTCATTTATTGGCTAGCTGTGTTCGTTTGAAGTAGATATTTTTTCCCCACTGCGTCACAATTTCCCTTATGGAGCAGCGCGCCTCAGTCTAATTTTATTTCAAATTGGGAGATAGTGGTTCGGAAACATTCAAATTATTGAAAATCGCGTATGGTGAGGATTGTTTCAGTCGCAGAAAGTTTTTCTAGTGGTATGCGCGGTTAAAGAACGGTTGACAATCGTTAGAAGACATTCCGCGGGAGAGGCGCCCTTTAACCTCGACTACCGATGAGAATGTCGAACGTATGCGCATCGCATTGTCTCGTGATTGGCGAATTACGGTTGAAATATTGTCAGAGGAACTCGACATCAGTGTAGGAAGCGTGCACCATATTTTGCACGGTGTTTTCGGGAAAAAAAAGTGTGTGCGAAGTTCGTTCTGCACTTGTTAACGGACGATCTGAAAGAGCGCCGAATGGAAGCTTCACGCGATTTGATTAAATGGGCAGACACGCATGAAATTTTTTTAAATAAATTGTAACCGGCGACGAATCATGGTGTTTTCGATACGATTCATCGACCAAACGCCAAACCGCTGAGTGACGAAGCAAGGACGAAGGGCGGCCCACCAAAGTTCGAACGACGAAGTCGAAAATCAAAACTATGCTCATTTAGTTTTTCGATTCTCGCGGAATTATCCATAGCGAATTCGTGCCCTCGGGCCAAACAGTGAACCGGAATTGTACCGCATCGGTGACTGGTTTCTGTTGCACGACAATGCGACAGCCCATTCATCAATACTCATTACACAGTTTTTGGCCCAAAAGTCGGTCTCCATGATTGATCACCTGCTCTACTCGCCAGATTTGGTTCCGGCAGAGTTTTTTTATTCTCTAAAATGAGGGAGAACATTTTGAAGACGTTGAGGGGATTCAAAGGAATGTGACCCGGGCTCTAAAAGCTATACCAGAAGAGGAATTTCCCAGGTCGTTCCAGCGGCTGTACGAGCGCAGCAAAATTTGTATAAAAAGAGGAGGGAATTTCAATCCAATAAAAAAGTCCCGGAACTTTTTGAATGAACTGCGTAGATTTGTTTATGGGGTTAGGGAATTTAATTCGGATACTCTTCGTCCCACTCTATTACACTGGTTGGGCAATCCATGCGTACATATCCCTTATATTTATATTCTTATGTTATAAAGCCGCTTCTTTTATTTATGCAAAATTGAGTTATGTCGCGACAAATCTAACTTAACAAAAATATAAGTATAAAATTTTATTCTAATTTTTTTACTTCAATCAACTAACTAGACTGTATTTTTCTATTTTATTTATTACTTTTTATTAAAGCTTAGTTCAGATTACAACTAATTTTTCATCCATTATTTTTCCACTAGATTCAGTAGATGAAAGTTTTGTTTTGCCAATAAAAACATTTTTAAAATAAAAGGGAAATAAACAAGGTGGCGTTAAATAAAAATGCTATATCAAATCGCAGAAATAATATATCTTAAAAAAGTTATAGTGTGTCTTCATTGCAATAAAAAAAGTTGTGTCTCCCGTACAGTGTGCTAAATATAAGGATTATTTCCATCGGAATTAAAGAAAGCATTGTGTAAGCACGTGACTGAAATCTCGGAAGAGGTTATGTAGAAATTGAAAAAGAAACAGCATATTTACTAAAAATCAAGGAGCTGAAAGAAAAGTATGATGTACTTAAAGAAAATTGGTATTTTTGGAAAGAAAAGGCAGTTTCACTAGGAAAACAAATGGAAAAAGAACCTACCGCGAACAAAAAAAAACAGGTTAACAACGAAAAAACGCCCATAAACAAAACACTTTACTATAGTTGAACCGCTGTATATCTTTACGTCAAAATTTGACATATGCATCAAACTAGTGACATTGTTTTTTTGAGAACTGTAACAGGGTCGGAGTGGCTCATTCTATTATTTTTTTTTTTAACAAGAAATTTGTCGAATAGTTTATAAGCAAGTTTCACAAACTAAATATCCTTAAAAAAGAAAAATGTTATACACAAAAATTTTAAAATCGAAGTTTTTCCTTCTGTTTAGACATATCGATAATTTTATATCCCATTTGTATAGGGCTATTTAATGAAGGAGTTTATGTGCTTATAGTGGGTTTGATATTTTAAGTGAAATTTTAAATATGAGAGATTTTAAAAGCGGATTAAAATTTCCTCTTTTATATTACTACACTAAGAGATGTACTACTGCTAAAAATAATTTACTTTACGTATTAGTACATTCTTTAATAAGCATTGCCTTTTTAATATGTTGTTGGCTGATAATTTTGAAATTGTAGAAACTATTGTACTAAAAATTTTAAACACACTCTTTTTAATTTTGGGATTAGTAGGCTGATGTCTGAAGGTACAAGTGTGGAGTGCTTATGTGTATGTTCACTTTTATAAGTGAACCTATGTTGTTGGCATGTTTCACCTATGAAATTTATGACAATAAAAGCTTTATTTATTTATTTTATAAAGTAAATCGTTTATATTCTAAATTATTGGTAACTATTTCGGTAACAGAAAAAATTATACGCAATTTGTTGATAAAGTTCTATTTTTATTATAATACTCCAGTTAGGTATAACAATATTAGGGTAGTCTAACTGAAAACTAAAAATAAATTGACTATTCTAATAGAATCGGAACTAAAAAATAGTATTCTTAGAAACAGTGGGTAAGTATACAATATTCTAGAAATTATTCAGTGTTTTATACTTAATGACTAACTTTATGATTTCTGACTGCAATAAATGAAGTAGTTAAGCTGCAAAAATATTGAATAAAAATAATTATATAATAATTAATCATCTTCATCAAATAGCCTAGTTTTCTTAAAAATAAATACATAAATTTAAAAAAAATGTATGCTTCAATAGATAATAGTTAACACAACGCACGACTCATGGCTTCGAGTCTTTTACTGACTACATTTCAAGATTCCTCATGCCCTATCCTCACAGATAAATTTATAAACATATAAATGTGTAAAATAATGAAAGGGGTTCGGTCCAGGGCATCCAGATCTAAGGCCCCAATATTGCATCAGGTTCACTGAAATAGAGTAATACATGCATAAAAAATAATACAGACATGGAACAATAGAAATCGTAAGTGAACTAATTACAATTAAGATTAATTATTTATTTATATACCTAACACTATTTTCAAAAATTATAGGTATATATACAATATCCTAGAAATGATAAGTATTTTATATTAAATTATTGTAACTTTATGATCTTTGACTGCAAAAACTAAGGTATTCAAGCTACAAAAATATTGAATAAAAATATAAATAATTAATTACTTTCTTCTTCATTAAATAGCTAGTTTTCTTAAAAATAAATAAACAAATTTAAAAAAATGGGTGCCCCAAAAGGTAAGATTTAATACATCGCACGACTCATGGCTCTGAGTCTTTTATTGACCTCATTTCAAGATTCCACATGCAACATCCTCACACATAAATGTATAAGCATATAAACATGTAAAATAATGAAAGGGGCTCGGTTGGGGACATCTAGATCTGAGGCAAAATCTAGGGCCCCTATGTTGCATCAAGTTCACTGAAACAGAGTAACACATATATGAAAATAATACTGCCATAAAAAAATAGAAATCGTAAATGAACTAATTATAATTAAGATTGATTATTTATATATAATAAATATAAAAAAAATGATACCATACTCTTTCTTGTTTTATATAATGCCATGGGCAAAAGAAAAAAATATCCTATATAGAAATGGAAAAAGAAAAGTGCTTAAAAAATGCCAATAAAAAATTTAAGTTAAAAATTTAGAAAATATGTAAAAACGAATTTTATGAGAATACTTTAGAAGTGGTGAAATTTTTATGTATGAAAATGCCAAAAGAGATTAAAAAAAACACAAAAGAAAATTATTAAAAATGTCTGTACATCCACATATTATCAAAAACTGAAAAGAGGATTAAGGGTCAAAATGACTTCTCTTATTCTGAGGAATCGCTGTCACTCTCACCAACATGAATAATAAGTGGCTGTAAAGGAACTCGAATTTTCTTTTCAATTTCCCACTGCTTTTTAATAATATTATTTGTGTGTTCCACATAGTTAGCCCAATTCTGTTTTGTCACTGTTCCTAACGCCTTTTTCCAAGCCTCTATTGGTTCTTTAACTTGTAGAATCAGTTGGTCATAATTTCTCTTTGCCTGACTCCATACCATTTCAATTGGGTTAAAATGGCAATGGTATGGAGGCAAGCGTAAAACTTTATGTCCAGAAGATTCTATTAGCTCATCTACTACAAAGCATTTTGCAGGCTTTGGTACCCGAGATATCAAAGACCACAAAGTATCTTTTGTAGCATCTTCTCCAAAGTTGATATATTTTTCTTTCAGCCACGCTTTCATAGCATCCTTGTTCCAACCCTTTGTTGGCCATTTTTGAAGTTGCCTACTATGATAGGAAGCATTATCTAAAACAATTAAAGAAGGTGTTTCCAGTTTTGGCAAAAAATCTTTTAACCAAGCTTCAAAGTTTTCCGAATTCATTTCTCCATGGTAATCTCCAGTTTTTGACTTTGATTTAAAAATCAGCATTGCATCTTCAACGAATCCATTTTCATTTCCTGCATTCAGTACTATGTACCTGAAAAAAAGTAGAGTAGTATGTGGCAGTACAAATTATTTGAAATATTTTGCAGAAACACAAATTGGTCTTAACCAACGGAAGCTTTCATGGTTTTGGTCAATTGAGAAATAGTGGTTCTTGAGTTTAGACCAAGTCAAATTTGAATTGTTATGCAACTTTTTACCTAGATTGCTCGAAACATCTTCAGGGATCTTCATTTCACGTAAATAGAACACGGAATATTGCATGTGTTGATGGTCTTAGTTAAAGGATAATATCAAAATTAATTTATGTTTCTCAATTTTTATGTCATTAATGCCTTGAAATTGGAAAATTTATTTCATCTGTTTATTTTTTAGAAATATAATGTATTGTTAAAAATATACTGTATTATACCCATTTTTGGTTTATTTTTAAGCACCTTTATGTTGTACAAATTATGGGTGAGGAGTGTGCAATTAAATAAGTATAATACTTATTTAAAATCGGCTTTTTTTAGCACAATAAAACATGATACCATTTCAGCAGTTTCGATTGGCAAAGCATTGACTCGCCTGAGAACTCAGGCAAGAACACTGACGTACCATATTTTAATATAAAAATATTAGTTTCGCGATACAGATTTACTTCACGTTTCAGCAAAATACCTGTAAGCAGTTTTTATATTTTGATAATATATTTTTTTTTCATAATTTTTAACGCCCTGTATTTTGAAAACGAAATATTTTAGATATATGTTTATATCAAATTCTTTTATAAAGCCGCTTAAGAAATCACAAGATTTTTTTTTTTTGGATTTCTGGAAAGCTTGTATCAAAGTAAGATGATCATTATTATTTTGTAAAATGTAAATTAAATTATTTGGTTAACTTTCATTTATTAAGGAAACATTTTTATTATATTAAGTAAAAATTTTTCCTAAAAAAGTTCAAACTTGTTTGATAAAACATACAGAAATTAAAGTAAGAAATTTCTCAATCTCCCCAG
The DNA here is from genome assembly GCA_034092305.1 of Diaprepes abbreviatus. Lineage (NCBI taxonomy): Eukaryota > Metazoa > Arthropoda > Insecta > Coleoptera > Curculionidae > Diaprepes > Diaprepes abbreviatus. Next base: position 13,337,674 of record JASJET010000110.1, on the reverse strand, counting down.
GAAATAAAGTATTAAAGTAAAAATTTAATATTTAACATCCTGCTAATAGGAAATGATCCAAGGATTATTTAAATAAAGCTTTTTGCAACCTGTTATAGATGAAAAAAATTCAAATTGTGTAAGTGCAAATAACAGATATATTACCTAAATCCCTCCCCAGATATTTTTCGTACTGATCGAGTGCTATCGTCCTGCCATGATCGTCTGTGGGTGCCATTTTGAAAAATCCATGTCTCGTCTATAAAGACTGGCTCAAATTTATTTTCCCCTTTTTCTTCGTTCTTTAAGTACTGTTCAAGAAAGTCTCTTCTCATTTTCTGAATTTGTGGTTTCTCCATTAAAGCTCTACGTGGGTCATCCTTCCTATATAAATATATAAATAAAAATGAAATGTGTATCCTCCAAAAATAAATTACACAGGTCTCCTGTGAAAAATCCTGCTCCCTCAAGAAGTCCTATAAAAAACACAAAAAAATTAACGCTTTATATTTTACATTTACCGATATAAAAATATTTAAATTAAGTTGTCATCTGACAGTATCTTACGGTCATTATTTTGACCCAATTGCAACTGCTTTATATTTGTATCTAACATTTATTTGTTGTATGTAAATGATTGTTTACCTGTAGATAAATCCTATTTGCTTTAGTAATATGCCTAGACTTGTCCTTGCTCCATGGTATATTTCTTTTGCCTTTAATCGTTCCAACAATATTGAGACTGTTAATGAGGTACCTTCACAAATAAAAAATTGTTATGAAGAAATGACGAAATCTTGATATTCTATTTAATTTAGTAAAATTAGGTTTACTTTTTGTATTCATTACAAATATTTTTTTGGGTTTTTTTATTTTTAAAACTTATATTTTCATTATACATACACCTTGACGGGTTAGAAAATGTAAACAAAACAAGTTAGAATAAAATATAACATATAAAATTTTTTAGAAATACTTACCCTCAGAATACATAATATATATTTCATCTCTAATTTGTAATTTTGTTGCTTCCGGCGTATCTTCAGTTTTTGGTCTCTTCCTTTTTCTTGTTTCCTTTATTGTCGTTATTGGGACATTTAGGAAAGTTCTCACAGTTGTATGGGATAAGTGTAAGCATTGGGCAGTTTCCTAAGTTGTTTTAAATTTTTATAAAAAAAAATTGCAATTTAATTTCTAATTTGAATTTTAAAAATTCATAAAGTTGATTACCCAGATCTTCCCTTGCTACTTGTTTTAATTAGTAAATTAGCCTGTAAGGAAAATTTTTTAAATGTACATATTTCATACTATAAACAAATATTTTTAAAGTGATTTTTGGATAAATGATTAGGGGACACATAAACTAGATTTAAACTTAAGAATTCTAAAAGTAATTTTTCTCTTATTGACAATTATACCAGCTATATAAAATTTTGAAAAATATATATTCTGGAAACGAAAAGTAAACAAAAACTAATTAGATGAAACAATCCTGTAACAAGACAAAGTGAAAAGAATGGAAGTTAATATATTCCATGGGATTTATCCGTATTTTCAAAATATTTTTAAGGTACTTGCTTACCTGAATTATAGCATTTAATATTTTACGAACAAGAGGTTGTTGGTAGATGGAGAAGTTTAATTTTGAATTTACACTGTCATACGTTTTCAGGATTCTTGGGTAATGGAATTTAATAATCATATCAACTGAATATGTATAATTATATCAGAATAAGTCGGCACATGGGTGGAAATTTAAGTTAAAATCAAAAATAGTGATTTGGCTTAAAAAAAATTGTTATACGAGTTCAACTGAGCAATTAAAGCACATCAAATTAATGATGAAGGAAGTTCTGGGTGAACAAATTTACTAATATTTTTATACATGTATATTGATATAATTTTATTGACAAATGTGCAGTCACTAAGGTTTCACATTTTATTTTCAGGGTATTGTTCCTTTGTAGTCAGAAGTATGTTTTACTAAAACTGACAAACATTTTAAACACTTTCTGAATCACTTAAAAAACAAAAGTTAGAAACAAACATGACAAAAAAATGTTATGTAGTAGAAAATAAATAACAGTAGGGCTGGAGTCAACTATGTTGTTTTTAAAATCAACAATTCAATTTCTAAAAAGTGCGACTAATAACAGTTAGGTATAAAAATAAGCATAACCCAAATTTACCTCTATAGGATTACAATTAGGCAGCTTCCTTTTAAATTAATCGTGAGTAAATTTAATCCAATCTTGGGCTATAGGACAGCTTCTTATGTGGCGGAATTTAGGACTCTGCATACTTGAAGAAGAAGGGTGATTCTCCATATCCTAAAACACAAATGTAAGTCGCTAAAAGTGGCCTCTTTCATATAGATTATAGGTTGGAAAAATGATAGAATCCTGTATACTAGAGAGTACATTATACTAAGAATGGAGCTACGATTTTGTTTTCTTTTCCAAAAACTACCTTAAAGTACTCTAATAATCTCCTAAATCTTCACTAAATCCAATAAATACCTAGAAATCTAAAACGTTCCCTGTAAAAATAACTAAAAAATTTGTGCATGTGTACTATTTTGTTCATCTTGTTATTTTTTTCTTCCAAAATTAAGCATTTCAGGCATATGTTTCAAGGAACAGTTTCCCTTGTTTTCAGCTATTGTATTATTCTTTGTTATAATATTTTAAATATTTCTAATTACATTCTGTACAAGCTGTATTAACTAATCATAGTGTACACATGAGTTTGAAATACTGTGTATTTTCATAAAACTCTACAGAATGTTGCTTAACGTTTTCGAAAAGAGAAAACCTCTTTATTAGTTACTTACCGGTATATCAAGCTGATTAAAATTATCCATATGTACATCCATATCCAGTTAGAAAACCTAAATAAATCCAATAAAAACAAGCACTAGTAAAGTGTTTTTATTATAATAACGATAGTCTAAAATTTATAGGCTATCAAATGTTTAAAGTCACAAACACTAAACACTACAATATTAAATAGCGGCACAAAGTGTCTAAACTATTTTATATCGTAATATAATAAAAATATCGCAACGTTGTCGACAAAAATGCCTTTAATAATATTGTTTGCCGTTATTATAGAAGGACAAAATAAAGACACAGTTAGTCTGAGGCAAGGTTATGTAAATAACAGCGGCTTTCTTTTGTGTTCCTTGCTCCTGACCTGTGATATCTTTTATCTCTTTAATTATTTATTAAGAGAAACAAGGAGGGAAAATCATCAGTATTTTCCGATTTATGTTATGTCTGGAGTAGATACGGAGTAGATAAGCGTGTTAACGTTCATATTTTTATACAAATATTAATGGGATATTTTGAAAAATTATAAAATTTTAGATAATAAAACATGTTAAAAATTATGAAATAAGTATAAATGTTGTTTCAATTGTAAAAATAACTTATTTTTCTCTACTCCGAGAGGAGGACAGAAAATCGAAATGAACGACCCTAGTTATATTTATGAGGAACATTTTTTTTTTTGATGTATGGCAACTAAAAACCGTTACAATTACTAAATTTTTAAAGATATACAGCGTTTCAAGTATACGTACGAATTTAGTAATTGTAACGGTTTTTAGTTGCCATACATCAAAAAAAAATGTTCCTCATAAATATAACTAGGGTCGTTCATTTCGATTTTCTGTCTTCCTCTCGGAGTAGAGAAAAATAAGTTATTTTTACAATTGAAACAACATTTATACTTATTTCATAATTTTTAACATGTTTTATTATCTAAAATTTTATAATTTTTCAAAATATCCTATTAATATTTGTATAAAAATATGAACGTTAACACGCTTACCTACTCCGTATCTACTCCAGACATAACATAAATCGGAAAATACTGATGATTTTCCCTCCTTGTTTCTCTTAATAAATAATGAAAGAGACAAAAGATATCACAGGTCAGGAGCAAGGAACACAAAAGAAAGCCGCTGTTATTTACATAACCTTGCCTCAGACTAACTGTGTCTTTATTTTGTCCTATAATAACGGCAAACAATATTATTAAAGGCATTTTTGTCGACAACGTTGCGATATTTTTTATTATATTACGATATAAAATAGTTTAGAAACTTTGTGCCGCTATTTAATATTGTAGTGTTTGTGACTTTAAACACTTGATAGCCTATAAATTTTAGACTATCGTTATTATAATAAAAACACTTTACTAGTGCTTGTTTTTATTGGATTTATTTAGGTTTTCTAACTGGGTATGGATGTACATATGGAAAATTTTAATCAGCTTGATATACCGGTAAGTAACTAATAAAGAGGTTTTTTCTTGTAGTATCTCTTTCGAAAACGTTAAGCAACATTCTGTCGAGCTTTATGAAAATACACAGTATTTCAAACTCATGTGTACACTGATTAGTTAATACAGCTTGTACAGAATGTAATTAAAAATATTTAAAATATTATAACAAAGAATAATACAATAGCTGAAAACAAGGGAAACTGTTCCTTGAAACATATGCCTGAAATGCTTAATTTTGGAAGAAAAAAATAAGATGAACAAAATAGTACACATGCACAAATTTTTTAGTTATTTTTACAGGGAACGTTTTAGATTTCTAGGTATTTATTGGATTTAGTGAAGATTTAGGAGATTATTAGAGTACTTTAAGGTAGTTTTTGGAAAAGAAAACGAAATCGTAGCTCCATTCTTAGTATAATGTACTCTCTAGTATACAGGATCCTATCATTTTTCCAACCTATAATCTATATGAAAGAGGCCACTTTTAGCAACTTACATTTGTGTTTTAGGATATGGAGAATCACCCTTCTTCTTCAGGTATGCAGAGTCCTAAATTCCGCTACATAAGAAGCTGTCCTATAGCCCAAGATTGGATTAAATTTGCTTACGATTATGTTAAAAGGAAGCTGCCTAATTGTAATCCTATAGAGGTAAATTTTGGGTTATGCTTATTTTTATACCTAATTGTTATTAGTGGCACTTTTTAGAAATTGAATTGTTGATTTTAAAAACAACATAGTTGACTCCAGCCCTACTGTTATTTATTTTCTACTACATAACATTTTTTTGTCATATTTGTTTCTAACTTTTGTTTTTTAAGTGATTCAGAAAGTGTTTAAAATGTTTGTCAGTTTTAGTAAAACATACTTCTGACTACAAAGGAACAATACCCTGAAAATAAAGTGTGAAACCTTAGTGACTGCACGGTTGTCAATAAAATTATATCAATGTACACATATAAAAATATTAGTAAATTTGTTCACCCAGAACTTCCCTCATCATTAATGTGATGTGCTTTAATTGCTCAGTTGAACTCGTATAACAATTTTTTTTTTAAGCCAAGTCACTATTTTTGATTTTAACTAAATATTCCACCCATGTGCCGACTTCTTATTCTGATATAATTATACATATCATTCAGTTGATATGATTTTTAAATTCTGGTACCCAAGAATCCCGAAAACGTATGACAGTGTAAATTCAAAATTAAAGTTCTCCATCTACCAACAACCTCTTGTTCGTAAAATATTAAATGCTATAATTCAGGTAAGCAAGTACCATTAAAATATTTTGAAAATACGGATAAATCCCATGGAATATATTAACTTCCATTCTTTTCACTTTGTCTTGTTACAGGATTGTTTCATCTAATTAGTTTTTGTTTACTTTTCGTTTCCGGAATATATATTTTGAAGCTCTTAATTCATATTTTAGCCCCAACATTTTTCAAAATTTTATATAGCTGGTATAATTGTCAATAAGAGAAAAATAACTTTTAGAACTCTTAAGTTTAAATCTAGTTTATGTGTCCCCTCATCATTTATCCAAAATTCACTTTAAAAATATTTGTTTATAGTATGAAATATGTACATTTAAAAAATTTTCCTTACAGGCTAATTTACTAATTAAAACAAGTAGCAAGGGAAGATCTGGGTAATCAACTTTATGAATTTTTAAAATTCAAATTAGAAACCAATGCTTACACTTATCCCATACAACTGTGAGAACTTTCCTAAATGCCCCAATAACGACAATAAAGGAAACAAGAAAAAGGAAGAGACCAAAAACTGAAGATATGAAGCAACAAAATTACACATTAGAGATGAAATATATATGATGTTTTCTGAGGGTAAGTATTTCTAAAAAATTTTATATGTTATATTTTATTCTAACTTGTTTTGTTTACATTTTCTAACCCGTCAAGGTGTATGTATAATGAAAATATAAGTTTTAAAAATAAAAAAACCCGAAAAAATATTTGTAATGAATACAAAAAGTAAACATAATTTTACTAAATTAAATAGAATATTAGGATTTCGTCATTTCTTCATAACAATTTTTTATTTGTGAAGGTACCTCAATAACAGTCTCAATATTGTTGGAACGATTAAAGGCAAAAGAAATATACCATGGAGCAAGGACAAGTCTAGGCATATTACTAAAGCAAATAGGATTTATCTACAGGTAAACAATCATTTACATACAGCAAATAAATGTTAGATACAAATATAAAGCAGTTGCAATTGGGCCAAAATAATAAGCAGAATTTTTCACAGGAGACCTGTGTAATTTATTTTTGGAGGATACACATTTCATTTTTATTTATATATTTATATAGGAAGGATGACCCACGTAGAGCTTTAATGGAGAAACCACAAATTCAGAAAATGAGAAGAGACTTTCTTGAACAGTACTTAAAGAACGAAGAAAAAGGGGAAAATAAATTTGAGCCAGTCTTTATAGACGAGACATGGATTTTTCAAAATGGCACCCACAGACGATCATGGCAGGACAATAGCACTCAATCAGTACGGAAATTATCTGGGGAGGAATTTAGGTAATAAATCAGTTATTTGCACTACACAATTTGAATTTTTTCATCTATAACAGGTTGCAAAAAGTTTTATTTAAATAATCCTTGGATCATTTTCTATTAGCAGGATGTTAAATATTAAATTTTTACTTTAATACTTTATTTCCTGGGGAGATTGAGAAATTTCTTACTTAAATTTCTGTATGTTTTATCAAACAAGTTTGAACCTTTTTAGGAAAAATTTTTACTTAATATGATAAAAATGTTTCCTTAATAAATGAAAGTTACACAAATAATTTAATTTACATTTTACAAAATAATAATGATCATCTTACTTTGATACAGGCTTTCCAGAAATCCAAAAAAAAAATGTTGTAGTGATTTCTTATGCGGTTTTATAAAAGAATTTGATATAAACATATATCTAAAATATTTCGTTTTCAAAATACAGGGCGTTAAAAATTATGAAAAAAAAAATATATTATCAAAATATAAAAACTGCTTACAGGTATTTTGCTGAAACGTGAAGTAAATCTGTATCGCGTAGAATCTAATTTGTTTCGGTTTAAGGAAACACAACTAATATTTTTATATTAAAATATGGTACATCAGTGTTCTTGCCCAAGTTCTCAGACGAGTCAATGCTTCGCCAATCGAAACTGCTGATATGGTATCATGTTTTATTGTGCTAAAAAAAGCCGATTTGAAATAAGTATTATAATTATTTAATTGCACACTCCTCACCCATAATTTATATAACATAAAGGTGCTTAAAAATAAACCAAAAATACAGTACATTTTTAACAATGCATCATATTTCTAAAAAATAAACAGATGAAATAAATTTTCCAATTTCAAGGCATTAATGACATAAAAATTGAGAAAAATAAATTAATTTTGATATTATCCTTTAACTAAGACCATCAACACATGCAATGTTCCGTGTTCTAATTACGTGAAATGAAGATCCCTAAAGATGTTTCGAGCAATCTAGGTAAAAAGTTGCATAACATTTCAAATTTGACTTGGTCTAAACTCAAGAACCACTATTTCTCAATTGACCAAAACCATGAAAGCTTCCGTTGGTTAAGACCAATTTGTGTTTCTGCAAAATATTTCAAATAATTTGTACTGCCACATACTACTCTACTTTTTTTTCAGGTACATAGTACTGAATGTAGGAAATGAAAATGGATTCGTTGAAGATGCAATGCTGATTTTTAAATCAAAGTCAAAAACTGGAGATTACCATGGAGAAATGAATTCGAAAAACTTTGAAGCTTGGTTAAAAGATATTTTGCCAAAACTGGAAACACCTTTAATTGTTTTAGATAATGCTCCTTATCATAGTAGGCAACTTCAAAAATGGCCAACAAAGGGTTGGAGCAAGGACGCTATGAAAGCGTGGCTGAAAGAAAAATATATCAACTTTGGAGAAGATGCTACAAAAGATACTTTGTGGTCTTTGATATCTCGGTACCAAAGCCTGCAAAATGCTTTGTAGTTGATCAGCTAATAGAATCTTCTGGACATAAAGTTTTACGCTTGCCTCCATACCATTGCCATTTTAACACAATTGAAATGGTATGGAGTCAGGCAAAGAGAAATTATGACCAACTGATTCTACAAGTTAAAGAACCAATAGAGGCTTGGAAAAAGGCGTTAGGAACAGTGACAAAACAGAATTGGGCTAACTATGTCGAACACACAAATAATATTATTAAAAAGCAGTGGTAAATTGAAAAGAAAATTCGAGTTCCTTTACAACCACTTATTATTAATGTTGGTGAGAGTGATGGCGATTCCTCAGAATAAGAGAAGTCATTTTGACCCTTAATCCTCTTTTCAGTTTTTGATAATATGTGGATGTACAGACATTTTTAATAATTTTCATTTGTGTTTTTTTTTAATCTCTTTTGGCATTTTCATACATAAAAATTTCACCACTTCTAAAGTATTCTCATAAAATTCTTTTTTACATATTTTCTAAATTTTTAACTTAAATTTTTTATTGGCACCTTTTAAGCACTTCTTTTCTTTTTCCATTTCTATATGGGATATTTTTTTCTTTTGCCCATGGCATTATATAAAACAAGAAAGAGTATGATACCATTTTTTTTTTATATTTATTATATATAAATAATCAATCTTAATTGTAATTAGTTCATTTATGATTTCTATTTTTTTTATAGCAGTATTATTTTCATATATGTGTTACTCTGTTTCAGTGAACTTAATGCAACATAGGGGCCCTAGATTTTGCCTCAGATCTAGATGCCCCCAACCGAGCCCCTTTCATTATTTTACATGTTTATATGCTTACACATTTATGTGTAAGGATGTTGCATGTGGAATCTTGAAATGAGGTAAATAAAAGACTCAGAGCCATGAGTCGTGCGATGTATTAAATCTTACCTTTTGGGGCACCCATTTTTTTAAATTTCTGTATTTATTTTTAAGAAAACTAGCTATTTAATGAAGAAGAAACTAATTAATTATTTATATTTTTATTCAATATTTTTGTAGCTTGAATACCTTAGTTTTTGCAGTCAAAGATCATAAAGTTACAATAATTTAATATAAAATACTTATCATTTCTAGGATATTGTATATATACCTATAATTTTTGAAAATAGTGTTAGGTATATAAATAAATAATTAATCTTAATTGTAATTAGTTCACTTACGATTTCTATTGTTCCATGTCTGTATTATTTTTTATGCATGTATTACTCTATTTCAGTGAACCTGATGCAATATTGGGGCCTTAGATCTGGATGCCCTGGACCGAACCCCTTTCATTATTTTACACATTTATATGTTTATAAATTTGTGTGAGGATAGGGCATGAGGAATTTTGAAATGTAGTCAGTAAAAGACTCGGAGCCATGAGTCGTGCGTTGTGTTAACTATTATCTGTTGAAGCATACATTTTTTTTAAATTTATGTATTTATTTTTAAGAAAACTAGGCTATTTGATGAAGATGATTAATTATTTATCTTTTTATTCAATATTTTTGCAGCTTAACTACTTCATTTATTGCAGTCAGAAATCATAAAGTTAGTCATTAAGTATAAAACACTGAATAATTTCTAGAATATTGTATACTTACCCACTGTTTCTAAGAATACTGTTTTTTAGTTACGATTCTATTAGAATAGTCAATTTATTTTTAGTTTTTAGTTAGACTACCCTAATATTGTTATACCTAACTGGAGTATTATAATAAAAATTGAACTTTATCAACAAACTGCGTATAATTTTTTCTGTTACCGAAATAGTTACCAATAATTTAGAATATAAACGATTTACTTTATAAAATAAATAAATAAAGCTTTTATTGTCATAAATTTCATAGGTGAAACATTACAACAACATAGGTTCACTTATAAAAGTGAACATACACGTAAGCACCCCACACTTGTACCTTCAGACATCACCCTACTAATCCCAAAATTAAAAAGAGTGTGTTTAAAATTTTTAGTACAATAGTTTCTACAATTTCAAAATTATCAGCTAACAACATATTAAAAAGGCAATGCTTATTAAAGAATGTACTAATACGTAAAGTAAATTATTTTTAGCAGTAGTACATCTCTTAGTGTAGAAACATAAAAGAGGAAATTTTAATCCGCTTTTAAAATCTCTCATATTTAAAATTTCACTTAAAATATCAAACCCATTATAAGCACATAAACTCCTTCATTAAATAGCTCTATACAAATGGGATATAAAATTATCAATATGTCTAAACAGAAGGAAAAACTTCAATTTTAAAATTTTTGTGTATAACATTTTTATTTTTTAAGGATATTTAGTTTGTGAAACTTGCTTATAAACCATTCGACAAATTTCTTGTTATATAACCAAAAAAGAAAATAGTAGAATGAGCCACTCCGATCCTGTTACAGTTCTCAAAAAAAAATGTCACTAGTTTGATGCATATGTCAAATTTTGACGTAAAGATATACAGCGGTTTAACTATACTATCGAATATTCCATCCTTTTCTGTTAATACAAAAAACTCTAGTCAGGGCCGTGATGAAGATCAGGTTAGGGAAAATATTGATGGTGAGGCCGAGCAAATAAAAATTATTAACAATACCAGTGATGAATCCGAGGAAAGCAATTTTGAGCTACAGATATATCGTCGGTAAAAACGAAATTTCAATAGGTAAAGACAAAGTGATAACACTGATAATATGATTAAAAAAAAACGATTTAAGAAAAGTAAAAATTTTCAAATCGAAAATCACGAAGTCAACGAATTTATTGGCGCTAAACCATTCAATCAAAATAAAAAAATTTGGCTTCTTATTTCAAAAGTTAAGGAGAAAACACTAAGGATGTTGTTAGAAATCACATTGTAAAACATGGTGGCACGACCTCTGAAGAACTACATGTAAAATTGTGCACTCTGACATATTGCAGCCAAGGCTAAATAGTACTTGTGCTATAATCCGTCGTTTGAGGGACGTGTTGACCATGGATATTGTTCGCATCCTCTATTTTGCATTTTTGCAGTCATTAATTAATTTTAGTATATTATTCTGGGGATCATGTTCTGGAGCAGTTTTAGATTATTTTGAAATTACATCCAAGAACGTTATGCAAACCTTTTTTAAGGATCTCCAGTTTCTTACTCTCCCTGCTTTATATTTTCTATCTCTTATTATGTTTGTTAAGAATCCTAATTTATTCCAAATGAATTTGCATTTTTATGAAGCGTCTATGTCTATGGAAATCAGGAGCAGGTTAGTTCAGGTTAGCCGAGCTGAGTATACCCATGCACACGTCTACTTTTTAAGAAAAAGGCCCTTCTTTCAGGGCGATAAAAACTTACGAAATGTTGCCGCTAGACATTGGTAAAATAGAAAACGAGCACAAATTTAGAAAAGCAGTCGAGCTTTTCTTACGATCAAAATGTTTCTATTCTTTTAAAATTTAAATTTTATTTTTTAAATTTTTAGCCCGTAAAAATTTGTTTTCAATTGCTTTAAAATGTTTTGTAACTTCTTTTAATGTAACTGTATTGTACTTTTATATGCGGATTTTAGTATGTTTTATATGCAAATTTTAATGTGTTTGGTTATTCTGTTTTTACTACTAAGACTAACTAGCTACCAAAACGGAATTGTTCTCTGTTGTTTTGTGACATTGCTTGTTTCATTTTCAATAATTTAGTTGACAATAAAGGATATTATTATCTCATATACTCAGCCAAACGGTTCGGTTCGAATATCATAAGGATGGAGCTTTGTGAAGGGCCCTTTGCATGCTGTCGGGCCCCAGATAATGTAATGATCCTTGGCATTTCCAATAAACTTCTGGACAATTCGAGCGGTCCCAAGTAGCACGGCCTTTTGTATGGCCTTATACAAGTGTTGGCTTCTTATTATCCATATAAATAGCGAAACGGCTTTTGCACTCCCTTCAGGGAACATTCGCTCATCCCATATATACTCAGATATCATAAGGATGAAGGACCTTTTACATGTTGTCTGGCCATAGATGATATGGTCCTTTGCGTTTCTCATAAACTTTCGGATAGTTCGAGCGGTCCCCAACAGCACTGCTTTTTGCACGACCTTATGCAGGTGTTCGCTAAGGCCCAATCCCTTGATATTAAGTAGCCTTTTCGGTATGACGCAGGTTGTTGGTAAAATTATGGGGATCGTTTGTACGCTATTCATTCTGGTCTATGTTTCATGCCCAAGTATTTATAGGTCTATTCTGCCTCCATTAACGCAATAGTTTGACTTTTCTGCATCTCAAAGGATTCCGGTTGTATCTTCATTGCTCGAAGAACTCCTCCACGATTTTAATAATCTGATCTAGCTGACTTCTGGTGGCAGCCAGCAATTTAAAATCATCCATATACAGAAGATGATTTAGGCTTACCACCTCTTCATGATTGTTGTTAATACTGAAGCCACATCTGCTGTTATTTAAACAGCGTGATAGTGGATTCATGGCAAGGCAGAACCATATTGGGCTCAATAAATCTCCCTCCATATTGGGATTGTGTCTGTCTCGATATTGTCATTGGAAGGTATTTGCATGTGGATCCTAGTTCTCTATGTTAACATAAGGTGTTCTAAAAGAGACACAGTGTGTATACCGACTCTATATATTCTCAGAATATCTACCAGTTAGTCATGTGGCACTGAGTCGAAGGCTTTTTGGTAGTCCACTTAGGCAGCGAAAAGATTTCTTCGTTTGGTATAACCATAGAAGAAATATACCAAGAATTCCTATCCTGTGCTATAATTTTGACGCTCCTAAATGGTACGCCAAACTGGTACGCCGTCTCATTCATAAAAGGCAATTTACAATATTGTCAATAACTGATATCTATATCAGTATTTTAATGTGTTATACATGCTTTTGTTAGAAACAAGTATAAAAGATTTAAATTTTCGGATTTATCATTGACCGAGTTTTAATACTTAGCGCTTCCAATCCTCCCATAAGAATGAGCCGTCTTAGTATAATTCGTCAATGGTATAAGCCTGATTGCAGATGACCGAATCGATAAGTTGCTCCTTGCAACCCATTGCGCATCTGCACATCCTTTTTGCTGAGTTGCGTTGATGTTGTTTTGCTCGCGGTGTGCATAGATATGTTGTGTCAAGCAGGATGTGTTCACCTTGTACAGCGTGGAAAGGCAAGTGATTGGCCGATATTTGGGTGGATCTTGTATATTATGCTGATCTTTTGGAAAGAGATACGTGACTCCTTCTATAAGAAGCACTGGCATCTTCTGTGGATCAAGCAAAATCATTCAGTCATCATCAGTCAGTGGGGCTCCAAAACTTTTTAAGCCAGTTGTTCTGGACATAATCATTACCCGGGGCTTTCCAATTATTAAGTCCCTTAACGGTGCAACTAATTTCCTCGGTGGTGAAAGGTTCGAGTTGCAGCTAATTGTAATCTTTTAAAGCTGCCTTTTCCAGAACTATTTTATTTGTTCTTTATTCGGATATCTGTTATCTGCCAAATTTGGTAGGGAGTTTAAACTTCAATAAAAAGTTCTTTCCGATGGCTCAAGAATGGCATTGTCTCGTTTTCGCTTGTTGGTGGCTTACCTTTTTGACCGTCCTGTCACGAAGAGTTTCTGCTTTAGTGTGTCCGACAATGCTGCGATTGTGGGACAGTGCTGTTTATTGGATCATGTTGCGAATGATATTGGACTCGATTCAATATCTCGTGTACTTGTTTCTGTAATTTTCTTGTTTTAACACCTCTAATATACTCTGTCTGATGCCCAATGTCTTTCCGAAGATTTTCGATCTTTTTATTAAGTCTTTTCTCCTATTGCTGGATCTTAGGTTGTGGGCTTGAATGATTTTTCATTGCCTTGTGGTGATCCTAACCTCCATAGTTCTAACTGCTGCAGTTGTGGTGCAGTAGATCAACATATGTAGATGTTCTAGCGTGTAAGCCTCTGAATTATAAACTGGCAAAATTCTGTTGTTTATGATATCTAAATACCGAGCTTGTTAGATGAATTTAGTCTTGATAGTGCTGGCCTGCCTAACGGGTTGATTTCATCATCTCAGCGGATAATTTGTGGTAGAGTTCAGCGTTGTCCTCTCGAATGTCATTGTTTGGTTATTCTTCGATCTCGGGTTCTAGCTATGACTCAGATTGAACGATTTGTTCAATGTTATCGTCAGCGCCTCTGATTTCTCGTTCAATTTCATATAATGTTTAATAAATGTTTTCACTTATTTTTTTGGCGTGTGAGAAGGTTCCAGATATCAATCATACGTAACGGTCTCCTAACGAGTAGACTCATAACGCGACTTGACTATACATACTTCAAATGATTATCCTATTTAAAGACTAATTAAAAGTGTCAAATTATCCTTGTCACAAGTAACTAAAGTTTTATATTTAGACATAAAAGTTAATTCTAAACAACTTTCCTTGGAAATATTTTTCTGTGTTTTTTAAAATAAGGGCAATTTTCCTTTCTCAAGTTTTTACTCCCATATACGGTAGAATTTTTTTTTATGTTTTGGCCATATAAGTTTAATAAAAATGTTTTTCACATGGTGTAACATTTCTGCTAGTCACAGTTCGCAAAGACGTGTTTTTAACTTTCGATATATTTATCCATTAAATTGTCATTATTTTTCGGCTGATATCCCTGGTTACTTTTGTAAATTAGAAAACACGCCTTAAAATATAATAAAACATTTTCATAATACCCTCTTTGTAAAATTGTTAATTTATTTTTATAATTTTAGGTTCACCAAAGAAGAAATAATTATTAATAACGGTAATGCTACAGAGAAAAAAGACCAGTAATTAATATAGAGTAAGGGTAAAACAATTGTGATTAGTAATATGAGAAGAACAAAGAGACCAATTTAGGTAGGACTCGAACTGAACTATTGATTTAAAGTATTTTAAATGGTATTTTTTATACTTGTAGAAATAAATACGGAAACGATATTTTTGCTTATATAACAATCTTAAAATTTAGGAAATCTTTTTGAAAAACCAAAAAAATAATCATAATATACTATGATACTAAGAAATATCGTTTCCAGCACTAATTGTCAAATGTTTAAGTTAAGGGCATTTTCAGGATTATATAACAACAAACAATGCCAATGGCGTCTGGAAGCATTTTGTCGACAGTGACGATAAATACCATTAGTTTTCTCAAACTAACGGTTTCTATTCTCATCTAAACGTGTTTGTCACTTTTTTTAGGTCAAAATTAACTATTATGTGGTAGATAATACATATAGATAAAAAACATAATAATTCCACACAAGGATACCTAACAATTTACAAATCTAATTTTGGCGGGATGCAGATTTGCCTATTCCTTATTTAAATATATATATATATATATATATATATATATATATATATATATATATATATATATATATATATATATATATATAATCGATATATTTTAATCGAGAATTAAAATTTATGTTATAAATAGTAAATTTCTCAATGTTTTTTTCAGGAACAGATTTATTATAGTTAAACATATTGCATTCTGCCAAGTTATTTTAAAAATTTATGTATATTAGACTATGATGGACTTGTTTAAACATGATACTCATAGGTCCGTTTTAACGCGTTAATTTTTAAAAAGTCTTTTCATATTATTTTTTCTAATCAACATGGCAAATAAGTTACATTTTGGTTTCGCCTCTCGGTTAAAAAATATATTCTTAAATAAACTGTACTTTTAATAACTATTTTATAAATAATATGACATTTTATCGAAAAATTTTAAATACTGCTGAAACTTTTAATATAACTACGAAAATAAAGCTCTTAAAATGTTTACGACTCTAAAATTTGACTCACAAATTTTCGATTTTTGCTCAGATTTTGAATTTATGGGAGTTAAACCAAGTTAAAATGTTCTATTTCAAATTTTCTGGTTTTAAAACACTTTTAGTGAGGCCTAGTGTTTCTTTCTTAAAATTTGATTTAGGTTTCATGTCAAAAACAAGAGATCATGACACGCTTCCAATTGTTCGATCCGCCATCGAGTTAAAATGTCAAAAATATGGCTATTCAGTATCTTACAAACTACCGGATAAGTGATATCTTTCAGCCGCTCACGCATATCAGTTATATATTCCAAGTATTACTCAAGGACTATGGGAATAAAGGTAGAGTATATTTTCAATAGTAAAATATCGACAGTTCTAACGTATGAATTTTTTATGTTATGTTGTATATTCTAAACAAATGATCTCTCTTTTTTCTCAAGTCTCAATTTTATATTGAAAACACAGTAGTGAAACTAACCTTTTTGTCGTAGTTTGACATACTAATTTTGTTGTTATTAATTTCTTATTCTTAAGTGCCATTAACAATTTTAAAACTTTTCTAGATCAATTTACAAAATATCATAAAAGGCAAACGGGAAAACTACATTTTGACACAAATAAGCACTACGAAAATTTTTATATATTTTTAAACTTCATTATTTTACTTGAATTGGATATTTTTTTATTGGATTCGATAAATAAGCTTTATACAGAGTATCTGAAAAAATTAGAGATGATGTCATTAACAAGTTTTGTAGAAAACTTTGTGCAAGGGTGGTTCTAGTAAAATAGGCCAAAAATTAGTACTCTCTAATTTTTACCACTCCCAACAAAAGTTACCATCATAAGATGTTTTTGTGTATTATGGGGTGTTAAAGTTTAACGTTTGTGGGTGCATGGATCTAACAATATCAAATCCAACGTTTTGATATATATAAGTTTATATTTACTATTAGAAAAGGAAAATATCCGTACAAATATTAATGTTGTACAAAATATATGAAATTTTTTTGCTTGATCGCTTTCAATGTAGATCCAAAGTAACCAAAAGCAAAGGTTAACTGGGTAATTCTTTTTTGAGTACATTTTATAAATTATATTTTTGAAATAAAAAGTTTTGAGCTATTCATTATTTTTAATAAAAAATTTTAATAAAAGGAAATTGTATGTTCAAAACAATAAATGTCAAAAGTCTTTGCTTATAACACCGGCTAAACTTTATCAAGTAGAAATATTGTATCAAGAACTTTTATAAAAATTACGTGTTCTTTGAACCACGACAAGTTGGACACATCTACCGTATTTTTGCACCTTGTTTGTTTTCTTATTAAAAAAATATTATTATCTTCATTTTTGTGAAGATAGCGTTTGTAAGTTTTTGGGCAGTACTGTATAAAGCATATTTGAGTGAAACTAAAACACTTTTTGATTAAGATAAAAATGAGCGAAAGTATTGCAATTTGAAATGTGTTATTTTTTATGGACAAAGATTTTTTTAAAAGATTTATCATTTTCTGGTTGTCTCGTTTTTACAAAATAAACTTTTAAGTAATGTGTTATTTGGTCTGGCTCGTAAAGTTGCTTTGAAAAATATTTTCATCTACAGTTATTTTTTTCATGAAATCCCTTTACATTCTAAAAATAGTTTCTTTTATTATTTAGGTTATTAACAATATAAATAAAGACCAGACTGCACAGCATTCAATACTTATATGTCTGCAAATCTGTAGGTAAATAAATTATGCATTATCCCGATCTTTTAAAAGCTTTAAATTTGATACCAAAAAACTTCTTTGCTGTAAATAATGCTGAACTGAACATTACTACCAAAAATTATATGGGACAGTACTTAAAATTGTATTTCTTAAGTGTATTTTTCTATAAGTATTTTCTTTTTAATTTTCTTAGCTTTAGCCATTTAAGTATTTCTGTAATGTGTCTTTCCAATGGATTGGCAAAACTTTTATTAAAATATAATGAAATTTTTTTAAACTTAATTGATATTAGTATTAATTTACTTCTTCCATGTATAATATTTCCAAAATAATTGGTAATAATTTTATTTTAAATGTCACTGTTAAAAAAATGTTATAGTTCCTTTCCTTGCTACACAAATAACATAAAATTTTATTCTAAATTCTTATATTTGAACTTACCACACAGTTTCCTCTAAAAATACGAAAATTATACATTCGTTCAAAAACTTTTTTTACACAATATTTTTTAAATTGTTGCATATTTTTTTAGAAATTAATGTAAATTCTAAGAAAGTAAGCCCACTTTTATATAAGATCTATTTTCCTTTCTATAAAAAAAACTGTGAGTCTAAATATAAGAAATGTTGGTAATGAGTTTAAAAAATAAAAATAGATATATATTCAACTTTTTATAAAGTACTTTTGGAGTATAATTTATTTCAAGCCTTAAGTTTTTTATCTTCACCAACCTAATATCTTCAATTTAGTATTAAACTCGAAATATCGAATTATAGTTCAAAGTTATTAATTAATTTTATTCTGTATTATTATTTATATTAGTTATAATTGTGTTTGTTTATTATACTCTGTATTTTATATTTTAGAAAGTGAACAAATTTAATTTAACAAAAAATAAAGCTATTTTTTCCAAATGTGTTTTTTGTCTTAGTGCTAATCTAACTTCGTAATTTGAAGAAAGGGATAATTAATAAATTGTAGTCCGTTTCCCGCAACGCTTTTTTTGAACTTTAAATTGTTAATAACTTTTGGAACTATTGACTTTTTGTATATATTGTGATATTTAAAGCCCAATGGCAAGCTTTTCCGGTCACGGACATATTCCTATTAAAAATTTCAATAAAATCGTTTAAATGTTTTCGAGTCAATGATTTATGTTTTTCAATTTTCTTGCTATCGGTAAATAATTTTTTCTACGACTATTAAATAATAAAGTATTTACTTTTGATTTGGTAATAACATAGGCGAAATCTTTGCCTATTGTAATAACATTTCTTATTTACGGATCATGTGCAAAAATTTTTTACACAAGGGTTACACAAGATACCTACAAAGCAAATGCGATGATCCCAAATCATCAATAAAATTAATATATTGTA
Organism: Diaprepes abbreviatus; assembly: GCA_034092305.1. NCBI lineage: Eukaryota > Metazoa > Arthropoda > Insecta > Coleoptera > Curculionidae > Diaprepes > Diaprepes abbreviatus. The sequence goes on along the minus strand of JASJET010000110.1, from coordinate 13,318,460 downwards.
TCTGTCGCTCTTACGCCGTAGGCGTGCGTTCTTTGTTACAGACTAAGAGCGGGTGACCGATTTTGAAACCTCTCACGGTTGTAATGTGTAATAGTTGATCTCGATTTGTTGCAAAACCTTGCAGCTGGGAATGATTTTTCCATGTGTGTAAATATACACTCGTTCGAAATTGCCAAAAGAAAAAGGTTTTACTCAGGACAATCGACTAGTGCCTGACGTGAATGAAAATATTTTAGTTTATTCATATTTTAACAAAAAAAAAACACGATCTTCAAGACTGACAATCTCCATAAATTAAATTGAAGTTCCAATTTTTTTCCGGATAGCTCATGACGGGCAGATCCAGTCTTTTTTTTGGAGAGGGGGGGGTGATATCACAAAAGTACAGTATGGCAAGCGAAACCAAGTTGTCGACGGGGAAGAGACACCAGCAACATTTCTATTTCTAGTGTAAAAGGTAGAGTCTGGTCTATTTCTGAATTTGAAGCTCTTTGGGGGGGGGGGGGGCAATCGCAAGAAAAAACAAGTTGTCGACGAGGGGAGAAATGCCAGCAGCATACACATTCCTAGTATAAGAGGCAGAATCGGGTTTATTTTCCCGAACTCAAAGCTCTTGGGAAGGGGGAGCGCGATTGCAAGAAAAAACAATTTGTTGACGGGAGAAAGATGCCAGCAGCATACACATTTCTAGTATAAGCTTTTTTTTTTTTGGGGGGGGGGGGCGACCGCCTCCACTGCCTTCCCTTGGATCCGCACCTGGCTCATGATTCACTGCGGTTAGAGTATTTGTTAGTTTGAATTTAGACGAAATACTGTATATAATGTTATTGTCAGAGGTCCAGTAGGTCTAGCAAGCATAGTAAGACGACTGTTCTGTGGAAAAAATGTAAGTAATTTTGAATGATTCTCTACCTTCTGCAATATTTTTATTATCAAGGTTACATTGCGAATCGTCGTTTTATTGTTGTCAGACGATTTGACGTGTGCAAGTCTTTGTAAACAAAAACAAACATTGGACCAAAATGTAAGTAAATTGGAATGATTGCTGCCGACTGAAAACATTTTTATTTAAGATACCATTACAAAACGTTGATTTCATTATTATCAGACGATTTGCAAATGTGCAAAACTTTTAAAAAATAAAATCATTTAAATCAAAGTAACTTGGACTAACTTATACGATATGGGAATTCTTTAATTATTAAATTTATATTGCGAAACTTTTTCTTATTATTGTAATACTTGAAACATTATATAAAACAAAATCAGCTTCAAATAATAATAAAGGCTTTAGTAATTAATTCATATATAAAAAATATTAATTAATAACCTACTAACAAAATGATTATTTTAAAAATCACTATGTATAAAAGTACAAACTTTATTTAACATAGGATGAAGTTTACATATGTATACACATATTTTTAGAAAAAAATATAGAAAAGTAACACAACTGACCCAATGATTTTAAATGTTGATACGAAAATGTTTATAATGGTTCGATAATTATTGTAAATGAAAAAAAATATATTTTTTTAATTATTAATAAAGGTAGTTACTACATATAGTAAGCCATAGACATAATATAAAGATACTAACTAGACCGTGGGTCCTATAGAAGCAAGTTGGCTAACGCTTAAAAAGAGACGGAGCATTTTCAATGAGTAGTACCTCTCTTTCAAATTGCGGAGCTAAGCAGGATATTCCAAACCGGAACAGTAGTCTTTCTCGCGCCACTTCGTTTAATAGGCACAATGTAATGATGTGTTATGATAACTTGGAAGATGTGATGAAGAGGCAGTCTGGATATGCGGATGGCATACTTCTACTTGCTGTGGATGGTACAGACACAAGGACTTTTCAAAAACCAAAAAAAAATTATAGCACCGAACGGGTCGAAACAATTAAATAAAATAACGAGTGGAGAAAGAGGGACTTGTGTCCACCGGATCAGCTTAACACTTGCCATAGTGTTCCCATTTCACGATTAACAGGACTCCAACAGGGATTGTAGGTCTTGCTCAGTCAACAAGTTTGAAGAACATACAGTTATTTGCTAAGGTTATGAAGTTGTTTGTCAAGGTAACTGGTTCATCGAAAAAAAAATCAAAGCTTTTTAATTCTTAACTACCATGAAAGTCATCTTTCGCCCGAGGCTTTGAATGTTGCCAAAGACAACGACATAACAATTCTTACAATTCCGCCTCATACCACTCATAAGCTACAGTCTTTGAACGTGTCTGTGTTCGGTTCGTTACAAACCTATTATAAGGCGACAGCTGATTCGTGGAGGATGCGAAATCCAGGTATCCCAATTTCAATTTATAACGTCGCAGAGAGCTTGGGAACTACTTTGAAAAAACTGTGACTTCTACCAATATTAAGTCAGGATATCTTAAATCAGGAATTTTTCCGTTCAGCCGTAATATTTTTAAATACTATGATTTTATGCCCAGCGAGGTGACTAATCCTCCCGATAATTTATCTAACACCCGATCCTCGGGCCTTATTGAAGGAATTGACCATGATATATTACAAAACTTGTCTCAAAAACAGAAAGTTGAACGGATACCTGAAAAAAGCTGTACTCAGGAAAACATTATGACTGAAAACATTGATTTAACTAAAATGGATACATCAGAACCAGAGAGGCCAAATAAAGAAAACGACGCAAAGACAGTAAAATATGTTCACCACATTCTCAGAAGTCGAATCAAGTGCAGAGACTATCCCAAAGCAAAGTCTCGATTGAGCTCGTTAAAATAAAGAAAAAGAGGTAAGACGATCATTGCATAGATACGCCGATTAAAAAAGAAATTGAAGAAAAAGCTAAATTGAAGGAAGGGAAGAAAAATAAGAAAAACATCACAAACAAAACCAGGCTCTAGAGAAATAAAAAAGATAACAAAAGAACTTTTCTTGGATTCAACTGATGATTCCGATGCCACGTCTGTGTCTTCTGCTAGTGCAGAAGACATTCCTTTCACCTGCTATAATATTCTGAAAAAAAAAACAGCTTAGTTGTAGTTATGTTTCCGGGGAAACTAGTAAAGCATTTTATTGGTCAATTGTTAAGAGAACATGATCCTGAAAGTAATGAACATATCAGTTATCATAAAGTTTAAAATCGGAGAGATTTTGCTTTCTATTGTAACCTGATATGGCAATCGTTTTCAAAAATGATATAGAAATTGTACTCAAACCTTTACGATAAGAAGATGAAAACGAAAATCTAATCAAACGTATACCTTTTTTTTTTAAATATTTTGATATTATTTAAACTAGGTTAGTTTTCTATTTCTTGTTTTATAAAATTAAAAATGTTGATTTTCTATAGCTTTGGTTTGTGTTGTACTGTATCGTATTTTGTTTCATTGTGTCTCTATCCTTGTCTCTGGAAATATGTAAATTCTGAACGAAAAAATGCCCTTTAAATGGCAAATTGCATATAAAAGATATTAAAACTATGATAAATAACTCAACTCAATAATCGACAATTGACAACAACATATTTAAAGCACTTTTATTGAAATATTACTAATGGTACTAAAAAAAATGAATGTAAAGTTAAACTCTTTTTTTCCGCTGCGATTTTTGTAACTATATGCTTTTATGTACGCAAACGATTCCCCAGAGACGCCTGGTGGTTAAAGTGAAAAGCTTTCAGAGCCAAGTGAATTCAACAAATAAGGTAGGAAATGGTGAAAAAAAATTTAAAATAATATTTGTTGACTAGATAGCACCCATTTATAAATTGGAAATGTAAATTGGTGACCTATTAAAATTACTGCAATTTTTTAAACGTTTTCTAATTTTTTTTTTAATTTTTGAATATGAAATCACAACCATAAAGGACTCTGCAATGAGTATCTGTGATGATTTCATTTATTCAATTATTTTTCATACTATATTTAAAACGTGCAAAATGAGTGTTTCGCAAACCTTCACTGAAGTGAATTTACAAGGTCTTACAGGGAATGTAATATTTTTGCTTTTTTGCTGCATATCAACAGGTATGTATATTTTTTTTTACGAAATCATCAGATAAAAATATGAATGACAAATTGTATAAGCAGAACAGAGAATTTGCAACACATCAGTTGTATGAATGTTTTGAAAAAAAAAATGTTCAACTCTTTGTCAGCTACATACTTAACTTACTTTGTTGAAATGTAAAATTTTCAATCGATTTAACTTTGCTATTCGGATGCCGAAGGTTTTTTTAAATTGTCTCCATTGTTGTCATATGACTGATTTCGTTGCAAATTTTCTATTCTGCTTCTACAATTTGTCATTTATATACATTTTGCTTTTAATCATTTCATACAAAAAATATACATACTTGTTGATATGCAGCAAAGTATCAAAAATATACTTACATTTTGTGCCAGACAAGAAGACTTACAATCCATTTATAACACTCACTAAAATATTAATTTTAGTCTCCTATGACTTTTAGAGGAGTGTATGATATATGCTCTAATCAGGGGGGGGGGGGGCGATATCACAGGACTACAATATGGCAAGCGAAACTGAGTTTTCGACGGAGGGGGATGCCAGCGACATTCACGTTCCTAATGCAGCAGACAGGGGCTAGTCTATTTTTTTGAATTTAAAGCTGTTGGGAAGAGAGGGCCATCACACAGTAGGGCAAGCCAAAGCGACTTGTTGACGAAGGGGTGGGTGCTAGCGACATTCATGTTTCTAATGCTGCAGGCACGGGCAAGTCTTTTTTTCTGAATTTGAAGCTGTTGGAGGCTGGGGCGATCCCCCCACCCCGAATCCGCGCCTGGCCACAATGACCAATTTCATTATCATTGTGCATTTAATTCCACATAATAAATCTGTCAATAAAACAGCTTTTTCTTCGATAATTCTACGTTTTAATCTCCCAAAAATAATTAAAATATTTTCTAAATTCACTTCAATTCAGTAGAAGTTTCTGAAACAATCATTTTGCACGTTTTAACTGGTATAAAAAATTAAATAAATGAAAACATTGCACATGTTCATTGCAAAGTTCGATATGGTTTCTTTGTCATCAAAAACCATAAAATTTTTAATTATTTTAATTTAATTTATTTATATCTCCAATTGATAAATGCATGCTATCTAGTCAACAAATACTATTTTAAATTATTTTTACCCCATTTCCCAAGTTATTAAACGGTTTTATTTAGCTTGCTTGTCTTTTTAATTTATATATCTCGGCCACCGCACCTCTGTGAGGAATCGTTCAGTTGCCAATTCACCGTGATAATGTTTAATTTTTTTTTTGTTAATCACTGCCTTTTTTACTCATAAAAACATTACAAACCATTGATTATTCAATCGTTTATTTGCCACATATAAAATGACTGCCGCTACTTTTTTCGTGTTCTGTGACAGTTACAAACGCACACTAGTGAAAGGCCATGCGCTGCAGCGCGGTTCTGATACCGACCCCGAAACAAGCAATAAACCAAAGACAATAATTCAGCACATACCTATTTCTATGTTCAGAATAAATAAAAAAATAAACGTAAAATTATGCGACTTCTTAAAATTGGTTTTCTACATTAATAAAATATAATATGAAGCGGAAACTGAATATTTTTTTATAGTTATCTTCCTTAATAATATTTAAAATTTAGGTGCTAGATATAGGGATGTGTAGTGTTCTATGTATGGATATTTGGTAGCGATGGAGTTGTATGACATATTGATACAGAAAAATATCGTCAAAGAAATTGAAATCTAGATCATCTAGCACAAAAATCCTAGAAATAATGTTGAAATTAAATGATTATTATTACAATAAAGAAATTCCGCGTTCCTCAACCAAATACATTCAAAACGCCAACAGAAATATTGACAAACAACAGTAGCCGTAACATGTGTCAGCATATAATATATTATAAAAATAAAATGTGCAACAGAATATTTTGTATTTTCTTATATATTTTTATTCTTAACACAAGAAAAATGTCCAATATGTTTATTTACGTTTTTCATATTTATTTTATTTTTACTTACTTGTTATTTTTTTTCATTTTTTAAAATTTCATAAATGGAAAGTTATTAAGAACTTTTAAGTACATAATATAAATTTATATATATATATATATATATATATATATATATATATATAAATTTATATTATGTACTTAAAAGTTCTTAATAACTTTCCATTTATGAAATTTTAAAAAATGAAAAAAAATAACAAGTAAGTAAAAATAAAATAAATATGAAAAACGTAAATAAACATATTGGACATTTTTCTTGTGTTAAGAATAAAAATATATAAGAAAATACAAAATATTCTGTTGCACTGTTCAAGTTTTAATTCACAAGTACATAAGTAGAAACAAATCATAATTATAAACGAGATAAACATATGAAGTTAATTTGCCACGTTACGGAAACCTGCAAATTTTCTGTAAACACGGTTTGCTCTAGTGATAATTAGATGTCAGCACTTTTTCGATCCCGCATCGTATGTATATACTCATACCAAATGTATCGATTTATAGCAATGTATAGCCAAAGAAGCAAAGAGGATTCATATTAAATAATCTTTGGTATAGCCATTGTATATATATATATATAATACAATGGTATAGCTTTAAAAAATATCGGGGATCGATAGACAACATACTGATACTCTAAAATATCGTATCGTATTGTCCATCCCTATCCAGAATTTTTTGACATTTGACTTTTTGTCAAATCTTATCCGGTCGTCGGTCTACGGTTGATTTAGTACATTTTAATAAAGTAAAAATTTAGATAATTTTTTGTTTCAAAAAAAAATTTAACTTAAACAGAGTAAGTATTGCTTCAGATCCCTTTCGAAAAATTGCCATTAGGCGTAATATATTTATATTGAGGCTATAGTTATGTAACATTTAAAAACAAGGTTATGTCATTCAAATTTTCTTCTGTTCAGTATCAATTAAAACTTTATTTATTTTTTAAGTAACGATGGCCGCGATGAGATCAATGTCCCGTCTTTTGACCAGCAGAGCTTTGAATACTACCATCAGAAGGGGTTATGCTGAAGAGATGAGTTTCACATTTGCTGCTGGTAATCAAGTAAGTACCGACTTTCAGAGAGAAACATTTATTTTCAGGTGTTAGCAAGTATAAAATTTCCATTAAAATTAATACTGCATTGGGCAATTAATCGGAAAAGTGGACACACCGAATGTTTCGACGATTTTTCACATACCTTATATTTTTAGGTCAGAACACTAATATAAAGTTTTTTCGCTACCGCATAGTTTTTCCAAAAAAAGTTTTTACTTTCACTTATATAACTTGTACTTTCCGATCACTACCCTTAAATTTTGGCCAGTTCTAGTAAAATTTACAACCACAACACAATATTCAATCATTTTTTATCAAAATTTACATAGGAAACTGGAAAAATGCGAATTTCCCATAAGTAAGAACTGTTAGCTTGTTTCATGCTTTTTTTTGTGGTATGTCCGTTATTTAGATTGCAACATGTGATTTCATAGCCCAGACATTTGTTGTGTTATTTGCTATGCGATATTGCCATGTTGACTTGGATTCGTGGATGTTAAATTTTATTAGGATGGAAAACTTTGTAACTCAAATTCAATTAATTATGCTAATTCCAGTATTGTAGCTTAAAATGTGGTTAAATGTGCCAATCATAAACACATCATTCAGCAAGCTACATTGGTCGAAAAACCAAGATCAAACCTGAACTAACCTGTTTTGAAATCTAGGGATCTGTATCACAATGCGGACACACGAGTATTGTGTCTATGAAAAAGTATAAATTTTAAGTAAGAAAATAAAAAACAAATTCACGAATTTCCAGTATTTTTTTACCAAAATAGATTTGAAAACGCCAGATTTTTAATGCTTTTAATAATAGAAAAAGGAGATTAATACAGTTACAAATAAATAGGAACTACAAAGAAAATCACTAATTTTAATAAGAAATTAAAAAAAAGCAAATTCTGAACTAACCTAGATTGACCTGACTAAAAGTAGATTAAACTAACTTGAAATAAATCATTTTAAAAACAAACCTTATTTGGTTACTTTGAAAAAATGACAAGGACAAACAAATGCAGGAAAATAGAACTTGAACTTACCTGAATAATCTTTAATTCCTACATTAAAGGACAGATGTACAATAAATCCCCATAAGTCTCTCTAGCGGAAAAAAATTTCCTACACAGGACAAACTTTTAATTGTGAACTTGGTAATTTAAAAGGCTCAGAAACAATAGCAATTATGAACATTTGAAATTTTTAACATAATGTTGATGTATTAGACAAAGTGAATCAAATTGAAGGAAATTTTTTTCTTTTTCAATTTTATTTTAAGTGTTTCTAGAAATTATAGGAATTTTATACTACCTTAATCACACACACATGAGGATTTTTAAGAAATGTTAATTTGTTGGCAAAATTATTTTTATTTTTAATTACCTTCAGAAAAGTTTATTTTTAGTTTTAAAATGTGTAGTAAAAAACGTAAAAAATTCTTAGATGTCAGTAATTCTAATTTTACAGACCTCTTGAAGGTGCTTAAAGTAGATTTATATGTATTTTTTCTATAATTTTAGGTATTCTATGACTCTTCTAATGTAAAACAAGTTGATGTACCCTCTTTCTCAGGTAGTTTTGGTATTTTGCCCAAGCACGTACCAACCTTAGCCGTCTTAAAACCTGGAGTAGTTTCTGTATATGAAAACGAAGGTACAGTCAAGAAAATATTTGTTTCTAGTGGGACTGTCACCATTAATGATGATTCATCAGTACAAGTGAGTGTTTTTTTTATTTTATAAAAAAAAAGAAACTTAAATGAAGTCTCAGAAATAAAATTAAATTAATGTTGATTTAAGTTAGGTTCCTGCTGTCCTTAATTAAAATTCTTCCTCCGGTATACTGTGTATGCCCACATCTAAAGTTTCCCTGTCTGTTAATACAAATTATAATAATTTTGTAAAATTTTAGTGGAAATATTTATAGTTTGGTTAAAATTTCAAATGAATTTTGATTTTAGATTTTAGCTGAAGAAGCCCATCCCGTGGAAAATATTGATATATCAGCTGCCAGAGAACTCTTAAGCAAATCACAGAGTCAGTTGTCATCTGCTGCAAATGAGCAGGTAAATTTGTATTTCTAGATTATCCTCAGTATGATTTTGTTAAATGACGTGAGTGTATATTAAAATTATGCAGTCTTTATTTATTTTATTTAATAAGAGTATGTTTAGTCACTCCCAAAGAGTTTATTTAAATGTGTAGAAGATTCAATGTAAAGTGTGACACAAATGGAAAAACCTCTAAATTATGAATAATCCTGCAAAAATAAACTTTTGTTACTATCTAATTTTGACTAAAATCGGTAGTTTTCTTATATATGTTGAGCTTTATTCTTCTCATACACATTTTCGATTTTAAAAAATTAGGTTAAATGGGAATAGACTGTTTGCATTTTTGAAAAGTATTTTGACATTTATTAATACACATTGTATGTATGAATTTTGTAAGATGGTAAGTATGGTTTGTCATGTGAAAAATACAAGTTTATTGTGAAAATGGCTGCTAACCGATGGTTTATATTTTTATTTAAGATACGTTGTATAATAATCCATTTTTATTCATAAATAAAAATAATAAAAACTGGTAATAATAACTCTATAAATATTCAAAACTATTTCTAAGATTATTTTAAATTTGAAGGGAATTACCAGTTTCATTATCAGTTTTTTACTCTTTTGGTTGCACTTTCCAATTTTTATTTCTCATTTTGCTTTTTCAGGCTAGAGCTGAAGCAGAAATTGCCATTGAAGTATCGGAAGCCTTGGTTAAAGCAGCAGAATAATTTTAAAGAAACACACCTTGTACTGTATCAGTAATAATAGCCTGTAATTTTTGTTTATAAACTACATATTTAAGAAATACAAGTTCTGTTTTAAATTATATGTTACTATTTTTTTTAACTAGTTCAAGAACCCTTTTTGTTTTTTTCTTATCTAAATTTAATTTATTGTTTTAAATGATATTAAAAAATATAAAATAGTCGCAAAATTACAAAACCATCTACACAAATTTATTAACAAGGTACCTGAAGTGTCTGGCTTCGATTTTAATAAAACTTCAATATGTTGTTGAAGGTACAAAAATAAGTGACACGTTTTTTTTTTTATCTGCGGAGATTTATTATAACGGGGGAAATCGCCACTAAAGTTTATCCCTAAAAACAGTATTTTTGGAATATCTTAGGTTCTAAGTGAGATATCTTTACAAAACAAACTCCCAAGGATATCATTCCTTATTTTTTGTTAGGGTAAATCATATATCTGCGCACGTAATTTAATTCTAAAAATTATGGAAAATATTTTTTCACAAATACCATAAGTAACTTAAGTTGATGGGTTTCAGAGTTTGTAAAAATAATTAGTGAAAGAAAGTAACCCACCCCCAAATACTTTTTTTTCTTGAATCTCAAGTTGTAAAGATATCTCAATTAGAACTTGAGATTTAAAAAAATTATTTGGGGGTGGTTCACACCATTTTACTAGTTTATTTTTAGAAATCCTGAAACACGTCAACTTAAGTTACTTATGGTATTCATAAAAAAATATTTTCCAATTCCATTAAATTTCGTAATTTGTAGAATTAAATTACAGGTGCAAATATATGGTTTACCCTAATAAAAAATAAGACATGATATCCTTGGGGGTGAAAATAACATAGTTTAACATCATTTCGAATAATAAGGAATTTCCATTTTATTTGGTAAAAATATCTCACTTAGAACCTGAGATATTTCCAAAATACTGTTTTTAGAGGTGAAATTTAGGGGAGGTTTTCACCCCATTATAATAAATCTCCGCAGATAAAGAACACCTGTCTCTTATTTTTGTATCCTCTACAACATATTGAATTTTAATTAAAATCATAGTCGGACACTTCAAGTACTTTCCTTGTAAGAGGAAGACCTACACATGACCAATATTTTAATGTACAAGGTGATTCAGAAAAGGTGGGAAATCTTTATGTTTTTCATATTAAAATTTTATACGTTAACATATTTTTTTATTCAATGAGGTGTGAAATGTTTTCTGAAAATAACTTGTTTTGATTAATAAAATGTTGATCAAAGTTGTAATAAATGAATACCCCTAGAACCCAGACAAGAAAGGTTAAAGAAATGTTGCAGCGATATATTTGAATTGACACAAAAGGCCATCCCTTGGTAAAGTGAGCAATCACACAGAAGTGTGTATTGACGTTGCCTAACCTAACACTTATTATAGAACCTTGTTTTAGCGCTCTCTCTTACCAACTAGGATAATTAACTAATCATTGAAAGCATCGTAATACATTTAAAAAGAAAATGAAAAAAAAAACATTAAAATAAAAAATCGAATACGTGAAAACCATAATTCTTTTTAAAAATTGGTCTAATTCAATGTTTTAATGAAGTTTTTTTTGACGAAATACTCCATTAAACACGTTTTTTCTCTGAAGGTGCTAAAAATATTTAAACTTACAATAAAGGCCTTAATATACTATTTAAGACCAACTAAAAATACCTAAATCTCGGGATGAAAATAATTTAGTGCTTCTATAGCTGCAGTTATATAACGTTTATAAATGGAATATATTTGTTCTTTTTAAAAAATAATAGTAAAGTTTAAGAAATTTACAATAAATATTATTTTCTACTTACGTGGAAAAATAAACTCGTACAGTACCAAAAGTTGTTTATTTAATGTTACTTAAATAATAACAAAAATAATTACAAAATAATATATAAATTAATGCTGGATCTAGTTAAGCATTAGAACCAGCATTGAAATTATATCTATAGTATAAATACCTGTAAAAAAAGTACAATATCGATAAAAATTAATTCTCATATCCACTAAGCTAAACTAAACTTAATAATATTCTAAACTGGAACAGCTAGATTCACTAATATAGAACAGTTTTAAAATTTAAATCCAAATATTTAGACATCCCACAGACTTAAAATTTAAACCTTATTCACTAACAATTTCGAATTAAAGCTACTTTTAAGTTTAAATCCTTACTTAAACTCGATTCACTAAAATGGTATTAGCCCTAAACCTAGGTTTTAATTCTTATACCCCCCTTAAACCCCCTAAAACTTATTCACTAAGCTTATTTCGATCCCTATCTGTGTTTAAAATAAATCCACCAATAAACATGTGTTTAAATGTAAAGCGCACCACTGGTTTCAATTTACCGATTCACTAAAAAGAGTTTAAAGTCAAGTTAACCTACAAATACTAACCTTTTTTATTCCGGGTATTAAATTTAGAACGAAAATTTAATCCTAGCTGATACGCGAGTTTAAGGAATTTTATAAAGCATTATTTTTTCATTAAACTTAAATAAAGTGCAAAGCCATTTGAAAATATTGTTATTATTGATAATAAAAACAGATTTAAATATGCGCCTCTTCAGTTACTGTGTGCGAACGGGTAGTTTTTTTCCGACCCCGACAAATTGTTTCGCCAGCATCTTGTTTATGTGTGTGATGCTTTATATTGGGCACAACAGGTGTGTTTGATGAAATTTTTGCATAGTTTATTATATATTTCTATGCGATTTATCAGATCATGAAGAACTAATGGGGCCCCAAAATATTCAGTAGAAGAAAAAACCTTCGAGGTTAAGGCACTTCAGATATTTTATTGACCTGTTAAATATGTGATGAGCATTTAATGTGGTAATTTTCTTTATAAGGTAAAGTTGGCATTAAGATAAATGGTACATGTACTTATATTAAGTTTTAGCATGTTTCAGATTCTTGCCTAATAAAAGTGCTCAGAAACCTTTAGGAGATATATTTTATATTAGTTGGTCAAGAGGTAGCAGAATTATTAGAAGTTTGTATTCTATAAACAATCGTGATTGAAGTACAATAAATAAAACAAGGTTAGTATGAATAGTATTAATGTTATTAAGCCCATTTAGTGTTTAATATGTAAAAAAATATATTAATTCTGCTTTTTATAAACTAATTGAGGTGATAAAATATAGTGTAATGATAACCGACTAAATTATTCATAAATATTAACAAATTTATGAATTTTTTTAGGATTTTATATAATATCAGAACTTACCAATGTAATTAGATGTATTGATGGTACCCATATTCATATGAAAAAGCCACAAGTGAGTGTAAATGATTGGAAATATATTAAAAGTAAAATGAAATGCTATAAAACCAGATACCTACAAACGCCTCTAGGATCTTCAATATTCCAAAGTTTGAAAACAATGTTTTCGAAGCCTGCTGTTTTTAATTTTCCATTAAACTACTTCATATATGGACTTCTTGTAAATGGAAAGGGCATTCCTTTATGCTTGTTGGAAAAATACCATATAAAAATTTTAGATTTGATATACAGGGTGTTAATAAATTGGGAAAACATGAAAGTGATTCAGGAGGACATTACTATTATCTTTTTTTTTTAGACATTTTTATGAAACAAAGTTATTTATTACTTAATATACAGTCGAAATATAAAATTGAGTGTCTGAATTTTCAATTTACTTTTTTATAGAGTTGGAAAAAAATTAGATTATTCATTTTAACTCACTCTTTATACAAAATTGTGCTTATGTTAACGTCCTATTAACATTAACTAAATAGCCTATCTATTATTATGATTATTCTATTAATTTATTGTTACTAGTAATGCTAAAAATAAAAACTCTTTGGTCGCCAATAACCAAGTCAAATGAAACCATTTATTACATAAATAAGTCTGGTGTGCTTAGTAATAGGTAAATAACAAACTACTTCAAAAAATATTTTATTAAATATATTCAATATAATGTTCCTTAAAAAAAGAAAACATATACCAAAACATAATATGGCACATGATAAAATAAACAATAAATATGAACAACAAACAATAAATAAATACAACATTATAGTTAATACCTAATAAACAAACATTTGTTGGAAAATATATTTATACCTATAATTTCCTAACTGTTAAACTCATTTTTTTAGGCTAGAAATATCATAATAGCTGCAGCTACTCTCCATATGAGGTTTTTTGAGAGGAGAATCATCGTTTATGAAGAATAATTACAGAGAGTATTTCATGTTATTTGGGGGTCTTAATACCAGTGTCTAAGCCAAAATATATTATCTTCAGTATATTCATTTTATATCTGTAAAGGCTTGAAAGTCCTGGAAACACATTCAATCAAAATGAAAATAACTATTACTTTTCACTCATTACTTAAAGTCTTATTTTGATTTAGATATACAGTTGTTCTTACATGAAAACACAAAAAGAAATGTTGCTTGCTATTTCAATTTTGTTATCTGATTATCAGTTATGTTTTTGTGACCTAAAGTAGCAAATAAATTAAAAATTATATTTTTGCACACTCATTAAATTTTTTTTTCCATTTTAGTACTATTTAAAAATATTTCATAATAACATTCAGATTTATAGATTAACTATTGTATCCAGTTTAATTAAAAATGAACAAGGAGGGGATGTATTTCATAGACTGTTGTCTGTTTCAAGCGAATTAATTATTTAGTTCATCATGTTCTAGCTACAACTGTCACAAATTCCTATTTTGCTTAAAAATAATATTTTTTTAACTTTAATGCAGTTCATGGTATATCTTAGACACAATTTTTGAAATTCAAATCCCCATGTGTAACAACTTAATTGATAAATATACTAATTTATTTCTTTTTATAGCACAAAACCAAAGTGTTAACCACAAAAGAAGAGTAATTTCTGTAAAGAAGGTTTTTCTGTGGTATATTTATTTGTTTAACTGGATATTCTGTTATATATAGTAATATTTGTTAGAAGGTTTAGAGTGACTAAAAGGCAGTTGTAGGGCTTGCATTCTCTTTATGTATGCTTGTTTATAGGGTGCTCCGAGTAGGTTGTATTTGTAATTGTTTGAATGACAACAACAACTTTAAAACAACAAAACAACAACTTTAAAAATTTACAAAGAAATAAAAATAAATACTATGTAAGACCTACAACTACCTTTTAGCCAATGTAGCAACATTATCAAATACTTACTTTCATGACTCGAAGAATGAATATTTAGTTTTATCAATGATATAAAAGAAATTACATAACCACAGCTATTCTTATGATACATTACTAAATTGTTTATTTAGTTTTAATTGAATTTGTCCATTTCGTAATTTTAAGAATAGAAATGTATTAACGTTGATAAAATATATTATTGAAATAAAACGGAAGATCTATTATGATATAAAAAAAAAAAATGTAATAAGAGAATCTTAAACGACTATAATAAAAAGTAAGATAATTAACTGGTCTGTCTTTTTATTTCCATAAGTGAAGCTGCTAGGCTTTCTAGAGCATCTGAATTTCTTTCAAATGTAGATGTTTAAATTTCAAATAGAACTATCTGGCGTTCCTGATTACACAGAATTGCTCTATTAATTTGTAACAACTTCAAGTCCTGATCATATACAGGCAACCTAAAGCAAAAATAAATAGTAAGTAAATTAGTTTTTCCTTTATTATATTATATGTTACTTACAGGAGGTTTAATCCCACAAAATTTCAGGAAGACCCCCTATTTCTAATCCTCCTGGAATTCTCTTGACTGCAGTTTAACCTATTATTTCAAGTATTACATTGTCTCTGGGATGATGGTTAGATAAATCAGGTAGCCCTACTACTGTTGCCTTACAGCTCATTTTTATGCCATATCTAATAATAAATCAAGAAAATAAAAAAGTTACAATTATTGAGAAATGATTCACAAGTGTAGGTTTAGCAAACACTTTAGAATAAGATACATTTGAATATCGCCCTATTATATTATCAAACCTATTAGTTTATGCGATTCCTCACAAATATTTTAATTCAATTTGAATATAAAACTGAAACAAAGTGCGAAAATTGTATTATTCCACTATAAATGATGAAGAAATCTTCAAAAGTAGTTCGTGCACTGATATTATATTGTGCATGTTTTTATTAATTAAATGTGTGTGCTATTTTTTTAACTTGTAATTCTCTTCAGCAGAAAAGTACTATTACTTACATTTCAATTTTACATATAATTATCCTTTTATTTCATTAAGGGAACGATTCTGTTTCCTTACACTATTCACAGAGTTCTGGATCTCCCGACACGCATATTCCCTTCTTGATGGAGTAATATTTGGAGATAATTTACGAAATAGTATATTTTTACGTAAATTTTTTCGTTTTTCGGGAGCTTAAGAAAGAATTTAAATATAAAACTAACCTTAATTTAGAACTTGTTCTAAATTGTTAGTGAATTAAGTTTAAATTTTAAACAGTTGGTGGGTTTAAAAAAGATTTAAATGTATGGGTTAAATTTTAAGCTTGTTAACGGCTTTAAAAGCAATATACAATGCAGACGGAAGGGTCAGATAGAAAAAATTTATACAGGGTGTAGCTAAATATATAATTTATTTGTAGAAAATAAAAAAATATTAAAAGAAATTAATAAATTATACTTGGGTGTTGCAAAAGGTATAATATATTTGATTTTGTCAAATTGAGGTGGATGGTCTCACAGTAAATGATGTTTAAAAAACATACATCAAAATACATATGGAGATTCGTTATTCTAAAATAACAGGACAAGATCCTATTAATATGGGTGTGCCATGGTATCATTATTTAAAAACAGGATTATGAAAATTTCAAAGAAATATTGTGTTTAATCTTAATTTAATAACTGCCTACAGGTAGGCAGTATAAATTATATCATGTTAGAAGACATTTTTTTTTTTTGAAGTAGGTTTAGTTTTTTCCCATTAGAAGAAGCATACATATGGTAGTAGTACGCCATAGTTTTTGTATAATTTTTATAGCATTTTTCAGATAGTTTCTTTTTACTAAATAAAATATTGCTCTTCGATGTTCTAGCCAGTTCCGGGAAAAATCACATCAATTAATAGACTAACTCGCATCCCTACTAAGCAAAAGTTAGTCGGCACATAGACATATTGGTTGAAAGTAATATGTATATTTTTATATTCTGTACGGTTCCTAAAACAGTGTTGTTTACTACTAATCCCGCCACACTGAATTCACTTCTCTTCAGAACAATTTCTAAGCATCAACGGTTCTCCGACAGATTCAAAGTTTTCATAAATGGTTTAAGGGCCTACTGCCACCGTCACGCGAAATCTTAGTGTAACTGTTTCAATAAATATAAAACAATATACATATTTAATTACAAATATAAAATTTATATATTTTTGCTTCTACTTTATAGTAACAGTTTTTATACACACATTTAGTTAATTAAATACGAAAATCGTTTTAGTTCCCTACTTCTCAGAAAGTTCTAAGCCTCCTACTTCTTTTGCGTTAATAATACACTAAGAATTTGTTAGTTTAACTCAATCACAAACAGTGAAAAAAGTTAATAATGACACGCAGATCGTCATAGGACATTTCTATGTAAAATACTGAACAAATAATTTTTCTCTTGGAAGATAGTCTGTATATTGGCAAAATTTGAAATCGTTAGAAATTAACAAATCTATTCTAGCAATGTCACAAGTGTAAAAACACTATGCTATTTTGTTTTTTAATTCTTTAACGCCATTTAAGTTTTCGTAAATTATCTCCCCTACAGTTCATATAACAGTCAGCTTGTCTCAATAATTTATTTTACCAAGACTAATACATTTCTGTGCTTAGAAATGAGGAAAATAATTAATTAGACTGAAATTAAATAAACAGTATATTCAAAATAAGCCTAAATACAATGAAAACTTTCATAATGTATCAAAAACATAGTTGTGGCTATGTAATTTGCTTTCTATAATTGCTGCCCATTTGGTCTAAAAAGAGTGAATATTCATACTACAAGAAAATAAACCAAATGTTTGGCGATGTTTTGCTCCATTTACTAAAAGATAGTTGTCAAACTTGCATTGTATTTATTTTGGTTTGTTTCCATCAGGCTGTATTTATAATCCTTGTCAGGCCAACAATTAGGGATACAACCTGCTCAAAGTATTTTCAAAACAAACAAAAAGATAATGCAAGTTCAACAACTACTTTTAAGACAGTCTACAACTTTCTAACAAATGTTACTAGATATTACAGAATATTCAATCTGAAAATAAATATACAAGGGAAACTACAGAAAACCTTATACACAACAATTTACAGAAATTACTAAATATTTAAAAAACGTTAATTATACTACAGTAAAAGTATGAATTTCTTCTAGTCTTCTTTTTGTGGTCAACACTTTGGTTTTCAGCTGCAAAAAAGAAACAAGAATTAGCATATTTATTCATAAAACAGTTATATAAGGGGGCTTACATTTATAAAAATAGAAAAGGCAAATCTAAATTATTCAATCCACCCAAAATGCACTCAATAAAATACTCTCCTGGACTTATGATGGTCTGTATATGAATCCCCGAGCAGCTCACAGGTCATAACCAACCTAAAACAAAGTGGAGATAAGTAAACAAATTATAACAAAAATTTTCAAATTTTAAAAGGGCATGAGTTCTACTTTAGATACTTCAGTCAGGAATTAGCTTCATTTTTGAGAGAAGACAAAATAACTGTGTTGTAAAAAGGGTTATAAATTTTAGTTCAATGTTCAGTATTTCACATGGAAATTGTATAGAACTACCATTTCCTTATTTCTGTCTATAGAAAAGCTAAAAATGTTTCTAATATTCTAAAGAACTTAAAATACTTTTGTTTCTTAAAGCTTTTTGTCCATTTAATGTTAAACATCATTGTCAATTTCAAATTCATTTCAAAGAAGCTTGATTTTTGATATATCCATATTATTCCTTACTATATTCTACAACCAGACCAGATATTCCACTTTATACTGTTATAACAATGACACATTTTTTTATAACTTAGCATTTGCTATACAAAATACCTACCATCTTAAGTAAAATATCTGTCAAGTTTTCCTTCTCAGACGTATTCCTTCAATGTTATTGTCTGTTCAGGTGTATCATTATCATTTTGAACTTTTCTCTGCAGTTCTTCTTCATAAAAAAAAAGATTCATCTCTCAAACATCTATTTTGGAGCACAGCAGCAGCAATGATGATATCTCTAGCCTAAAAATATAAAATGAGTATTAATCTAGTCATGCAAATAATAGCCAGTGGAGACGTGTACAGGGTTCTAGTTTATTGTTGATAGAATTTATATACATGTAACGTGATTTAAAATCTTTAGAAGGCAAGAAATGACGGCCGCCGTAAGGTCGCGAAAATATGTTTTTTACTTCTACAAACTAAAGGAAGCTTTCTAGAAAAAAAAATTCTGTTGCAAAATTGATGGCAAGTGAAAGGTCTTTTCATTTAAGCCAACAGTTTTTCTCAAGTCGACTATTAATTGCAAAAATAACTTGTATGGCATTTAAGTCACTTTAAAAGGAAGCCATCAAAAAGCTCAATCCATTTTTTTTTGTATATAAGTTGATCACGTGGTTTGTCGCTGAGATATCTTAATTTCTTGACAAAAAGTTCATTAATAATTTTAAATAATAAGAGACAGTCTTTATTGAAGAAAAAAAAGTGCCTATGGATAATATTAGCATTTCAAAATCTAAGCTACTGTGTCATAATTGTTTTAAAGAAAGCTCTAATAATTTAAAAAGGAAATATCTAACTCAACTCCTATTGGTCATAAGAAGCTCATTTCTTTTAAAAAATGTGTGTACAGAAACCAGCTTTTCCTATATTGAAGTTGGAAATCGATATGATCGACGGACGACGCTGTAGCTCTAATCGTATTTGTTTATAAACAAAAGGTACCCTATTTTTCATAGCAAAAAATGGAGAGTGATATGTGAACTTTTCGAATTGTTTTCATTACCACTTAAAAGTAGAGGTCTTGAAGAGTAGATTTTGTTTGATTGAACTAAAAAATATTATTAAAAACAAAAACATTCAATTTGCATATGACCTGTTTTTAAAAACAAATTAATGTATCTCAGCAACAAAGCAACCTACCAACTCATATAAAAATGGTTAGATTCGGCATTGGGAAAGCTTTCTTTTAAAATAATTAACACAGTAAAAAACTTACAATTGCAATAGATAACTGATATGCAATAAGTGACCGTTTTTGCCTTGTTTTTAGACTTTTTGGCAATAAATAATGAATGCGACAGAAGTAAATATTCTATTTCGACAAACTTAGAGTGGACACAATTTATTGCCTACTACAAATTTGGTGATTTCTAAAACATATATAAGTTGTACTAACTATAAACTACAAGCCTATACACTTCTCGATCTGTCCTTATTTATAACACAAAATCAACCTTTTTTTTCTCAACACACTATATTGTCTATTATGGATTATATACACATGAACACTTTAGAAAGTTATAAAGGAAATTATTATAAAAGGAAAAACTTTGAAATAAATGTTTTTTGACAAAGTAAATAATGACAATTATTAATGCCAGAAAGACATATAAAACACTGTTATTGATTTGAAAGGGATTTTTATTTCTTTTAAACTTATGAATTTACTCGCTTCTTATTAAAACAGTGAACAAACATATTTAAAATTTTCTATTATCATATATCTAGCTAAATAAACATAAAAGATAAATACCTTTTCCACACAATTTTGCAAGCTTCACCATTTATGTCGAAAGATCTAAAACAAAATTTGCAAATTCCAATGCTTCTTTCCATTGAATTTCTTGTTCTAATATGCGCTAAACTGTATTGTTCTTGTGCATTTTCTGAATTCCTAAATGGAGTTAAGAGTTATTTTTCACAAAAATATCCAGAATGGCCTAAAATGAAATTACATTTTATAATTTAATTACAATATTAAAAAACTGTTATCTGGACTTTTTGCTTTGCAAATATAAATCAAACGTCTATATATATATATATATATATATATATATATATATATATATATATATATATATATATATATATATTTATAATTGTAATAAAATAAATAAAATAATTGTAACTAAAAAATGTATGATACTGGATTAGCATAAAAAGTAGTAATATAAAATAAAAATTTCATCTTCAAAATTATGTTACATTTTCCCACAACAAAAAATGAAGTAGGAAACAGTTCATCAGAAGCGAAACTTCATTCAGATCACTATTTGACTAGTTAATTTTAACAAATAACCATATATAAATAGAGCAATAAAGAATTTTCATAGATAAACAGAAAATAAGAGAGAATAGTGAGCAAGTTTAAGAATTTGCTTAGAAGTACTTAAAGTTATTGAAAAATTCTTCTAGCATTCTAGGGGCCTGAAAAAACTTTTAAGCCTTGAGGGTATTTTCTAACCGCTTGCAAACTCTTATTTACCTTATTTCTAATTATGAAGCACTTATATAAAGCAGTCTAATGATGAAGTCAAATAAAAAAGCCCTAGAAGAGTTTAAATTCACCTGTTTTTATATATAATCAAAATTATTAACACTCACCTGTGGCTTTTTAAGATGAATATAGGTACCATCAATACATCCAATTATCTTGGGAAATTGTGAGAGTCTATTAATTCCTAAAAAAAGTGCATAATTCAGTTAATATTTATGAAAAATTTAGTCAATTTTCGAAGAACAAAACCTTTCACAGCTTTGGTCAGGTTGAAAATCAAGTCTCGTGCGATCGTAGGCGAAACGTCAGATAATAATCCCAATTTCACACGGTCTAAACCCAAGAATCATGATTTTCAACTTAGTCACTTATCGTTACATTGTAATTTATTAATTCAATTACCTTATTATGGGGGTAACAAAGCAGAATTTGTGACTTTTCTACATACTAAATACCAAATTGACTTAATAAAATTAATATTATTTGTACTGACCTTGTTTTATTTCCTGTAAAATTACCGTATGAAATGCTGGTCAGAGAAATTTAAGGGGTTAATCGTATCTCTGAACAGCCTTGGCCTCGGTAGTCTCCTCTCTTGTTGAATATTTTGGGGCTCCCTTGGCTATTCATGGTCTTCTTCTCTTCTTACTTCCTGCTGCTCGTCTTCTTCGTCAAACAAAAGCAATGATAATGGCAAATGAGCCATTTTAGCCGGTAAATCACACACAAAAATACAAAAATTGCATAAAATGCACCTGTTGTCTTGTCAACAAGTGCTTATAAATAACTGCGATGCGCCACGCCGATTTGCCGGGAAGAGATACCGAAGAAACACGATCTTAGAACGAAGTAACTGAAGGGGCGCAATATTTAAGTCTGGTCTTTTAATTAATTATAAACACTTTTTTTATGGCTTTCCATTTTATTTAATTTTGGTGAAAAATAATGAGTTATACGATTTCCAAAAACCCCAGCACAAGAAAGTTAGTTTAAAATCACTTATTTCAGGTTATATTTTCGATTTTAATTTGACATTTGTCACGTCAAATTAAACCATTTTTAGTGAATCGGAAAGTTTTAAGACTTTAAATACGGGTGTTAATTTTTAAGGCCCATACAGGGAATAAATCATTTAGTGCATAAGGTTTAAGAGGGTTTTAAATTTAAACCTGGGTTTAAAATTTTAAAACTTCTTAGTGCATCTGCCTGGAAATGTTTAAACTAATTGTAAATCCATTTAGATTTGAACACAAATTATCTTGCCTTCTGGGCAAGTACTCTGCCTGTTGGGTTATCAAGGTTCATGATGAAAATAGTTAAACTGCCAAACCTCAAATTTAACCTTAAAAAGTCATGATGTTACTCCATAGACGTAGAATAAACTAATTATGACTAAATAAAATGTAATTTTATTTAATTTCTTCTACGTCTGTGTTACGCCTACGAGTAATTAAAAAACCACTAAAAATATCATTTGTTATTCTATAAAAGAAACTTCATGGTGATTTATTAGTAGAAATTTATCTCAGCCTTTTATCAGTGCTTTGATAATAAAATTTTATGGTTCTGTCAAAAAATAATTTAAATCCAATTTGAGATATTACTATATTCTAGAGTTTCTTTATGTAATATTCATATTAAAGATTATTTATTATGATTCCCATATTTAATCTATAACTATTATTTGTCTCACAGATGAACGTATTCCTAAAAATCGTTTTTTAAATACGTGTAAAACTTAAAAAACCCCATTAGAAGCCTAAGCTCACCTTAGTTGACGAAGTTTGTTTATAAGCATAGTAAGGCATAAAATAATTAATAATTTATGAGACTAATGGACACAATTATTTCAGTAATTAAAATTTAAAAAAAAAATACATATAATAAAGACATTAAACAATATTCTTATCCATATATTAAAATAACAAATGTAAAAGTTATTGGTTAATATTTCACTAAGAAAATGGCTAATGAGAAATGTATACATTTTTTCATTTTACTTTTCAAATAAATTTTCTCTAAGATTAATATAAGAAAATGATTAAAAAAGAAGCTAATTTTCAATGGTGCCTTCTGAAGAACAAGTCAATTTCATGAACGAATTAATACATTTCTGGAACTACTACTATGTAGCATTATCAGTCTAATTTAATATTTAACTGTGACATTCATTAGAAATAATTTGTAGCATTAAAATAAAACTATGTTATTTTTCCCAAACTGCTAAGGAGAAATAGCTTTAGAACTAGTTTTATAGATAGATAGATAATAGTAAAATTTGAAAATCATAAAATAATATAAAATGGCTACTTTGCTTGGTAATCTACAAAAACCACCATACGAAGTAAATGTTTATAACCAATTGAATCTTACTAAAGACTAAATGAAAATGAGTATGTTAATAGTTAATTCAATAAAAATTATAAACGTGCTACACTTCTAATTTTAAGTTTACATTTTTTAGCTTTGTATCTCAGCATGTAACTAAAAATAGAAACAAAACAGCAGAATTTTAAGGAAGATCTGCTAGACTATTGTTATTACATGTTATATTCATTACTAGTTAAAACTAATTTACTTATCATACATACAATACCTGTATCTAGGTTAGTTCAAGTTTAGTTTAGTTTTAATTAGTTTGGGAAACTAAAACTAACCTGAACTAACCTAAACTGATCTAGATTTATACTTTTGTGATATAAACTATAAAATTTATCCATTTAAGTCAACAACATAATTTCATTTTTATAATGCATAAAAATGCGTAAAATTAATTTTAACCACCCCAAATTTTTGGTTAGTTCAGATTTAGCTTAGTTTTGGTTAGTTTGGAAAACTGAAATTAACTAACCTAAACTGACCTAGATTTGTACTTTCGTGGTATAAACTATAAAATTTTTGTAATATGTAACAAAAGGTAAGATTAATCTTAACCACTCGAAATTTTTGCTTAGTTTTGGTTACTGCAGGATTAGTTTGGTTTTAGTAGGTGTTGAAAAACGGAAACTAACCTGAACAACCCTAAACTTTTCTAGATTTATTAATTAGAAAATATTATTGTCCATCAGAGATCAGAACAATCTTTTTCGGGTTCTTTTGTTTCCAGTTTTAGCAGAAAGAAAACAATATATTTAAATTTCACAGAAATCGTATTTACAATCTGGCAACAGCTCAAATTATTCGCCTTTCGAAACAAGTCAGGCCACGGTTTAATTTAACAGGCCATTTTGTTTTTGATGTTTTTTGATAATTTTCTTGATTTTTCCGATAAAAAAATGCAAATTTATAAGTTTTTATATAATACAGAAGCTTCTATTAGTGTGGAATTTGTAGTTGTAACAAAATTTTAAGGATGTTGTGTAAAAGATTAGAATTAAAGTGTTCCCTGTTTTCCGTAAAATTGAAGAAAAATTGTGGAAAACCGAGACCGTGTTCTTCCACTTCGAAATAGGGGTGAGCGTCCATTTTTTTTTAAAACGATTTTCCTAGATTTCACTTAATTTAAATAATTACCATTTGTTGTTATACGAAATACATTTTATTCATATAAGTTTCTTAAATAGACTAAAACCCACAAAACACTAAAAAGAAGAAATGTTATGTACGTGCTAATTGGTCGAAACGCCTGCGACGTTAAATCGATGATGCCGGCCCCAATCGTGGGAATGCGTACGAAGGAAATTATTTATTTTTTAACGAATATTAATATTTTGAGGTTTTTTCTTTTGTCGTATTAAAAAAGTTTGTTAACAAAAATAGGTATAACAAAACATGTCATAATATATCACATGAAAAAAATACATCTTTAGGAAAATGAAACTAAAGCATTTATTAGATTTATATTTTCTGAATATTTATAAATAATAGTCCTGATGAATCGGTGCAAAAATTTAAATTATTATAAATTCAGTAAATAGAAACAAAAAACAAAAATATATATCCAAAACAAATTGGGAAAAGGGTTCTACAAATTTCAACAATATGTTTTGTTACATATACAAAATATGTTTATACACAAATACAAAATATTTTTTATAACGATGTTAGTACATGAACAATGAAATAATAATTTCTATTTAGCTATAGTAAAAACAAGGCAAAAAATAACATAGATTTTCTTAATAACTATAAAAAAATAACAAATCCTTGTTATCATGCAAAATATGAAACCTTTAAATAGAAAACATCACATTATATGAAGTGTTGAATCCTAAATATAGAAACCTAAAAACTCAGAGCAAAACAGAGTAATTCATAATTTTTTGCTCTAATTTCCTCAAATCTCCACATTTGAAGTCATGTGTATATAAATACAACAAAATTAACCAATATTTTCAAAAATATACATTGAACACAATATTCTCAAAAAAACAACAAATATTTATAATAAATATAGGGTTTTTAGGTTACCTATAAATAACCATCGAAAACAAAAATATAAATTTTAAGGGCCATATTGTTTTATATTAAAGGGAAAAAATAAAATAATTGCGTAAGGTCTATGACTTATGCACTGTTGATCCTACATATAAAAAACCCAAGAAAGCCAGAGCAAAGCAACTAATTTTGACAACTTTACTTTAATGTCCTTAAATCTCCTTATTTAGAAGCATATATATTTAGCAAAATAAAAAATATAATATTCTTTAAATGTATAACAATAATTTCTCCTCCTCGATCCTCGGGTTCAAAATAAATATTTTCTTGCTCTTGAGGTTTTCGTAAAATGTTGAGAAATACCTCAAAAAAGTTATTAAAAATCAGAAAAATACATTTTAATCAAAAATTTAAAATATTAACAAATATTTGAATTGATTCTTGGATTCAAAATGAGGCTTTTTTATTCATGACATTTTTTCATAAAATGTGGATAATCAATGTGTACACTTCAGTGTCCTTGGGAAATTTGTTCTTACATTGACTGTGGATGAGCTGATAGCTTCCAGTTCTGCATGTCTGCAGTCGATAACGAAAACTGGATTATCCACGTATGCTGTCAAATCCATCCTTGGCTCGTTTATTTCACGCCCATAGTTGCTGTTATGAACATTTTTGTGGCTATAATTTCTTTGAAAACTGAAAGTTTCATCGTTCGTGGGAAACACAGTGAAATTCAGGTATAGTCTAATGTTATATCGGCAGTAATAAATTGTGTGGAATCCCACACTTTTTTATCACATGCCTTACTGTTCTGGAATCTGATTATTAAATTACGTGGCTTCTCTAGGATTGTGCTTGTTTGTAATGCCGAGACGAATTTTGATGCAATGCCGGCAGTTCGTAAAGATCCCATTTATGATAAGCCATTTGCACTACCTTGATTAATAAGCGACAATATTTTTAACTTCTGTTCGTTTTTTCCATTCTATTTTATCAGGCATTTGCCTCACCCACGTAACAACTGGTGAATGTACGTGCGATAATCCTGGTAATCTTCTGGTTTACGCTGAAAATATCTGTCGTATAATCTTCAGTGAAACCTACAAGGAATTTTAGAGGTAGTTTTCGGGAGAATACATCGTTTGCGCTGTCTAAAATACCTTGGTTGTTTTGGTTGAGGTCCCGCCCACAAGCTTTAAGAGGCATTTCTTGGGACATTAAATAAGACACTGTTGTTTTCAGCTATGTTGTGATGCCGTGTTTACTTATGAACCACGACGACTTGATCGTCCCCATCTTATAATGAATTTCATCAACAGAAAGGTGAGTGCGTTGTTGGATAAATAACACTTTGTTAGCCTCTATGGATTGGTTCAAAATTATATCTTGAAAGTGTACTGGAATACGAATTTCATCAGAGTTGGGAAATGTTGGGTAACCGTAAGGTTCATATGTGTACTCCAAAAAACTACTGATGGATTTATCAAAAATTGGTTGTATAAAAATTTCCAATTTTTTGCTATTGGTCTATTTCTAGATTTTCGTATCTTTAGTCCTAGATATACCAAAAAAGTTTCAGTGTACGGCTATAGGCATTGACTATGACGGGAATGAATACTGAGTTACCATTTGTCTTCTTTGTGTGCTGTTATGTAATTTTTATTGTAGATATCATATAGAGCTGATCTCTTTGAAAATCTTTCAAGTCTCCAAGTTCATTCAAGACGCATAGAGTGATGTTGGCAATAAACTGACAGCTGATTAGCTTTAAGGGCATATAAATAATATTTTGAGGCTCTTTTGGTAGCTTATAATCGGGTTCTATGTGGCGTGGTGATCAGTGCAATATCGACATAATTTTTAAGATGTTCCGGTTACTTATCCCAAATCATAGCGATCTCGTTAGGACCCACGTAGTCATCACTTCTTTAGGCATACTTTCTAAATTTTCTGCCGTTGTTCCCAATGAACTGTCTTGTTGAGAGTATGCTTACAATGAAAACTGTATCTCTTTATAACAATCACGTTCCGCTTGTTTGTTGGTATTCATTCTATTTATCTTTACTTTTTTTAACACTTTCAGAGAGACACTTTACAGACAGATGTCTACACCATATTATTCCAAATTTTTGTTGACGTTCGTATGTGTAATAAATGTCCTTGGCTGCCTTGAGACCTGTATGTAAATAATGTACTAATCTAAAGGTTAGAGTAAATCTCCAAAGCTATCATAATAGGTTACTTTCGATTTGCTTTTTTATATGCGACCCAGTGAGTTGCTACGCCCGATATGCTACCTAATTGCTGCTTCGTTTCTTTGCGGACTTCATTTTGGCAATAAACAATTTTTAATGCATACTTTTATATATCAACGTTGCTTAGCGCTCTTTGAAGTAGGGACTGTTTTATTTTCTTGTTATTTTCTTGTTTTTGATAGCTATGGATAATTCCATGCCAGTCCGATAGGGTTAAAAAAAACGTTTCCTTCCAAATTAACGTGCAATATGGCACCTGTCTTCTCAGAATTCGACTTCTTTGCCGTTTTTAATGCATGCCCGATGTTTGCCGCTCCATCGACCAAAGAACACAAAGCTGACAATCTCGCAAAAATTGGTAGAAATGGTAACAGCTCAAGAGTTTTTGGAATTGGTATAATTCTTAGAGTACGAATTTTGCATTTCCCTTCTGCGGATTTTAAATATTTATGTAGGGCTGCCACAGCTATTTTAGATGCTTTTATGACATTTTTGCCAGTCATTTTGGCTCCACGTGTTTTTAAACAATTGACTCGAACTGCTTTTCATACAGTCGAACCAAAGAAAACTTTACGTCTTATACCAATTTTATTTACGCCTTATCCATTAAAGCACCTGTTAGGGTGGACTCGACGACCTCTGCCTATTCTACTTCTTTTCCTAACTGACAAATACGATACACACATACTGAAACTTTGTTTTGCTTTCATAATATTGGTCAATTTCTCTTACGTTAATGTCTTTAGATTTAAGTCTACTCCAAGCGTCCATTTTTAGCTCTTAATCTACCTCATGTTACGCGCTTAAATTGTCTGGATTGTTTAAAAAGGCTAAATAGTGTTTCTTGCTTGCAATTTCTTAATTATACCTAAATATTCGTTTTACCACTTTGGTTTCGGGTCTACAATAATGATAACCGGGAATATATAACTCAAACGGTAATTAATTAATTAATGAATTAACAATGTCACTTCCAGTAGTACGTAATAAAGGAGGCCACCCGGTTCGTTGATAAATTAATTAATTTTTAAAGTATACTGAAGTCTTTTTTTTTTATAAAAATGCGTATTTGTTAAACTTAAACATAAAATTTCTATTGATAATCTTGATGAAAAGGTGGGACTTGAACAAGAAAACACATCAAAGAAGCATGGCCCTTTGGTTCCATCACCTATTCGTGGACTGCTCATAGGACCATCGAATTGTGGGAAAAGATGTGTAATGATTTCATTGCTCACAAATCCTTTGGGGTTGTGATTCGAAAATATTTATATTAATCCCAATAACTTTATCAACCAAAATATGAATTCTTGAGGAAAATATTATCGTTTGTCAAAGATTTTGGTTATTATGCTTAAAGTTAATGTGACATCGTTTGCGGGATACGTTTTGATGCCAAAACGAATGAAAAGATGTTTATTGGCACTCCTCGAAAATAATGTATCATTATATAACAGAAACCGAAATATAGCTACATTTCAAGAAAGAACACTCTTTATGATTTGCTGTTTTTAAAAATCTTCGAAAGCAGTATATACTGCAAATAGAATAAATCCAGATGTACTTCAAAGACACAAAAACATATTAGAAATAACGAATGCTGCCTATTAAAATTATGATAAAAGTCAAGGGTTAACAGAAAAAAAAATGAGATAGATATGCTTGTATAATAAAATCCTGAATTACAGGCAGTAAATTAGGAGGTTCTATTTAAAAAAAA
The DNA here is from genome assembly GCA_034092305.1 of Diaprepes abbreviatus. Lineage (NCBI taxonomy): Eukaryota > Metazoa > Arthropoda > Insecta > Coleoptera > Curculionidae > Diaprepes > Diaprepes abbreviatus. The sequence goes on along the minus strand of JASJET010000110.1, from coordinate 13,288,724 downwards.
AGTTCATCCAAAATATTATAATAACATTAAGCAAACGGTTATCATCTTCTCCATCAAACTATATTTATTGAAATAAGCTCAATCAATTGATAGATCCACTGAGATTGTTTAAAGTTCAAAGATTGCTAGTCACACGGGACATGGCAATGAAATTATGTCAATTATAGAAGAACTCTGTAAAAAAAAAGGTATTATTTATTAATGCATGCAAGCATCTTTTGGGTTCACTGTTCAACAAGTCGTCTGACTGAAAGACATGGAACCAAGCAATGAAAAACTAAAAATTGGTCATGAGCTTCATAAAGCAGCAAGACACAATTTCCTAAGAAGATGCATAATAATCAAAAGATACCGAGACTCAGGGCAAATAAATTTGACTAAAATGTAACAATATGCTAATGAAAGTAACGGTTATCATTACATTCTTCTGTATTTAGATTATTATTCCAAATATGTCTTCACCAGGTCACTTAAAAATAAAACAATTATAGAAGTGACAAATGCCATGCAGGATATTATTGAAGAACTTGCTCTCACACTAATTAATTTGCAAAGTGACTAAGGCAAGAAACTTCACCAATAGCACGAAAGAAGCTGCAATCGTTGGACGAGTCATAAAAACTCTAAAAAATATTTTGTATAATCAGTTTTCTGCCACAAGCACCTATACATTTTCAAAACTTTTGCCTTCACTAACAAAAACTTATAATACCAAACACAGAACCATTAGAATGAAGCCATGTAACGTTAGACCACAAACGAAAATTACTTCAGATGATCATGTAAAAATAGATAAGATAAGATAAGATAATTTATTAGTAGTAATATACAAATAGTACTTTTACAAGTCAAATAAATGAAATATTAAAATTTTGTGTGCAAAGCACCAATTACTGGACTATGCTAACTCAATTGTAAATTATTATTATCATTAATACGAATAAAAATTAAACAATTTTGATTTTTTCTTAAGAATTAAGTTTTGGTAAAAAAGCTACACTAAAAAAAGCAAAGAGAAGCTGACCATAGACAAAGACAACACTACAGACTAAAATTGGATTCGAAATAATTCTCAAACAAAAAAAACGCATTCAGCACAAGGTAGCTCTTGATTTGTTTTTTGTACTGATTGAAGTGAAGAGCTTTAATTCTAGCTGGCACGCAGTTGTAGAACTTTATTGCTAAATATCTTGAACCATTTCTGGATTTCTCAAGCCGGCCAAAGTCTTGTACAAGATTGTTGTTGTTTCTTGTTGGATAGTTGTAAATATCTTCATGTGATCTGTATAGATCAAGATTTTGTTTAACGTTCAACAAACACTACATAATGTACACAGAAGGTAAAGTTGAAATTTTTAAATTCTTAAACGAATTTCGGCAGTCTTCTCTATCACCAAGCCCAGAGATAATACGAATGCATTTTCTTTGTTGCCTAAATGCCTTATCAGTGTGATCAGAATGACCCCAGGAAAGAATAGCACAAACCAAAAGAGAATGAAAGTTACTGTGATATGACTAAAATGTGGTTGTCGGACTTGCATTGTCTTTATTTTTGTTTGTTTTTACGACGTTTCGATTAGGTTGTATTTCTAATCGTTATCAAATATATACCATTAGAGATACAACATAATCGAAACGTCGTAAAAACAAACAAAAATAAAGACAATGCAAGTCCTACAACCACATTTTAGTCAATCTTCATCATTGTTTACTGTGATATGCTGTTAGAAGAGTTCCTTTGGAAGTTACCCGTACAAGACTCCTGAACAGGAACAGTTGTCGGGATAGTTTTTTGAGAGACTAACAAGGTGCTGCTCCCAGGTTAATCCTGCATCTAGGTGTACTCCCAGAAATTTGGCTTCCATTGCACATTGAGGTAGAAAAGGCTGTACAATTTTACTGTTATTCCTTAGAGTAAAATTAATACTTTGTGATTTGAAGTTATTCAAAGATGACTAGAAACCATTGAAATAGTTTTTTTTTTCTGAAGTTTGGTAATCAAGATTGTCAATCTTTGAAGGCTGATAGCTTATGTAAAACGTTGTCGTCAGCAAACAAAACAGTGTTGACTCCCTTACAATTACAGTATGCCAGGTCATTTATATAGATGAGGAATAAGGTGGGGCCTAATGTTGACCCTTGAGGTACACCATACCTTAGAGATAGTTTTTTGAAAATACACTGGCCAAAGTGAGCATACTGATCACGATCCGAGAGATATGAATTAAGTAGCTGAATGGCATCAGCTTGAAAATTCTAGAAGGGTAGTTTTTTTAGAAGAATGCTATGTGTGACACAACGAATGCCTTTGTGAGGTCTAGAAAGGATGCAAGAGCGTCAAGATACTTTTCAAAGTCCTCTGAAACATTACTAGTGAATTGATCAATAAGTAAACTTGCGGTCTTCTTCTTTCGAAATCCAAACTGGTTCAAGGCAAATAATTTGTTTGACTTAAAGTGATCATTAGCCTGATTTTTCAAAATTCGTTCATACACTTTTGACAAGATTGGTAATAAAGATATGGGGCGATAATTCTTGCATAGTACCATAGAAGATTAAATTTCGTTTAAATGACGCGCCCCAGCATATATAAAAGCATGTTTGATAACCCTCGAGGTCGATAGAACAGTTTAAAATAATAAAAGATAATTTGCCTATAAGTTATTCTTTCAGGCAGAGGAGAAGGAAAAAATATATAGAAACAGTTTATTTCCCGCAAATAGATTTCTGGATTTCTCTCCGTACGCTTTTCAACCGATACATGGCAGAATATTAAAAATCTGCCGACTTCGATGCCAAACTGAACGATATCGCCAGTAGAAATGATATCTATACATTCACCGGAGTAGTGCAAAATTTTAAAAATCAAAATTTTTATAAGAAATAAATAAATCTGCCGTATTTAAATATTTGCCTATAAGATTCTCTTTCAGGCAGAGAAAAAGGAAAGAATATATAAAAACAGTTTATTTCCTGCAAATACAACTCTCACCCTCTCTTCATATGCATTTTGACTATTTCATGGTCTCGTCAGTGGAGTTGTATCGAGCTTTAATTCTAGCTGGCACGTAGTTGTAGAACTTTATTGCTAAATATCTTGAACCATTTCTGGATTTCTCAAGCCGGCCAAAGTTTGGTACAAGATTGTTGTTGTTTCTTGTTGGATAGTTTTAGATATCACTCGGAAGAAACAACTGCTATATAAAATATAGATTCCTATACATGTCACCAGGATATTAAAAACCTGCCGACTTCGGTGTCATAGTGATAAATATCGCTAGTCGAAATGACATCTATACATACACAGGAATAGTACGAAATTTTAAAAATTAAAAAATTCAGCAAAAAATAAATAAATCTGTCGTGTTTAAATATTTCCCTATTAGTTATTCTTTTAGGTGGAGAAAAAGAAAAGATTATACAGAAACTGTTTAGTTCCTGCAAATACTCCTCTGGTCCTTCTTCCATACGTGTTTGGTCTACCTTATGGTCTCATCAATGGAGCTGTATCGAACCGAGAGCAATACTCGCAGGACACAACTGCTATATAATATATAAATTCCTATACATGACATGAGGATATTAAAAACCTGCCGCCTGCGATGTCATTAATTAACTATACATTCACCGGGGTAGTGCGAAGTTTTAAAAATCAAAATTTTAATAAGAAATAAATAAATCTGTCGTGTTTAAATATTTGCCAATAAGTTATTTTTTCAGGCAGAGAAAAAGGAAAAAATATATAGAAACAGTCTATTTCCTTTAAATACAACCTCTGGTCCTCTCCTCATACGTGTTTCGACCACATCATGGTCTCGTCAATGGAGCTGTATCGAACCGAGGGCAACATTCGCCGGAAATTACTGCTATATAAAATATAAATTCCTATACATGTCGGCAGGATATTAAAAACCTGCCGACTTCTTGTATTCATGTATGGTTGCGATAATATTTAACCAATCGTTTGCATAATGTGAAATATCATTAGCCATATTTCTTCATTCTCTTCCCAGTTAAAACATGTATTTATCTGCACATTTGTTGACAATTATATTAGTAGGTATCTTAAATAGAAATAATGAAAACTTGTAAGTATTCTGATATGTATTACATATTTTAAAATTTAATTATATCATTTTTCAAACACAATATAAAAATTACTGTCATGAGTCGAAACTTAATAACGTTTGGGTTTTCCAAAAACTCTAGTACCTTATCCCAAATAAGTTAGTTTATTTCTCCTTAGTTTTATTAAAAATATCTGTAATATTATCCGACAGTGTTCAGCTACACGTGTTGGTAAAAAAGTTTCGATTGTACTATTACCATCATCGGTAAAGCTACTAGAAGACTTTTACCAAATCGTGTAGTCATTGATGTAATTTTTTGAGTTTTATACCCTCTCACCACAATCATTTCAGTAACTCTTTTTCTCTGACAAAATCTTTACTGAACATTTCATTAATTTCGTCTAGAGATTTTTGTGTAATACTCATTATTGAAAAATGGTATAAAATAAAAAAAAATTACCGTGAATACATAGCACTTTCAGAACACTATACGAATAAAAAAATTTATGTTTATGCAACCAATGTCTGCGTTAATATAATTTCCACTATTTTCCCGTTTTTCTTTTTAACAAATTCATTCAAAGACGAATAACCCAAGTTAAAAACAAAAAGAACTGGGCACCTGAGCTCTGTCAAAGTCAAATAAACATCAATGCACGTGTTAGCTATCAAAGGTCAAAGTCAAGGTCATGTGGGCGCGGCCAAAGTTATGATCAGGAGAGGGAATGGAAGAAATCGGGTATTCTTGACTGCTGATGACATTACATGCGTGCGCGCGGGTGTGTGCGTGCGTGTGTGTGTGTGTGTGTGTGTGTGTGTGTGTGTGTGTGTGTGAATGATGATGATGTGTGTGTGTGTGTGTATGTGTGTATGTATAGGCGGCGATAGGCTAGAAAGAAACGGTATAATATTGCCCGAGCTTGTCTGATCCGCGACAATGTTGCCGGTCAATGGTGGAATATAAGGAAAGAAGCGACACTGCTCTTGTTTATCGGGTCCGCGATAGTGTAGATAGGATATTAGAAAGGCAGTGAGCTGGTAAAACCCTAGATCCACACAATAATGCTAGACTAGGAAGGCGTGGTCCAGCTGGTGCTCCTAGGTCGGTCTATTTAGACTGTTCTTCTGGATGGAGAACGTGCAGTTCTCCTAGAATTGACGATGCTATTATGTCGTCCGTCGGTCTCCTCACCGTGGCTCCACTACGATGCAGACTATCTCTTCAAATTCATTTTTCGAGACGACAAGGTTAAGCTATTTAGTGAACGATAATGTTAATGTCTCAAATATTATTTTTCTGCATGAATTACATTTCCGATGAATAGTGAATAAAGTAAGTCTCGGTATGCATACATACGCTTAAAAAAATAGTAACTTCGTTATAAGCATTTTAAATAAAATTATTTTTTTATCATAGCGGTTGATGGAACTGGAAGGGGAACGTAATGAGTCTGCCTGGTATTGAAATGACCTTCCGGAATCCGATTTTTGTATCTTTTAAACACAATACAAACACCAAACAATATAAAGTCATAATCCTCTCCCGCAGAGGTTTATAAGACTCTTGGCATCCCATGCCGTACATAAAACACATCCGTTCTCTTTTGTATTACAAACAAAAAATTAAGTAAACCCTAGCTAAGACCACCCCAGATTTCATAGGTCAGGTGAGATTCCATAAGAGCATAATAAGTTATTTTAATAGCTAATTGCTCCATCACTTGCAAATTTCTTGGATAATTTGTCAATATCCTTCCTAAAATTCAATCTACTCTTCCGATGTATACCCAAAAACTTTATAATACTTAAATTATTTAGTACTTGCGATGTTAGAGTTCAAATTTCGGCTTTAAGTAGCTAATTCGATTAATTTTACATTATATTTGCAAATACTCACGTTTTGGGCAACACAATATCATTTTCTTTAAGCATTTCTCATAAATCCTTCAAATAAAAGCATACTATTCGTTGCATTTTTGGTTGTATTATATTACGAACCCTATTAGTTCTACTTCCTTGCAAATTTTCTTCCCAACTCGATTGCTTTCTTTATTATTCTCAAATTTGCCTATACTTTTACACTACAAAATACAGTTTAAAGTTAATTTTATTTTTACCTTGATCATTATGCCGTTAATTCTACTACACTGTACTAGGTTATTTTTTTATTTAGATGAGAAATTTGATGTTACCTTTTTTTGATAGATATCATTTTTCCTGCCTACTATTAGAATGGAATTCTTACTCTTATCCTCATTTATGGCAGTTTTATGATGGGTTGCTCTATTAATTTTTGTAGAAAATTTGAACTGGTAACTTATTCCGTGCGGTAATGGCTGGCAGAAAATATGTATTTTTTAATTTAAAATTAAAAATAAATCATGGATGCCTATTTGATTTAGAGCAGAAAACGCTAACGATTAATTAATTAGTAAATTTGTGTAAGTCCAATATTGTTGCTCCGAGTTGTTGTTCAGCTGTCATTTCTGTCGAGGTGCTACTTTTTAAAGTTTCTTTTGACAGAAGAAGCGTGTTGCGCACGCTTGGAACTTAAATATAAAGTAGAGGCCAATTTTGACTTCACATTTATTTTTCCTGTTGTAATCAGCCGAAGGGGACTGAAGACTTCCATCCCATTTGATTTGAATCATCCTGCTGGATTTGGGGCTGGAGTGTCATTCCGGTAACTGTATAATGTTGTTGGATTTTAGTAATTTCTTGCCTGTTTGGTGTTTTTTTTTGATGTTTTACCGGGATAAATCTGGAAAGAGGGATTTTTACAGTCTTCGCACATTTTTAACAATGAATTCGTCTAGTCCCAAAACTAACGGGTAAGAACCATTAAATTGCAACTTATTTTAAACACTCCTGCATGAATTTCTGAATTATGAAAGATTTTAGCTCAAAATAGTTCAATTAAGTCCTAAATTGATCGCATTAGACTCTTATTAAGATGTATTTTGGGTTTCAGGCCCAATCGTTGCATTTCATTCATGATTATTGATTAATTATTCTTGTAATTTTCTTAGTGTTCAATAGCTGTTACCTTGCAAATGTCTAATTTTTCTTTTGTTATTAGTAACAGTTAATTTTGGGAGTACTTTTGTTATATATTGTAGTATACACTATATTTTGTTATGTATCTGTTTCCTGGACGTATCACGATGTTTCCAATTTTTAGGCAAATTAATTTATATGTCTTATGAAGTATTTTGTGTTGTATGCAATCTCTGTGCCCCATTCGGGGTTTGAATTTAGTGAAATAAGAGTTATGTGGCATCGTGATATGTCTGTGGCATTTTAGTTTGACTCCAGTTTTTTTTGTGTGTTCGATTGCAACATTTAGGTACTTGAGTTTAGCCAAATTGAATGAAAATTAGAAATTCTATCAGCTAATTTATTTTTACTTAATAAAAAAGTTAATGTCAGAATGCGTATCTTGGCTTATCACATAGTATTGTGGTGTTAATTCGATTATATTTTGAGTCTATTTATTCAATTGTTTTTGTCTCGGAGTTAAAACTGTGTTTTACTTTAGCCAGCATTCATTGATCTCACATTCTAAGTATTGTCTATTTCATTTTACCACAATCTTCAATTATGTGTTGGTTATTTTATTTAAGTAAGTTATTATTTTATTTAGTAAACCTTTTGTTATACTTTTAGCTGCTTATCTTTAGTGATCACCTGGAGTCAGGGTGGTAATTTATCGTATGAATTAGGTCTTTTATCTACTCTTACTAAACTCGAGTTCAATAGGTAGAGCAAGTAACTACTCTAAGGTAATAGTTTGTTTAATTTTTTTTAATTAGTTTTAATATTTCCTTCTCTATAAACTTAAAGATCACCTTCGATAATTTGTTGAATTTAAATTCATGAATATGTTGTGAATCTGTTAGAGTTCAACTTTTTTTTTGATGTATACACTACAACTCCACTTTAATTTTAATTGGCGATTTTTACTATTAGTTTCTCTCCCGAGCTTTATTTGTCTCACTTCCGTTTGTATGTTTTTTTATGTGCTCTAATCTTTAGAGAGTAAAGCTGAAAGCCAGTTCCTAACAATATCGTGGAAGGTTTCTGCATTCAGCCTAGCTTTTGATGCAGTGGCACTCTGAATAACCTACCCCTACTTACCAGGATAGGGGTTAGTTCGACATTTTCGATCGCTGGCGCTTCTACTAGCTTTTGTTTTTACTTTATTGTTAATTGTTGCACCCGTAAATACCAGTGTAGTAAATTGACACCCAACCTGGTGGTCCGAAGTTGGTCAAAAAAGCAGGAAGCATTGTGGGATCAGGTAACTCGAATTGTTATCTACAAAACTGAGTTAATTTCTGTTTACTTTTTCCTATACGTTTTACGGACTTTCTTACTTGTGTAAAGTTATTTGACTGATATATGGTTTATTATTTTTACTGATATTACCTTTTTGATAATTTGCTTTTGATACTAATTTATTGATATCGCTTTTCCTTTTTGATAATTTTCTCCTTACCTTTGAGTATTAATTACTTGTTTCCGTTTTATGTATTTTCGGTTTATTGATGTTTATCACTTAATATAAAGATAGATTTTCGTTTGAGAGTAAATTACCTTAAAAAAGAAATGCTTGTTTATGAGTTAAAAGTTCACGGCATATGTACAGGTGAATCGAGTGCAAATAACATGCGCCCATCCTTGCGTCTGTTGATTCAAATGGAAAAGAAAAACTCATCCTTGACCTACCTTCCTTACAACCTGGATGGGAATGAAGAAATACAATACGTCCAGGATACTTTGAAGACAATACATTCCATCTGGACTGTTTCAGGAGAAAAACCTCAAGCAAAATTTGAGAGATCTCAAACTAACCTTGTGCATCTTTTAAATCGGATTGACCTTTTCCCAGTAGATAAGTTAACTCCTCAAGATGTTGAGATTAGGGCGAAGTAAATCGCGTTGAATAACTTGGAGACGATGTGCAGGCAAGATTCTAATTTGATAGCATTGGTGGAGCATACTGAAGCTTCCGAATGAGACGCATCTTCCACTGAAGATGAAGTTCGCTCAACCTTTTCTATATCTTGTGTATGGAGTGTAATTAGTGAACGCCCAACATATTAAGAAATCGAGGCTTAAATTCACCGGCGAACAGAAAATTTTATCTGGTCATAGTTTTCTGGAGAGAGTTGCAGAGTTGAAAGTTGCATGTAACGTCACCGATAAAGAACTGTTTGAATCAGGAACATATCTTTTGCTAGAAATTAAATTGGTGCCATGCTAATCATACCAGAATACACGACTGGAACAGTTTATCGCAACAATTATGCACACATTTCGAGCCTTCAGAATATTGCTCTTGGCTATTCAAAAAGATTTTGAATCGTATCCAAGATACCTCAAAAAGTATAGTAGATTACACTCCAAGCATGCAGACCTAGTTTCGTCGTTATGACTATATGACGAGGACATTAAGTTGGAAATTATATCAGGAAACTTAGCATCGTTCTACACTACTCAACCTCCATCCGTTAACTCATTGGAAAAGCTAGAAGAGGCTTGTCTAGGATTAGAAACCAAGAAATACAGAGCCGAACATTATTTCCCATCATCTAGGAACCGTCAAGCTTTTGTAGTACCAGACTTTGCGTTTGATGTCGAATCAGAGGAGACTACCTAGAAATCCTGTTGTCAATGAAATCAGACTCAAAGACCCTCTATCTACTAGTCGAAGAGGGGTCACTTGTTGGAATTTTCAGAAGACTGGATCTTAATAGGGATTGTCCTACCCACACAAAGACATACTGTTGTCGTTGTGGCACACCTAATGTTACAGTAAGATCTTGTCCAAAGTGTCCTAATTTGGAAGACGTGTCCCGGGAGAATCTATAAAAGATCGTGAGATATCTCTCCGCCTTCCTTATAAAACGACCAGTGACTCAACTTCTCCCGCTAAAATTTTACTAGAATACATTATAGAAAATGCACAAGGAGACCAGCGTCCATATTTAGAAGTTTTAGTTCTAGGTGTACTGATTTTAGAGTTATTTGACTCAAGCGTTACTCCCACGATTGTTTGATTGCCTGGAAATGAAACGCTACAGCGATTGAGCCTACGACTAATTAAGGAATCAATAAATTGTACAGAAACCAATGGACAGAATTGCACCTCTATTAGTCATACGCAAGTTCCCTTTAACTTAATGGGTAAGACTCGAATTATTGACGTCCTTATGTTCCCTGAATTTGCTCACACGCTCATCCTAGGCGTTGATTTTTGGAAAACCATGGTGACTGTCCCGGACTTGAAGCAAGATGTTTACATTTTGCAGTTTAGCTGAGTCCCACATATTTTGGAAGCAGGATAAATCCACGCTTACTAATAAACAACGCAAGGCTCTGCACAGCTGGGTTAGATATTGCAAAGGAGCTGATCACGTGATTGAAATAGAACCAGAAACTAGGCCAATTAAGCAAAGATATTACCCCGTATCTTGATTCAAACAAGGGAATATCGATGAAGAGCTAAAGAAAATGTTGGGTCATTGAATCTTCAAAGAGTATTTAGTCTAGCCCAGTGTGCATAGTGCGTAAAAAAATGACAACTCTAGATTTTGCGTTGATTTAAGAACAGTTAATGAGGTTACTAAGAAAATTGTCTATCCTATCCCGTACATATAAGCTCTTTTAGATCGCCTTAGAGATGCCAAATATTTGAGTTTTACTAACATCAAATCTGCCTTCTGGACTGTTTCCTTAAGCGATGTCTTACGTGAATACACATCATTCACCGTCGCGAGAAGAGGATTATACCAGTTTCACCGTATTCCATTTGACCTGTCAAGCGTCCCAGCTACTTGGTAACGCTTAGTCGACGCCGTTCTCGGCGCTGATCTTGAACTTTCAGTAATGGAAGACATCATCTTAATTTTCCAGGATTTTAATGATCACCTATGACTTTTGAACTTAGTTCTTGATGGGCTAGTTGAAACAGGTTTGGTTGTTTCTTTATATAAATGCAAGTTTTGCTGGTCAGAGTTAAGATACTGGCTACGTGATTCATAAAGAAGGATTTTGACCAAATCCAGAAAAAGTAGAAGCCATCTTAAATATTCCTGCTCCTCGCGATGTTCAGGAAATACGTCAATTTATAGGTACAGTCTTATATTATCACCCTTTTGTACCCAACTTCTCTTCCACAATTGCTTCACTTACCAAACCTTACTAAGAAAAACGTTAAATGGTTTTGGACTTCCTACTGTAACAGAGCTTTTAAATCCATCAAGGAGTCAATAGTTTCCGCACCAATACTCAGTTGTCCGGATTACAACCGTCCTTTTGTTCTGCAAACAGATGCTAGTGGTTATGGACTAGGCGCTGTCTTGACTCAAACTTTCGATGATCGCGATATATATTCTTACACTACAGAATATAGTTTAAAGTTAATTTTATTTTTAGCTTGACCATTATGCTGTTAATTCTACTACACTGTGGTAGATTGTTTTTTTTTAGATGAGGAATTTGCTGTTGCTTTTTTCTTGATAGATATTATTTTTCTTGCCTACTATACGAGTGGAATTCTTACTTTTATCCTCTCTTCTGATAGTTCTGTTTTATCAGGATGACACTTTCTCAGATCATCCTCTAACTTGGATGGTTTTATAGTGTCATTGCTTAGAGCTCTGTTCTATATAATAATACATAGGCAAAGGTTTGTTGGAAAATGATGGAATGAAACCGAACTTCAACTAATCAACGCCATTCTGCCTATATTTCCTTTTAGATTTCGTTATGTTTAGTAACAGTTATTTGTGAACAAAAATTTAGCCATTTAAATATGATAAGACTTAGTACTTCGAAACTGATTCCCTACGTAAAACGTTATTCTAATCATATATGTTATATTACTTTTGTTGACTGTGTTACTTAATACTATTATTATGTGTTGCGGTCAATTTCTTTAAAAGATTTTAATGATATTAAAACATTTTCGTTTTTTTCATCTAACGTTTCAACTTATTTTATTTCAACCATCTTCAGAGATAATTATTTTAACTAAAAAAAAAGAAAACAATATTTTTGATGACAAATTTAGAAGCTAAATTATAATTTTCCTATCTTAAAGGCTATTTACCTGTGAAAAACTGAATAACTAAACTAACTAGTGATACTAAAATTATTCTAACAAACTAAAAATAAAGTTTCACAATGTTTTTTTTTTAAGAATTTTTAAACATCTGCAATTTTTTGTCTTAATAAGGTGGTCGTAAATATCTCCGAGATGATCGTTTGCGTCAGTTCTGAAATTCATATTTGGTGCTCCTTTTATATGGATTTTATAAACCTTTTTTTATGAAATTTTTTGCTTTGTCTCTTATTCCGACATTATTAAAGTTAAAATTATGTGCATGTTGAGCATCAATTGCATGTTTAGCTAGTGCTGTATTTTTCGATGTATTATGACGCCGAATACTATTTGATTTTGGGCCCTATTTTTTAAATATTGTTTTGGTTGACCAACAAGTATCAGACTACAGTCAAGACATTTAATGTATGTTTGTGATTTCTTGGGAATATCTTGTTTTAATTTAGTGTAAAAGGATTTTGAATTGTTAGATGTTTTTTTGACGATCAGAATATTATGTAGTTTTAAATATTTTTTATTGGATATGTTTTTCAGGTATATATGATAGAGAGACATACTTTTGGGTCAGTGATGAATTGTTGCGTTGTGGTATATTATTATAATGTTTCTGTATTCCATTTTTTATTATCGGTTCGAAAAATTTTCTAGATTGGTTGTTATTTTCTAATGTGGTTTTTACTTTTTTTTTTAGATTCTGGTGCTTGAACTGAGGATGGAGAACTTAATTGCTTTATCTCCTAATGTTCTTACTGCATTTATTTTATACTTCTTAAGAGTATTAGAATTATGATTTAAATATCTTCCAGACCAAACCTGTTCTTCTTCGTAAGTAAATTTTTCGTGAAAATTATTGAATTTGTTTCGATTGTATTTAGTTTTGTCTTTAGATGTACAAAATTATAAAAAAATTAAAATAGTTTATACGAGTGTTTATTAAGAGGTTTATTAGAATATCGAATGACCTTTGCCTCAAGTCATGATCGACAATCGGACTATCGGAGAAATTAAAAAAGAATAATAATATTTAAAAAAACATGTACTTACCTATCTCCCGACTTCCAAAGAAGAGAATTTTGATTCACTTTAACTTGTATATTAGGCATATTTTTATTTTTGAAAATATTTGTTTATCAGTCTTTTTCTTAAAATTGAGACAATGAACAGTGTTTACCTCTGACACTCCTATTAATAATAGACGAATTAGACAAGTTCATGCAACTCTGCGTCGCCTTTCTTGCAGCCCTTGTGCAAGTCCAGGGATGTTTGCTATAGCGCATATAAGTGCAATGTGTTGCTATCAAATGCGTAAGTTTTTATAAATTACAAGTAATGCAACCACAAAGCCAATAGTTACTTCCTTACACAATAATTTAGTAAAATATACTTATACAAAGGCAATTTCTTTGTCTATTTCATCGTATTATGTAAGTACATAGGTATAATCTTTGTTAGGTACATTATAACGTTTATGAAAGGCCTAAATTTATGGACCTGCATTTAAATCTCATGCATTCCCAATTTATTTTCCCGTTGACATAAGGTATTACAAAATATCCATCTAATAGATATGTTTATGATATTTCATATACGTAATATATTAGTATCAGATGTTGATTAATTAAAACTGTAAGGAGATCATCACCGGTGACAATATAACAAATGTCGCCACTTAAACGCAGAGTTTCCTGAAATTGTATGTACATACAAGAATTCCACCAAGAATAGAGAATCCGGATAAGATTTAGGTGGTCTGAAACAACCTCCAAAATATACCATTTTGCTTTATATAAAAAGTCTAAAAGAACAGTAAGGAACATATATTAGTGACAAGTAAATCGGGAAAAAAATCTGTACAAAGACGGTGGATACTTTAATTTCAACAAGTATTCTAGTACGAATTTTGTATATTTTTTATAGAACAACAACTGCACTTTCGATGTGTAGAAATACGTTCTGTCAAGTTACAGTAAAGGCGTTATATAGATTTATTTGAATTTTCTTAAAAACCGCCAATTTCCAAATAAACAATGTTTTAAATTGATGTTGAAATAGCAGCTCCTCATTGATTGACCGGATTCTGAGTGTCAATGTCGATTAAAGTTAGGAACGCAATAAAATTATTTTTGATAGAAATTTATATACTAGAGCACTGACGAGAAGAATATTACTTAAATTTTGTCTTTATCGTGCTTGTTTTGTGACTTAAAATTATTTTATTTTGTTTGTATTTTTTTTTACATGTGTCATATCCTTTTCAAAGATCTGTAAATGCAAAATAAATAAATAAAAAAGCGAATATGTAGCAAAAAAGAGACATGCGAGAAGGTAAACCCAGGAAAAGAAAAAGGACAGTTCTTGAGGGGCGTGCGCGGGCGCTTAGGGCAAGCAGCGTCCCGGAGATTGCCGGGCCGGCGTCACGGCGCACTCGATCCTGCCAGCCCATCGCTTACCTGCGTCCTGCCACAGTCCTGCCAACGCTGCAGCTTACCACAAGGACTCTATCTAGCTGCAGATCCGGTGGTTAGGACATACTAGTTTGCGGTCCACGGGTTTTCGGTAATATATTTTTGAAGCGATTGATTTTTGAAGCAATATTTCGAGCGTTTTTCAACCTGGTGTTGGCCTTGAAAGATTGAAAATTTGTAGCATTAGAAAGTTTATAAAGGTAAGAGATGGATTTTAATTATTTTCTTATGCGGGAAAAACAGAGATGCTGGAATTATAAAAATTAGAACATGTCCTTTTTTCTACATTACTAAAAGTTTAAGTTAATGATCGAGATTTCAAATTAAAAATTACGTTGTATTTTTTCTTAAACTATTATTAAGAAAAAGTTGTGGATACTTTCGTTACCAATTGCCTTTTTTTAAACTTCCGAGTCTAATAACTTTGCAAACACTGAAGGTATGGTATTAATTGAATGAAATGACAAAAATTCCAATGTCTTTTTTTACGTCATATTTATTCTTTAAATCATCAACTACCTATTAGTTTTTGAACTATACAGGATGGTTAGAAATTCTTAATTATAAAATTATTTTTATACATTATTAAGGACTATAATATAAAATATCCTCAGCTTTAGGAAAAATGGCAATAATGAATAGTGAAATAGATATATCTTTAAATTTTTTTTTATTTTTGTACGATATTTACAGGGTATTCCTGACATTCTGCCCAATATAGCACGTATACTAAAAAGTTCAAAAAATTCAAATTTCTTTTAGTTACAACGTTGAAGCCTCGCAAAGCATAGTAGTGTTTTTTTAAGTGGACCAAACCTAAGATATGTAATGTTTATAAAACTAATTTACTTGCTAATTTACAAACTAGAATTTACAATTAAGTACGACTTTAATCTTATATATTGTCAGTAAATTTCAAATCAGATTTGGTATACCTGGTATATTTTAATAAGTGTTTATGAAAAAAGTTCTATATATCTTATATATTATTACTACATTGATAACTAATTTTATCCTAATTAGTACATTTTAAAATATATTTTTAAAACTTCTGTCATTGTGTTTCATGGTACCGTTACCTTCATAGAGAATTTTTTACATGTAAGTAAGTGTAAAAAGTTTAAGAATAATTTTAAAATCAATGAGTTTCCATTTAAAATATCTAGCTTAATTTCTTCGATTAAGTTTCAAATTCTCGAATTGTGTAATTAATAAAATATCAATTTTTTTTACGTAAATTGTAAACGGCTTGTCGCTCTGAAGGCGTTCGAAACTACTACATGTTAATAAAATCTTTTCCAGATATTGAAAAATGACACCTATATTTTTACCCTAGTTTTTCGTGGCGGCTCTCTAATTAATAAATGACTTCCTGCAGAATTTTAGTTGGTGCCCCATTACCAAAATTTACGCCTGACTTGGCCTATTATGAATATGAATGGCCGGATTTTAAATTGAATTTCTGCATCTTCCTGTGGGGCACGCTCTACATTACCTTTAGAACCGGCCCTGTTCATATTCAATTTAAAAATTATAAAATTTGATTACTGTCATAAAACACTAACAAGGAAAGTCAAAAATTATTTTTCTTAGTCTGATACAATTTGTAAACATGTGAAAGGAAATATATATATATATATATATATATATATATATATATATATATATATTATATATATTTATATGTATATATATATATATATATATATATATATATATATATATATATATATATATATATATATATATAGGATGAAGCCCCTATTCTAAGAAGTGCAATCGGTGTCGAACGTTCGGCGACATTCTCCAACTTCTATACTCCTTCTTTTCCTATCTTGGCACTGCCCATCTTGAAGATTATGGGCACTCATAGCTTTCCTTATTCCTGCCGTGCAATTACTCCTAGGTCTTCCTCTTCTTCTACGGTACTCTGGATACCAAATCATGGATCGTTCGGGCAGCCGTGAGTCAGCCATGCGTTGTATATGGCCGTACCAGATTAATTGTTTTCTCTCTATATATTCTATGATTGTATCTTCTATTCTTATCTGTTGTAATGTCTCCTTGTTTCTTGTTCTCCGTATCTGTGATATTCCTGCTGACCTCCTCAAAGCATCCATTTCTACAGTTTCTACTCGTTTTTTTATTTTTCTCTGTAAGTCTCCAAGCCTCATCTCGTAAATTAAATAATTTTTATTATTCTATTGTATATGTTATATTTTTGTTTTTTGTTTAAATTCTTACTCCACAATATTCCATTTAGGCATCCTAACACTCTTTTATCTTGGATAATTCTTGCACGAATTTCTTCATCGTCTGTTCTCATTCTATCAAATTCCCTAAATATTTGTACTCGTCCCATCCCTCTACTTCTGTATTGTTAATTGGGAGATTACTCTTATTATTTCCCGTGCATAAGTATTTTATCAACTTTTATACCCCTCCCAAAAAAGAAAAATGCCAAGCATTGCTCCGACTATCGTACAATAAGCCTGATGGCTCACACATTGAAGGTCCTGTTGAAGGTGATCCATAACAGAATATTCAGGAAACTAGATGTGGACATCAGCGATACACAATTTGGATTCCGTAAAGGCCTAGGAACAAGAGAGGCACTGGTCGCACTTAATGTCTTGTCACAAAGATGCCTAGACATGAATCAAGATCTACACGTGTGCTTTATAGACTACAATAAAGCCTTTGACAAAGTTAAACATGATCAACTCATCGAATCATTGGTAAGGAGAAGGATCGACCTCAGAGACATAAGAATAATCTCAAGCCTATACTATGGCCAGAAAGCAACAATACGAATAGAAGACATAACATCAGAAGAAATAGAAATACAGAGAGGGGTTCGTCAAGGGTGTGTACTTTCACCAATTCTTTTTAATCTATATTCGGAAGATATAGTAAATAAGGCACTTGCTGATCAAGACATAGGCATTAAAATTAACGGCATGACAATAAATAATCTGAGATACGCCGACGATACAGTTCTTTTAGCTGGAACACATGAAGACCTACAGATGCTAATTAATAAAATGGTCACAGTAAGCGAAGAATATGGACTCTCACTGAATATAAACAAAACAAAATATATGCTAGTAACAAAAACAACTCGGGACATTCGTACGGTGTGTGTAAAGAATCAACCTATTGAAAAAGTGAGAAAATACAAGTACCTTGGCACAACCATTAATGAAGACAATGACAGCTCCCAAGAAATACGAATCAGAATCGAACAGGCCAGAAACACATTTATAAGAATGAAGAGGCTTTTTTGCTGCCGAGATCTAAACCTTGAATTAAAAGTGCGACTGCTGAGATGCTATGTGCTGTCTGTACTGTACTATGGGATGGAGGCGTGGATACTGAAAATGTCTGACATGAGAAGACTGGAGGCATTTGAGATGTGGATATACCGGAGGGTGCTGAGGATTTCATGGGTAGAGAGAATAACCAACGAGGAAGTAATGAGACGTATGCATAAGGAAAAAGAAGTGATTCTAACAATTAAAAGAAGAAAACTACTATATATGGGACATGTCATGAGAGGAGAAAAATACCAAATATTGCAGATTATTATGCAGGGAAAAATCCAAGGAAGGAGATCCATAGGAAGAAGAAGAAACTCATGGCTGAAGAACCTTAGAGAGTGGTTTGCATGCAGTAACAACGAGTTATTTCGAGCAGCGGTCTCAAAAATCAGGATTGCCTTGATGATTGCCAACCTTCGAAGCGGAGACGGCACCTAGAGAAGAAGAAGTATTTGGCTTTTTCAATGTTTATTGGCAGAGATATTTTCAACATTTTCTTTGTCGCTTGCTAGAACTGCTTGATCATGATTACATTTTAATATGATGATGCAGCTTTGGTGATTTTAAAAGATTTCGACAGCTTCATTTTTGAAATAGAATCTGTATATAGAGTTTATACAGCTCTGATAAGTGTATAACATATCTGTGTTCATGATCGTTTCTCACAGTTTAGTTGTATGGATGTTATCGTAGGCCATAGTTAAATCTATAAATAATATATGAGTATCTTGATTTGCTCTTCTTTCAATTATTTGTTTCGTACAACAAATGTTATTACAGGATCTACTGAAATCCCGACAAGTTCTTCTTTCTCATTGTATTCTTTTTCAATGAGGTCTCTGAGTAGTTTTACGTAGAATCGACTCATAGTTATCGTTAAACCTATGTAATTTTAGCAATTTTCCTTGTTTTCTTTTTTGTGGATTTAGATAATGTGGCCTTCTTTCCATTGTGTAAGAGATTCTTGACCATTAAGATATTTATTAAATATCAACGTAAGAGTGTTAATAAGCTCTGTTATTCCACTTTTTAGTAATTCTGTATAGTGCCCTCAGGTCAGCTTTAACGACATCATTACTATCTATTTCGATGTGTTCTCATTGTACGTTAATTATAGCTGTTTCTTCAATATACTTATCCTTCTTTTCAGTTAGCAATTCATGATAATGTATAATCCGTTGGTTGTGGTAATAAATGCTGTTTCCTGTCCTATATTCTTTATGGTTTTTATGAATTTCGAAGCTTCAGAGCATTTTCTCCTGCCAATGTATATGTCTATTTCTTTACATTTATTATCCTACGTTTCGTTTTTCCTAAAGTGGACAGTTTTTTTACTTGTCTCCAGATTTCCTCATGTGCCTCTTTTTTTCTTGGATCTCCTTTGTCCACCAAAGCTTGTTGCTTGTTTTTCTTTCTTTGTGTCTTAATGCTTCCCTTGCTGCTGTGTATACTTTTAATAATATTTTGGTATATTTCTGAGAATGATTGTCTAGACTGATCTCCGCTATACCAGTCCCAAGCCGGGAATCTCATCATAAGGAGGACAGGGAGGAGTAACAAACCTGGATTCATCTGGCCCTGATGATATTATCCAGTAAGGACCCCTGCCTAAGGAACAGACAAAGATGCTGCTGTGCATTTAGGTGTTGGACTAGAGAGCTAGAAGAAGAAAACCTGTACAAAAAATAACCTGGACCTGTAGGTTGGGGATTAGAGCTTTATATTAACTATCTAATATCTGGAAAAAACTGCTAAAAATTCTATACTTCGTCTCGGAACATCGGATGGATCAATTGGTAAAAGACAAAAGCAAGGAAAAGATTTATGAATTATGGAACATGGAATGTGCAGGGCAGAAAAATAAAATTGATGAAATTTTAGAGGAGCTGGAAAATTTCAAGATAGATAAAGAAGCTATAACGGAAACAAAGTAAAAAGGAATATGGATCGGAAACAATGGGAAAGTATGTGCATCTATTTAGTAAACTGGAAGATACTCGTGCGAAGAGAGGAGTTGCAATATTAATACATAAAAAATTTAAGAAATACATCACAAATAAAGATTAATGTGATTCCTTGGTGTATACGCTTCATCGGATGATGAACCTAGAAGAATAAAAGACAGTTTCTT
Organism: Diaprepes abbreviatus; assembly: GCA_034092305.1. NCBI lineage: Eukaryota > Metazoa > Arthropoda > Insecta > Coleoptera > Curculionidae > Diaprepes > Diaprepes abbreviatus. The sequence goes on along the minus strand of JASJET010000110.1, from coordinate 13,268,610 downwards.
TGAAAAACTCAATGAGCTGGCACAGAAAGTTGGAACCACTAGAGAACAAAGTATATTAGGAGACTTAAATAGTAGAATAGGTCGTAAAACTCATGAAGAAATGCTAAGACTATTTGGAGAAATATTCACAAATGATAACGGTGAACGACTAATTGATCTCTGTACAACTAAAAAAAGTCCACAAATTTACTTGAGAAAAACGCATAAGACAACAGAAACCATTATCGACTATATGATCATAAGACAGTACACAAAACTTCGAGTTCAAGATATAAAAGTATATAGAAGTGCTATTTGTAGATTCGATTACTAGTTCTTAATATCAGGATATATTTACCAAATTATAACAGCAACAGACCAAAGGAAATTATCACCGATTCTGACAAACAAACAGCGAATTACCCCAAATGCAACCTGGACAAATTAGACGGAGAAAGCTCTAGATACTTATACCAACGGAGATTAGATGAATACTTGTTACTTCTGTTATACTATGATCCAGCTATAAATTTTGTCTCTAATGAGATTTCGTACATCCACGCACCTCTTAAAAAAAGATGGATTGATCATGTCATAAACGGAAAATGACTGTAACATGTCAAGTATCATACGGTCACTTATGGGAACACTGAATTTCAATCGGTTGTATTTGAATGACAAGAGTAGAATTTTCCGAATTTTTATAGATATAAGTAGTAGGAACAGAAAGAATACTAGAAAGAGACAAAACAACAGTGTTATGTTGTAACATGATCCAGTTCTTGGCAAATGAATTGCATTGTATTGCATTTATCAATTTTCTACATTTCAATTCTAAAATTCTATTGTCGGCCAGAATAACTTTTCATTAAAAATATACTTTATTGATGAACTATTTTTTTAAATTGAAAGGCCAACGACGTAGTAGCCCTCTTTTTTGTTAGAGTGTTTCTGGATTTACATATTAAAGTCCTCACCTAAATTTTATATTTAAAATAACTGTGTTATTACCTTTAATTTTAAAACTCCTTAAGTAAAAATCAAAAAGATAACAATAATTCTGTTCCCACTCTATAGACATCTGATATAGTATAGTAAATAAAAGTTTGATATATTCTTGAACAATAATTTCTATATAATTTAATTATTGATTTATATATTATTTCAAGTTTAAAGAAGAATAAATATACTATTTGCTTAATGCTTTTGACATTTTTGCTTCATAGTTTCAGCTCAATATTTATATAAGAAAGTAGTCAAATAAGAGTTCTTCGTCCAGCTTATAATTAGAAATTTAAAAATATTTAATAATATCTTGGAGTAAGTTTGAAATACTGAAGCATACAGGGTATCAAAGATAATGAGGTTCAGTATGGGAATCTCGATAACACTAAATTAATTGGTTAATATGGTTAAATGGGAAAAAAGTTTTTAAAAAGAATGATATCCCAATCAAAATTTTTTGATATGACATTTAGTGTTTGAGTTATTTTATAAACAGGACTTTCAGATTTTGAATTCTTTTTGGCGTTAATATTAAAGTTAGAGTGAAACCAATAAAACTTTTTTTTTAGCGGCTTTTAATGAGTTTAAATATGACGTTGTCCATTTTTATATTCGACGTTTCGTATTCAAGCAATCTACGTCAACTTAATTTTTTATAAATACGATCCTGATTTCTAATGTTAAATTTTAAAAGCCTTTTTATTCTAAAATCAAAAATGTATTAGACATTACATTTTGAATCTTTTTTAAAAAAATTTAAAGTACGGATCTGTAATTTTTAATAATTTTGTAAACTTAGGTTCATACATTGAATTTGATTATCAACCATCAACTATTAACAATAAAAAGCTAATAAATAAAAAACATAAAAATATGGATAATAACATTAATATTAATAGTAATAATAATAAGTGACACTAATAGAAGTCGCAATCCCTAACAACAATAATCTAAGGGAGAAGCATAATGAGAAAATCGCCAAATACAGAGACCGGAGGTACAAATACGTAGACAGTGGGAAATGACGAGCGTCCTGGTGATCCCTATAATTCTATTCACGGCTGGCGTAGTACTCTGCCTAATTACAAGGGATTAGATCTTAGCGAACATCTGTGTAAGGCCATGTAAAAGGCAATGCTACTTGGGACTGCTTGAACTGTCCGGAAGTTTATGAGAAATGCATGTACAGCCCGACAACAGGGCGGTTCCAGCCTCTCTCTTTGGTGGGGCGGCGATATCACAATAGTTAGAGTATGGCAAGCGAAAGCTAGCTCTTGAGGGGGGGTAATCTCACACTATGGCAAGTGAAAGTGAGCTGTCTATGGGGTGAATGCGTCTATTTTCCTGTATTCGAATCTCTTGGGGGGATCAATCACTCCTCTCACTCTCCCTGCCTATGCAAAGAGCCCGCACAGAGTCCATTCTTGTAGTATTTGAGTATATTTAGAATGAGTGAAAGTTCCCCTGAAGGGAGTACGAAATCCGTTTGGCTGGGTCTATGGGGTAATAAGTGAAATAGAGCAAGACGGACATAGGAAGTCTGCAGAGGAAAGTTAGAACCTTCCTAACTAAAGCACATAACATCATCTTTGGAGTGCGATTTAACGGACAATGCAATTAAGATATCATGGAGGAAGAGGATTGGTGAATATTGATAATCAATTGGATCGTCAGCCAATAAACTTACGCTCATATTTTCACAGGTTAGTGGAGTCTGAGGTTGAGGGACCATGAATTGAATTCTCATTACCAACCAGACCAAGCTACAGAAGGCAAATGTTTCCTGAAACCGAAGGTTTTCTACTAGCAATCAAAGATTAAGTCATTCCAACAAGAAACTATCTCAAATACATACTCAGATATCTTTCGATCTAAAACGACCAATGCCGGATATGAATATCGAACTTGACTTTAGAATTTCAGAAACATATTTGAAAAAATTACCTTTTAACCAAATCTATATATTTTACTGTTACCGAGATTCCCATACTGGTTTTCCGTATCTATTGAACATTCGGTCTGAAACGTACCAGCACGGTGTGGGAGAATAAAATCATAGTATTTTAAATTCGTGTTTTCAATACAGAAATTAATTAGAAAGCGTTTTCTAAACACAACTATTGAAGAGGTCATGACGTCTCGTTATCTAGAATGTAAAATTGGAAGTTCGAGGTGTCTTGAAGAAGATGTAAGGAAACAGATAAATAAAGAAGCTTTGATAGTGGGACATTTAAAACAACTAATAGGGAAAAACAAGTACCTTGGTGTAGACTTTAAATCGAAAATTTTCAAAATATGTATGACGTAAGGCGTAGAAATATGAGCTGAAACACCAATAACCAAGAGACTGTTGAGAACAATAGAAATGAAGACTCTGAGATCAATAAAGAGTTACACATTAAGAGATAGGCAGAGAAATGCAGAGATAAATTCCAAACAAACGACAGACAACCCAGATGTTGGCGAGTCAGCTGACAATCACGGGAATGATTAAAAAAGAACCAGAATTAAATGGACTAACCGCCTTTTAGAAGACGAAGAAGAGAAAGAAGATATGTCTTTGTTGCGAATTACATGGGAATGATTAGCCTAAGAGAACACATAAAATCTGAAGCCACCATACTTTTGATATAAGAATAAAGCTTGCTAATAATGTCTTCTCTAAGTATATATTTATTATTTCAATAAATTTAAGGAGGTTGGATGCTTTTTTTAACGTAAAAAAAATTTAAATTGTTTCTTCCAAAAATAGCAAACCAAATATCCCGGAAATAGTGATGGAAGTTATTTTAATTTCTTATTTCAGTCAAACGGTCTATATCTTTTTAATGAACTACTCGAAAAAAAAACAATTATTTTTATGTCTATTAATATCTTTTATACGCCAACGCCATATAAATGAGAATAACCTTTTTCAAATTTAATCGTGGTGGCGGAATGCATGTAGGCGTTAAATGTTCTCTCTTTTATAACTGATTAACTGAACAAACAAAATCAGAACCGGAAGAAAGTTATTCTCTGTTTTTGGTTAGTTTCCCAAACAATGTTTTATTTTTAAATTTATCTGAATAAAATTAGTACACAATATTTTGTGTTTTGAGCCTCATATATTTGTAGATACTTTGACAAAGAGTATTTCTTTTAAATGCATCGAAAACTCTGGGTAAACTGCCCCTAGAAGATGTTCATTCTGCTTTCATTATCCTATAATACAGTAGAAAATAGTATAATTTCATAATGTACGAGCTCTTGTTCTTCTTTGCCTAATTGTATAGATATATTATCAAACTATTAGGTTGGAATAGTTGCCTATATTTATTGTCTTTTCAAACAGGTGAAGGAAAGTATATATACAAGAAGTTTACTTTTTGCAACTACAACTCTAATTCTGTCTCCATACGCGCTTCGACCACAAGAAACAACTGTCTATATAAAATATAAATTTAAAGACAAGTCGGCAGGATATTAAATCTGTCGACTTTTCGATGTATGCATCCGCCGGAGTAGGGGGAAACTTAAAAATTAAGGTCTCAGTAAAAAATAAATAAATCTATTTACTGCCGTGTTTAGTTAGTTGCCTATATTTATTCTTCTTCTTCCAATCAGGTATAAAAAAGAATTATGCACGCCGTTTACTTCCTGCAAATACAATTCTGATTCTCGCTCCATGCGCGTTTCGACAACCTAGTGGTCTCATCAGTGGAGTTGTATCGAACCAAGAGCAACACTCACAGGAAACAACTGTCTATATAAAATATAAATTCTGAGACATGTCGACATAATATTAAACCTGCCGATTTTTCGATATCAGACTGAAAAATATCGTCAGTCAATCGACATCTATATATCCACCGGAGTAGTGTGAAATTTCATAATTTCAATAAGAGATAAATAAATTTATCTACTGCCATGTTTAAATAGTTGCCTATATTTATTCTCCTATTAAGTAATTAAAGTAAAGTACGGCTACGTTGTACAAACAGTTTATCTTCTGCAAATACGACTCTGGTTCACTCTCCATACGCGTTTCGACGACCTAATGGTCTAGTCAGTGAAGCTATATCGAATTAAGAGCAACATTTGCAGGAAACAAATGTCTGTTTGAAAGGAGAATAAATATAGGCAACTGTTTAAACACGACAGAAGATATATTTATTTGTTTCTTGCTGAAACTGAAATCTTAATTTTTAGTTTTTGCACTACATCCATGGATGTATAGATGTTGTTTGACAGGGATATTTTTAAGTCCGATATCGAAAAATCGACAGGTTTAATATCTTGGAATTTATATTTTATATAGACAGTTGCTTTCTGTGAATGTTGCTATTGGTTTGAAACAGGTTTACTAACAAGAAAAGTAGGTGGTTGAAACGCGTATGGAGACAAAACTAGAGTTGCATTTGCAGGAAATAATTTTTCCTTTAACTGCTTGAAAGGCAGAACATAGGCAATTATTTAAACACGGTAAAACATAGACTTACTTATTTCTAACCGAAATTTTAATTTTTATATTAGATTGCAGTAGTTTCAAATATGACTTGGTTTACTCTTAATAACCTGTTTATTACTAATCTAGCGACATAAGATAATGGTGTTAATTTAAATAATGCCCACTTTTAATATTCGAACTCCAAAAAAAAAAAAAAATGAATCCGATAATTTTATTAAAGAAGTTTTTTTTTATAAATATTTACGGTTTTGCTTTTATTACTTCCAAAATTTTGAATGAATGAGGGTGTTAAGTGGTACACCTTATGACAAAGTTTTTTAAATTACTTTTTTGTATAAAAATGTATTTTAAATTTTAATTAATAATTTTTTAGAAATCTTAAAAATGTGATTATGCGTTGTGTTTTCCTTATTTTAATTTTCATGTTTTCAATAGGAACGATTAAATTATTTTTGATACTGAATATTCAATCCAGAACCAGGGATGAAGTCAACCTCTGGCATTTTGAATATCAAGAGGAATCAAATTCGCACATTATGGATGGTTGTAAAGATATGTACTTTAACTTTTTTTGAAATTATCTATTAATTTGGACCATAAATTCAGAATTAAAGAGAAGACTGTTTGGCGGTCGAAATATATTGAGAATAAACTTCAAGAACTCAAGATTATAATGAAGAACCAACGAAGAGGTCAGAAACATGGAGGATTTCCAACTTCCGTCTCGAGAGAAGAAAGAATGGTTTGACCATGTCTTGAGAATATCCAATATTAGATGGCTCAAGAAGATTTTTGAATAGAAGCCACGGGAATCTTGGACTTGTGGGATTTAGAGAAAACGAATAGGATTTTAGAAATAAAAATAAGGAAAAGGAGTAATCTGGCGATCTCTAGAACTTCTGTCATAGGCGTTCCATGTTTAAAATAAGGAAATAGAATTTACTAAAAAGTTCCAGACCTTTTTTCATCGATGTCTCATGGGGCGTTAACAAAAGGTAAAATTAATTAAATAAATTATGAACTCGTAGAAAATAAATCTAAAACCGTACAAACTAGAAACACAAACTAACACCATGAAGTGTGTACTGCTATAAAGTTCATTATATTGCCCCCTTCTGAGTATTGATCGTCCTGATCAACCTTCTTGATTTTGATAATGGGCTAATATGTCAAGATCCACAACTTTCATCTTCACATGAGGCCTTTTCTGAATTCGGTACACCAGATCGTTTAGTCGGGTCACTACGTTGTACGGACCTTTCCATGACTTCTGAAGCTTTGATGACTATGGTTTTTTTCGGATTGTATAACGATACCAACCATGAATCCACCGGTATTGTCCTTGAGATCATAGCGGGTCTTCATTCTGTCGCTTTCTATTTGTAGTCGTCTCTGCACCTTTCTGAGGATGACTTGTAGGACGTTCTTTTTCCGTAGTCCCTTTCACGGTCGCGAACACTTTCGACGTACCCTCTCGAGGATGACCTGTAAAACGTTCTTCTTCCGTAGCCCCTTTCGTGGTCACGGTCTCTCTCATCTCGTTCTCCACGGCTGCGAGTACTCCTTCTATCTTTTCCGTAATTGTCCTTTCTTCTATCGCCTCCACCAGTTTTCCGGGCAATCTCTGTAAAAGTGACCACTGTATTCGCACTAGTAACAACGCATGTTCTTCGAATGGTACAGGCGACCTGATCTATTCTTCTCGGTCTGGCATAAGTCACTCTAATGCAACAACCGCATACTTCAACTCCATCGCGAGCCTTGACGGCAACTATAGAATTTTTTTTATCTTTGTAAACAACAAATCCAAAACAGGTGATACTATTACTTTACCAGACTCCTTTAAGTTCATCATAGGGAGCAAAGACGTTCTCTAAGTCGCTCCTTTGAACCTCATCATCTATACTAGCAATATGAAGCCGAAAGCCATCAGGATCTCTGTCAGGAACAGTAGCATGTACAGTGGCTTTGTACATGCCCCTCTTAGCCACACTTCCAACAACTAATTCTATTTCTGCTACGAAAGGTTGTGTTTTTGTGATCATATGTTTTTCGTTTGTTCCAAAATTCTTACGACTCTCTCATTAGCCTCATGAAAATTTACCCTTGGTCTTGCGATAATTCCGGGAAACGTTGACTCTTCTTATGATTTTCTCTTGGTTCTTTGAGATCTGTTTGGCTGAGCTTCCCCATAGCGCATTGCTAGAAAAGTAACAATAAACTCGTAATCATCCTGTTTTTTTTTTCGGGAATGTTGCGTAAAACCTCCATAGCTTCACTTCGTAGTGCTAGAACAAGAGCACGTGTCTTCTCCGGTGGACTCCAATTATTATATATATATATATATATATATATATATATTTATATATATATATGAAAATATCTGTATTACATAAATATATATATGTAATATGAAAATATCTTCCGGCAGCGATAAAAAGGGTGTATAAATGGTCCAGATCGCCTTTGATGGACAGTTTACTTTGAGAGTTCGTCAATGCAATATATATATATATATATATATATATATATATATATATATATATATATATATATATATATATATATAGTTCCGGACGGCCGGTCTTTAAACACACTATACACACTGTATTATTTTAATAACTTTTTATTGTCAACCTCAATTCAAATTGCATTGACGAGCTCTCAAAGTAAACTGTCCACCAAAGGCGATCTGGACCTTTTATACACCCTTTTCGTCGATGCCGGAAGATTTTTGAATTTTCTAGAAATATTTTCATATTACATGGTGTAATGATAATAAGAAAAAGGAATAATTTAGCAGTTTCTAGATCTGCTGTCATGGGCGTTCCATGTCGAAAATAAGGAAATAGAATTTCTAAAAAGCTGCAGACCTTCTTTCATAGACGTTTCATGAGGCAATTAACAATAGGTAACATTAAATAAATTATGAACTCTTAGAAAATAAACCTAAAACCTACAAGCTAGAAACACAAACTAATACCATGAAGTGTATACTGCTCTAAAGTCCGTTACATTTCCCCCTTCCAAGTCTTGATCGTCCCAATTAACCTTCTCGATCTTGATAATAGGCCAAGCTATCAAGATACACGACTTTCATCTTCACATGAGGGCTTTTCTGAATTCAGTACACTAGATCGTTTAGTTGGGTCATTGCGTTGTAGGGATCTCCCCATGACTTCTGAAGCTTTGGTGAACGGTGTTTTGTTAATTTCGGATTGTATAACCACACTTGTTCACCAATCATGAATCCACCAGTATTGTCTTTGAGGTCATAACGGGTCTTCATTCGGTCACTTTCTATTTGTAGTCGTCGCCGAACCTTCTCGATGATGACCTGTAGGACGTTTTCCTTCCGTAGTTTCTTTAGCGATCGCGGTTCTTCTCTCCGTATCTTCTCGAGGATGATCTGTAGGACGTTATTCCTCCGTAGTTTCTTTCGCGGTGACGGTCCCTCTCGCTCCATTCTCCACTGTCTCCGTAAGTACTCTTATCTCTTCCGTAGCGGCCCTTTCTATCACCGCCTCCACCAGCAGTAATTTCCGGGCAATCTCGGTAATAATGATCGTTGTATCCGCGCTTGTACCAACGCACGTTATTCGAATAGTACCGGTGATCCTGACCCCTTGTTCTTGGTCTGGAATAAGTCACTATAATGCGACAACCACATACTTCAACTCCATCGCAAGCCTTGACGACAACTGCAGCATCTTTTTTATCTTTGTAAACAGAAAATCCAAAACAGCGGATATAATTACATAACCAGACTTCTTTAAGTTCACCGTAAGGAACAAAGACTTTCTTCAAGTCGCTCCTTCGAACTTCATCCGTATATCAGCAATATGAAGCCGATAGCCACTAGGACCACAGTCAAGATCAGTACTGCTAGTACAGCGGCTTTGTACGTGCATCTCTTGTCCACACTTTCAACAACGAATTCTATTTCTGCTAAGGAAGCTTGTGGTTTTGTTGTCATGTTTTTTTTGTTTGTTTAAAAATTATTGCATCTCCCTTATTAGCTTCATGAAAATTTCCTCGTTGGTCTTGCGATTATCCTGGGAAACGTTTACTCTTCTTATGATTCTTCCTTGCTTCCTTGAGGTCTGTTTAGCTGTTTCAAAGTAAAGAACATAAGCATGAGCCTCGCAAAATTTTCTTCAGTTGGGCCATTTTTAGAATTTGACTTGTTTCTGAATCGCGTAAACCTTCAATAAAACCATTTATTGCTAACTTTTGCTTTATTTGTTCTGCATATGTTGGGAAGTCAAATTTATTAGTCTCATTATATCTTCCTCATATTCTTGAAGACTTTCGTTGAATTTTTGTTTTCTTCCTGGGAGTTGGGCCTTATAAACATCTTGGAGGTGGACTTTTCCATAGCGCATATCCCGAATCTTCTAAAAACATTTGCATACTACATGGTGTAATAAAAATAAGCAAAAGGAATAATTGGGCAATTTCTAGATCTTCTGTTATGGGCGTTCGATGTCGAAAATAAGAAAATAGAACTTCTAAGAAGTTCCAAACCTTCTTTTATGAGGAAATTAACAAACAAACAAACAAAAAATTAATTAAATAAATTAGGAACTCGCAGAAAATAAATTTAAAACTCTACAAACTAGAAGAAAAAATTCATACTATGAAGTGCATACTACTCCGTTAGTCCATTACAATATATATATATATATATATATATATATATATATATATATATATATTGCATGGGTGAAAAATGCAAACAACACCTAACCGAACGTTCCTGACTGCAGTAAACTGGCAAAGCAGAAGAACAGAAGAATTTTCCTGTTAAGATGCAAACATTTGAATGTTTTTCCTGTGTTTCCAAATTTTAAAGTGTCAAATGTACATTTTGCACGTACGTACCTTAACAATAAGTTTAAATATATTATAAATAGTACAAAACAAAAAATTTTGGATTTATGTGTCACTGAAACTACTAAGAGTATAAATTCCTTAAATTTTCAAAGAAACACACTTACACAAAAAATAAAAAATGCAATACCTTTAGAGATTCTTACGAAATTTTTAGAATATGAAACCTTAAAATATGAAAAAATTTTTAATTATATAAAACTTAAAAATCAAAATAAAATATCTAAGCTTGTTTCAAATACTACTAATAATAATAATGACAAATGTAATGCTTCTGATTGGTTAGAAAATATCTCTGATAAGCAAATTCCACAAGATGTTGCGGAGGTTTTGGCTCTGGGTGATAAATTCGCATTACCAGTGGTAACTGAAAAACAACTCCCAACAACTGAATATATAGCATGTTTAGAATCTGCCATACATGACAAACTCACTGAAATTAAAGATACCATACGCGCTGATATTGTAAATATAATTATAAATCATAAAATGAAATTGAAACATAAAAATCAAAAACAAAATACCTTCCAGAAAAAAATTTCCAAGCAACTAAATATAGCAAAACAATTTATTAAAGATAATCCCGATATAACCATTATAAAACCAGACAAAACAAATAAAACTGTAGTTATAAACACAAAGGACTACAACTTAAAATTAAATAATTTACTATCTGACAACCTAACATATAAGAAACTTCGTAGTGATCCTACTAACACTTTTCAATTAAAAAATAATACCTTGATCAAGAAAATGATATCCAAAAAACTCATGTCTGAAACGGAAGGCAAGAAATTATTAATACATAATGCAGTTGTACCGAAGATCTACGGATTGCCTAAATGACATAAACCAGGCATTCCACTTAGACCCAAAGTCTCGTGCATACAATCACCGTTCAACAAATTATCTAAATATCTTAGTAATTGTTTATCAAAAATTACTTGTAAAAATGAGTATTATATAAAGGACTCTTTTAGTTTTAAGGAATTCATCAACAAATCAAAAATTCCAAATAATTATATTTTACTCTTGACGTAGTATCATTATATACCAATATACTTAAAGAACTTTTAAATCAAATAATAAAAGAAAAGTGGGAAATTTTAAAGGAACATACCAGCCTTAATCAAGATCTTTTTATAGAATCTATAAATCTAACGTTAACTAATAATTACTTCCAATACCAAAATACTTTTTACCAACAATTAGATGGCTGTGCCATGGGATCACCCATTTCTTCCACAGTTGCACAACTTGTAATGGAATATTTGGAAGAAACCGTCTTAAATAATACTAATATCCCTATGACTTTTTTCAAAAGGTATGTTGATGATTGCCTTACTGCCGTTCCAGAAATCCATGTACAAGACATTTTAGATTGTTTCAATAACTTTCACCCCAAATTACAATTTACATCAGAAATCGAACAAAACAGTAGGATTAACTTTTTGGACTTAACAATAATAAGAAACAATGTTGATGAATGCCTTAAGACAAAGTGGTATACAAAAGAAACATGGTCTGGTCGATATTTGAACTACAATTCACACCATCCCCTATCTCAAAAGAACAGCGTTGTCATCGGTCTAACAGACAGAGCACTAACATTAACGTCTCCTGAATATCGAGCCGAAACACTTAAGAAAGTCAAAAAGATTCTGATTGAAAATAACTTTTTAGAATATCAAATTAATAAAATTATTAAACAACGAATTCATAAATTTTATAATACTAGTAATATAGACAAATCAGCGAACCCAGATTGTAACAAAAAATACATAGCTATGCCGTACACTCAGGGACTTTCAGAAAAAATAAAATACATCTTAAAAAACACGACGTTGTTGTATGCCACAAATCTCAAAATCTTTTGTCTTCACTTTTCACTCCGTTAAAAAGCAAAGTAGCAACCAAAAAGAAGTCAAATTTAATATACGCTGTACCTTGCCTAAACTGCCCAAAAAAATACATAGGCATGACAACGCAATATTTGGATAATAGATTGAATGATCACAAGTACACCAAAAATGCTTCAACTGCGTTACATAAGCACGAATCCTCTCAAAAACAAGAATTTGATTTCGCAAATACACAGATATTAGTCCAGGACCAGAACTACCGCAAACTGCTTATTAAGGAGATGATTCACATTAAAAAAGAAAAGCATGTCGTAAACGACAAACAAGATATAAAAAATCTTAGCCAAATATATAATAACCTAATTAATGAAAAACTCCATTAAAAATTATAACAAATACAATACTAAAATACCAAAAAAATATCTGAGTCTTTACTAATATAATAATTGCTCCACAAATAATTAATAAAAATGTATAAAAAAAAAACTTTTACTGATAACACCAAATTCCTTCATACTGGCAATGTATACTCTTAGTTGAATTATATACGGCACAGCTACAACGGGTGCGTATCTAGCACATTTTTAATATTGTACAGTGTGTTAGTTTGTAAAATATGTATGTCTATTTTAAGTGTATTTAATTGTTTGAGTGATGGCTGATTGTTCTGTTTTTCTTTGTAGATTTTATCCATAGACTGACTGACAATATATTTTTGATAAAGCCCAAAACAATGGGCGAAACGTTAAATTTTAATTAAATTGTTTTAAAAACAAAAAACAGAAAAATTTTATATATATATATATATATATATATATATATATATATATATATATATATATATATATATATATATATATATATATATATATATATATATCAGGGGCGGATCCAGCCTCTCTCTTTGGGGGGGGGGGGCGGTGATATCACAAAAGTACAGTATGGCAAGAAAAACAAGTTGTCAACGGGGGGGTGGGGGGAGTGCAAGCAGCATACTCATTCCTAATATAAAAGACAGAATGGGTTCTATTTTCCTGAACTCAAAGCTTTTGGGAGGGGGGGGGGGGCGATCGCCAGCATACAGATTCCTATACTCTATTCAAGAACTAGAGAGAGTAATAAAACTGTTACCGAAATCTCTAACGTACCTGCTCCAGTGCCGCAGGTAACTGAGAACTGCCGTAAATCTAATTATATTTCATTATATTTAAATATATTTTATAAATTTACTGCAACATAGAATTTCTGATAGTTTAATTTAATTTCTGTCAGTGAGCAAAGTACAACTTACATTTTTTTCTTAGTGATTTATCTTGTTTGCGCTTGTTTTTATATATTATTTGAGATTTGTGACATACCCAAAAGATATGGCTTTCACCTCTATATTTATTCCAAAATCGTTAAACCAGGGCATTTTTTCCTCAACAAAAAACTTATTATGATGAATGTTTATGATGCCTTAAGATATCAATATCTAGATAATAATGTTAAAAGCTCTGTTGAGATATGTTCCAACATGACAGGAGTTGGAAAATCTACTATGTACCGAATACTGAAGGAGAAAAAACGACTGGAATTGTTAGTACTCCCAAGCCACAATCGATCACAGGCAAACGAAAAACCTCATTGGAAGAAGAGATGAAAAGTGCAATTAAAGGGGTTGTATATACATTTTATTATGAGAAGCAGATCCCAACCATCTACAAAATTCTAACTAAAATCATTGAAGATCGCGATTTACCTGAAATTAAAAGAACTGATCTCTGGAAATTGCTCGGAGAACTTAATTTTTGTTGGGAAAAACCAGATAGAAAATCTGTTCTTATAAATCGTCCGGAAACTGTCCGTTGGAGACGTAAATATCTCTCTCAAGTAAAAGGTAGAGTTGCTAGAAATAACACAATTAATAAAATTAGTAATTTAACTAAACTTTTGAAAGATTTTTTTGGATAAAGTTACTGCGGAAAATTGGGAAAAATCCATATAATAAAAGAATAAAACAAAATTTGAGAACTCGATCTCATAATCGGTGAGATAGAGGAACCAATTATAATTAATTTTAGCGAAGATAGTTTCACTGACTTTGATTAGGAATTAGATACGTAATGTTTACTAGTGTAAACACAATTTATTATTTAAATTTTGGTTTTTGTTGTATTTTATTGTTTAATGTTGTTTATATGTTTTTTTATTTTTTTATATATTTTTATTTTAGTGTGTCCCACTCTTTAATTTTATATATATTTAATTCTAATTAGCCGTAAGTTTTTTATTATTTTATTATTGTGTTTGTGTCTTTTTCTTAAGCGTGTAGAATTAACATGTTTATCTTATTTTTTTGGGGCTATCGTATTTCCATATATAAAAGTAAATTAAATTAAGATATCAGTACAATAGAAATAAAAATAAGTAGGTCTAATTTTAATTACAACATAAAAAAAGTAATTACATTTGATTCCATTTAATTCTGCAAATGGTTTAAGAAATAAATAAACTCAAACGTCAAATACTCTAAAAATGTTTTTAATAAATAATAAAATGACCGATAGCCCCAAAAATATTTTATTATTATATGGACGAATTTATTTTTTTATATATGTTTAACTTTTTGTATTTTTGATAATGGATATTTTGTAAGTATTTAAATTATATCTTAGAATTTTTTGAGAGAATAATCCTACGTTTTAGTCTATTATTATAGACCGGTATTTTTGATTATAAAATTTCTAACCCATTCCTATGAAAAATGTATGTGTCTAACAAATTTTGCTAAAAACATCGGACTAAAGAACACAGATAGTAGGGGAAGAGAAAAAGGGTAAAAAATGATTTATTACTCTCTCTAGTTCTTGAATAAACTATAGTATAAGAGGAAAAATCGGGTCCATTTTCCTAAACTCAAAGCTCTTGGGGGGGGAGGGGCGATCGCCCCCACCGCCCCCCCCCTTGGATCCGCGCCTGATATATATATATATATATATATATATATATATATATATATATATATATATATATATATATATAGTTTTATTTCACTTACATACGGAGTTGCATATAGTTGTACGTTTGCTGAATGTGATTTCAGCACTACAACAGCATAATGTGGATATAACCACTGCTAATGCATCTCACACGGAGGAATCCGTGAAATCCGTATAAACATATATATATATATATATATATATATATATATATATATATATATATATATATATATATATATATATAAATGCTGAACCAATATTTGGTAATATTACTGATTCTAAGAAAGGAATACTTATATTAATAATATTATCATATAGCATTTATAATCAAGTATTTAGAAACTACAAATTTTGAAATACGAATACGAAAATACGAAAAATTGTTGAATCCCTTTTGCACCAAACTATATACCTTAATTGTTACACTTTTTAATAATTAATCCTTTAGCCTTTGGCTTTTTGAACGACTTGCAATCGTTTTATTATACTTAATACAAAATTTTTACAGGAGTTTGGGAAAATTTTTCTCATTCTTTTTGGTCTCGATCCTGTAATACGTTTAACGAAGACCCTGGAGAATTATAGTTATTTAATAGAGCATATTTTAATTGTGGTCACAAGTTTTTGATTGGGTTTAGATCAGGACTGTGAGCCGGCCAATGTAATACTTACGGTTTTCAGAATTAAGCCAGTTCTTTACTGTTTTCGCTGTATCTTTTGAATCAATGTCCTGTTGGAAGGTAACTAAATTTATCGGATGAAGCCTTCGATCATACCCTTTAGATTTAAAAAACAGTAGATTTGTTTGAAGACTGTTAATGGTCGGTCGGGAGAGGCTTTTATTTTTATGTATTCTAGAATTGACGTACCGATTATCATATAATACTCGTTTAAATAATGCAGTCAGAAAAAGATAGCATAAAATCGGCATGTGTACCAAGAAATGAAATGTCTACTGTTTATCAACACTTTCAAATATAAATAAAAATATTATTACGTTATTCAACGTTCAAACAACCGGGCCCTAGTTCTGATGTTATATTAATTCTACAGGGGTATGTTCGAAGAATGAGGCATATTATCCACAGTTTCAATCAAATTGTCTTTTAAAATATCTAAAGACATTTTTTTATTCATACTTCCTACTATTTTCTGAACAGGTCGCAGCCTGTAAGCCGCCATAAATTTCCAAAGCTTAATATTATCGCTCTAATGCTTTTAGGACTTATAAATTGTCGGGTTTTCTAATATGTCCTTGCAAGTATGAAGTACATCTGGATTTATTCTTTCTTCACTATATACTGCTTTCGGATATTTTAAAAACAGCGATTCGTAAAGACTTATTTTGATATAATAATACAATATTTTTAAGGAAACGTACTTCCGAGTAATCAATAAACGTCTTCTTGTTATCCGTTTTAGCACCAAAACGTACCCCGTAAACGTTATCATATTTGGATGGATGTTACTTTAGTTTCCTTAAATGGAAAAAATAACTTCTTGTGATAATCTACAAGCAGATTTGTTTTAAAAGAAAGGTGTCTCATATGATTGTTCAGGGGACTTGTTTGAAGAGAGCAGTGCTATATATAAATGTTCCACTGTTGCAAGATTTGGTGTACTCGTATAAGTTTTAGTTTTGATTATCATTTATCTGTTTAAATTTTTTTGCAGCATCTGTGGTTATTTATTGAATGTTCCCCTCCTATTCGAAAGTGAATTAATACCGTATACCTACTATTATGGAAATATATAGCTCTCAAATCATTTATGATATCTTCCAGAATTTAAGCCACTCTCGTGGTTAATAACTAGAAAACCATACCTATCATTCCAGCCGTTGGGTCACATTTCTTAAAGTTTCTGATAAGTAGTGTCTAGTGAAACATGATCAGAATATGTGTCGTAACTTCATGTCATCTTGCTTAAGCGTAATAATCAAATTGGCATTGTTGCTTCGGAATTTTAGAATAAGTTGGCACCAAAGAAAATGAAACGATATTTTCAAATAATCCATTTTGAAATGTGATCTGATAACATCTGGTTCTTAGCACATAATATCATTATAAATAAATATAGAGTTTAATTTTGCGTCCAACAGTGGCACAGTATTTGACGCATTACTTAAAGCATGATAACCAAGAACTTTGATGGGCGATAATATTTTCTTCAATAATTCATATTTTGCCTCATACAGCCATTTTGATTAAATAAAAATATTTTCGAGTCCCAACGGATGAGTGAGCAATGAAATCATTATATTTATTTATCCATCGATGGTCCTATGAGCAATCCAGGAATAACTGATGAAAGCAAAGGGCCGTGCTTCTTAGATAATGTATTTTCTTGTCAAAGTGGAAAAGGTGTTAATTCATTAGGTAATAGGTTACCGTTTGAATTACATCTTCCCGTTTAGTAATATTGTTGACCAGTAACCAAAGTGCAAGCAAAAACACGATTTACCCAGTTTTAATAATCCAGACAATATAAGTGTGTGACATAAGGCAGATTACCAGTGGGAACAAAGCCCTTGGAAAAGGGTTAAATCTAAAGATGCCAGTGTAAGAGAAAGAGGAGCCACTTTATTAGTAACCAATATTTTGAAAGCAAAACAACATTTTGGTATGGGCGTATCATGTTTTCACTTAAGAAAGGAAGCAGAATGGTTAAGGGTTATCGGATCCGTCTTAAAAGGTGCTCTAAAGGCGTAAATAAATATGGTATGAGATGTTTCCTTTGATTCGGCTGTAAGAAAAGCAGTCCGAGCCGATTTGTTAAAAGCAGATAAAGCCAAAATGATTAACAAAGATGTCAAGAAAGTGCCAAAATAGTTGTGGTGGTCGCGCGTAAACATTTAAATCCGCAGGCTGTGAATGAAAAACTCTTACTCTAAGAGTTATACCAGTTCCAAGAATTGACGGAACGTTACCATTGATAACAATTGTGTGCGTGCAGTACGAACTGCAAATAAGTCAAATTTTGAGAAGACAGTTACCACATTGCACTGGTATGGAATTCTTTATAAGTGTCGACAACAAGAAAAAAAAAACGAAAAACTTAGAATCTTTATCGCAAAGAGCGATAAGCAACATCGATATACAAAGTTATGCATTGAAAACTGGAATCCCCCATTTTTGCGGTGTATATAGGAGAGATTTATTGCCAGAACTGGGTCCACGAAGAACGAAGCAGCAAGCATTAATTTAGATAATAACGCACTACGATAGCTTTGGAGATTGGCCCATCATTTTCATACTGGTACCGAGGCAGTCAAGGACATAGTTTGGTGTGAACGCAGTTATCACTGAAAGCAGTCTCTCGACAAGTCAGTTTATTGGGAATGACGACAGAGGGGTTAAAAATATGATGATGCATGTTTCCCTAACAATATTGCTAGGGTTTGGGATAAGTTATTGGACGTCTTAAAAATGACATAGGTCTGTTACAATATCAATATTGCACCTATCGTTACACTCGAACGAGTTTAAATGGACACGAAACAAATGGGTCCGCAGTGAGAAGATTCTTTTGTACTTATTGCAAAAGAAATGACATCTCAAGACAAGTTAAATGCTTGAAAAGTTTCGAGCGTTTTAACTGCTGCAAGCAACAATAAAATTGCGAGGTGTGTATTTTTTAAAATCAGTCATAACTTATATATTCGCGTTAATGGGACAATCGAGCATTTTAAACTCAAACTTTTATCCACTAATGAATTGGATTCATCAAAGCAATATAGATAAGCACTTTTGGAATCTTACACGTACAAGAAAAATTGCAATGTGAGTTCTGTAACAATTTAAATTCCACCTGGCGCATGCGAATTTTGGGACATCGATAAAGTCCTTCGTGCGTCACTATAAGCAGCTTCTAAACGTTGGCGGCGAATAACAATATTCTAAAATGTGAAATAAAATCCAAATATATTATTGATTTTAGAAAAAAAAAATATGTTAACATAATTTATTTTGGGGTAATTTAATATGTCAAATTTTTCAGGATTTTCTGATATAGTTTGATAAAAGTTTTCTGTATATAACTTACTTTTAATACAAGCATCATCGTCAAACTTGGATTTAATAAAATTATACTAAAAATCATATATTTCAGTTTTTGAGATGTCTTATATGGAAAATATTATATAAATTGATTTATTGTATACTATTTTTATTTTATTCATATGCGTAAATACCGAACTGCTATTGAAATTGGGGCGAGAAATTAATGCTGTAGTTCCAGTTTTCCTACACTATTTTCAGAATGAGTTAATAATTTTATATCCTTTTGATTTTTCAGATTCTTCATAATTTTGCTTAAAATCATGTAATTTTTTTTATTTAAAATTTTGTAGTGTATTAAAGTCGGTATACGTTTTTAGCCAGTTTGGTTAGTTAAACTGTAATATTCGGTGAGTTTGTATTACCAGTAGGCTGTTGGTGTAGGTCGTTTTAAAGTTCTGCAGTGTATAATATATATATATTTTTTTGATCTTGTAAATTAGGATTTTATTTCAGCAATTTTGAAGTTTTTATAGGTGGTAGTAGTATAGGTACCGGGGTTCTGGGCCCCGTGGTCTCTCTTGATGGTTCATTCCATCTGCCTATCCATATATGGAAGTATGTCTTCGGCTGAAGAAAGGCGTGGTCGAGTTCTTGAGCTGAAGAAGTGATGACAAATATTAGTTGTGGTAAAGAAGTGTATATTTGGTTGCCGAAGAAAACCTCGATGTACCTATCCATATATGAAAGTATATCTTAAGATGCTGAAGAATAATATTCTAAAAGATATTCTTAATTGTTTTTAGTGCATTTTAGAATAGGATGTAATTAAATCTTTATATTTGATATATTTGGTATAAAAGTAATTATTATTATTTGGATATCCTTAATTGTTTTTAGTCCATTTTAGAACGGGATGCAGTTAAATCTTTTTTTGGTTAGTTTAATGAGTTATATCAACCATATACATTTTATGGATTACCGTGGTCAAGTCTGCAGAAGTCTGCAGAGTGATGACTAATTTTTTTTTATTGTTTTTTTGTTGTAATTTCATCATCATCAAAGAAGTGTATATTTGGTGGCCTAATAATACCTCGATTTACCTATCTATCCATATATGGAAGTATGTCTTAAGCTTAAGAAGAAGAAAAAGAAGTGTATTAAAAATAATAATAATTATAATAATAATAATAGCCTATATTGTAAATATTGGTGCGGGCCAGTGTAGTCTTGGCAAGAGCAGCCTTCGTCAAACGGTAAATTACTATTATTTTATTTTATTTTTTTTTTAATTTTGTAATGATTCATCCTATCTGTTTTAAAAATTGTTCTATGTTGTTGGAGAACAGGTTGAAACAAGTTAGGACAGGTTGGGAACAGGATGGAACATGTTTTGTTTATTAAAAAATACTATTATAATTTTTTCTTGTACTTATATAAATATTTTAATGGTTTTGAAATAAAAGTCAGTATTTATATTTATTTGTTTTATTAATCGTTTTGATTGTTAGGTACAATATTACAGAAAAAAAAAATATATTAATTGGTTAATATATGTTTATTCAAGAATTAATTTTATAAAAAAATTATAATTTTACTTGTAATTACTAATTACTCTTTAGTATACGTAAAAATTATACATTATACTGCTTCCTGTTTTTCATTTTTCGTTAAATTAAAATTAAATTTTTCTGTTTGCCTTTTCAAACATTTTAAATTCATTTTCAGTGTCAATTTTAGTTCTTATCCAATAAATAGGTAGATTACCAAATTTTCTTTGAAGAGTGACACTTTTTGGTGTGTAAATTAAAAAAAAAAATTAGTATTGTACTACCAATTATTTTAATATCTCTCACTTAAAAAATTATTTTTATAAAAAAATTAGATTTTACTTCTAATTACCAATTACTCTTATGTATACGTAAAAATTATACATTATACAAAAAAAAAATTACAATTTTTACAAATTTACAACTTTTTGTTACATAAAAATTATAGATCATACAAAAAAATCATATTTAAATTTAGGAATTTATAAAAAAAAAAAAATCATAAATTTAACAAATTTTAAATTCTTGTTACATAAAAATTATAGATCATACACAAAATCATATTTAACGTTAGGTATAAGAATAGTGTCCGGCATTTTTTCAAAACACCGTAGATCTGGAAATGGATCTAAAAACATGCTCTTAGAGTTGATTTGATCTACAAATTTATGACAGTTAACTGACCAATCACAAAAGCAAAAATACTTTTTGCAAACAGCGCATAGTCGTGTTCCACTAGGTGAACAATAATAGGGTAGAGAAGAAGAAATATTTTTCTGAAAAAATAAAATATATTATACTTCATTATAATAGCCCCAAGGAAGAGTATCTGTATAAATGTAATTAATTATTCTTTTATCATCATATGGGTTTAAAGCCACCTTTCTCTGATCAATAGTGTATACAATATGTTTTTTGGATTTTATAATTTTTTGAGAACATTCCGTACTTTTATTATTAAATAAACATTGATAATAATCATTAAAAGTGATTGATTTTAAAGAGGATGCTTTTATGCCTTTGGCTTTTTTAATTAATTGTTCATTTTCGTCGTCATTTAATATCTTTAAGCTATACATTTTTGATCTTAACCCAATAAATTCGGTCATAATTTTTCCATGGTTTTCATCTTTCATTAGACCTATCGCTTTCTTATTTTTTAAAGGTATATTAAATGGATTATCTGAAGGATAATCTGAAGTGTCAAATTTCTCAATATCCTGTTTAATGTGTTCGTAAATATCATTAACAAAAAAGTGATAAATAAGTGAATCTGTGTCTGTATACAACAATTTTACATTGTTTTCAAATTTTGGTTTAATATAATTATAATGAAAATCATAAATAAATATTTTTGAAATGTCCAGAATTGAAAATCCTGCATAAATTGGTTTATTAAAAGTAACGTTCAATCTTGACATTTCGATTAAAACCATGTCTTTATCGAAAATAGTTAGGCTATGAAAGTTGGGTTTAGAAATGTAAAAGTTTGCTCCAAATCTACCGGACCATTTTGTAACCAATTTCACATCTTTGTATTTACGTACATTTTCCATCGCTTTGCCGTAATTTGCATTATTGATAAGTTTGTAAAAATTTTTTTCAAAATCGTTTTGACTTTGTTGTCTTAATTTGGTATTTAGATCAATAAATTGTTTAAAATAGGCAGATTGTTTAAATTTAAGAGTTCTATGAATTTTTTGCAATTTCATATCAAGCTGAAGAGCTTGTTTTAAATTTTTATAATGGATAACATATTCTTTTTTATCAAAAAAAGTTGTAAGTAATTTTGGAATTTTTGTAGAGGAATTTGGTGGTTTTCGATGCTCTGGACACAAAGGTAAATCTTTGTGAAATTTATATACTATAGAGCTCTTTAGGATATAACAAATCTACCTCGAAAATGTACCCTATAGAGCCGTCATCTGGAATATTCATAATATCGATGTTTTCTTGGTAAAAATCATGAATCCATTCAAAATTGCTTTGTGGTAAAGGTATGCTCATTGCAGCCCCAAGATTATTTATATCAAAATACATAAGATATGAAATAGGTTCACTATTGTTAAATATTGGTCCCATATATGGGTTGTTAGCTTTACCATATCTATTTGAACATTGAGAAATTCCACCTCGTATACCTTTTTCTATAAATAAATGCATATCAATGTCTGTTAATAATTCAAGTTCGGTACCACTTATTTTTAAAAATGCATCAAGAGCTAATGAGGGGGTAGTCACGTAATGTAAACAATCTAATTTATAGGTAGACATACAGGTGGTTCGAAAATTTTCAAAAATATCAGAAAGTAGGAGAATATCGGATTTTAGGTAAAGTTCTAAATATTCTTGAATATTTTTAATTTTAAAAGCATTCCAAACGTTACATGCATGCTTATAATCTTCATCCGAGATATTAGTGTCATGTAAGGAACTATAAAAGTCTTTTTTTTCTGGTAAACAATTATTTTCTAATTTTATCCAGTTGTCTAAAAACTCGTAAGGGAAAATTCCTTTCTGTGTTAGTAATTTAAATTGATCATGATTATTGAAAAAACTTTTAGTTATAGTTTTTTTATCATCAGTTAAATATGAAGCCAATTTTTCAATACTTGATGACATAAATCTAAAAGAGTCAATAAATCTTAAACATAAATTGGAGTTTTGAAGATATTTTGTAAAGGAAATATATTTTTCTTTATTGACTGGCAGTAAAGTGATTTTACCTTTTATTTCTGTACTAAGGGCTCTGATCAAAAAATGGCTATCGTAGCCAGATAGATTATGGAAAACAACTGGAATAATATGTGTATTGGTATAATTTAAATTACAACTGTTATGAGCAGCCCCCCTGTATGTACCTGTAAAATGACAATGGTCCTTAACAATTAAATCACCGTTTTGCAATTTTTGAGAGCAAATGTGACAGTGTGTTGCAGATATAAATTGATTTATTTCATTAGCAGTTAAGGGTTTCATTGGAACAGGATTTTGAAAAAAGTAAGAAAGCTGATTAATAGCTAAATTTTCAAGTTCTTGAACAAACCATGAAATACAATTTTCTCCAGTGTAACAATTAAATTTTGATAAAGAAGGGTTAAAGGAGCATTTTAAATAATAACCAATACTACATGGAATGTGTTTTTGAATTTTTTTCGATTTTGATTTAGAAATGTTTTCATCATCACTATACTTTTCCAGTATGCATTCAAGATCTGAATACAGAACAAAAGGTACTTGTTCCTTGTTTTTAAAATTTTTAAATTTCAAAATGTTTTGACCATCTTTTGGTAGAGTAATTTTACCGGTATTTATATTTTTACAATCCACTAAATGTTTTAACATATTTTCTTCAGATTCAAAACTACAAAAACAACGCTCACATAACCAAGATCTGTTCCGTACATTTCCATTTTGTTTATTTACCAAACGAGATAAATCTTTAATAAAAGCACAATGAAAATATCTTTTTTGAAGAATATCATTAAAATTTTCAATTTCACTATTTCCATCGTCAATATCGTCATCGCCTGACGCGTCAAAGTAATTATTACAAGGAATCATTAATAGATTTATTTTAGTTGAGAAGTCTGTTTTACTTAAACTTATAGGAAATATTTCACTTTTTTCAACTGTATATACATTTATTGCCATTTCATTCATATTTTCAAATTTTGTAATATCTTTTAAACAAATGGGAAAATTTATGTCTTGGTATTTTAATGTGTTAATTTGTCTAAAATGAGGATAACTACTGGTTTTACTGGAATTTCTGTGAGCAGGGGCGGGATATAATGCACACACTATTGACCATAGAAAACAGTACTCATCATTATTTTTTATATTTATTACAGCCTTTGTTCTTTTTACGAAATCAGGTAAGTCAACGTAAGTTGAAAAACCTGAATGAATCGGATTATATTGGTTAATATTGATTTTTAAATGAATTATTTCATACAGGGCGTATCCACTGTCTCTTTCTTGGAAACTTTCCAATTTTTCTAAAATTTTATCTTGAATATTTTCTTTATACCAATCTTTTAAATTTGTAGTACGATCTATAATTTTATTTGCAGTGGAAAATGTTTTAATGTCAGTTTCGGCAGTTTGTGGTTTTACAAAATTTCCATAAAATATTGCATTAACTTTTAATAGGGAACGTTTAAGTTCCTGTTGAATTTTAAAAGCAAAAATTCTATAGGCTTTTTTAAAAAAAACTTTCGGCTCTTTAATTTTTAAATTTGAAATAATTCCTGTTTTAAGTCTATCATTGAAACATGAATCCACATCTTGCCAAACCAAATTGCCACATTTTCGTTTTGACCTGTAAATTTTTTTTCGTTTGACATTTTTCAAATAATTTTGATAATGTTTTAAAATAGCTAAACTAGCTTCAATTCGAGAGAAATTACTTATACAATTAGCTCTATTTTTAATTCCTTTTTTAAGAATAAAAATTGTTTTTCTCAAAAGCTGTAACCATTTTTTATATTCACTGGAGGTTTTAATAAATCTACAGGCTTTTTCGAACTTTTTGCATACATCCTTGACCATACAATCTAATGTTAAGTTTGTCGTATCCATGTTATTTTTTTTTTATTTTGTAAATTTTTGAATTATCTAAAAAAGAAAAAGTTTAATGTATGCCACAGTTCAAAAACAGACCATAATTTATTACTATGAATTAGTTCACAGTTGTATCTGCGGGTTTCTTGAAAACACCATGAACAATGATAGTGCATATTATCATGCATATGAATAACAAAACATTTTAACGGTTTTAAGTTTTGAATTATTTTTTGTAAAATTTCATTGTCAACCAAGGTATTATTAAAGCAATGAGAACAAAACAGTGCTCCTAATGGTCCAATATTTAACGTAGAAGTTCCATTATCTAAATAACCTACTTTGTTCCACAATACATAAAATTTGTTACAAATAACAATAGAATCAATAGGATCACATAATTCTTGAAAATATTTCTTTAAAATTGATTTTAACATTTGGGATAATACTGTAATTGCTGTTTTAGTTACTTTTAATTCTGTTTCATGATCACAGTCTACTTCATATTCTTCATCAAAATGTCTTAACAATAAATTATACCAATTTTGGAAAAAAATTAATTTACAACGTGATTTTTCAAAAAAACTAAAATCATCACTTACATCGCTGCTTATATTCTGATCTTCACTGCTGCTGCTGCTGCTGTTATTACCGCTTCCTTTCTCTGCTTGTTCCAATGCTGCTGTTGATTCTGTCAAAGTGATTTATTTTCCTTGTTGCCCTTGTATTTCAACTTGTTTGGTTACTTCTTTTTCTTCTGCTCCCGGCGTGGGCGTGTTTTCAATTTGATCAATCGCTTCAACCAAAAGTTTAAGTCTTTTGGATGGTTGTTCTTCGCTGATGTGAGCTTCTGTTTGTTTTTTCTTATTTGATTGTTCTTTTTCTTGTTCAGGTTGACCACACTGGACGAAAACTTCCTTTGTCTCTTCTATGTAGTTTACTTTTAAATTTGGTAAATGGATTTTGATTGCTTTTACACTATATTCCAACTCAGTATCACTGTCTAAGTGCACTGTTAAATAACTCATTTCAAACTGAAGTTTTTATTTTATTTTTTTCTGTAATATTGTAACTAAGAATGCAATTCCTTTCAAAAAACAAATGATTATATAGTACTTCGAACTAAATGGTCAACGTAAATAAAGTAGAAGAGTAATTGATATTATAATAATAAATAAATATAGTTGCATTTAAATGCATAAAAATTAAACAGTTCTGTATTATCCAATATCGTTTATCTAATGTTGTTTATATATTTGGTATAAATGCAATTGCAATTATCATTAATAATAATATTCTAAAAGATATTCTTAATTGTTTTTAGTGCATTTTAGAATAGGATGTAATTAAATCTTTATGTTTGATATATTTGGTATAAAAGTAATTATTATTATTTGGATATCCTTAATTGTTTTTAGTCCATTTTAGAACGGGATGCAGTTAAATCTTTTTTGGTTAGTTTAATGAGTTATATCAACCATATACATTTTATGGATTACCATATTTTTTAATTGTTATTATTGTGCATAATTTTATGATGTGCATTTTAAAATATTTTTATATTTATACTGGCCAACAAATTATTGCTATATGTTCCATATCTACCTTTGTTTTTGCGTAAGATTTAGCACTTAATTTTTTTTTGTTAGCTCTTGTATTTTGTGATAGTAAATGCAAATAAAAAAACATTCAGTGCAAAGTAAAACCACAGTTAATAATCTTATACTGAAGTGAAAGTGTCATTGTTGTTGTTGATTTGCAAAATATTTAAATATGGCTAATATTCCATCTACACTTATTATTGAAACTACCGATAAATACAATTTTCCTCCCAGCGTAGCATTTGTGACTATGAAGCAATTGTTTAGGTAAGTAATAATATTTTTTTTTTATTTTGAAAAATCGTAATATTGTTAGAGATGGATAATTTGGTGAATATTTTTTTTTTGTAATAAATCATTCATAAATACTTTACATTTTTGATAATGTGCCTTAACTTTATATCAGATATTCTTTTTATAATTATTATATACGCAACTTGGATTGCTTTACGTTGTCATCTATTTATTATTCTCGATTTATGAGGATTTAAAAAACATTTTTTTTTTATTTTTAGCTTTGGTGTGAAAGATATAAAAATAAGTGGTAGTAGAATACTAATTTTTTTAAGTTACACACCAAAAAGTGTCACTCTTCAAAGAAAATTTGGTAATCTACCTATTCATTGGATAAGAACTAAAATTGAAACTGAAAATGAATTGAAAATGTTTGAAAAGGCATATAAAAAATATAATTTCAATTTAACGAAAAATGAAGAACAGGAAGCAGTACCAGGAGCAATAGAACCTGGTCCATCATTTATACCAGTAGAAATGGAACAACAACAACAACAACAGGTACAATCCGAAGAACAGCCCTTGTCACTTGAATTTACTAATATAGCCATGGAAACTGAAACTGGTGAAAATGATGATGATGATGATGATGAAATAATTTTAGGAAATTGAAATATTAAAAAAAAAAACTGATTTTTCAAGTAAGACTTTATTAAATAAAATTATATTTTTGATGTAATAAATTTGTAGAAACTTTAAAATAATAATAATAATAAAAAAACACAAAAAAAGTGTTAATTTTTTTTTATTCATAACTAATTACTAAAATACATTTTCTTTAGTACAATTTAAATATGAAACTTATTTATTATAAAAAAAAGAACCTCTACTACTACTACTACTACTACTACTATTATCATACCAATTTTTTAACAAAAGTACATTTTCTTTAGCACAATTTAAATTATTATAAGTATGGTTTTTACAATGAAAGTTATTTACATTTTGAGCTTTTTGTTTTAACTGATCTAAATTATAGCAGTCTAAATCTAACAAATCAATAATTTCGTTACGAATAAATTTATTTAAAAACATTTTCTTTTGTAAACCTTTAACAAAAACTTTTTAATTTTTTTTTCGTATGATATTTTTTATAAAAATAGAAATATGTTCATAAGGCATATAATCAAAACCGTCCCAAGGAAGTCCATGTATATAGTTTGTTGTCCATTTAATGTGTTTGATAATAGTTTGATCTAAATAATGAAGCGGAAATGGTATCTTAATATGTCGATGAAACAATTTTCCATTTTTTAAATTTATTATTGCAATTTCTTTACACATAAAATCAGTATCTTTGTATTGGAAACATGAATATCCACAATGTACATGTTTTCAAAAAAAAAAAAAAAATGTCTCTATCTCTAAAGTACTTTTACAGTACTTGTTAAAGGATTATATTTAACTAATCGATCATGTAAAATTAAACAATAAGCAGTTGTATTTGCAGGTACAATTTTATTCGTCTCAAATTCTATACGAATATCAACAGCTCCTCCTTTAAGAATGTCTTCACTCTGTCTAGAACAATCAATAACCACTATTGGTGCATTATTATGAAATCGTATTGGATAGATACAAGGTTCACTCTGATGTTTATAGTAGTAGGACTTTTGGAATTGTGCAAACATTTGATAAAGAATGGCATATTTATTATTATCGAAATCCAAATTTAAATTATCATATGGGAAAACCTCTGAATTTAGGTAAACTTTTAAATTTAACAAATTATAATGGTCGAAATGACTCATATTGTGCGCAATATTATTTTTCTTATTAGTCTGAATCGAAAATAACAGAAATCTCGGTTTTTCAATTTGGCTGCTGGCCTTTACGGCCCACGTGTGATTTTTTGATTGTTGTAATTGTGGATATTCATGCAGTTCCCAACTTCTAAAGGCAATATTCAAATCTCTATTACTTTCAAACTGTTTCAATAGACGTAATTTTTGATTATCACTAACTGTAACATGTGGCATTTTCCACAGCACTCTATTTAAAGTCACTTTATATTTTTCCTTTTTGTCTTGCCCTTGTATTATTGCATTTAAATCTGAATTGCTTCTTATCAATATTAATTCTTGACGTAAATTCATGATTATTTTTTGAAAATCTTCAGTAAAACCCATTAATATTTTTAATGGTATACAAACAGCAAAATTTCCTTTACCATCCAATAGAGCAGGATTTTCACTATCATTCCATCCTGCATTTTGTAGAGTATTACTTTCGTTTTTTGTAAATGATACATAACCTTTCATAGTTGTAGCTATTCCTGGATTTCTAACACGATCAATAACCACTCCTCCCAGTTCATAGCGAATTTCATCGAAAAGATGAGCAATTCCATTATTGATAAAATGTACATTCTCACTAAAATTGTTGTCTTCTTTCGTTAATTTTCCTTCGATATACAAAAAACTTTGACTAGGTAAAGTGTAGAGATCTTGTATTGGTATGCGAATTTCATTGTTATTATTGAGAGTTGTAGACGAGTAAGGCTGATGAGTATGATACTGATAACTAATTATTGAGTCATCATGCATTACATTTTCAGAAATTTTTAAGATATTATAGCTCATTTTTCTCTTCTTGTTCTGTATATCTACTATATTTGCATTTAATGAAAAACCAAATTTTCTGTATATTTATGTTAATAACCAGTTTAAAATTAGACCAAAATTTTCGAAATGTTTTAATTTTTTTTCTTCAATTTAAATCCTAATGAAGTTAGTATTTTTCTATTCTCAGGTGTAAGTTCTTTCAGTTTAGCTTTTTGAATGAACGTATCGCCATAATGTATCTGACTTTTATAGGCATTTAAATAATCTGTGCTATTATTATTATTAGTAGTAGGAATAGGGAAACTAAATGAATTATGACTATATAAAAAAACCATTGTTACCTATTGGATTTTTTTCAAGTGTAAACGTACTGTTATGACTTCTTTTCTGAAATTGATTAAGTCTCCATCTTGATCGGTTATTTTAAGTATAATTTCATCAATATAGCGCGTGCTTATTGGTAAGTATATAACATTTGATGGTTTTTCCACAATTTTATAACCAGGTGGAACAATAGGATAAAACATGTGTATAATATGAACCGGTTGTTCATTATGAAAAGTATTGGTTACTAAATTACACTCTATACATATAGCATTAACTTTAAATATATCTACAGGGTTGTCAGATATGTGAATTTTATTCGGTTCAAGTTGTTTATTTGCAAATCCCAATAAACTTCCAATGGAATCTTTCTTAGTAAAATCAATTTTTTTGTTACATTTAATTTCACATTTTAAAGTATTTCGGTTTTCAACAATAGAAATTTCAACATCAGATTCATTAAGTCTACTAATTTCTGAATTGATTTCTTCTTCCCCTCCTTCTCCTACTTGAGAGGAAGTATGATATAATAAATTTCCTAGTGGAGCTTTAAGTCCACTTTTTTGTTCTCCTCCTTTCTCATGTTTATTGACTGGATTTTCCAAAGCTTTTTTCAAAAAGTTATTTATATCGGCAATTTCGTATGATCCTTCAGGTAATTTAATTTTCTTATTATTATCATAATAAAACATATTATTTGTACTATCAACATTTGGAATTGAATTGTAACTTTCGAAATTTATAAGTCCCATTGCATATTCTTCATTTTCATTTAGTAAAATGGTAGGATATATTTTTGCTGAAAGGTTTGATTCCCTTCCCGATAAAGTAAACATATAAGACATGTTGTTATCAAGACGAATCGTTTGAAATAAATAAAACAATTTTCTATATCATTAACTATTTATTCATAGGAAAAAGTAAAAAATAAATTACAATAGTATAGGATGGTAAAGAAAGTTTAAACATAAATGCCCACAATTAGTAGAATTATATGATTGATATGGTGTATGATTATAGAATATATTACAAAGACCGTTAGAGTTAAAATATTTTTGAGTTTCTAAGGGTGGTTTCAAATTGCCAAAACTGTCAAAATAGTAAATGTTCTGTTTGAATTTTTTATATGCAGTCCAATGCGTTCCTGGACCAGAATAATTATCCAAATTAATGATACCATTTTCAAAATTTTTTCGAATTTTTTTAGGCAGATGATCCCTCATAAAAACTCCTCGAAAATGTGGTATTCTTAATTTTCTTGCGTACATTGCCAATTCTAAATTATTAAGTGCATGCTTAGGCAAATTTATAGGAATTTTTTTTTTTTGCCTCTTGGTAAAACAAAGTCCAAAACCAGTTTTATACGGTTTTAAATATAATCCTTTTCCCATTGCTATGGCTTCCATGAATCTGTTGTGACGTTGATTTTCAGTCAATTGTTGTTTAGCAGCTCTTGCATCATTAACAGCTTTTGCAATTCCAGCTGCTCCTCCACTTAATGCACCTAATGCACTAAGACCAGCAAATATTGGTATTAAAGGTAATATACCCCCTGTTTTTGGAATTTTAATTAACCTAGGTAGTTTTCGAATTGAACCGCTGTTTTGATTTACAGTTTTTCGAGCTATTTGTAGAGCACCATCGACACTTTTAGGTTTTTCTTTTGACATATTATGTTTAATTTTTTTAGTAATCGATTGAAAACTTGATGTTTTTCTCGATTTAGATTTTGTATTATGTTTACGACGACGACCATGACGACGACGTTGTCCTTGTGATTTTCTTTTTTGATTTTTTTTTCGTGTGATAACTCGTTTTTTTCTCTTTGTTGATATTGATAATGTTGACATATTTTTCCTATAAAGAACTATGCTATTCCAATGTTACGTATAAACTAACTAACTTAAGCATCATTACAGTATATAAATATTATATTACTTCCTATTTAAAGGCTACCACTGCTACTGTCTGAACCCAATTTTATTTTCTTAACATTTTCCATTTCTTTATCATTGTGTAAGTCTAATTTACGTTTAGTTGCTTTTTTGACTTGTGGTAGTTGTTGTTGTCTGGATAAATGTAATAAATCCTGTTCTATTTCATTTTCAACTAACTTTCTTTTTTTATTAGTATTCATATTTTCATTTAATTCAAATTTTCTTTTTTTCCCCGCAATGGAACTAGAAGAAGAAGCGACCGAATTCAACATTTTTTGTTTTATTTTCTTTTCATGATAATTATCGATATGTTTAATCTCTTGTTCTTTTTTTGGAATTTTCCTCTTTTTCTGTTGTTGTTGTGAAACATTTTTCTTGCTTTTTTGTTCTACTTTCCCATTTAGATTTGGCATTTTTTCTAGTAATGCTTCCATTCGTTTCAAATAATATTGCATTATTCCTATACTTTCATTCATTATTTTTACACTTTGTTTAATAAAAACACTATTATTTATACTGCTACTACTACTTCTACTATTTGTGTGGCGCGTTTGGTTTATAACTGGAGACTGATTTTTATTTGAAGTAGAATTTAATTTATCTAATATTGATTTCATTTTATTGCCCATGCCCAATTTAATTTTACCATGCATAGCAGCAGATATGCCAGCGGCAGCAAGCTTCTCTTTCCATGAAGCATCCGAAGAAGTAATTCTGTTTAAAGCTTTTCTTAATAGAATTCCATCTGCTTGATGTCGATCAGGTAATTGTTTGTTCTTAGAATAGGCTATATCATGTTCTTTACACGCTTCATCTAAGGGATTTATTCCTTGATCACCTCGTAATAAACGTTTTTCTAACTTTGTACCTGGTCCACAGTATTATATCCCGGCAAATGCAATTCAAATGGTAATTTGTTAATTAAAGCATTTACAAGACCGTGTCCCTTAATTTCTTTTTCATTGTCGTAATTTACATAATACTTCATTTTTTTGTTGTTGTTGTCGTCGTAGTGTCGTGATACATCAACGAATAAAGACAGACTAATTATAAATTAGATGATCTTGATCTTTTATAACTAGTCTTAATAATGGTGTTATATCATTAATATGAAGAAAATTGTTAAACAAAAAACAACACTTAAAGTTGACAATCATGATACAAGTAAAAACAACAAGATTAAACATAGTAAACTGATTCCATCAACTATAAGATGTATCATAACGGGTCCTTCAAATTGTGGAAAAACCAATGTTATGATTAGTTTACTAGAGCATCCAAATGGACTAAAATTTGCAAATGTTTATCTATATTCAAAATCTCTATACCAACCTAAATATATGTATTTGCAGAAATTGCTAAAACCAATTAAGGGTATTGGTTATTATGTATTCGATAATAGTGAAACTATAATACCACCTTCTAAAGCAAAAACTAATTCTATTTTCATCTTTGACGACGTTGCATGTGATAAACAGGATGTTATTCGAGAATACTTTAGTATGGGACGTCATAATGATATCGACTGTTTCTATCTTTGTCAAACATATGCAAAAATACCGAAACATCTAATCAGAGATAATGCTAATGTACTAATCCTGTTCAAACAGGATGATTTAAATTTACGTCATATCTACACAGATCATATTGGTACAGATATGTCATTTAATAATTTTAAAGATATATGTTCCTATTGTTGGAGAAAACCATTTGGATTTTTGTCCATTTTCAAGGACAATAACATCAATGATGGACGCTATCGATATTGTCTTGACAATTATATATATGTATAAATTTAGGCTAAAAATATTATTTGGCCTTTAAACATTGTCTGTTTAGGAACTCTACAAATTACTACCACCAAAAATGGCACATAAAAAAGAACAAAAAAAGAAGAAAATGTGCGGAAATGAAAAAACAACTATAAAACAAAAATTAATTGCCAAAAGAAAAGATATTAAAAATAAATTGAATTTATTAAAACATGGACAAATTGTACACGAAACTATATTTCAGCCCATTACAAAACATCTTGAAAAAATTGAAAGTAAATTAGATCCATCCACGAATTTTCAACCAATTAAAAATCCTTATAATAGTACTAGTTTTGTAAAGGAAAAACTAACTAGTGATAGTGAAAATTATAGTGATGATGAGGATAATGTTATGAACACGAAATTAGTAAAATCTGAAACTACTCCTTCAACTTCTTCAAATCTCCAGAAAGCACAATACACACCAAAAACAACAGATAAATTCAAGTCTACACCTAAACATAAAAGAAAATTTTCAACCGCTGTAAAAGTTAAGAAAACACAAAAACCACATATGAAAAGAAAATTAAATTTCTCCCTACAACAACAACAACAAGAACAACCCCCACAACAGGGTGAAGAGTACTATGATAATGACGATTATAATAATGATGATGATAACCTTAGAGAATTAATAATAAAGGATGTCGAAGAAGAAATGCAAGAAGAAGAAGCTAAAAAACAAAAAACCTATGAAGATCTACTAAATAAGACTATAAATGAAAAATCATTTTCAGACTATTACGATCAATATCATGCACTTCCGTTAAAATATATAAAAAAATTTATCAATGATCCCAATAGTGATAATTCTGATGGAAAATTTCGTGTAAAATTTGACAAAGATATTGAAAAATTTTCTATTGGTAATAAGCCAATTAATTTTAAAGGACCAAATATGGTAATTGCAGGACAAACATATAAAGGTATTAAAGGACTATATGGTTTACTTTTTAATAAAAATGTTCCAACTGTATATACAAAAGATGATGAAAGAAACTATGTAAATATTCTATTTACAACAGACTCTATAAGAAAAAATTTCAATCCAAAAAATGAATTTATAACAAGTCAAAATGCCAAATTTAAAAAGGTTATCGAACCTTTATTAGAAAAGAATATTGACAGCTTACAAATAGGTGAAGGTCTACTCATGGAAATTTCAAATAATCCCATTGACTATGTACATTGGGACGATCCAAATGAGCTTGTCGAACGATTAAAGTTGTTACTTTCTTCCGAGATAGCAGGCAATACAGGTCACAGAAACGAAATAAACTCTATTATTGAAGAATTACGTGAAGCAAACATTATAGAATAAAAAAAAAAAATGCCAAAATTTGCAACAAACATAAAACGTCAAATAGTTGAAGAAATTCACAAACCAGCTCGAAAAAATTTTCAAAGGCGAAAAGTTATCCTTAAATCTTTATTAGACTTAATGGAAGCCGATTTGGTTGATATGAAGGAATATGAAAAGGAAAATAATGGTTATAAATACATTTTAGTTGTTATTAATTGTTTTTCAAAATATGTATGGGCCTATGGATTAAAAACAAAAACTGCTAAAGAAGTAGCCCAGGCACTTGAAAATGTATTTAAAATACAAACTCCTATTCACCTATGTACGGACTCTGGTGGTGAATTTCTGGGCAAAGAAGTTCAAAATTTAGTGAAAAAATACAATGTTAAACATTATGTTGTGTACAGTGAGAAAAAGGCTTCGATTGTTGAACGTGTTAATAGAACTCTTAAAACTATGATGTGGAAAGAATTTAGTATACAAGGTTCTTACAAATGGATCGATCTACTTAAGGACATTGTTATTATTTATAATAATCGAAAACATAGAACAACCGGTTTTAAACCATCGGAAGTGACTAAAAAACATGAAAAATTTCTACTTAACACAGCCTATAATAGAATTAAAATGACATTTAAACCAAAATTTGCAACTGGCGATCATGTACGTATTTCGAAATTTAGAGGTGCTTTTGATAAACACTATCAACCAAATTGGTCCACTGAAATATTTACTATTAAAAAAATTCAATTTACCAATCCTGTAACTTATTTGCTTCAAGACAACCAACTTCAAGATATCAAAGGAGGATTCTATGAACTTCAATTGCAAAAAGTTAGATATCCTGATATTTATCTAGTTGAAAAAGTATTAAAACGTAAGGGCAATAAAGTGTTTGTTAAATGGTTAGGTTTTGATAATACACATAATAGTTGGATAGATAAAAATAATGTTAAATAATTATATAAATATTATAACATGTAAAAAATAAAACACATATATTTTAGGAAAAAATGTTTTTTATTCTGATAATATAATCATTGCCATTATACTATTTATACCATAAATACGATTTATCAAACAATTTTTACAATATCTTGAAATTTTAATTTTAGGCTTAAAATAATTATGTACATATTTTTTTACTTGACATTTGCAAATTTTACACATAAAACTAAACTCAGTAAAATCTAATAAATTGTTTGGTAATGAACTTCAATTGCAAAAAGTTAGATATCCTGATATTTATCTAGTTGAAAAAGTATTAAAACGTAAGGGCAATAAAGTGTTTGTTAAATGGTTAGGTTTTGATAATACACATAATAGTTGGATAGATAAAAATAATGTTAAATAATTATATAAATATTATAACATGTAAAAAATAAAACACATATATTTTAGGAAAAAATGTTTTTTATTCTGATAATATAATCATTGCCATTATACTATTTATACCATAAATACGATTTATCAAACAATTTTTACAATATCTTGAAATTTTAATTTTAGGCTTAAAATAATTATGTACATATTTTTTTACTTGACATTTGCAAATTTTACACATAAAACTAAACTCAGTAAAATGTAATAAATTGTTTGGTAAACTTTCCTCTTTTTCCTTAGTTATTGTTTCTTCCTCTTCTCCAGTCATTACTTTCATCTGTTGCTCCATCTCTCGTAGCATAGGAAAATTTTATAATTGTATGTTTATAACCGTACTGATTTACAATTTCCTTTTGATAAGTACAAGGTATACAGTTTGCATTAGGTAAGTCTGTTTGTCCTTTACATTTAGGACATACATATTTAACTGGAACAGGCATTCGTCTCTTTCTCTCTTGTCTTCAAAACTTTACAAATTAAAATGTTATTTTTTCATTTGTAACAGAGGTTTTATACAGAGATGACATTTTTCTTGTGACGTAGGTGGTCCATCTACACAAACTCTCCAATCAGGACGATTATAATGTACAAAACATGGTAATCTTATTTGAAGTTCAAATTTTTCTCTATATTTCATTGGAAGTTTTCCCCATATATTTAATAATGTCATACTATCTACATATTTTTGAAAAAAGTCAATTGGTAAACATTTTAACTCATCAGAAGTAGAGTCTTCGATATTTTTGTTTCCGTTCAAAAATTCCATTCTTCTTCTTTTTCTAAAAAAGGAAAAAAGTATGTCATCATAACCATTATAAAAGTTGAGGAAATTTTAATATTTTATTCATTTCAAAAATATCACTCGAATATTGTCGTCATACACGTAGAGCAGAAATGTTACGAAATCATTTGTATTCAATTGTAATAATAATTACTTTAATTGGTATTGGTACTAATGCAACTTCTTGTGACACCTATAAACAAACGTATGAGTATCTCAAAGATGACTACGACTCTTTATATAACACAAGCTTAGCACTATATCAAGAATGTAGTTCTGAACTAGATAAATATATTGATTTATACGACAATGAATTGATGGTCAATGACTTATGTTTGGAAAAACTCCAAGAATGTGAAAACAAACAAGAAAATCTAACCAATTCACAAAATTATACGAATCAAATTAAATTGCAAAAGGAAAATGTTGAACTGGAGTCAACTTTACTTTTACAACAGAAGAAAAATCAAATATGTGAAAACAAACTTACAATCGCTTATACATTAGTAGCAGAAAAAGATGAAGAAATCATGAATTGGCAAAGCAAAATATCTGGTTTAACACACGATCTATATAATCTAAATAATGATTTTAAACAGTGTCAAGAAAATCTACAAATTCAACTAAAAGAAAAAAACAAAATTTTTACAAATCTTAATGATTGTCTGGAAAGAGAAGAACTCATTCTAGATCAGAAAAATAAATATGTTGTTAAACTAACAAGTTGCAGAAAAAATGTAAGGAAACTGAAACAAGGAAAAGGACATATTTAATTTTGTTATTATTTATTTATTTGTGTTTTTTTCTAACATATTTCAACATGTTCCAACGTGACAAAACAAAAAAGAACAATTTTAGATTTTTTTAAAGTAAAACAAAAATAACACAATTTATTTTATAAAATATAAATAAACATTTTGTTAAAAATATTTGTTTTATTTTTTTTTACCTTTTTCCCCAAACAAAATGAAATGATTCATAATATATTTTTTTACCTTTTGACGAAGGCTGCTCTTGCCAAGACTACACTGGCCCGCACCAATATTTACAATATAGGCTATTATTATTATTAATGCTGATTATGTCTTCTTGATATTATTATTATTATGGCGCGGACGAAACAAAAAATAAATTATTATTATTTTTAATACACTTCTTTTTCTTCTTCTTAAGCTTAAGACATACTTCCATATATGGATAGATAGGTAAATCGAGGTATTATTAGGCCACCAAATATACACTTCTTTGATGATGATGAAATTACAACAAAAAAACAATAAAAAAAAATTAGTCATCACTCTGCAGACTTCTGCAGACTTGACCACGGTAATCCATAAAATGTATATGGTTGATATAACTCATTAAACTAACCAAAAAAAGATTTAACTGCATCTCGTTCTAAAATGGACTAAAAACAATTAAGGATATCCAAATAATAATAATTACTTTTATACCAAATATATCAAATATAAAGATTTAATTACATCCTATTCTAAAATGCACTTAAAACAATTAAGAATATCTTTTAGAATATTATTCTTCAGCATCTTAAGATATACTTTCATATATGGATAGGTACATCGAGGTTTTCTTCGGCAACCAAATATACACTTCTTTACCACAACTAATATTTGTCATCACTTCTTCAGCTCAAGAACTCGACCACGCCTTTCTTCAGCCGAAGACATACTTCCATATATGGATAGGCAGATGGAATGAACCATCAAGAGAGACCACGGGGCCCAGAACCCCGGTACCTATACTACTGGTGGTATGATATTTTCCATTAGAAAGAGAAGACCAGAAAGTGCATCATGCAACTCAGTCGGATAATGCACATCCACTTCCAACACGTAGTCATGTAAACTATTAGTTTCAACTCCTCTATTATTTAAATTGATTGCTTCGTGGTCTCTTAACTTTCGAAAAGATATATTATAAATGACGATGGATTTGTTGGAATATAGTCTTGTAAATAAGTGTTATTAGCAATGAATACCTTTCTTAAAAGGGTTTGTCATGTCTGTACCAGTTAATAGTTTTAACTCTAATTTGATCATACGCAACATACAATCAACTGAACAAATTGGAACAGTATAGTAATGCGCCAGATTCAATTTATCGAATTTTAAATAATTATCCCTGCTTAAAAACATGACATAATAGCCATATATCTGATTTTAAAATATATCTGAATAGTTGAAAATCATGGTTCTTGGGTTTAGACCGTGTCAAATTAGAATTATTATTCGACGTTTCGACTACTATTGCACGAGACATCTTCAGGAATCTGTACTCCACGAGATTAGAACACAGTGTTGTAATCTCGTGGGGTAAAGATTCCTGAAGATGACTTGTGCAATCCTAGTCGCAACGTCAGATAATAATTTCAATTTGACACGGTTTAAACCCAAGAATCATGATTTTAAACTTTACCGTGAAAGCTTTCGTTCTTCATATCTGAATAGTCTCTCAAATTTTTACACCCAAAGAAGTCTCATACTTCTTTGGTTCGCCTACAGTTTTTATCCCTAATGTGTTCATCTCTTAATTATCATAAAATTGATCTTCACTTGGGAGGCATATATTTTCATTTTTCTGTTGAGTTAATAACGCTACAGGGAGAAACACCCTTTTGGCGGATTGGTCGGGGTTTGACAAATTTTTTAACATTTCATTAAACTCGTTATTTAAACTGTTGCCTAAATTTTGCAAAGAGGTTGACAAAACTTTTAAACTGTTAATAATCCGCAACTTTAAATATTTTCTCTTTTTTTTCTCACATTTATTATCGAAATAATCATGTAGATAAATGTTTTTTTGTAAAGGATATCTACTCTTCCTTATTTTGCATTAGTACATCAATTTTATCCCCATATTTATATAACTCTTTTATAAACAAATGACTGTCTAGCCGCTTAAGTTATGAAATATAAGAAGGACAAAAGTGCACAATTTATGTTCTAAAAATTACGAATGGAATGTGCCGAACCAAATATGTTTGCGGTAGTTATGTGGCTTATTTTAACTTCATCGTTCTCCATATGGCGTTCATATATACTACATATATCATTAAGTTCTTTTATTTTTTCAGGCGCTAACGGTTTCATAGGCTTAATGTTTTTCAAATATGTATTATATAAAGCCCTATGATGACATTCAGTACGACCCACGAACACTTGGGCTTCTAAAATAGCTCAAATTTCAAAATAGGGTCATCAAAAAACATTTTATTAAATAAGCAAAAAAATATGGTTCATATTTAAAGCTTTTTAAAGTATGAGAAATTTGTGGGTTCGATTGTACCGTTTCAACAGGTTTTAAAACATATTTAAAGTCGGTGTGCACAATAAAAGCAACGCGCATTTGCTTTTCTATATCCTCAAATTTTAAAATATTTTCCGCCACACTCTTTCCAAATTTATAAATTTTTAAATCGAATCAGGGTGTTTGCGTGCAATGTGATTATAATAGTGTTTTTGATGTAAAGTTAAAACTGATGGTGTACTAAAATTAGTGAGACAACCATCATACAAATATAATTTATGTTCTTGGGAACTGATTTGATGCGAAACTAAGCTTGATAAATCCTTAATCCAACAGTAATGACTTTTTGAACAGGTCGAGTCACAAAAATGTTCACCACCATCTTTACTACAATGTTATTAACAATAAACACATATGTGTATATAACTTTCTTGACGCATACCTCAGTGGACCAGTAATTTTGTCTTTTAGTCTCTTATCTCTTCATAAGGAGATTCTAAATCGTATAAGTTAACTGATATGTTGTTCATTTCCTGAAGTTTTTTTTATGTCGCCTAATTTGACTGGAAAATCCATAACCATTAAATCCAGCACTCTACAGAAATGGGGGTAGGATGTTGTCTTTAAAGACGCTGCTGCTATTGGAGACAGCTTCTTTTTTTTTCAATATAACACAGCAACTTGATGTACGATGAACCATCCACAGGCGTCTACTTTTGATGTTAACTTCCAAGTATAAAATCGGTTTATGAGACCACTCTATAACAAAAATCTGTTTTTCATTGACTTTTACAAACATGAATCCTTCTCCTGAAACTCAGTGGCTTGTGTTTTTATCAATTCGGCGAAAGAATGATACATTTCACCCAAATCACTTGCTACTGTAATTATTTGATTGGCTGTGTTGAATATTTTGTCAGAAATGCTTCTTGTGATGGAGTCAGCTGCCATATTAGGTTTTAAAGCGGAAATAAATTATTAATTAGTTCCACTAGGTTCGATTTGATGTTTGTAAAAAACATTATATAATCAAGATGTTCCCTATGATTACTAACCCGAATTTTATTTTTTAAAGCATATTCGACAAGTTGCACACCACGACATACTGGCAAACATGATTTATTTTTACTTGTTCTGTTCGTTGATGTGCTAACATAAGATTTGCTCGAACATCCACATTACATATAGTGCAATTAATTACTGTAGATACCGAAGCATACTGTTAAATTGGGAGCCGTTTTCCTTCCCGCACTTTAATAAATCTCGCTGCACACAATTCTCTTTTATGACGCTTCATATTATAACCATTGGTAAATTACGTACCACACGAATATGCTATGATTTGTCAAATAATGCACGTCAGGGACAATTAATGAATGGAACTCTGTCTATACCATATAAGAAATAATCAAGGTCCCCCTAAACTCAGCCAAACAACTTTAAAGCCACATGTTCAAGGTTACCTTGAGTAAAGTCAAGGGCTTACTCAATATTGAACACAACCACCTTCAAGGTGACATGGGAAATATTGAGGTCCATGCCAAGGTCCTGTAGACGTGATCAAGGCAAATGCTATGAGTGGGAATGAAAACGATCGGGTATTCTTCACTACTAACATATATAACTATATTTTAATTATTTTTTATTCAGTTCTACTGAGCAATGCGACCTATTTCTAGTAATAATTACTTTTAAAAAAATTCACTCGTACTTAATGAACATTTTACTTTGCTGTCCAATGGGTCACTACAATCCTGGAACAGCGTGTTGCCAATCAGGCCGATTATGCTGCCTGCCATGCAATTAGGAGGGCCGATATGCAAATCCAGTTAGATAAATTGCAAATTGGGACAATCTTTGATGACGCAACGAATGCAAAAGAAATAAAAAATACTGTTAAAGCTTGTAATAAATTGGATTAATTAGTAAAAATTAAAACTTGCATTATTTAAAGTATACTAGCGACTTGCTCATTATTTTACTCATGCCTTATTTATCTTTATGGTTACACACAAACATAGGTCACAAAAATTGTCATCTACAGCGTATTTTATTTGTGTCACCACCGTTTTCTGAACCCTTTTGAAATATTTTAAATTATTATTTTCGTATTATTTTATTCCCATGTTGGGGTTGAATTTGAAGAAATTATCATAATCCGGTATTTTTCTCTTTTATCTTAATTTCATATAATCAGTTATAACAGATTTAGTCTTTCGAGAAAAAGAACAAACAATCCAATTTTTACCCAAATTAGGAGTGAATTTAAAAAATTGTAAGAATTATATTTGTTTATTTAAAGTCTGAGCCGAATTTAATATCTCCAATTTTAGTGAATTTCGAAATATTCTTATTGGTTCAGAAAATAACTAGACTAACTGATACAGATATTATTAACATTTTATCAAGGTAGCTTTGAGAATTAATGATTTTCAAATAACAACTATGTAAATTATTTGGTATTCTATTCTATGAACAGGATCTGTAGACGTAAAAACTGCTCTACATTATTTAACTCAGACCCAAGCTCATTTATAATAAATTTCTTTTAACCGTCCTATAGAAGTAAAATTTGCCCTCAAAATTCTTAATCAGATCATAACACAATGTTAGAAAATTATATGAAGTGCATCTGGTATAAATAAAGGGTTTGTTAAAATTTTAACCGGATAAACTTCCAAATTGACGCTGGGAAAATGGCAAAGGTGAATCCCTCTCATCATGTTGCTTGACACTAGCACTGATCTGCACTAACTTCGGTGCATTACACGTTTCACCCACGTAAGCACGTTCAGTGTGACGGATTTATTCCTATATTTCTATTTTAGAAATTGCCGAGTTAGGGAATTTCATTATACTACTGGTATTTTTAGGTCAATATAGAATTTTCAAATTTAAGGAAGCTACGATGTTCAAAATGTACTTATTACGCTTAATTGTAAAATTAGAAGGATAAACCTAGAGACAATTCTAAAGTTAAGATGTAAACGTGGAATTACTGGAAGTTATTGAATGTATGGGTATTATGTTCCTTATAACTGGTTCTACAATCAATAACTATGAGGTATAAAGAAATAATTGTACAATTACATTTTGAACTAAATGAATTACTCAAGTGTCTTGAATATATTTTTTGACGACTGAATTGACGTCATAGGTGAAGAGAAATTTTAAAAGTAAATGAAAAAATAATTTGAGAATAAACAAATAATGCAAGCAAATAATTTTCAAAACAAATAACATAATTTTGCCTTTACGATTCAGATTAACCATTCAAGTTTTAAGTAAATATATTAAGATACCTCCTACAATAAATTATATA
This sequence comes from Diaprepes abbreviatus, assembly GCA_034092305.1. NCBI lineage: Eukaryota > Metazoa > Arthropoda > Insecta > Coleoptera > Curculionidae > Diaprepes > Diaprepes abbreviatus. Next base: position 13,224,733 of record JASJET010000110.1, on the reverse strand, counting down.
ACTCACAGTTGGTGAGGCTCACGGTAATGAATTCATTCTGGAATATGAAGACATCGACTATTTCATTTTTGTTGGTTACCCAACTGCTGGGTTTCCTATTTTAACAGGTTCCAATCAGGCTACTAATCAAAGAAAAGTAACAAATAGCATACGGTTATTTCAACAGCGCTAACTTAATTCAATAGTTTAGTTAACTGAAAATGTAACGGTCTATATCTACATGTCTAACTGATGATAAGTTTTATCCTACTTTCGGCTCATTTATTTTTGTCAAAATATATTCGTGAACAAAAAAAAGGACAAACAAAATTTCGCAAGTTTTGTATGCTTTTGATCATTATTTGACAAAATATAAGATCTTACATCTCGAGTGGTGTTATATAAAGTAGAATCAAAAGTTTTATTTTGCTCTAAAGTAGGAGGATCTCTCAGGCCGGTTTGTGCCCTAATTTATTTTTCGGTGAAAAAATTTGAAAACAATATTTTTATTATCTATTAACAATAATAAATCGATTCTACCCTAAACGGACCATTTCCCTTACTCCCCCTTCCCCTCCACACCCCTTAAACGAAGAAAAGATCACCATCCATTAATAGAACCTTTAAGAGACTCGGTTCTTATGAAACGTTCAACTTCCATAGATCTTTTATACTAAAGGTTTTATGGGTCGCTGATTACGAATCCGAAATCAGAATCACTAAATTCAAAATGGCGAATCCAATATGGCGGCCAAAAAAAAATCGAAGGTGTTCGATTCTCACGAATTTTCATATGGAGGGTTCTTTTGGGTCTCTGATTAAGAATCTGAAGTCAGATCACGTAATTCAGAATAGCGGATCCAATATGGCGGCCAAAAATTCGAAGGACTTCGATACGCACGAATTTTTGTATGGAGGATTTTTTGGGTGGCCGGTTAAAAATCTGAAGTCATCAAGTAATTCAAAATGGCGGATCCAATATGGCGGCCGATTTTTCTGGCCGCACGTCTTCAATATGCGTGAATCGCTTTAAAATATTTTTCTTTTACCAAAGATTCATACCAAGCTATTTTGAATTTCGTAATTTTGACTTCAGATTCGTAATCAGAGACCCAAAAAACGCCCCCATACAAAAATTCGCGTATATTGGAGACATTCGATATTTTTGGTCGCCATATTGGATCCGCCATTTTAAATTTTGTAATTCTGACTTCGGATTCGCAACCAGCGGCCCATAAAATCCTTAAGATAAAAGAACTATAGAAATTAAACCTTTTACAAGAACCGAATCTCTTAAAAGTTCTTTTAATGAATGGTGATTTTTACTTTTTTCAAGGGGGTGGTGGGGAAGGGGGAGTGAATGGAAGGCTCCGTTTAGAATGGAATCGATTTATTATTGTTGATAGATAATAAAAAAAAATTTTCCAAATTTTTCGCCGAAAAATAATTTAGGCCAAAAACCGGCCTTAGTATGAATAAAAAAAGGAATAATGATAATCCTTTAAAATATTTATACAGGAGGGGAGTCTCTAATAAATATTTTCATCCTAAATTGATTTTTTGAGCTAACCTGAACTAACTTAACTTAAACAAATAAACAATCACTAACATAGTGAATCATCTGCTCATATTCTATTAGCTGACAGCTGACTTGGTAAGCTTTGAACACAACCGCCAATCTCCCCTTGCGGACTGTTTTCTTGGTTGTTGGTTGTGAATAGGTCTTCTTAACATGACCCACACATGTTCTATTTAGTTTAAATCAGGATAATATTGTGGCCAGTCTAATCTTTGAATGAACGAATGAACCAAAGATGGTGATATTCGATCATCGATTCTAATTAATAATATCCATTCTATTCAGATAACCTAATAATTACCTGAATAGTTGTTAATGTAACTATTGCCTGGCTTTATGCTATGTAAAGGAGTATCGTTATCAACTAAACATTATATCCTATAACGGTTAGCTGTTATAGTCCTATTTTCATTTAAAACCAGGTTTGTACAGGCTTGTATTGAAACTCAGTCTACACCATGAAACGACCGTCTCCAAGAGGTCTTATTGGAGATATGGGATATTCGAAACATCATTCTCCTCCTCTTCTTCATTCGTCCATTCGGTGGATGCAAATAGAAAGGAATTTGTTTGTAAATAACATACATCCCCACTCTTCTTCAGTCTAGTGTTGATGTTCACTTTAAAATTTATTCGATAAGCTACAAATAAAGCTTAAACGTTGTGTGAACTTACCGATCGATGAAAGCGACTGATCGTCGCTTGTATAGTGCTTTTAACTTTGCCCAAGACATTGGCAATGCTGTGAATATCACGAGCATTGTCATTAAACAGTCCATGCAACATCTGACCGCATGTTAAAAAACCTCAAATGGACTGACGCTTCTGATATGAAATACAAACAACATAAATACTAATTGCTACGTTTGTTACGCAACAGAATACTGATGTTACTTGATTAAATTGTAATTTTTTAGTTTTTATTATGCATAAATTATGAAAACTTAAAAGAGATCCTTTAAGAATAAAAATATTCGCATGATTCTAAAAAATAAATGTTAAAAAATGATGAGACGAAAAAATATAGCAAACTGACATAACATTGAGTCCTTCAGAAATTTAGGGAAAAAAGGATACTTTCTTACATAATACTAAATTCAAAAGAAATTTTTGCAAATTCATGAGTTAATAATTAAGATGAAAGAGCCTACACTTTGACAGATAATGGTCAAAGTGGACATACAACTTAAAAAGTTATTTAGGATTGAATTTGGACAAAATTTTGTTTGTCCATTTTTGTTGTTCAGAAGTGTATTTAGTGGTCTTGAACATGCCGAAACTAGGTACTTCAAATATCTCACCGAAATCCTATGAAACTCTAGTATACATTTCTTCAAAAGCATCGATTAATTCGACGTCGGTTAGAAACGTCGTAAATCCAGATAACAGGGAGGATAACTTAATAACTTGAGTTTTATTTTCTTTAGATTCATCTATCAATCCATAGCGCGCTCGATGTGACGGTTCTTTATTTTAATGAAGAAATCACCGATCATGATTTTTAGGTTTTAGGTTCCCCTCCTTGAAATCTCACATTCTACTATGTAATATTGTGGGACGTAGTCTAATAGAGCCAATTTCCATCGGATATAAAGGCTGAATTAAAATCATTTGATTTGGCAGGAATTAAATTCTTCTAGCAAATATTTTGCTCCACTTGTTCTGCTCTTCTTCATAGCGTCGGTCATGAAATGTTGTACCTAATGTGAACAAAGTTTGCTTATTTGCATATGTTCAGAAAAATGCAGTGAACACTTAACTGATGCTCACATGTTTGCCTTCTACCAATTGTTTTCTTAGAGCCTGAATATCTATAGTTATCTCAATCGACCTGCCAGATTTTAAGTCATCCTTAAAATTTTCATTTTGAAAACAAAAAAAATCATCTTACTGCTGTTTTTAAGGATGGGCAGGTTTTCCTAACATTTCTTCAAGATACTGTCATATTGGTAAGTCACGCTTAAGATTATACAGCATTATCACCCAGGCATCGCGACGCATGAATTTCGCTCTATTTTTGTGTAAAATCCAGTTATAGCTCGAATTTAAAGTGTGTTCTGATTTTAATATTATAGTTTTTATTTTTTCAACTGACCCACGTATCAACATTATCGTGAGTCTAGTGATACATTTATATATGTAGTGATCTTCTCCATTCCAAGAAATGGCAGCAAGATCAGACATTTTTGATGCCAGACCGTAAAATATTCATGGTAAAGCCACATCTATACATACACTGGGGTAGTGAGAAGCTTGAAAATTAAATGAAATATAATGAAATCTTTATGGTCACAGAATCAGTTCAACAAGTTACCATTTTTCCTTTTCGCAGTCTGAAGGAGAAAAAAGACGGTTATTTGTAAACATAAAAGAACAAGTTTTCAAATCCAAAACATAAAATATTCCCTTTAATGAGATAAAACCTTTGAATTTCTGAAAATTTTAGACATGAAAGATATATTTTAAAAGTCTTTCTTTTTATTTATTGTACCAACATTTTTACATTTAGTTGTCACCAATCCATCTATGTATATGGTAGCTTAAATTTTCTGACTGTGCCACTCCTGAATTATGGTAATTTCACCGAGATGAAGCTATTTTATCTATCTTGTGCATTTCTTCTACAAGCATTGAAATTATAATGGGTCAATGTACCAGGATGTATTATGGAACAGAATTTGCTAGCTCGATAACTTTCTTGGCAGGAGTTAATTTATTATTTTAGTCTTTCTATATTTTAGCAGAAGTAAGGCAAATGCTCAATTTATTTCACTTCACTGACGTATTTATCGAATTGCTCTTATTAAATGACTAAAGCTATCGCCCTAAAAATCAGTTGGTTATCAACTAAAATATCCGTTTCTCATAAAAATTATTTAATATTAGCGAATTTATCATCACATCATCACACCTGTTATTCTGCTTTCGTAATATGTTTCATTGTTATGCCTATTCCCCCTCTTGAGAATGATAATCATTGTATAAATGATTTGTAAGTTCTGAAGATGAAATTCTACGAAAAAAAACGTAAAATGTTGTTATTATTTGTCTCGCATATATTTTCTCATTATTTTTTTTACTCGATATAATAATAAAATTGTTCAAACATTATGATAATGATAGTTAAAAATTTATTTGCTAGTACATTTACCCAAAATAACATATATTCACAATATATAATTAAAAAAAAAATGCAATATATTATTTGAAATGAAAATAAAAAAATGTATCCGTTTATTCCTTACTTATCTAGTTAAAGGTCTATTATGCGATACCTGTCCACATATGAAATATAGTCAGCGCGACTGGTATTTGCAGCCTGTTTGCTCTCTTCTCCTTTGCTGCTTGTAAGCTCCCACTTCCAATGCTTCGCTCGGCTTCTGATGCGAGTTTACGCCTATTTCGCTATATTCGGAAGCATTTTTAGCATATTTCAACAATCCTATACAAAAATCTGAGATAGATGAACTGTAGTTCATAATCTCTACTTTCAGAATCCGTTTGATAAATTCAAATAGAATCTATTAGGATGATGTGGTGGCATTGACAAATAAATGCTCTAAATTGTTTATATTGCAATTAAGCAGAAACTGCTTATGCGATAAATTTCATTCCCATCTGTTTAAAGTATATATAATGGGTTATTATTTTCCGAAAAATCTTCATTTAATATGGTAAGTTACCAAAGATATGAGTTCAAAAAAAAAGGAATTTTTGAGCTTTTTTCCGACTTTTTCGGTGAAAAATCGTCCGATAGAGGTCTATAAAAAACCATTTAATACTTTCCATAATATAAAAGAAAATAATTTCCATAATATAAAAGAAGAACCAATATTGTTTATTGTTTAAATAAATCCCAATGCTCAGTTGGAGTTGGATTTTCTATTTCAGTTCAATATGGACCTTTAAGTCATGATGCAGGGAGTTTTTTTGCAAAATTAACTTTTCTTTTTGCTTTATTGATTGGGCTAAATGTTCATTCATCGAGATTCGGCTAGTTCGATTGACCTTTCTACCCAAGTCAAGGTTAGTAGCACGCTGAGGACTGAACGGCATTAGGGTGACTATACATGATATGCCGTGAGCGCTGCACTCTCTCAACAAAGTGAAGATTTGTAGCGCGCCGTAGGTCTTGAAAACTAAAAAAGGGAAAATAAAATAAAATAAAAAAAAATTCTTTAATAGAATTTGAATATAATTGTCACGTTGAAATTTTAGATTGACCCAAATCTCGAGAAATTATTTTTATCTGTTTTGTTAGACTACTTACTCTTTCGAGAATACGGTTAAATATATTTTTTTATTAAACAGTCGACTTTGAATAAGTAAGTTTTACTTAACTATTTTCCAACTAAAATATCATACATTCAATAGTAAGTTAAAACCAACGCAGATCGTTATTTTGTACTAGCTTCGCACCCCTCACAGAATATCATAAAAAAATATTCTACCTATGTCATTGAATCAATTTTACAGTCTAAGCAACAAAAAACGAAAAAGTATTTTAAAAATGGAACACCATAATCGGGCCGTTCGTTACATTTTTATTTGTGAATCAATGCCGGCTAACGATCCTATTTGACCTTTGACATTTTAAAGTATCCAAAATTCCATTTTATTGCGGGAAATACAACCCTTTGCCGTTGCGCCGTGTGCATCATAAAATCTAACAATTTAAAACCGTTGTATTTCGAAAAGCTTATTTGGCAGTATTTTACGTTTACTTTGCTTTTACTTTTCTGCCTAACTGTATCAGGATCGGAGTTAGGTTTTTAAAAAAATTAAATAGAATAATAATGATCGGTCATACAAAAATTAATAACTAACACTAAGAGTTTACATTAACAATTTTCACTTGCAAGTTAAATGATACACTTTACTTTCATCTGTTCAACTAGAATTGAAAAATTAACAATTAACAACTAAGAAGTTGACGAACATTCAACTTCTTAGTTTAATTCTTAATTTTGGCCAAATTCGTGTCTGCTTTCAGACACAGGAAACGTTGACAAGTACATCAAAATAGACTGTATAAACAAATAAAACTTAAACCAGTGACATGTAATAAATACCCCGCCAGTCATTCATGAATAGTATTCTGCTTCACACCAACAAGTTTTTGATCGAGGAGGACGTAAGGTAGTAGTTCACAACATATCGTTATTCATTAATAAATTACTCACCATGTACCTGTAAAACGTAAAATTTGGGTATAAATTGTCAAATTTCCGACACAATACATATTACCTAGACATATTCTTTATAAGTTAATGCTCTAAACTTTAAAGCTCAATAAATATATTACGATACACAATAAAAAATGAAGAAATATACATCTAGACTCCGATGAACTTTGCAAAAAAAAGCTTCGCAATTACTCGGCAACATTCGGCACACAATTGGGAATCATAAAGATTTCATTGGTTGTTTAAATATATTAAACGTCAAAGCTTTTAGGACATGTTACTGAAGTTAACATATTATCGTATTGTTTCGGAATGTTAAATTTTTTTGAATCGAAGCATCAAAATATTTTAACGAAAATTTTCTCATACTGTATCCACAAATATACATGGCAACTAAACAATTCATTAAGTAATTAAAACTGTCCTAAAATTGATAGAATGCCTAAAACTCTCCATAAAGTCTCCATACCTATCAAGCATAATTTGACAATATGGATTGGACTGTGTCGCATTGTTGTCGACTATCGAAATGTAAACAAACTTTGTCAGTTGATAAAATGTCTTTGACTGAAACCAATGAATGTGTCTCATTTAACTTGCAAGTGAAAATTGTTAATGTAAATAAATTGTTGGTGTTGGTTGTTTATTTTTGAAGAATAAATCGATCATTAATAATTAGAAATTGAAAATAACCTCTTGACTACAGAGTGATCGTATGGTCGAGGAAAGAGGTAGTCATAATCCATATTATTATATTTAACAAGTTTTATTATAGGTAATTCATTGTCGCTTAGTCGAATATTAATGAAGGAAAAATCAGGAAATACATCGTTGCTATGTCGCCACTTTAAGTCTAACCCGAAATATACACTGAAATACAAAATCCGTCTATTTCTTAACCCGAAATACTCTGAACCAACTGTTCCATTTTAGTTTGTCTATTTATGACTGTCTTCAAATTTACTAAATCGATAACTCCAAAAAATTTTTTTGTACAATTGACCGAATTGACGAATACTGCTAACGAAAATATCTAATCTTACCTTTAAATGAAGGTAGATCAAGAACGGTGATATGAAGCAATTCTTTCTGTTGTATGGCTATCTGTTCCATAGATAGAATAATTATAATAACCAGCACATTTCCTCGGATTTGCCACAGCCAAAGTTTTCGTGGATCTTAAAAAGATGTCACGATCAGTCAGTGTTATTCTTTAAAATTTGAGTTAATAAGATTTTACCAAAGAGCTTATACTACTGGAGCCAGCCTGCAGGCGCTCAAAATCGTGACTATTTCTAGAGAGAGGGGGAAGCTAATCGACAAGTTGCTATCTCTCTCTAACCGCACGTGATTGGCTAAATCAAACAAACCCCCTTCAACCGTAAACACAATATGATTTTTAAACACTATATGAACAAGATATAAGTAGTACAGTTGGTAGAGCGTTTGGCTGTACAATCTAGTATTTTTAATAGGTGCGGGGTCAAGTTATCTCTTCGGATTTTCTTTCTTTTAATTTCTCTTATGCAATTAAATAGAACACGTAAATTAAATGTAAAAAACAGGATTTTGAAATAACAATATCAGATATAATTTAAAAATATTTTACTATTTACTTTTGTGTCAATGTTATTTAATTCCTGTCGTACTTCGCCTACGTCTTGTTGCATTTCGCCACCTTCTTAAACTTTTGCATTTGACCCAGTATAGCTTAATGGACGTTTTGCTGTTCTTGTACAATGACCCCTTGTATCCATTTGCAAAGTTTATCTTCATCTGTAATACGACATTCTTCTTCTTGTTGTCAGTCTTTAAAGCGACGTTCTTCTTCTTTTTGGCGCTCATCTTCTTGTTTTTCTTTCAGACGACGTTGTTTTTTTAGCGTCATTCTGCTTCTTCTTGTCTTTCTTTTTGGCGACTTGCTTTTTGTTTCTGTTTTTCTTTCAGACAACGTTGTTCTTCTTTTTTACGACATTCCTGTTCTTCTTGTTTATCTTTAAGGCGACGTTCTTCTATATGTTCCATAAAATCAGACAATGTTAGATTTATTTGCTACATTTCGGCTGTTTGTTTTCTAGTATTTACCATGGAATCTTCTAGAATGCTGTTGAAAATGCGGTTGTAAACTACTTTCTTGTTATTAAATCTGATAGTGAAGTCAGTTTTTCGCGGTCTCTTTTAGTTTCTAAATGGAATGTTCTAGAACTTTGTCCAAAATTCGATTATAAGCTTCTTTATTGATAAAAAATTCAATATTCAAGTCAGTTTTTCGTCACGTCTTCAAGTTTCCAAATAGAATTTTCTAGAACTATATTGAAAATTCAGTTTTTCACAATCTCTTCCAATTTCCAAATAAAATGTTTTAGAACTTTGTCGAAAATCGCATTCTAGGCTTCTTTCTTAATGACAAGTCGGATGGTGAAATCCATTGTCGCTATCATTATAAATTTTAAAACCGAACGTTTTAGAACTTTATCGAAAATTAATCTTATCTACCTATTTGATAACAAATACAACAATGAAATCCGTTTTTCTCTATCTCTTCCCATGTCTAATAGAATTTTTTGTAAATACTGTGTTAATACTCATTTGTGACACCAACTGTTACGATTCTTTCTCTTTATAATCGTTCATTGGGTCCATATAAAACACTTTTCACTACATAACAACTTTTTAATTACAATTTCTTAACACTTTCACTGTTTAGATGTAATTAAACTACACTGCGTTTATTCTATCCCTATTTTTATACCTATTAGAATATATGAGAATACAAATAAATAAATTACACGAAACATGATTAACCAATCTGTACTTTTCAAAAAAAGGAATAGACTACAGATCACTGAGCGTGGTGATTTTTGACTGTTGTCAAAATTGGAACCTGATATTAATAAATTGTTAAAACTTCACTGTATTGATTTTTATGTTAATTTTTTAATTCATAATAAATATTTTTTTTTTAAACATTTGAAGGTGTTTTAATTTTTAATACAATATTTTAGTATTAGGTACAACTACTATGAGAAGAAGGAGTTGGATTTATTTAGGATAGGTTACTCATCGATTTTATATTAGAAAATAGTAATATGTTATGATGAAATCTAGTTTTTACTCAATACGCTATTTGGTTGTTTGTTAATATAATCCCAATATTGCGGACAATTTACGTTTGCACTATGAAACTTTTTCTAAATTTATTTATATTAAATTTATTTTTCAACTAAAATTGCCAACATAGTTAACACATATCTAAAAGTACAATATTAATAAATAATGTCTTTTCTCTTGCAGATACAACGAAGTCTTGTTTTCTGCTGTCCTAATATAGGTAAGTATTTTCAATAAATATAATTTTTTTTAAATTGCAATACAAAAATAATTTTTTTTAAACATTTATATGACATTTTGAGAACTCATTTGATATTTTTAAAAATTCCGTAATAATATTTTGGATATTTGAATCAAGGTTAACGACTTGTACTTTCTTTTATTTTTTTTTTTGTTAATAAATCTTTTTAGTTCTTATAATCCACTTATCTCACTAAGACACAATTATTTCTGTCTTCAGAGAGTGATATAGAATCAAAAATATGGAAATAATATTGTACGCTACTATGTATGAAGAGGATGAAACAGCCTCACACATCATCTTCGAATTCAGAGCTTTCTACTGGAGACACTTTCAAGGATAGATCAATCCTGAAGGTGTTAAACCGGATTATGGCAATCAACTTATTCGCATAGAACAGATATAACAGATGACAAAATAAGTCGTTAGACTACAGTATAAAGATTTCTCAAACCTAGCCTGCTATATCAATCAGTCAATCAACCAATCAATATTGTACGCTGATGTTCGGAAAACGAGCTCACGATATTTTTGAATTCATAATCCTTACAAAATTCCAGAAGGATTATTTTATATGTGTGGTGTGATTTATATACATTACAAAAATTTCTTAATTAAAATTCTGAAATAAGCTGAACAACGAATCTACAACATTCATATTGATCTTTATTTTATTTTGAAACCACGTTAAATTAAAAACAAAACGCTCAAATGAAATTTTACGGTAATTATTAGGTCGGTACAAAATTAGTACAAAAGAACTAGGTAAATTTGCTTTTCCTCTTGTACAGCAGTATGTGTATGCTCGGGGCTTTATTGGGGAGCCATTTCCCCAGTTTCTCCCGAGTTTTCCCTCCTGGGGGAGCATCGATTATTTCCCCCGCGGTTTATCGGGTCGAAGATCGGCACAGACAAAACGGGGAATTCGATAAAAACAAGGCGCTCACTCGCTCGCTTGTTTTCTTATGGAATTTGTGTAGAAGCATTTTTCACAGGAAATTTTACATACATATTATTATAAAATCATTCTGGGCAAGAGTTTGGAACCTGCGGTTTACCCTACAATGATTCTAGGTTATTAATACTTTATCGCATAATTTAAAATTGCATCCATATTTGTTTTATAAGGCGATTTTAACTGAAGTCACAGAAATTATATTTCTGTATATCTAGTTAGAACTTCACACGAGTGATTATAAATTTGACAAATATAGAACTCTTGTCTTGTACAAATATGTAGTATTGTATTTTAACTTAATTAAGAAAGACGGAGCAATTTAACCGAAACAGTACATTTTTACCAATTTTACTTCTTCATTTTACATTTAAAAATACTGATAAAATTAGGACTTATATTATATTCAACCTTGGTTTACTAGAAAATAACTTGTAACATTGTTTGTTCAGTAGCATTACGATGATGATGTTTGTGTGCCTTTGTGAGGAGTGTTCTGACTTTTCTCTGCAGACTTTCTATGTCCCTTCTGCTCCGTTTCACAGTTCCAAAAGGGTAATTGAGTGCAGAGCACGCATATGTGGTGAATGCTTTAAATAGATTTTTACTGTTTATGTTGGCTCGCAGTACCTGCTTCACCCTTCTTATGAACTCGTTGGTTAATTTGGTCTTTATAGTTCGTTGGCTACTTCTTTGTGCCTGTTTCATGTCCAAGTATTTGTAGATCTATCCTGCCTCTATTACTGCAATTAATTAACCGTTCTGCATCTGAAAAGCACTCAAGTTGAGAGCTGACTTCTAGTAACAGCCATCAATTTAAGATCATCTATCTACATAAGGTTATTTATTCTTATCATCTTCTTACGATTGTTTTTAGTACTGAAGCAGTATTTGGTGGAATGTAAATGCGTGATAATAGGTCCATGACAAGGTAGAATCATAATGGGCTTACTGAATTTTTTCATGTTGCTGCTTTAGGGAATTGCATTTGGATCCTAGTTCTCCAAGTTGACATGAGGTGCTTTAAAAAGGTAATAATATGTACGTTAACTCTATGTATTTTTATCGCATAGATTCAGCTAAATGGATTTCGTACTCCATTCAAGGGAACATTTACTCATTCCAGATATACTTGAATGATGATTGAACGGATGGAGCTCTGTGGGGCCCTTTCCATGTTGTTGGACCTTAGGGACGTTATGTTTTAATGCGTTTCGCATAAACTTCTGGACAGTTCGAGCGGGTCCAAGCAGCACTTACTTCTGCATAACTTTATACAGGTCTCTGCTAAGGCCCAATCCCTTGATATTAAGTAGAAAACTCTTCGGTACTAAGCTAGTTGTTGATAGAATTATGGGGATCGTCCTGACGCTGTTCATTCTCCATTGACTGTGTGTTTGTACCTCTAGATCTCTGTATTTGTTGTTTTAATGCTTATCCCTTAGAATGTTGTTAGTGACGGCGACTTCTATTAGTGTTGCTCCCTTAGATTTTTTATCTACTAAAATGAGCTCAGGTTGTTATGTGCAAATGTATTATCCGTAAGCGCAGTTTGTTCCTAGTACAGCTTGAACTCGTTGTTCTCCAGTATAGGCTCTGAGCTGTATTCATAGTATGGCACTTTCCCTACCTGCAACAGTTTTTTTTTCTTTCTCTGCCCTCTTGAAAGGTAATCTTGACGACTGGATTGTGTCTCTTCTTTTACTGCAAATTCTTCGCATCCTCCTGCTATGTGCTGGATTTTCTCTGTTTGCATTTGCCGTTTTAGATCGAGAGATCTTAGATTATTTGTTTCAGAGAGTCTCTTGTTAGGATCAACTGATCTTGGATAGCTAGTATCAATTAATAGTTCGACGCTAATTTGTCGACATTTTCCTGGCTGATCTCTTTTGGGTGTCGTCCATGAAGGGGCTTCTGTAGCCAGGCTTTCTCTTGGTCTAGTTGATGATTGGTAAGTTCGTGGTCCCTCAACCGCAGCGATGTTTAATCGTTTGCCTCGCATATTGCCTGGTGCAGTACAGAAGAGCCTGTGAAAACATGAGCATAGGTTTGTTAGTTGTTGATCCAATTGCTTACTAATATCCACCAATCTTCTTCCTCCATGGTATTTTGGTAGCATGGTCTATTCAGTAGCAATGCGAGTATGATGTGTGTGCCTTTATCAAGAGTGTTCTGACTTTTTTTTTTAATTTGCATGTCTTTCCTGTCCCATTTCACAATTCTAAAAGAGTAACTGAATGCAGAACAAGCATAGGTATTGAGTACCTTAAATAGATTTTTCCTGTTTAGGTTGATTGACAGTATCTGCTTCACCCGTATTATGAACTCATTAGTTATGCTTAAGTATTTATAGGTCTATTTTGTCTCCATTGCTACAATGGTTTGACCGTTATGCCTCTCAAACGCTCCCGGTTATATCTTTCTTCTAATGGTGTTTAAAATGGGGCATTTATCAAGGTCGAATAGCATTCCTATGTCCCCGAAGAATTTCTCCACAATTTTGAGCATTCGTTTCAGCTAGTTTACAGTGGCAGCCATCAATTTAAAATCTCCCATATACAGAAGATTATTTAGTCTTACCATATCTTCACGACTGTTTTTAATACTCAAGCCGCATCTGTGTGATAGTAGGTTCATGGCAAGGCAGAATCATAATGGGCTCAGTGAATCTCCCTAAGATATCCTCCTTCATATAGTTGCTGTTTGTTGTTGTTGTTGCTGTTGAACTTTAGCGATGTCTTCTCGCATGTCGTTTTTTGGTTGTTCTTCAACCTCGGAGTCTGGCTGTTGCTCAGGTTCAGCGATTTGGTTATCATTATCGTCAGTGCTTCTTATCTCTTCTTAGTTTCTGGGATTAGTTTATTTCGGAGAATAACCTTATATTGGCTGTTGTGACCTTTGAATATGTGGATACTCCCCGCAGAATCGACGTGTAGTTATTTTCTCTTACTGATCACTTCGTGTTCTAGATACGTTACTCTGTAAAAATGCAAATTATTGTTTCATTCATAGATACAATCCATTAAATGCATTGTTTTGGTCATCCCTCTTGAGTGAGCGATGGTTGAGGTTCCTTCGCAGCACCTTCGGCAGGTAGGGATTTTGGTGTTGTTTGGTTTTCGGGCTGATGTAGTCTCTGTTGTTGTTGGGTTGCAATTTTTTGTGCACCAGAGACCTGCCTCCTCAATCTGTTGCTTCTTATATATTATTATTATTCTTTTTGTTATAAATATTGTTGCTGTCTCTGTTATTTATATAGTGGACGATGTTTATTTAATCGTGAAATATATTTATTCACATAGTTTATAAGTAAGGAATTTTTATGATAATGTTAAGTAAGATTGTAAATGTAAAATTAAATATTTTCCATACATCATAATTATATTTTAAGTAGAAAATACATTCTATTTAAGCAGTGCAAGTATTTAGATATACCTGTCCAGATTATTTCTCGGGAAACGATTTTCGTTAGTGGGTTCCTTAATACGACCATTTCTATTTATAGTAAGATAGGCGTTTTTCTCTATTCTAGATCTACTTCACTGTTGGAAACTATTTATTTTTTTTTTATTTATACCAATAGTGGTTGATTTGTGTTTTACGAGGTGTGTAAATTGAGTTGTAAGACTGGCAATACTTGGGACGCAGGACTTGAAGGGGCGCAAGTGAACATATGATACACTTTCAGTCTTTAAGACGCGTTTAAACTCGCTAGAGTCATTTAGTTGTCCGTAGCAACTTTTTCCGTTAAACAATTTCAGATTTAAACACAGTACAATGAAAAGTTTTACAAAATTTCAGCAGGTCTACAGTGACAGCGTTTTATCGAGGATCCAGGTTGATTGAAGTGAACTATGCAGCTGAAGGCTTCCATTTTCAAGGATCGATGAATATATCGATAGAATCCGGGATCTGCTGCATTTAGATTGTTGGATGTCAGATGGTTCCAAAAACCTTGCACAAGACCAAAAGAACATCTGGAGGGAAATGTACTTTGACTTCTTAGAATCGATTGAGAATGATCTTCAGTTTTGCAAAAGTTTCCATTGCACTGTGCCTAAATTCTAAGTAAAACCTGAGAGCAAACCGTTGTTCGAAATTGGTCAACTCATTTATTAAATAATAATAATTTAGTAAACCATAATATCTGCATTACTCTATAAGCTTGAGCATCCCCACTCTCTGCGCAGTATCTTAAAAATGCTTGATCGTACAAAATAATGAATTAAATTATGTTTAGAGATAATTTTATTACCTATAATTATCACAATTTTCGCGGACACAAGATTTTATTTGACTTTATAGCAAGTATTTAGAACGTCAAAACACATTGTAACGAAGGACTAGGATAATCATTTACGAAAGTTCTGGAAGCCACGTTGGATTAATTCAACATTCCAACAAACTCTGTAAATACCTGGTAGCGAAGCCATTAGCCAATTTACATGACATCAAGGTAAACTTGGCAGGGTTTCAGCAAGATAGAAGAGTTTAGTTATGGATTCCACAGAGGAAGACAGGCAAATCACCTAAGTTGGTGCCAGCATGGGAAGGACCATATACTGTCCTAAAAAGAATCAATGACGTTGTTTATAAAATCCAACGAATTTTCAAGGCCAATATGAAAGTAATACATCTCCATAGGTTGAAGCTATACTGCGGAAGTATCGAAACTGATCGAGGGAATTAGGAGGAGAGCAGTGTGACGAAGGCCTAGGAGAATTTTTTGATGCGTCCTTATAGAAATATTATTTTGATGTGTTTTTATAGAAATATTATTTCGATGAGCATCACTGGTTAGTTATGTTTATATATATATATATATATATATATATATATATATATATATATATATATAGACCTATAGAATCTACTAGAATTAGTAGATTATATAGGTATATAAATAGGGATAGGATACGGTTAGATAGTTGAGTTTATGAGTCTGAAAGTGTTAAGTAGTTCTTAAAGTATTGTTATTTAATAGTGAAAAGTGTTGTGTCTTATTAGAACCTCAGTGCGAAAAATAAAGAAAGAAAATCGTAACAATAACATGGGTTTATGCAAAAATTTACCTCTCTGAGTTTAATTCCGACGTTCAATCCCTATTTAACTGGATAAATATTGTCCACTTCTCTTAACTTTAACCTTTACCTTGTGGTACATGCTATAAAATGGTAGTTGACCTACAGTTGTGTAAAAAGTAAAAACTTTCTGATTATATGTGGTTATGGAACTGTAAAAACTTAAAAGCAACTAATGTTAAGAATCGCAGCCCTGTTAATCAGCTAAGTGCAAATAACTAACACTTTATGTATAAAACTTCATTTGTTACATCTGCGGTGCGGCCATTATTCCAGAGTAAACCAGAGCAACTCCCATTCGAGTCACGGAAAATATTAGCAGAAGTTTGTCGAACAACGAGAATTATGAACCGGCACACTTTTTCATAAATTTTTCGCAATTTCTTTGCGCCATTTTCTTATATCCGGTGCCTCTTTTTTAGTTTCACTAAGTGGCTCATATTCTGAGATGTTCTTTTTAAATTATTTTTTAACATACGTATGCTCTTCGTAGTTTACACGCTAGATTAGTTCAAGTTAGCATTACGATAAATTCGAACATAAAATTAACTATGCCTCGATTAGTGAACGACCGATATCGTTCTTTTAATCCATACCGATAATTTTCATAGTCTATATATATATATATATATATATATATATATATATATATATATATATATATATATATATATATATATTATGTGGAATATCTTCACGGGTGTGATGTGTAATCGAAGGTTTTCGGGTATCCTGTGTGTGTGCTGCGTTCTTCTCAGTAACATCACTTTTCACGCAAACACCGGCCAAAGAAGTTGTTTCTGTAATTGACAAAAATATAATATGTTAAAATATATCATCGAATTAGCTAAACACCACCTCGATAACGTCTATTTTACTTATGAAGAACAGCGATATAAATAAATCGATGGAGCCCGTATGGGATCGCCGCTATCTCCTGGGCTCGCTAAATTATTTATTGAAGACTTCAAATCAAAAGCTTTAGAGACTTTCTCACACAAACCACGACTGTGACTGCCTAACGTAGATGAAACATTCGTTATCTGGAAACATGGAGAAGAAAATCTTAATCATTTCCTAAACCACATAAAGAGTACACCCAAAAATCAAATTCTTCATGGATATAGAACAGGAAAGAAAACTAACTTTTCTAGATATCCTACCGACAAGAAGAGAATGGCTTGCTTTTACACAATGTCTTCAGAAAACCCACTTACACCAATAGATACCTCAACGCCGATTCACATCACACACCACCCCGGCCAATTATTTACCGTAGTGAAATCACTTGCCGTTCGATCTCAGTCAGTGAACATATTGCAAAACGCCATACCACAAAGTGACTATAAAAAGGCTCAAAAAAACAAACGCTTGGCCCTGAAAAGTCGTGAAAGCCAAGAAAAAAATTCCAAAGCTTTTATTCCTTCACCTGCCAACATTTAAAGAAAAAATTTCTCTAGGTAATTTACGAAATTCCATGCGGAGAATGCAGCTCATCTTTCGTAGGTCAAACCAACACTAAAATAAGCTTTAGAAGAGACGAAAATATAATCGCTGTCAAGCAAAAAACAATTTCTTCTACACTGGCCCAACACTTGTTAAACACAGGACATAAGATAAACTTATCAGGAACAAAAATATTATCGAGAGTGAAAACTTGTCCACAAGAGTTATAAGGGAAGCCATCAAAATTGCAAAGAAGTCAACAACTTAAATAGAAGAGATGACAGTCAGCGATTGCATAATACGTGGAAATACCTTCTTACAAGACATCAACCAGCAGTAGGCAGTAAAGAAACAGATCATAACTCGGCAACATGACCTAAACACCAGTAACAGGACCGATAACACGCAGCAGGGCTCACAACCAGAACCATCTAGCCAACGAACACGCCCCACGTACACACGAGATCGACAGTATCCAAGTCGCAAGCGTCAGTTCGCCCACAGACGCCGTACAATGAGCTGAAAATGGTTAATGAGATTTCACCAAAACTTCAGCTGCCCTACAGTCCTGAAAAGGACGCAGCAGAGTTCCAAGATCATGGGAAAACTCCGGGTCCGAAAAATGACGACAGAACTGTTTCGTTGGTTTAGTTCCCTTTCAGGAAAATGCGACCTTTATCCTTAGAGTAGCATGTTTTGTGTATTGAGTTTTGATATATTCCTTTTTAATTTACCGTCGCGCCATGACATGGCGGTTTCATACAATATTGTTGGTTTGTGTTGTTCTTGTGTTATTGAGTGAGTCATCGAGATGTCGCCACCGTGTCTTATTTATTATTTTTCAACCGTGAAATCTGTTTATAGGATACAGATGCGAGATGATGGTTTGTACTGAATGCAATGGCCCGATGAGTTCCATTATAGGACGAAACAGTGCTGTCGTAATTTTTTGGACCCGGAGTTTTGACATGATCTTGGAATTCTCCGCACTTTTTGAAATGAGAGTAATATTTATCAGCAGTCTTTGTCCGCATTCCTATTTTATCTCACATGTATATATATATATATATATATATATATATATATATATATATATATATATATATATATAAATATAAATATATGTATATATATATATATATATATATATATATATATATATATATATATATAAATATAAATATATATATATATATATATATATATATATATATATATATATAGCGGATAAATTCAATATAAAGTCAATGGGTCCTTGTTCGGAAAAACTCTCGCACCCGTCGAATTTTATTTTTAGTTTAGATTGCGTGATAATTTCATTAATTCGCAAGATCTTCCATCTGTCCACCTAAATAACATTAACGATGATGTGAGATATTTGAAGTTTCTTTAAAAATACTTCATTCCTGCACTAATGACTTTATATTTATACCCACAAGAATTTGATATGTTCCAGCGTGACATTTTTTTACAAGATGGAGCGCCCCCCACTACGCTTCCCCTGTCCGTGCTTATTTGGATGAAGTTTTTCAGAATTGTTGGAAAGGTAGTCCAATATATATATATATATATATATATATATATATATATATATATATATATTTATGAGGCTTTCACGGATTCCTCATAAACATATATACGCCATCCGGCGGGAGGTCGGCGCATTCAGTGTTGCATACTTCCTTCCGATCTGTCCTTTGCACAAACAGGTGCATGTCGGTACCCTGATGAGTCTAGTAGAGACGAAACATGTACCTCTGCCGTATCACTATGGCGGGGAGGGTAAGTTTTGACTTTCTTCTCAGTATGGTGGTACAGGTAGGCCATCATCTCGATGGTGCTGTCATGGGATGAATTGTATTCTGTAGCAATTCATTCAAATTGTGCAACCTCTACCACGGAAAGGATATGATGGAACGAAGTTTGCAATTACTGTTCGCATTTTACTTCATATATATATATATATATATATATATATATATATATATATATATATATATATATATTTATTTACCGGGTGTCAACGAATCTATTAGACAAGTCATAATTTCTAGAGTATTATGTGTATCAAAATGAGAATTGGTACAAGTAAATGGTATGTGAAGGGGAGAGTTCTCGCATATTTTCCACTTTCATTCCATATTTTCCATACTTTCCACTTCCGGTTTCACCGGAAATGGCCCCGGTTTTGAATTTTTAAATGGAACACCCTGTATATTTTAACATTTTTGGATTTCTGAGACAATTCTAGATCAGAATATGACATTTTAAAAACTTTTTACGTCTACTTCATTGTTTTAGAGCCACTTTTAAAATTGCATCTAGGTGGCCATGATCAGACGCAAACTAATCTAAGGGCCTTAAGTGATGTCAAAAAAATACAATCGCAAATTTTTGGTTACTAGTATGAAAGACAGAAATAAGACAAGTTGACAAAATTACGTTTTCATTTCTAACTATTAATTTTCAAATGGCGACCCCTTTTTGACAACTACTTTTCGAAAAAAGCATTCTTTGACGAATCTAAATATTATTAAGCAAAATACTGGATAATTTATTTACTTATGACAAGTGCGCCATGGACAGCCATGATGCATAATAATTTGCAACTGTTTTTATCAAGTCTTCATTGGAAAACAAAGCACTCACTTAAGTAGATAATGACAGTGACATACGCTCTAAGAACAGACGTAAAAGTTTCTTAATTTTCGTTAAGTTTAGTTTAAATTTTCGTTAAAATAATGTATACTCAAAGTGAAAAAGTGGATATGTTATTAATATTTGGAGAGTGTCATAGAAATTCAAGGAATGCTGCCGAGTTGTATGTTCATAGATATCCGAATCGGCAACATCCAGCCCATCAGTATTTTCCGTATGTCGAGACTCGTTTTAGGCAAATAGGAAATCAAGAGGCGGAACAGAGGTTTATCATAAATGAAGAGACTGAGATTAACGTACTTGCTATGGTTGAGGTTGATAAAACAGTTTCGTTAAGAAAAATTAGTCAAGAACTGCAGATAAGTTATGAATCAGCAAGAAAAATACTGAAAAAGCCATGCCATCAGTTCTCAGCGAGTAACGAGACGAACCGCACTTGAAAATGCCAAATGAGATTTTGGCGAAACGTCGTGAAAACGATTTTTTGAACGAACGGATTGAAACGCGGAATAACCAAACTATTCATATATATATATATATATATATATATATATATATATATATATATATATATATATATATATATATCTCGGCCTATCGCCAATTTTCTTATCCAATAAATTTAAAATAACATTTATCTCACAGCGGGTTGTAAAAAACATGACACCGTATGAATTATATTGGCTGAATAGTTATACAAACAAATAATTTTCTTATCCCTAACAATTAATTTTTTAATAGGCCAATTTGAATTATAGATCTTATTTTGGACTAGCATGTAAATGTTTCCCAGGATCCCATACGAGAAAAACTATATCAGAAACATTTAAATCTTTGTAAAATAAATAGAAATTAGGTGAAAAGTCAGCGTTTAGTCCGTGACCTATGTAACTGCAAAATCGCAAAGAATCACTTCATATTTTAATGACTCACAAACTACTTGTGATCAATAAACACAAGAATTAATTACAAGAACAATTAAATCTTTCGAAATAAAAACTTATTCAAGACATCCGAACACGGTGGGTTTCCACATTTTTATATTCTTTCTCGTTTGCATCCTATAATTCTTTAGTGTAGAAGTTCAGAGGTTCTCCCAATGCCTACAACTAACAATGAAAGTTTTAATTTTGCTGGGTATGAGCTATGAAAGGGGAACCAAAAAAGAGTTTAATATATCATTTTAAGGATCTATATGTTGAGAATAACTATAATGTTGCTACATTCCTGGACTCCCGTTTCAGAGATTGCGTTCTTAAAAACCGTTTTGAGTTCATATTTCAAAATGTTATTAATCACCTAGAAATTCGAATAAAAGAGTCTTTCAAGGATCCCAGGACAATCAAATGACACAATAAAATCGAAATTCTAGAAGTACAAAAGCATAGCAGCGATAACAACGATAAAACTCTTGGAAAGTACACTCGTATTCCTGTAACATCTAAAAGAGTTCACTAATCTGTTCATAGTCTACGAAGAGTTAGTACCAGCTATGTAGAAGGTCAAAATCTTCTACTGAAATAAAATCTGTTTCCAAAATATCTGTTTCTCAATAAATTCAATAGATAATTCAACAATTTAAAAATGTATCTATTGCTTCAAGAAAAATTATTCCTATTTTATGATAGAAGGAAAAACAGGAAATTCTGTCATTATGTTCTCAAATCATTATATATCTATCTATGCCAGTTGGCAGTATATATAGTGAACGAATGTTTCCAGAGGCTGACACTGTAATTTCAATCAAAAAGAATAGGCCTAATCCAGAGACAGTGGACAGTCTAATATTTTTACACGATAATATACCTAAACTTATGTTAATATTAAATTATTAAAATATTTTTTGTTATTTATTTTGTTTAACTTAAACCCCTTTCTGTAACTTTTCTTCGATTTATTTCTGTTTATTAATTATAATATACGTTATTAATGTTTTTCTGGTAAGTTGCAATTGTATTCGATTAAAAGCAGAATTTATTTGTCGGAAAGCCGATATACTTTGCTTATATCGGTCGATATCGATAATCGTCCTTTCAGTCGAAATAAGCGAAACATCGATATCGGTATCGGTCGATTACTAGCTTACTTAAACAAAACAGTTTTGCAAAGCAAGGTCGGTCTAATATATATATATATATATATGCTTTTCGTATGTTTAAATTGGCAGACGTGTTGGGTAAATCCGCAAAGCTGTCCAGCCAGTTATAGTATAATTGGTGAGAATATGTGCCTCAAGCACCAAGAGCTTAGAGAAAAATTGGGACTTTTATTATATATTTTATATTATTTTCTAGAAAATTTAAAAGTGAGGTCGATGTCAATGTGCAAGTCATTTAATATGACAGCCATAATAAAAAAAATAAAAAATTTGTAATTGAATGGTAAATGTGTTAGAGATCATGTTATTTTCCTGAAATTCAATGAAGTGCCCACCCTAGTCTAATACGGATTACAAGGAAACGTTCTCAGTGATTTGCCTCCGATTTGTTCTTTTCTATGTTATGTTGGAGTATACCAAAAAATATCCAATACGTTTTTTTTACGTTCTAAATTGCATTTTTAGGGGGGAATTGGATCTCCAAAGTTTATTGCTAAAAACGGTATAATGAGAAAAGGACATATATAAACCTTTTCGTAGCCTAATAACATGCAAGTGATCATCACAACAGAAAAAATGGTTTTTCACCACCTAGAACTGCAATTCAGGATAGTTTTGGTTAGTTTAAGTTAGAATTGCAGTTCAGGATGTAAAAAAATACGTTTGGTTTTTTCTTGGTGAACTCTCTATCGCAGAATAAGACCAATTTAAGGCGGACCCCTGAGAACGATCCCTTGTGTATTTTATAGAAGATTGTGGAATTCAGTACAATGATGTTAAAGTTTACTCTGAAAATTTTTTGAAAAAGTTTAAAAGAAATACCAAAAAAAAATTTTTGTGTTCCACAATAAATAATCTTCTCAAGATGGCGGTTTTTCTCTGTCTCATTTATATTCTAAATAAATTCCTCACAATTTTTTAGCCCTTTCTTTATATCCAGTGTTCCTAAATAGCTCATATTTTAAAATGTTCTTTTAAAATTATTATTTGCTGCACCCAACTTGGTTATAGCTTCTGCCAGATTAAAACGATATAACACTGTTAAGCTTTAGTCTGGTTAACTTTACTGCATATTAAATATAAAAAATGTAGCTTTATATGTGACAGCTCCTTCGGTCGTAATTTCAAGAAGTGGTATTTCTCGAAAGAAGGTTTATTTTTAAGGAATATTTGGTTGGTTGTAAATGATGAAAATTCTACGTAATTGGATCAAGACGACCACTGGTGTTATCAATAATAAATTTATTCTGAATAAAATATATTTGTGGGAGTGGTATTTTTTAAGACGGTTTAAAGGATTACATTAAATTTGCACAAAACCCTCTAAATTTAACATTTGACAAAACTTATTGAACCAATACTAAAAAAATCACAGTTAAAAAGATATGAGATTTTCAATTTGTTTATAGAGGCATTTTCTAGGAAACCATTGAAACTGATTTTATGTAAAAAAAATCAACACCACTTTACTTTTTAGAATATTTTAGTACCTAATCAACTTAATAATATAGTGAAACGTTACACATTGTGTAAGCATGACAGAAAACTATTGAAACACGATAATAATTTCCTACTTCTGTGTAATATATAGCTGAATAATTTTTTTAAAAAACTAAAAACATTGAACAAGAATGTCATTTCTTATGGATTTGGAGTCGCTGAATTCGAATCCTCCGAATTACTCCATCACATCAGGTTTTTTAAATATCCCAATCTAAAAGTGCAAGTAACTCGATTTTGGTCCATATTTGAGTGAGGCGAAATTTTTTTTTTCAAAAAACTATGTATAGCATCTTAAAATATAAGTCCAATTCTTTTAAAAGCCGTTGAGTTTGTATAAATATCTTTCTTTGTCTTCGAGATATCAATTTTGGAAATTTCAAATTGCATGAATTTTTTAAATTTTGAAAACCTTCACCTTTCGTGACCGATAAACTATTAGGCGACAATTCTGGTAAATCTTGGATATTTAAGGCTATTAAAGCATCGCTTTGATAGTCTTATTTTTTTTAATTCAATTTGGTGGATTCAATATGGTGGGTTGAACAATTTACGTTATTCATATTTTTTTTTTAAATTTAAAATAAGAGGGTTTTCGAAGTCGTAGGTTACGAATCTAATTTTTTTTTGCTTAATATGACAAATACAATATGGAGAACTAAAAATTTTACATGTTTTCGATTTTGTCCAAAACTGATATTGGAGGTTTTTTGGGGCGTATACAAACTCAATATGCTGAATTACGTACGTCACTAAAAAATTTACGTCTCAAGTTTTTAAATATCGGTATTGGGAGCTTTTGGAGGCCCATATTACTAATCTAAAATTAATTTAAAATTCAAGATAGTGGATTTACTATATAATTTCATTTAAAACTGGTATTTGAAGATTTCTCAGAATCACAAATTTTAAGTTGTTTATTTTAGCGTTGTGTATAATTCTGTATAAAATGGGTACTTTTTTCCGACCTTGAAATCATTGAGAGGTACATTAATTCCGTTTAGTACTTAGTTCAAATAATTTATGGAGATAATGATAAATTCAAAACTAAAAATCGAAAAATAAAAATTTTTATAAAAAAAATTGGACCGACTTCTAAAAAGCGCTAAAGAGCGAAAATAACAATATATTTTTACATGAAGTGGAAATTTTTGAAATCGGCGCCAAATTATTTCTAAATGGCACAAGTATTAACACGATATATATAGGGTGTCCGGTAAGTACCTCCTAATTTCTCGGGAGCATACAGGGGAGGTCAAAATAACCCTATTTTGTTATAGAAAAAAAGTTCCTAAAGTGTCTCTTAACGCAGATAGAGTCCTAAAAGGGTATCCAGCGATTTACCTTATCAGTTCTAAGATTTGAACCGACTTGTATAATTTAAAGATATTTTATAAAGCCCCTAAAGAGTTATTTAACCATACTAGAGTAGATGTTTTAGATCATCAGAAAAGTCAGGAATGGACTTGCAGCTACACTCGTTGAATCCTAATTTTTGATATGTGTCATTTTACAGAGCTGAAAATTGATTATTTAAATACTTTGGTCATTCTTCTTCAAAAAATGTACTCTTTATTTCGATAAAAACTAGCGGTTTTCGAGGTAAATCGGTTTTTATGCGAAAAACTCAAAAGTTACTAACGCTAAACACAAACAGGTAAAAATAAAATGCTCAGGGTGTGCTGATGTGCTTTAATTTATTTGTAAGCGCTGTCTAACTCTTCGAAGGTAAGAAGATGTTATGCTGAAAGATTTCCAGCTCAGAAATTCTTGAGTCCAGAAACTTTTCAAAGGGTTGTCGGGGCTCAATTAATTTACAATGTTATTAAAATGTAAAAATAATGAAAGCGTTTAAATGTTATTTTGGCAAATGTTCAATATGAGCTCTACGTATTTCAATACATTTGTTTATTCCTCGAATATTATCTCGCTGCACTACAGATAACATTCCGCCATTATTACGGACTTCGTTAGAATGCTGTGTTATTCTCGCTAGTAGTTCTTTTCTAGTATTTACCGGTGTTAAATGAACTAGTTCCTCTAGATGTCCTCAGAAGTACAAGTCTAAGTGATTTAGGTCTGTAGACCTTGGTGGCCATAAAACAGGCCCACCTCGACCTATCCATCGAGGACCAAAAACATTAGTTAAGTATTGACGTACTAAACGGTTAAAATAAGGTGGAGTACCATCATGCATATACCACATTTGTATTTCAATAAATTATTTAAATTTTGCTGCAAAAGTTGTAAATAAATCTCACCATTGAGTCTTGCTTCCAAAAAAAAAGGATTTATAAGTTTATTTCCGATGATGCCAGCTCACACATTTACAATAAACCTTTGATGGTGTTTGTTTTGAATTATAGCGTGCGGGTTTTCATCAGCCCAAAAATGTAAGTTTTGTGAGTTTATTATACCACCTCTTGTAAAACCGGCTTCATCGGTAAACAAAATAAGGTTAGAAAAATTTAGATTTAGGTTATGTTGCTGTTTAAACCAGCTGGAGTATTTAACTTTTCCGGGATAATCATTCGGAGACATAGGTGTGCTTTTTCAACGCGGTATGGGTGAAGTAACTGTTCTGTTAGAGTTTTATGTACAATCCATTTTGTAACATTGTTTGGTGTCGTGAGCTTCGTTATTCTATTTTTAAGATTTGTCAGCATATCTTGCAAAATTTGTTCCTCTACGTGAGGGTCTCATGCTCTCATAGGAGGACACTCATGGTCACATCGCGGCAAAAATGACCCTGAATAAAGCATGTAAAAAATTAATTCGCTAACGCTAATAACAATTTTCTAATCATCTTTTACCTGTTTCCCTTAGGCTTCGATCAACCCTTTGAAAGGTTTCTGGATTTGACAATGCTGAGCTGGAAATCTTTCAGCATAACATCTTCTTGCCTTCGAAGAGTAAACAGCACTTCCCCATAAATTAAAACACATCAGCACATTCTGCATATTTTATTTTTACCTGTTTGTGTTGAGCATTAGTAACTTTTGAGTTTTTCGCATAAAACCCGATTTATCTGGAAAACCGCCAGTTTTATCGAAATAAATCGAGAGTATCTTTTTTGAAGAGGAATGACCAAAGTATTTAAAAAATTAGTTTTGAGCTCTAAAAAATGACACTTGTCAAAAATTAGGCCCAACGAGTGTGGTTGTAAATCAGTTCCTGACTTTTCTGATGATCTAAAACATCTACTGTAGTATGGCTCCTATAAAATATAAAAACTTCATCAAATTATACAAGTCGGTTCAAAACTTAGAGCCGATAAGGTAAATCGCTGGGTACCCCTTTAGGGCTCTGTATCTCCATTAAGGAGCACTTTAGGATCTTTTTCAGTGACAAATTAGTGTTATTTTGACCTCCCCTGTATGCTTTCGAGAAATTAAGAGTTACTTACCAGACAGCCTGTAAACAAAATATAGTAAGAAAGCGAATCACGTTTTGCAGGAATTAATTTGTCCGACGCCGACTTCAAAAATTTCAGTTTCATATAAAAATTTGTTGCTTTTTTACTTTTTAGCGCTTTTTGAGAAGTGGGTTAAATTTTTTTGTAAAAATTTAATTCTATTTTAACTCCTTATTTTCAATATTGCGAATCTTGTTTTAAAATAATAATTATAAGGAAAATCGATTCATAAAAATAAGATTTAAATAATGGATTCTATTTATTTAAAACCTGTATTATTTTAGTCATAAATTTTATCATATTATTTTATGGTAAAAAATATTAACCCTATAATGATACTAGTGTGAATAAAATAATTATTAAAACGTGGTGGTTTTATTATCTATTATTTTTACTACGCTAGTTAAAATAATGAAAAAGGTCATAATCATTTTTATTTTATTTTTATGGCTAATCTTTATAAAAAAGTATTTATGTTCCTATAGATGAAAGTTTTTCAAGGACAAAATTATGAGAATAAAAAGTCGTTTCAATTATTATTCTTTTTTATCTAACAGGATGTTTTCGGATAAATAAGAAAAATTTTAACAGATTGTTCTTGAGCTCATTTTAAGTATAAAAGTTTGACATACGTATGTTTGGTTATGCTTAGTTTTTAAGAAACAGAGTGTTAAAATGTATAATTTTTTAATTTTTTTTAATGTATCCCTTTTGTTTTCGAACATTTTTGTGTAAAGTGAACTACAAAGTGATACTCTATTATCTCAAAACCTACATATGGTACAACTCTGATTAAAAAAGAAATTTGCTCAAAAATTTGTTTAAATTCCACTGTTAGGAAGCGTATATCAAGTTTTTATTAATATCATAAGTATAAAAGAGGTCGGAAAACTTTTTAAAATCTTTATTATTCTCGTTCTTACGTTGTTGTCATGGTTACTGCGTGGCAAATAGTAAAGTCGTAACTTTGGTTTGCTTTAATCAAATTCAACAAATTATGAATAATTATCAACGGGTTTTTCTACTAATTTTGTTTTGTTATAAATAATTGGTTCGAACGGAAATGACCGAGTTGCGATTTCTTAAAAAAATTAATTGCTATCATACGGCTGTTTTCACCCCATCTTATAGTAATTAATTAAAATAAATTTGAATACCGTAATTTGATCGATATCTATTTTGTTTCAAAAATTATTTTAACAATTGTAAGGCATTGCAGGAGAATCTGACTTTTTTACTTACATAAGGTTTGCTGTAAATAAACTTAAAATTCTAAATAATATTATCCATAATTGGCTTACTTTCTTCATTTTATTGATTTTCATTTAATAGAGTATTTTTTTCGCCTTAAATATAGTGGATATATTAAAAAAATACATTAATAATCGAATCTTGGATTGAATAACGTCTTTATAAATTTATTGTTTTGTTTTATGTTATCATCATCATTACTTTTCTTTTAATAAAAGAATTATTCGGATAATTTTTAAATTTTCTAAATGAACAAATGATTTCAATTAAGAAAATCTAACTAGTAGATAAAGCCTTCAAATGATAAAAATTGGTCAATTATAGATACTGAATAAATGTTATTTCTCTATATAATTATTTCAAAATGTTAATTACGAATGAAAAATTCGAAACTATTTTAATTTGCCAAGAAATTAAAACCAACAGCGATTCAACAAATGTCTTTAATGAAATATATCCAAACTTTGTTACTTAAAATGAAATTAGTTTTTCTCCTTTTGTACAAAGTTTCATCTGAAATTCAAGAAAAATATGGAAAAAAATACATATGGATGAATATGAAACTAAATAAATGCTATTCTTTTGTACCAAACTTTAGATTTAGAATATTTATAGAAATTTAAACGACTTTTATTTATATTTGGACAAATAATATTTTCGAAAGTTTCACATTTTTATAAGTTATTTGTGGATTGACACAAATGCAATATGTCAAATATTTTAGGTAAATTTTAGATTTTTAATTAAGCAAAATAAGCTACAAAAATATATATTGGCATATAGTGCACACATTTTCAATATATATACAATTTGTTAACCTAATACGTATTCTCTTTTAGTCAGGATATATACTTTTGTAAATTTTAGCATAACAGACTTTTTTATAGTCAGAATCACATAAAATATTAATAAAGTCATTAAACATTTTGATTTTCAAGAACAAAGTTAACTTTACAATTATTTGAACACTCTTAACATGTGTTATTTTTGAAATAACCAAATAAGTTTATTTTTTATGTAAACATTCGGTTGCAATTATTTTTTAGTTTTTAAGCGTATCTTTTGCATTTTGTCAGCCCCTACAACGTTTTCTCAAACACCCTGTGAAAATGTGGCCTATATTTCAAAAAGGTTGTGTTATTTATAAAAAATTAAATTAATAATATTAGTGTAGAGGAATAATCAGTAACAAATACCATAAACCATTTTACGTCTATGCCATAATAATAATATATAAGGGCAACACAAATGTTTTATACTGCAGATTTCTAATTAATTATTGACTAAGATTAGATGACAAGACCCTTAAATAAGTGACGCGTTTTCGTAGGAGGAGAGCAAGTCGTGCTCTGTGGATCTGCTTTGCTTACGGCAGCGGAACATCGGTCAGTAGATATTTCTCGTGCAGTCAGTCATCGGTCAAATGCTCAGCGCAGGGGTATCGGTTTGACGATATCTAGTTATAATCGGGATATCTCTGCTCTCTGAACTGTTTAACGGTTTGACTGCGTAAAGGTTAAAACATCCACTCGGTGGTCGGTTCTCGGGCGCCACTCTCGGGATTCATTTGGTCGAGGGCCCACTTATGCACCGGGCAGCTTCTTACAGTGGAGAAACGGCTAGCCAGGGGGTCAATTGTGCATATTAGTGCTGGCTGCCGGCTGCCAATTGTTATATGTAATATTAAAAATGGGACTAGGTAATAAAACAATCGGTTATAAAGCATCCTGTATCCTGTATTCCATTCTTTTATAAAAAGACATGGCCTAAAACTAACTTATAATCTAAGATGGACAATAATATAAATAATTAAACGATCTGGAGGGCAAGAGTATGTTTTGAGAGTTGTTTACGGTAGCCCGTACTGGTCGGTTGCGCTGAAGACGGTAACCCGGCGATATCATTCACGACGCTATTCACGTACCTCGTACTATACGGTTGCGACGCTATTCACGACGGCTCGTACGCAAATTATCGCGCCTCGTATCTAAAATCCGCGTTCACGATTCACGGCACTTCGTATTAAAATTCGACCGACGGCGGTATACGCGGTAACAATAACCCGGCATCGATCGGCGATAGGCGGCATCTCTACACGGCGATAGCGATCTCTACACGCGGCGGCGGCGATAAGCGTCGGGGCAGCAGTTGTTTAGCGCCCTTATCAACGGACATCGGAGGGCACCTGGCGGTAAAACACATTCCTGGTCAATACGGAAACAAAACAAAACTTAGGGCATTCAGTGCGTGTGTGTATAGGTGGCGGTAGGAAGGAAAGAAAGGAACTGACGCTGCCCGTAATTATAAGGGTCCTCGACAGCGTCAGCAGGATGGAACGACATTGCCCGTTTTTATAAGGGTCCTCGACAATGTCGACCAATAGCGGTAGGAAATTAGGAAAGGAACCGACACTGTCCGTTTTTATAAGGGTTTTCGACAGTGACGGTAGGATGACACAACATTGCCCGGTTCTTACAAGGGTCCTCGGCAATGCTGGTCATTAGCGGGGTAGGACGTAAGGAAGGTAGTGTATGGTGAAACACCATATACATATAAGCCTAGCCTCACCTACATTGCTAGACCAGGAAGGCGCGGTCCGGCAGCCGACCCAGTCCAGTCCGTTTGGACAGTTGACCCGGGTGGAGAACGTGCAGTTTTCAGCGAAATAATGGTCTGCCCGAGCTTAAGTAAACGGTCCGAGCTCCCACTACGGTGACGTGTGACGGCGTGCGGTGATCGCGCATACAATACTGCTGTATGCGGCCCGCGATTACTATGGTCGGACGCTCTGAAAATCTCGGAAAATGATATTTCCCGATATAGCGCGGTAAATCTAATTATATACCGGTAATATTGAAACTTTAAGCATTCTTTTCCCGCTAGAATCAGATTTTTCGGATGTAAAATAAATAAATTAAATCCCGGCGAACATACTCATGCCCAAAAATATAGTAACTTCGTTACAAATATATTATATGATTGGTTATTTATATGCGAATTGTTTTGCTTCCAAATATGAAGACCTTTAAAAAATTGCAGAATATTTTTGTATTATTCGGAATTTTTTGTGAGTGGCTCTTTAATTTGTTACCTGTGCTTTAGCAGGTAACGTACTGATTTGGATGTTTGAAGATTATTCTCCATAAGCACCTGACTGTGAGTATAAAACAAAGACAAATTACTTTGGTTTAATCCTTGTAAAGCTTACAACAGCTCACTACGTTGCGCCAGCTAAAAGGTCATGGTTCTAGTACTAATAATTCAAACTGTTTTTCTTATAGAGGGTGCCAAAGCAAAAAAAAACAGAACGCAGCAAAAAACCTGATTCGAAGCTAGGCAAGTGACATCAAAAAATATATAAACAAGGATGAAGAACGAAGAAGAAAAGAAGAAGATAAATATTAAACTTTTTAAAAGAAGTTTATGATAATTATTTAACCAAGATTAGTTGAGATTTGGACCGTGAATCGGAGAAAAACAGTTTTTTTTCCATTGCCGACATTTCGCTTTATTTTAAAGCATTTTCAATGTTCTACAAATATGATAATATAAAAACAATATATTACAAAACTCTACTTGTCATAAAACAACCACACAATAATATATATATATATATATATATATATATATATATATATATATATATATATATATATATATATAAGGACAAATCCTGCAAAGAACATTGGTTTCCGAAAGAGAAATCACAAAAGGAACCATTGACACCTTGATAAGCTAGCAGCAGAAAGTCGTGTTTGATACTAAATCGTTAACGATAATTATGAGAGGTGCAGTGATGCACTTTCGGACTTCGGTGTATAAGTCGTGTGTATAACATTTGCTCTCTACTTCAATAAAATTGCTTTTCACAATGGAACAGAATGATGATGACGCGAAAAGCAACCAATATTAATTATGAAAAATTGAAAGAAAAAATATTCCCTTGGATTACGGCACTTATCCAAAAAATTGTAGTAACATGTGAAAATGCTACAAATCTCCTTACTAAAACACGCTGCTATAAGCGGTTTTTAATATTATGATATGTGCATTACTTGGTCGCTTGTGAGTCATCTTGTTGTAGGACATGTATTTATTACGTTGGAGTTATGTTAGTAATTATTGTAATAATGCTGCTATATATACTGAAATGATTGAATTTTTAATGGCTCTTCTTATTTTGCTTTCGTGATGCTGTTCTGGGAAATAGGAATTCTGCATATAATAAATAACTAATGTGTAAATCGTTTTACTATTTATTATGAATTGAAAGAAAATTTAAGTCATATAATTATTAATTAGAAAAACTAAACTTGGTTAAGAAACACCTATATAAATTGTCAATATTGAATTTTTGTGTGGATGATGTAAAAAGTTAAGGCAATATATGCAAATTTCAAATATATGTTTTACAATTTTTGTTTTGTTGATTTTTAAACTTAATTTCAAAAACAAAATTATTGTCAGTTTGTCAATTATAACACACACTTCTATTATTTCCATTTTATCAGGTAAACTAATAAAAGTGAATAATTTATTGCATTTTGTAGGTCGAATGCCAAATCTAGGCTAGGTAAAATGACTATTAATTTTAAAAAGGCTTTGTGAGTGGGGTAATAGGTTTCACCTTTGACTTTATTACAATGGTATTATTAAGGTATATGAAAAGTTATTTGTTTAAATCATATGGAAAGAATGATAAAGTCTTGAAGGTGATCAGTTATAGAAATATTGGGAAAACTTGAATTAGTCGTAAAAATGATCAATAAGAACTAGTTTTAAATAAAATAAATTTAAGGGCATTACCTTCTTATCCATAGGAATCTATTGTTTCGCTTTGGTTACTAGCAACTTTTCTTATTTTGAATGAGATAACCTATACTCTGGTTGTAAATTAGTTAGAATTACATTACTTCGGGTAAGGGTTCGGTATAGAAATGGATTTAATATAGTTATTGGTGTTTTATTAAAGATTAAATTTTTTGTTTTATTATTAAGGTATGAATAACGTCAGTTCGTAGCTAATAATATGACTACATTATATTTTCTTTTTTTTTTGTGAAACTTTAATACCTTCTGGTGGGACGGTTTAGTTATGTATATATATATATATATATATATATATATATATATATATATATATATATATATATATATATACTATTTGAGACGATTATATAAGTTACGTTTATTTCTAATAATTGAATCGAAATAGTTTTCAAGTAATTGCCCTGTAACAATGACACTTAATATTCGCAGGAATTCAAATAATGTTTTTTATATATGTAATTCTCCTTTCAGGCAGAGAATATGAAAAATATATGTTCAAACAGTTTATTTCCTGCAAATATCGCTCGGGTCCTCTCTCCATGCGCGTTTCGATCACCTCATGATCTCGTCAGTGGAGCTGTATCTGACCGAGAGCAACAGTAGCAGGAAATAACTGATATATGAACCATAAATTTCAAGGTAGGTCGGCAGGATATTACACCTGCCGTCTACCAACTTCGATGTCAGACTGAAAAATATCGCCAGTCGAACGACATCTATGAATCCACGGAGTAGAGTGAAATTTTTAAACAATCAAAATTTCAGTAAGAAATAAAGAAATCTTTCTGCCGTATTTAAATATTTTGTTATATATCTAATTTTCCTTTCAGGTAGAGAATATGAAAAATATATGTACAAACAGTTTATTTCCTGCAAATATCGCTCTGGTCCTCTCTCCATACGCGTTTCGATCACCTCATGATCTCGTCAGTGGAGCTGTATTTGCAGGAAATAAACTGTTGTACATATATTTATCATGTTCTCTGCCTGAAAGGGGAATTACATATATAACAAACTATTTAAATACGGCAGAAAGATTTCTTTATTTCTTACTGAAATTTTGATTGAAGTGAAAATTTTCACTCTACTCCGTTGATTCATAGATGTCGTTCGACTGGCGATATTTTTCAGTCTGACATCGAAGTTGGTAGACGGCAGGTGTAATATTCTGCCGACATACCTTGAAATTTATGGTTCATATATCAGTTATTTCCCGCTAATATTGCTCTCGGTCCGATACAGCTCCACTGACGAAATCATGAGGTGATCGAAACGCGTATGGAGAGAGGACCAGAGCGATATTTGCAGGAAATAAACTGTTTGTACATATATTTTTCATATTCTCTGTCTGAAAGGGGAATTACATATATAACAAACTATTTAAATACGGCAGAAAGATTTCTTTATTTCTTACTGAAATTTTGATTGTTTAAAAATTTCACTTTACTCCGTTGATTCATAGATGTCGTTCGACTGGCGATAATTTTCAGTCTGACATCGAAGTTGGTAGACGGCAGGTGTAATATCCTGCCGACATACCTTGAAATTTATGGTTCATATATCAGTTATTTCCTGCTAATGTTGCTCTCGGTCCGATACAGCTCGACTGACGAAATCATGAGGTGATCGAAACGCGTATGGAGAGAGGACCAGAGCGATATTTGCAGGAAATAAACTGTACATATATTTTTCATATTCTCTGCCTGAAAGGAGAATTACATATATAACAAAATATTTAAATACTGCAGAAAGATTTCTTTATTTCTTACTGAAATTTTGATTGTTTAAAAATTCATATAATGTTAGATGGAATGAGATGACTTAAAAAATGTTTTCAAATTGAAACCAAGTTTTCATAGCTTTTTTATGGATATAAAATTTGAAAAATATCACTTCAAAATTAGCACTACAATGCGTAACTTATTATTTTACTTATGTTTTTACAAAATGTTTTTTATTATTCCATCTTAATCCTGTTTTACAAAATACAGGAACTCTTCAACAAAATTTGAGATTATGTTAACCCTGTTACAAATTATTAAATTGTTTCCGGTCTAGATTATATATGCGTTTCAATAAGTACTGTTCTAATATCGCATGCGGAATTATCGTATTAATAGGTTGAATTAATCAGCAGCAAATACACGACGCAACATCGCAAACGAACAAAACACAAATTAGCTCGAATCCCGACAGAACCACGCGCTAGGATTAGCAAACTATGACTAATCTAGCGAAAGCAATGGGGATTGTTGCTATCTAGAGATGGAAAACTATCGACAAATAATTTTCAATTTCGATTAGGACAAATGAATGAAGTGAACGTTAATACAAATAAGTGTTTTATCTTTTTAGATTGTATATTATGACTTCAAAGGAGTTGGTTTAAACTGGTTTTCGGGAAAAATCATGTAGAGATTGTTATTATTGTCAAATGCGGTTTTCCATAGCTGAGAACATTATTGATCAAACTTGGATATATAAGAAAACTTTCTTAACGAAACGTTTCTGACAATTCGGTGCAGAGTTATGAAACAACCAACTCATATACATACATACAGATCCATACAAACGTAAGCATCAAATATCTGAAATTTTTGTTAGAAGTTAAAGAAAAATATTAATTTCCAAGTCAGTTTTTTAGTTGGCGAAAAGTTACAAAATTGGTGACTAACTTGCTTAAAAAATAGTGATGTAATAGAGTAATGGTGAAGAGAATGAGTTTAAGTTACCCAATAATAATTATCCACTACTTATCAGAAAATCCACAAACAACGAAAAGCAAAGAAAAAGAAATGTGCGTCAAGTTCCCAATTGGTGATGGAATATACCGTGACCATTGTAGAACTTTCCATTTCATAGCGCAATAAAGTGCTCCATGTTATGTAAGGAATCTGTCGTATTCCTGTTCGTTAATAGGTCCATGAGGTCGTGATTTGCAAACATTGACTTGTTATGTTAAAGGTTATAATAAAGAAATGAACTGTGATTTTTTACTAACAATTTTTCTTATTCAGTCCAAGTTTTAAATTAGATTTATACTTTAACCACAATATAACTAAAATTACCATTAGGTTCAAGCCATTTCACGTCGAAAGAAAGCAAACATTCGCAATTTTAGCATATCTCTCGACAATTTATTTTAAGAATATTATTACACCTAACTAAAAATTTTTTTGGAGTAGATATATTATTGGGGCATAGATTCCCAAAATTAAAATTAAATTTTTGCTGAAACACTTAGTATGTAAAATGCTTCATCTATCATTTTTTTTTCTTTACTGTTATGTTT
This sequence comes from Diaprepes abbreviatus, assembly GCA_034092305.1. Lineage (NCBI taxonomy): Eukaryota > Metazoa > Arthropoda > Insecta > Coleoptera > Curculionidae > Diaprepes > Diaprepes abbreviatus. The sequence continues at coordinate 13,188,111 of JASJET010000110.1, read as the reverse complement.
ATCCATTTTTTAATAAATTTATTAAAAATATCCACTGCTATTGCATCTCACACGGAGGAATCCGTGAAAGCCGCATAAACATATATACGCCATCCGGGCGAAGCCGCGTTCAGTGTTGCATGCTTTTTTCTGATCTGTCCTTTGCACAGACAGGTGCATGTTGGTACCCTGATGAGTGTAGTAGAGACGAAACATGTCCCTCTGCCGTATCACTGTGGCGGGGACGGTAAGTTTTGACTTCCTTCTCGGTATGGTGGTACAGGTAGGCCATCATCTCGATGGTGGTAGAATAGGATAGATTGTGTTCTGTAGCAATTTGTTCAAACTGTGCAACCTCTAACACGGAAGGGATATGATTGGAACCAAGTTTGCATTTACTGTTTGCATTTTAATTCATCAATACACGGAGTTGCATATAGTTGTATGTTTGCTGAATGCGATTTTAGCACTACAACGGCATAATGTGGATATATCCACTGCTATTGTATCTATATATATATATATATATATATATGTATATATATATATATATATATATATATATATATATATATATATATATATATATATATATATATATATATATTATCGCAAATCCGTAATTAAGCGAATGGTGATTTTTAATGAATTTCCATAGAATTAACATATTGTGAGAACCACAGATGAATTAATCTTGCAGATACGACAAAAGAGGTTTCCGCCACAATGAAATTTCGTTATCTCGGTATATTTCACTGGGAGAAAATGTTAAAATTTGAAAAAATACCGCTACAGGTTATTTCATCTCAACTAGATGTGACAAAAGCGTGCTAAAAACAAATTTCTATCCGGATTTCTATTAGATTGAACTTAATTTTATTATGCATTTTTCGTCGTGTTGTTTTCTATTCGTATTTTATATCTTTTATGTGAAATTTTCATATACAAAATAGCTTGGCTTATAAATAGTATGAGGAAATTCCAGTACTGACCGTGACTGCAAGGTAAAAACTGGAAAAAATATCACTCTTTTTAAATTCTCTAAAAATCTCTGAAAGTAAGAATTTCAATATTGTCAGAAGTGATAAGAAAGAGATGGGTTGATTCAAATTAACAAATGATTAACTTATATATAACTCTGATAGTGTACAAAATATCAATGTCTAGATGACCTATAAAAAATCTAAAATATAGAGTTATGCAATAAAATTTTGTTACACATATTTCTAAAGAATGCTTAATGAATTTGCTAACTGTTTTTAAAAATATATTTTATATACAATTCTCTCAATTCATTTGGAATAAGCAATCAGAAAAAGAAAAATAACTAATTTGTTATATTAGAATGGAATCAGTTTTTTTTTCTTTCTTAATTTAAAGAGATACGTAATTCTTTACAAATAAGGAATTTTTAACATCTATTTGGGTTTTTTACTTACTTTATGTCAATGTAGAACTAAATCTTGTAGTATTTATTTTTAATTTTTATTATTATCATTATCATTTTTTTTTATTTTTTGATGCTCACAACGATTATATGATATTCTTTTTTAATTACATTATTTAAACTAGTATAACATGATAATCGCTGCGTCAGTGGGAGAATAAAAAACCGTGCAATCAAGTAAAAGTATGAATTCTGGTTGAATAAATTATTATGTTAAATACAATATAAAGTAATATTTACCTATAAAAATAATTTTTTAAATCCTCCTTTTGTTTCTATTAATTATAAACTTCGCAATTGTAATAATTTTACCACCTAAAAATACTCAAAGGATTCACGATAAGCATAAAAATTAAAGCCAAAATTAAATTAAAATATTTGTGTCAAACAACAAAAAAGCGATAATATACCATAAACAATAATCAAACAAAATTGTTGATGTTTAAATCAACTGGTACGATTCAAAGCGATTTTCCTTTTATTTAAATGTCTTTTAATTTAAATACCCCGACACGAGTAACAAAGCAGGCGTTAGATGATTACCATTGAGCTAAACTATCAAATCGTGATCCCAGCCGGAATTAGACACTTTTACATTATAGAGCGTTAGTCAACGGTGTCGGAAAATCCCGCGACAAACTACTGGTTCCCCAAATAAGAACCCATCTAACTCCACTAACATGTCATTTTAAAAAACTATAAACTGAAAACCACATTTTTAGATACTATCAGCACATCTAGTATTCTGTATAAAAAAAGATACCCTTATTCATATGTATCTTTAAAGACTAGTGACGTGATTGATGTGAATAACGAATCAATGTCCCTTTTTTACAAGTATTTTAAACTTAAGTTTATGAATAATGATTATATAAAATAAACTTTTTATTTTATTTTCAAACCAGACGTTGGATTCTACCATTTATTTTAATCAAATTATTTACGTAGATTATTATTTAAAAACAAACTAACGGTTCTAAATCATTTTTACACAGTTCTAATGACGAAAGAGAATTATAAATATTTTTAATGATGTTTGTTATTTAAACATCATTAATTTAAAGATAATAATATAAAAAGCTTTAACTTATGATATTTAGGCTTAAAGATAAGGGGTTTATTTAAAGGTTTTTATAATGACTAGAAACGTATAGACAACTTCTACTGAATAAAAAAATTCATACAGTTAACAAACTATGATTTGCAACTTCTCTAATTCTAAAATCAAAATATAACTTAATACCGATTTTAACCTTCGAATTTTACCGCATTAAAATTCAAATTTCTTGAACTAAGAATTTAAATATATTCTGGTCAGAACTTACAATTAGTTAAACTTTGAGTTTTTTTCGGTATTGGCATTGGCTGATAAAGCCAGTCACAAAGCAACTTTAAGTTTAAAGTGGAGATTTATTTGAATTTTCAGTTTAATGATATCAAGATGTTACTAACCAAAATAATGATCATCTCAATAAAAATTCTTTCATAAAGTCATTAGGTTTCCTATGACCTGGGCTGGTATTATAACGAAGGAATTTCAATAAGAATCACTATTACATTATAAGCATGCCTTGTTGGATAATATTAATATAATTAGACGAGTAGTTTTATTTATTTTGGAAACAATGTTCAGGGTGATAGGCGGTATAATAAGTTTTGGAGAGGATGATAAGAAAACGCATGTTCGTGTTACTATTATTGTTTTTGATCGTTATTGTTATATTTGACCTTTATTTCTGTTCTCCTTAGATTGTATTGTGATTACCATGTTTATGAACCATGAGGACATGTAGTGTACTTCAGCGGTCTCACGAAAGGAAATACAATTCGAGCTGAAGAGTTATATCGTCAGCATTTTCAAAATAGGGGAGTTTCAAATACTAGAATGTTTCGCAATACGTTTATTAGACTTGGAAAAATGGAGCTTCTTAGGATAAATCCTAGAAAAACACTCATACTTTTGACTAAAAGAAGGGAATTTGGGAATTAAACTACAAACTCTTGTTAGTTCACAATTACAGATGAGCCAGGGGGTTAAATATCTAACTAGCTTATCTGGAACTGACACTTGCAGAAAGTTATTACCAAAGGTAAATTGACCATCATGGTAGCAAAAGGGTACTGGGCAAAACGTGAGTACTAAAACCATGCATTGTACACTGGTTGTATACTGCAGTAGTAAAACCCATGATAACCTATGGTTCGGTTGTTTGGTGGACAAAAATCATTCAGAGACAGATCACTCTAGAACTCTTTAAATTCCCGAAACTGGCCCGCCTATGCTGCATTACAGGAACCATCAAAAGTTCTTCGATAGTAGCCATGGAAACCCTATTAAACCTTTCCCTGCCCCATTGGTATAATAATTAAGACTGAGGTAAAGGTAGGGGCATAGAGGATGAAATTAAACAAAATCTAGTAAGCTGTACCTAACCTGGGATACACCAGTATCAATGACAAGGTGACGAATTTATTGTTGGAGATGAGCAATAACACCATGCCAAGAGTCTGTAACTTTGACAAGCATTATACCATTCAGACTAACTAGGAGGTAGGATCTGATCGATTAGTAAGTCAATCAGGGAACCCCGTTTAGTAAACAGAGCGATCCAAAACTGACCACGGTATAGAAGCTGAAATACACGGAGCCACATCTAGACTTAACATAAGTGAGGCACTAGGGCAGCACACCACGGTATTCCAGGTAGAAATAAATGCTATTGATATATGTCTTCGAGAGGACCTAACTCTAAATTGAAATTGGTTTAAGGAAAGAATACTCATGCGTCATTGTCTGAACTAAATCAAAATTAATTATTCAGTACAAGGTTTATATTCATAAAGATGTGCCTATAGTATCGAAGAACGGAACTAGATTATATATTGAAAGTTCCGTTATATTTGCTATTTTTTTAAGATTATTAAATTTGTTAATAATAATAATTACATATATATATATATATATATATATATATATATATATATATATATATATATATATATATATATATTACAATCGCCGAATCAATGAATTAGCTTGACTTAATTTTTAAATTTCTTATTAGGATTTTTTAATACTTTTGAAAAATTTTCACCTAGAGTGAACTCAAGATAAAGAAATACTGTTATTAATTTGACTATATTCCTAAATAAAAGAATTATTTAAAATTTCGGTGTTGTCAAATATTTAAATTTTATTTAAAAAGTGTTTTTAGTTATTTTTAAGTTATAACGTTGTTTTTTTTGCATTAGGGTTTCACATAGTTTTAGAAGAAATTAAGTACTTTTCGATGAGTAAAAAATCGAATATGGCAGTTATAACAAAAAGCAAAGTTGATGATGGTACCAAAAACCGAAACGTTATAACATCAAATAGACGTATTTTGCGTAAAAAGTGACCTTAGAAAAGTGTTTAAAAATTATTTTAAAATAAAAAAATATATAATAGTTTTAAAACCTTGCACTAATCAGGTTTTGGAAAAGACTCGGAAATGAAGCAGTGACATATCAGATCAAGAGTAAACAATAAAAAATACACATTTCACAGGTTAAAAAGGCATTACTATTAACATCTTACAAGATTATCTGGTACTTTTAGAAGTAAACAATTTAAACTCTAGAAAGATAAGTTCGTTATGAAAAACTATGAATCCGTTCATTATATAATTTTGTCCCAAATCTGTCTATCCATAACTAAGTGAAAATGCTTTATCGAGTCTTGTCCTTCGAGAAGGAACTCTAAAGTCAAGCATACTAATCCTTTGGGTCAATTCTATTATTAAGTATTTTATAACCTAAGAAAAGGATAAGTTCGACTCAAAAAAATTAGATTCTTGGAAACTGGGAGCGACGATATATAAATATTAAGTTGAAAGAACAAAACACTGGTAAACTTTATTTGTACTCTCTTAGTTTGATTTAGCTGTGTTCTTTAGATAAGTGCCTAACAGTGTAGTAGTATTCTCGGTGACTCCTAACTAGAGAAGAGTATAATGTCTCAAGTAACAAAATATCCAGTCGATGTGGGGGACAAACTTTAATTGACTGTTGTGTGACTATCTCCGACTGTCCAGAATAACATTTGTATAGTACTGGCCACCTTTCTTCTAGTAGAGCAGATGACTTTACATTTTATTATCCACAAAATTTGCATGGCTCCATTTAAACAAGTAATATCAGACTGTAAAAGATGACTTGATGATCGACTATATATAAAGTACAAGTGAAACTTTAAATCAAAGAATTTAAAGTTATAGGTATTCCTTCCCTTTTCAGAATGCCTTAAATCGTTAGTTTAAGAGTTCATTGAAAAGGGTAACGTCATCCATCTGGATCATTACGTAAATTAAAAATTACAGCCCTATATTGTTATTACTTATTTTAAGATCATTACTAGGCTTTTTAATATCGAACAGAAAATAATTCGATATCATTCCCGGTTTATGTAACTATTATGAGCTCTCTTCGAATAACAGGACTGTGATCGTTTAGTTGCTTAGGTCTTTAATTCGATTAAAGTTAGACTTTCCACTTGAACGATTAAGTCGAAAGGCAAAGTTTCGAGAGATCAAACGATATGGATCGATATTTACTTCAGCTTACTAACTTACTGACTGTAAAGATATAGACCAGAAACTGTGGCTGTAGAATGGATACTGAAAAGAATGATTGATAAAGTTAAGTGGAGTTATGTATTGAAAAGATGTAGCTCTCGTCCCGATGTGAGGCTAATATCTGCTCTAAGGTAACGTTATAAAATAATTAAATTTTTCTTAAGTAAAATTAAGCTAGACAAACTAGACCGTATTTAACTCAACTTACGTTACTGGCTTACCTTTTTAGTTTAAAAACATAAAATAAAAACGTTTTCTCGAATTTTCAGGGGAAAGCCTATGATCTCATTTTGTAAGATTAGTAATAAAATCGTTAGGGTAATTTTTGAACAAAGTACTGGTGTTGATTTTTTATAATAATAACTTTTTTTCTATCACATCTTGTTATCTTGCGCGGTCGTCTACGTCGCCTATTATGTTGGGTGGGCCCTGGAGTGATATTCAAATAGATATTTTCATTAAACTAACTTTTGGGTATCTAAGAGTCATAAGATGTTAAAACCCTGACCTAATCTGAACTAACCAGCGTCGGGACGCTATATATATATGAAACCTTAAGTGAAAATCTGATGTATACACGGGAGGATCTATTCTATATTTTATACTTTTCTTCCATATTATTTATTCTTCCTTGCATTAAAATTAAAATAATAACTTAACTTTTAAAATACTTAATTATATTAATTTAAGTATTCAAGAGGCTAAACGCTAGATGTTACAATACAAAAAAATGTAATTTTTAAAATTTTTGGTTAGTCACATATAAGAATAATTATGTTGGGTATTATTTTAAGAATAAAATATGCGAGAGATGAAAAAATCAACATAAAATTGAAAATATAATGCTGAAGATGGTAGCCTGAGGTCTGCAAGTAAAAACCTCAAAGGTTCGGTTGGTACGAAACTTAAGAGGTTCAGAGTACGAGTAGTAGCTCAAAATAATTTATGCACTTTTTCATATTTTTGTCTATTAATAAAGAATATTTACTTTATATTAAACATTTCGATTCAAATTTATATGTTTTAAGTAGTACGTGACCTATTTGAAACATTTGGTTATATGAAACGACATTAGATAGCGAAATTATTTTTATAAAGAGTCTAAACAACTCTTCGTTATCTTTACGTACAGTGGCGTAGAGAGTATTCAAAATTAAATATAAATATTTATTCAAAAGATTGAATTCAAAATTTTCTACAGGTGCATCTAGAAAATCACTCAACCAGATCAACTTATATCTTAAATTATGTGTAGATTTTTCTTTCAAATCTGCACAAAATATGACGTGATGATTTTTCTAAATAGAACACAAAACTTTGAGTAGATATTTGTTTTAATTGGTCAGATTCATCGAAACATTGCGATCCAGTCCCTTTTCGATGCTACTCTTAGTATTTTACTATTTATTATATCACATTCTAGGCGAAGACTTTAGTTGGTCTAGTAATATGCCAGACAAATAGTAATTTTCGTCAATGAAAGCTTTATAGTCCAAATATAGGAATCATTAGAACGGGAGACTCTTCGTCAGTTTTTTAAGCTATAGACGTCTTAGTTATTTTGCAAACTCTATGATTCTAATGTCAATAAACAAGCCCTCAGAAATGAAAGAAGAAAATATATTAATTGTCTACAAAACTATTTCGTCGGCACTGGCTTGCGTGACCATTAGTGTATGTCCGGGGTTCGATTCCCGGGAAGAGTTTCCGGCTAGCTGGAAGATAAACGAGCGTCGTCGTAGACGGGCCAGACACGCACACGTGGCTGGTTTACCCGGTTTCATAAATTTCCACACAAGAAAACAAGGTTAATGCGATGCAGGGCGACCAGATTTTAATCGACGCCGACTTTGCTGACGGGACATGTTATGTTACGTTTTGGGGTAACAAAATTTAATTATACTTTATTTATTTGTCGCGATGATAAACTACTTTTTTACCTTTTCTTTATAGATCTGGTCATAAATATTCTCTTTTAGCTAACAAATATGTATTTGAATGATCTTTGAGAATTTTTTTTAAAATTGTCATGCAGAGTACTGCAACTCTGTGGTAGTACGTTTCATAAAGAACTATGTACACGATGTCAAATATTGTTGTTCATATTTATTGACTTGTTTACATCTGACTGACGTAGATTGCGGGTGCCGGGTTAACTTTATGCTGAAGACTGGTTTAAGAAAATTTAACCACCATAGAGTAGAGAATTCCATCAGGGAGAAGCGTTTTTTTTTTGCGTGTTGCGTGGATTATGAAATCAACAATCACTCATTATGGTTCGTCGTCTTTATAAATATAATTTACATGGCATAAATTAGACATCAAATGCTAATTTAATAAAAACATGGGCAAGCAAATTAGAAACGACACTAGTTCAGTTCTTAATTTCCTTTCTACGGGTCGTTCAAGGTCAAGCAAAGATGTAAATAATATGGAAATTGTAGGTGAGTCGGTTAGGTAAAAACCCATCATAGCCGGTATGCAAGCGAAACAGCTAGATACAGATTAAAAAAACTTCGCTTCATGTCAATTTCATCTTCATCCCTGTAAAATACAGATTGTCTAAGGAATGAAAGAGATGGCTTTGATATACGTTTGACATTTGACAATGAAATGTTAAATAGATTTATTAACTTTAACAATGTTTTCTTCAGTAATGAAATTTGATTTGAATGACCACATTGGCAAACAACTGTGAAAATATTGTTCTGATTAAAATTCCTAGTAAAAACATGTAAGTCGTCATTTAGTTCCAAAGTTGTTGCATACGTTGCAATGTTAGCAAGAGGCATAATTCGGCACTACTATTTTGAAGATGACAGAGAGAGAGAGAGAACGATTAACATTAATACCATTATGTATTGTGAGTTAACAAGGGTTTTCTCCCATCGAGCTTCATAGGAATTTAAAAAATATAATGAGGAGTTTTGGTTTTAAAAAGATGGCGCTACGTGTTATATCTCATATAATTCTTCGGAGGCTGTACATGCATTAATCCTGAGAAAAGAAATATATTGTAGAAGCCATATAAGCTTGCCCACAAGAAGAGTTCAATTTTAACACGACTTAATTTTTTTGGAGTTATTTTAAGAGCAAGAAAGTAAACCGAACGTCATATCACAATTAAAGGGGAACATTGTTCATGACATCTACTCGATTTTCAGTGTGATAGTACATTATAGAACATGTCTTCAAGATTACCAGAGGAGCGAGAGCCACTATCTTGATACTGTTAAATTTGGTACACAAGTTTTCAAACTATATAGGATAATATTAATACAATAAAATTAAACAAACTTAAATCTTATATTTGTAAAAATGGACTACAATATTGGACACCTTGTATGAAAATGCATTTCAACAAAAAAATTACTTATCAGGGTATTCCAAAAATAAAATTTGTGGCATACCAATCATCTGTTTTATATCAGACCTTTTTGTAACACCATTTTGTACAAAATAATTTTCAATAGATTCCCAGCCCATATTGCAGCAAAACGACTGATATGTTCCCATATTTTACTTAAGAATGCTAACTCGCTGTGAAAGGGGATTTTCAAAATATTTTCGAAAATTCATGGTATGTTGTGTTTCGTTGACATTTTCAACAAAAAGAAGGAATATGCCTGCTTTTTTATTTTCAGATATGTTTATACACTATTCCATGTCTCGAGGCAAATATAGTTCATTTTACTACTTTATATACTTATACTATGACTCGTGACATGTATAAGCGAGTAATTAAATTTTTCATCTTCATTCGACTGAAAAACAATATATACAAATGGCATCATCTACTGTAGCTGAATACAATGATTCTTCAAGTCTCATTGGTAAAGTAAAAGACACAATGTATTTGTATGTTATGATCAGGATACTTTAAACGAAAAATTTATAAATATTTTTTACATAGATACCTCTACATTACACAAAGAAAAAGATACTTGTCTACGGCTGATTGAGCAACAGCAACTTATAAATATTAGGCTTATGAAAATATTATAATCTGTCAGTTATGGGTAGTTAACGTTTTTTTTAAAGTTTAACCCCTTAATAGCCTGTTTTAATTTTTTTTCTATTAATTACAATAATTTACGTCTCATCCGGATAAATAGATTTGGGACATCCTTTATATAAAACCCTTTTTAACTATGTAGGTCAAGCTATATTAAAAGTTTATAACTCTACCGTCATCAAAGAAACCTGAACTAATTTAAAATTAAGGAATAAACTGTGACAAAATAAGCCGCTTAAAAAGTCCATTAAAACCGCTGATGGGGGCGATATTTCAACGTCATTGTGCGCCATGTCTTAATAACGACGAGGAGACGACATCGTGTTCGGTTGCGTTTTTCCCCTAAAGATAAATAAATAAGAAATATCTTGTCCTAATTGGGAGCTAAGGGGTATTTAATTATTAACAGTAGTTATATAGGGTGGAACTAAATAACCTCCGCTGATAACTTCAATTATATGAACAAAACTTTTGAAAAATAATATTATATTTATATTTGATGTTTAAAATTAGTTATTGTTTGTTATATAACTATCATCTCTAGGGAAACTGCTACCCGGTTTGTCATTTAATTAACTACCTTCGCTGTCTGGGGGGAAAATTGATCGTACTTCATTTTGGGTGTGTTATCTGTAGAACCACCAAAAAATCGGTCAGGTTAGATTTTTATATAATTTTGACAAGAGATCGAACCAACATCGTAAAATTAAAATAATCAGTAAGTACATCTGACTTCTCCTTAGTTAAAGTTTTCGGTGGTCTTGAACAGGTGCCGTTTCAAATGCCTTCCGAAAATAGTTGAATTATGTAGTCGTTTCGAGTTTTGTATGGTGATAATATTAAGAATTGTAGTTTGCATTTAAAGCTAAGGAAGAAAGTAGGCACAATTTTTGTATATCTCTGAAAATTTGTTTGAACAATGTTTTGTAGGAAACCATAATAATTATTTAGCTACCAAAATTAACCGTTTTGTGGCGTAAATTGCGAAAAAAAAATCGTGAACGCGTTTAGTTTTTGACTTATTAAAATGTATTTACTTTAGAGGTCAATACTTTTTTTGGCATTTTTCTTTCTTGTAGTGGAAACCTAACCTCTGGGTGCATTTTAAGAAGTAATATCTCAAAACCCAATAAACATGAATATTGATGGAAATTCTTTAAAACTATTAATATTACAATTTAAAATTTTAAGACTGGCTGCATGGCTAATCAGCTTAATGCCAAATAAAATCTTTAAACCCCAAACTATATTCAGAGAGCCTACTTGTTTTTTGGTTAAACTCTGGAACCACGTCTAATAGCCAGAACCTTCAACGTAAATCAACGCCTTAACCACTAAGAACCTATACAGAGGAAGCGTTTTACGAGCGATTTAATCTCGAATCGTTTCAGCTTGCACGATCTTAAGATACTAGGTCTTTGTACATATCATCTACAAGCACTCGCGTGACTTATTCGCGCGTCAATCCTACAACTCCTAGAACACAAATACAAAGTGTGACCCTGAAATTTCTCGATTACGTCACAGCCCGAAGTCATTCGATTAGGTTTACTTTGACCTTGTTGGTAACCTTGTTGTTGAAGTGATATTGTCAAATTTTCTCAAATTCCTAAGCTGAAAGAGCTTGGAAAAAAGTTTTTTTTTGTAACATCTTTATAACTGCGTCAATGTAGTCGATATTTTCTTGATATTATTGCTTCACACTGATTTTGTTATGAACCGCTAAAAACTATTTATTGTGATTTTTTCTTTAATAATATAATTATTGGACCCAGAACGCCATATTTTATACTTTAGTATTATATTCTGCAGTAAAATAAAAAAAAAACAGTTATTTCCTAGACAGATGAAATGAAAAGATATCTGAATAATATGGCTTTTCGACCATGATTTGATTTTTATTTTGTAATTAGAAAAAATTTTGGTATATTACGAGCTTAAATAGTTTTAAATATTTTTAAGATGCTGAATAGATATTGTATATCCAGTTGAAGAGGAAATTATCCAAACAGTATAACGATACAAGTGTTCCGCTTTCCAAAAAATAACGAACGTCGGTTAAAAAGGAAAAAAGTGATTTATCGTGTGCCAAATGATAGTAGCCGAGTATGTGAGTATTATTTTACAAGATAGGATTTTATTTGGCGTATATTTCGACAGAACTTTAAAACGGGTGAGATCGTTTCTATAAAATTAGGAATACAAAGATTCAATGAACACAGTATAAAAAATAAATTTCAAGTCTAATAATCAAAAACTATAACGCATCGGAAAAACATTGACGAAAAGCTTAAAGAAATTGCGCAAAAAACATAAGTTTACAAATTATGAAATTTTTGAAGGATTTATAAAAATTTGTTTAAAACGTGTAGTTTAGGGAAGGAGTGGTTACAAATTTCTAAGACTATATTTTAGAATAAACGTATTCATGGGCTATTTAAATAAGTAATAATTTAGGAATAAGTATATATTTATATTGATAAGCTAATAAGGGAAAAACTCCTTTTCAGTCAAGTCATTTGGATGAATTACGAAATTTACTTATTTAGTGTTCGATATATTTTAAAAAACTATAATCAAAGCCTGATTAGATATTTATATATCCCGATTACTGGAGATTTGCACGTTACTAAAATTTAACTTTTCTTTAAATTTAAAAGCTCTGCATCCATCAAGTTAAAATTTAAAACTGGCATTAAAAATTTTTAATTTTTTTGTGATTAAGGTTTTGCAAAATTTTGAGAAAGAGGTTCTTTATTACTTGAACGTGACAAATATGACCTAACTGAATAATGTTCTAATGAAATTGACTAAAAACTAAAAAAGATTGGTATTGAAGAATATGATATGGAGAACCTAAAACCAGAAATTTTTGTGTTCACTTATTTGCCGATGCATTGTTAAGAAAAAAACTAAAATGCAATTATGGAAAAAATTCATTAATACATGATAAACGACTTATTGTTTTAAATCTTACAACTAACTTAAGAGACGAGCATTTCAATATCCTCAAGATTCTGTCATTGAAATAGTTATTGTTTCATATCATTATTCCAGAAAATACTTTGAGACCATGAGATTAAATTCCTGAATATTTTTTACCAAAGATTATTTTTGACTAATCTCATGTTGAAAGATATCCTTGAACAAGAATTTTTAATTTACTTTAATGGCTGAAATACACACGCAACAAAAACAGTTATTGACATGTTACTTATCAGTATTATCAATTCTTTGATTAAAAATTACTGTGGCGGAAAAAATAATTTTTTATGTCATAAAAGGAAATTATATACATATATAAAATAACTGTATGTATTGTATGATACAAAAATCTAGGTAATCCAATAATGAAATGTTGAAAAATTTTCTCAGTGTTTAGATATTCGTAAATCTTCGAGTATCTAAATCTTTACAATCTGTGGATACAGAAAATCTTTAAATTTTATTGTTTAATATTAAAAATCATTCTATATAATTTCTGTTAATATAGACTTTAACATATTTATCTAAAAACATTTCATCTAAAGTTCATAAGTAAATTTAAAGTAAACAAATATATAAATCCAACAAAAATAGGCAACAAAGTGTTGTTTTCATGGCTCTTGGTGATGACGTCACAAGTCAGCGCTGCCTTCTAGTATTACAGAAGTTGAAATCGCGTGAAATACATCTAACTGAACAAGCGCAATTTCTATGGAAATTGAGGTACTAGAAAAGCCACTGTTGCATTCAATAGACGCGCGATCGTTGCCGGGAGGGTATTGTCAAAATTCCGCGGTATCACTTGGCTACAGAATTATTTATTGGCAAGAGATTAGTACTCTGAGATATGGAATCTCTTAATTACTTGAATATAAATTTTGAATATAAAGCTCGACACGAGAAGAAAAAATATAGATACAATTCATAAAAAATAGAAACCGTTGTTGATAGATTATTTTAAAATTTTTGATTAATAAAAAATATGACCAGTATTCTCATTGTACATTGTACAAAACATGAATTCTAAACAAAAGTAAAAGATTGAAAATAATTTAAAAAGGTTATGTTATTATAAAGACAGTGAGTGATGCCTAATGCGCAAGTCCTAAAGACGAAAGAAAAAATGATAGAAACGATATTTTTTAATGGAGGGGAAAGAACTGTATTCTCACAAGCAACTATTACGTTAGAAATATAGTAGTGCTGTTTTTGGTACCTAAGTTTCAATTAAATTAACTGAGTGTTTGAGTAATAAATTAGTACCAATACTAATTTATTACTCAAACAGTCAGTTAATTTAATTAATTAACCCTTATTAATTAATTATTCCAAAATAATCTTCAGATTTCTCATGTGTCAATCAATCTATCGACTTTACTCAACCTTACACCTGACAATTGTGTAAAAAAATAATTAAATAAAATTTTTATAAAAAAATTGGACCGACTTCTAAAAGTGCGCTAAAAAGTAAAAAATAACTATAAATTTTTATATGAAATTGAACTTTCTGAAGTCAACGACAAACTAATTATCTGACAAAATGTGATTGTCATAAACAGATTAAAAATACTTTATTTTTAATGGCTTTCTTACCATAATTTGTATATGTTAGTAATTATTTATTTCATTTACAAATAATTTGGCGCCAACTTCAAAAAATTCAATTTCATATAAAAATTTACAGTTATTTTTCATTTTTTAGCGCACTCTTAGAAGTCAGTTCAATTTTTTTATAAAAATTTTATTTTTCAATTTTTTGTTTTAGAATTCATTATGATATCCATAAATTATTTGAACCAAGTACTAGTCGAGATTAGTGTACCTCGCAATGACTCCAAGGTGGCAAAAAAGTACCCATTTTATCTAAAAATGTAAATCACCCTAAAATGAACCACTAAAAATTCTTTGGTTCTTAGAGTTTTCCAAATACCAGTAAAATTGTGTCAAACAAATATTTAGTCTGTCATAGTAAATCCACTATCTTAAATTTCAAATTAATTTTAGATTGGTAATATAGGTCCCAAAACCTTCCAATATCGATGTTTAAAGAACCTGAGATGTAAATTTGTTTGTTCGATATATTTTATACTGTATATTGAGTTGTATACGCCTCAAGAACCCCACAACATCAATTTTCAATATTTAAAGAACCTGAGATGTAAATTTTTTAGCTCGATATATTTTATACTGCATATTGAGTTTGTATACGCTTCAAGAACCCCACAATATCAATTTTATACAAAATCGGAATAAGTAAAATTTTCTGTCCCTCATATTGTATCTTATCAACCTAACAGTTGTAAAAAATTAACTTCGTATTCGTAATAGACGACCCCGAAAACCCTCTAATACCAAATCTGACCAAAACCTTCCAATATCGATGTTTAAAGAACCTGAGATGTAAATTTGTTTGCTCGATATATTTTATACTGTATATTGAGTTGTATACGCCTCAAGAACCCCACAACATCAATTTTCAATATTTAAAGAACCTGAGATGTAAATTTTTTAGCTCGATATATTTTATACTGCATATTGAGTTTGTATACGCTTCAAGAACCCCACAATATCAATTTTATACAAAATCGGAATATGTAAAATTTTCTGTCCCTCATATTGTATCTTATCAACCTAACAGTTTTAAAAAATTAACTTCATATTCGTAATAGATGACCCCGTAAACCCTCTAATACCAAATCTGAAAAAATGCGAATAAGGTAAAATTTTCAACCCACCATGTTGCATCCGCTATAGTGAATTTCAAAAAAAAAACTAAGTTTTAATCTAATCTAAATCTAAACCCTCAAAGCCCCCTAGTACCAATTTTGGATGAAATCCGGAAATTTAAAATTTCTAGACTTATATTCGCTATTTACATCCTCAAAAACGATTCGGTCCCACCTTTGAACAAAATCGAAAAATGTATAATTTTTAGTCCGCTATCTTGGATTTGCCATATTGAATCGTAAAAAAATACTTATAAATTCATAATTTACATCCTCAAGAACCCCCTTTATCAATTTGGGAGAAAATCGAAAAATGTAAAATTTTTAGGACACCATATTGAATCTGCCATATTCAGTTTTTCAAAAAATATTTTAAATTCATAATTAACAATAACAAAAATACCCCAATACTGATTTTAGACAAAATCGAGAGAGAATTTTTAATTCACCATCTTGGATCCACCATATTGAATTTTTTAAAAATAATTTCAGATTCGTTGTGTACGACCTCATACCAATTTTGGAGAAATCAGACAAAATTAATTTTTTTGGCCGCCATATTGTCAGCGCCATCTTGGATATTTCTGCACCAATTTCGTCCAAAAAATTATGGGACCACCGCTGCAACTTCCTGAACATAACATAAAAAATTTCATTCAAGTCGGTGCCGCCGTTCCAGAGTAATCGGTGTACATACATAAAAAAAACATACATACTCGACGAATTGAGAACCTCCTTCTTTTAGAAGTCGGTTAAAAATAGCACTTTTCATAGAATAGAAAATTATCCATACTAAAAATATTTCCGAAAACTTATTGCAATTTTGAAATATATTCTTCGCCGCCTTGTACAAATTTTAAGAGAAGTGCAAAAATATCTTATTTTTCAGTCTAAAATAAAAGTGGTCAAATGAACAAAATTGAAAATATATCACTACACAAACCTCGACTATTTTCTTGTTCGACCTTTTAGAGGACATCAAAAGTTTCGGCTGTTGCAAACCTGAGTTAACGTACTACTTACTTTAGTTGTGCTATGTTATAATAATAAACTCCATTTCTTTATACAACTAAATTGAAAATATATCACTACACAAACCTCGACTATTTTCGTGTTCTACCTTTCAGAGGACATCAAAAGTTTCGGCTGTTGCAAACCTGAGTTAACGTACTACTTACTCTAGTTGTGCTGTTATAATAATAAACTTCATTTTTTTAAACACTTTCGAAGAGAGGTACAAATGGGTTTATAACCAAAATTTATTTATTAAAAGGTATAAATTAAAATTGTGTTTGATTCATAGATTGATAAAAATTATAATTCTATTTAGAAAGAAATCTTAGTGTATATAAATGGAAAATTCATTAAATAACAGAATTTTTAAGAAATATATGTGTTATTTTAATTACTAACCGATCTTTATGTTGACTTCCCGAGAAAAAATCAAGAATAGGACTCCGAACCGTTCATTTCCGTTTCGGTATAAAATTTGAGACTTCTAGGTTAAGAGGCCGCTTCAGGAAAGTATGAGAAGATAGAGAATTACACGCTAAGATATTATAAGGATTAAAAAAATATATAATTTTTGGTATCGCCAATTCATAGAAGTTCACTTTTGAGCACCTAAGTTAAAAATTCAATCTAATTATTAAAAAACGAGTCGTAAATGGTAGCTGTGGTACATGATATGTTCAGTATTTTGATTAATAACATGCTAGGATATTCAGCATTGTCCACGATAATTAAAAACGGTTCATCAAATTTTATAAGGCCGGTATTATTTCAATCACTTTTGTGCTCACAATTCTGACAACTTGTCAAAATTCAAGTTTAATTTCTGCTTAATGTCGATTTATAGCGTATTAAGGTAATTTTTTAGGCCTTAACCTATTTTTATAGCTCTCCCTTAACTACACTAACTTCTTTACATCTATCATACAGTTGATTCTTTTTTAATGTCCTGTCCTTTATGAGGAACTCAAAGTTATATGATGTCCTGAAATTACAACACTATGGTAATTCTCAAACAAAAAACATTTTCGAAAGTAAAAGTTTAAAGTTCCAATAAGACACAAAATCCAAATAAATCCAAAATAAACGTTCAGTTAATCTACAAACAGTGTCAACAAAACTCAAGAAATAAAAAGCGACAACCGGCAATGTCGCATACGCTGTCAACCACATAACAACGGAAACAGACCCGATATTTTAAATTTAATAAAAGCTTTCTATACATTAGAGATCTTGATATTTTTGAAATACGCTTAGGGACAAAATTATCAAATATATATAAATTTTTATAATCAAGTTTAAAAAAAAATAAATTTTGACGAATTCGTCATTTATACACGTTGTTCTAGGAAGAGAAGTTTATTTTACAAATTTATTTTAGAAGGAAATCATAAAAATAAACTAATGTTAAATGTTAAGGAAATTATGAATATTTACTTTAAATTTAAAGGTTTTTTGGATAATTAATAACGAGTGTTCTTACCTCGAGTTCTAATTACGGCCTGCATCCTTCTCACTATGTTACTAACGAGAAGCATGTTAAGTAGAGTTTGAACGTACTCTTGTTTATTTATTGATATTTTGTTACACACCAAAGGTCCTCTTTTGTACCTTCGCTATATTTGGTATTTTAGCCGACCTCATATGTGCTCTATTGGATTTAAGTTTAGACTAAACAGTGGCCAAGATAATTTTTAAATCTGGGTCTTATCAAAGTAATTAGTTGCTAAGCCAGCTTCTTGTGGTCGAGCGTTTTCTTGCATAAATATGAATCTTTTGCATCCAGTATGGCCAGAACATGACAAAATATGATCTCGTATAATGTTTTCGAAGTCACTAGTCATTCATCTAGTCACTTTCACACATTCGATGTGCCCCTCCTAACAAATACCTCCAAAGCATTATACCGCTTTCTTCAAAACTAACGCTCTTTATTGCAGCTGGCGTACTCGACAAATTTTTAAAAATATGGTTTTATCCATCTAGTTGTCATCATTGAATTCTATTGTCATCCATGAAGAGAATATTTTTCCAATTCTCGATGTTCCACTGAACGTATGTTCTGGAAAATTCTTATCAACCAGTTTTGTGATTTTAATCAAGACATGGTATTTTAATATGCTATTCTGGCTTCTAGCCTTCTTTTAATCTTCTTGTGATTATTTTCGGACTACTTATTACGCCTTTAATATGCACTAAACATTAAAATTTTTAAATCAAGTGGATTCGTTTAACGCATGAATCACATAAGTGCACCACAAAAATTTAAAATAAATTATTTTCAGGCAATATTAAAAACAAAAAATATTTGATAACTTTGTCCAAGTGCGAATACAGGTAAGCTGATACATATATATTCATTACCTTTATTGTTTATTATTCAATAAAAAGTACAAAGAAATTTAGGACATTTTCTCGGAAATTACCCCTGGGACAAATCCCTTCTCCAGAGGAAGTAAATAGATATAGAACAATACTACAATTAAATCATTTTGTTTTGAAAGGGAAGTTGCCTTTTATTAATAAAATTGTCGGCGAATATTGTAACGGTTTAACGGTGGTTGTTGGATATCAAACGTTACGGTGCCTACTGCATTTCATATAGGCTAGAAGGTGTGGTCTAGTACGAAAGCACAAACTAAGTTTTTATTTTAGTACATGGCGCCATTCACTTTTGTAAGATTAAATAGTAATTTATCGAATAGTTTAAATTGTTTTGATGTGGTTTATTCTAGTTTAGTTATGTTACATTTGTGACAGAATTTGATTATAGACTCCTGCTAATAACATATTGAGGTAGCGTTAATCATTTTATCTATAATCATTCTCTGCCTCATATTAATTAGTAGCTATTTTGACAACCTATAATTAAATTTCACACTAATAAAGGCACTCTGGAAGTCTGTCGTGCATCTTCTCTCTTGCAGCTTTAGTACCAAACAACTACGGTTATTTAAGCTTACCAACCACAACTCAGAACGTCAAGACACAGGAAAGACTGCTAATTAGTTGGTCAGAAGACATCTCTTGTTTTGTAGGTCTCGACACAGCGCGCCCGTAAGTTAATTCCCGTGAAGGTTTTAATTAAATTGAATAAAGCAAGTTTCTCAAAACACTTAAATCTATTTAACAAAAATAAATAGAACAACGAACTATTAACAATGAGAAACTTAAAACTAATAACAATTACGAAAACTAACATAATTGCTCTTCTTGGCCGATTTAACCAGAAATATAAAACCCAATTTTGAAAAAAACACGTATAAATAGCTTAATAAAATATTAAACAAAAAAGAAATAAAACCCGAAAAACAGCTATTTATATTACTTAATCAAACCGTATGAAAATCGCGAAACTTCCCAAATTAAATGAAAACAAATCAAACAAAGAAAACCTTCATTCCCGGCACTGGACTTAAAGAACGGTACCGATCACCCTAATTCGAGTTTCAGATTGGTACTGAAATTTACTATTCCTTAAAAGAGTGTCTTCGAATCTTACACCCCCTCTCCCTCTTTTTAGTGACTTTTTCGATCGTACGTCCTGTAATCGACAATTTCATTCCCTTAAAGTTCAAAGGTTTCGATCGCTACGCGCTGAGGGCGCTAGCTATTCTATACCGGATGCTTGACTCCCGAATTGGCATCTGAGCGTCTTAATCCTAATTTTTATACAACAAACTAACCTACGTCTTCCTATAACGAAAAGAATATATTTTAAAGACTTTAAAAAAACTATTCACTTTTCTTGGCTGTTTTGGCAATAAACATCTTAACTCGTTATTTATTGTGAATAGAAAAAACAGTGATTAATCAGGATTCTTTTTACAAATGGCCAAACGATATATTTCTATTATAGTGAGTTTATTTGATCATTCTTTTGTTTCCTAATAATGGGAAAATCATTCAATATTTTAATACATTTTAACGGTATTTCATATACCATATGTTAAAAATTACCCTTAACACGTCTGGTTTTATTTATATAATCAGAGTAGGATTATTTCGACAGATTTATAGCCAAATCTTAGAAAGGCTCTTTTAGTTTTATGTCTTCATAAATTTACTGAGTTTATATATTTTTAAGAAAACATTTAAACGACAAAGATAATAAAAATTAAGTTCGATAACTGATTTATTTTTCCTTTAGACTTTCGTGGATAGTGATAAAAAAATATAACTACCCTATTCTCACGGGAAATCTATTCACAGAGTGATTATTTAATTATTTATTTTAACAAAATATAGTTGACATTGAACAATGAAAACTAATTAATATTTGTTCCATTACACATTTTGCCATAAAATATGAAATTATATCAAGAAGATTATTATAAAATTAAAAGTATGTTAATTTATTGAAATTGATATTTTGAAACTCTAAGATTTCCATAAGGTATTTTTGTAAGAGTAGAGGTATTCTTCTTCTTTTTCAGCTGCCTATCAACTTTATTTGTTGTTGGAGACCACATCTTTGAATCTTTCTCTATCTCTCGCTGCAACTATTAATTCCTTTATTGTTTTCAGTCCAGCCCATTTTCTTATATTTCTTGTCCAAGACATCTGTTGTCTGTCTACTTTTCTTCTATCTTCAATTCTGCCATCCAGTATTAATTGTAATAGTTTGCATTTTCCACCTTCCATGATAGCAGTTTTTCGTCTTTTGATTGTTATGAAGAATTCTCTGTCTTTATTCATTCTTCGTTAGCAACTTTGTCAGTCGAAGCATCTGTAGGTCCACATTTCAAAAGCTTTAGCTTTATATATTAAATCCACTTTCACAGTTTATAACTCAAGATTATACAGCACATAAAATTTTGCATAATGCTTGCGGAGTCACAGCTGTATAACTTTATTTTTAATATTTTTTCATATTTTATAAACGCTGCTCTCGCTATCTCAATACTGCATCTGATTTCCAGTTTGCATGCAGCCAAAAACCTAAGTTCTTGTACTGGTTTATTCTCTCTATTTGTTTGTTACCTATTTCGAGTTTAGCGTTGGTATATGGGTTTTTCTTCCTACTGACAATCATGAACTTTTCACGTTGATATTTAATCCATAATGCCTGCAGCTTTCGCACGCACGCCTCTGTGTATGCCAATATCATCCGATATGATTTGTTGTGTGGTTATGTGTGCTATCTTATACCAACACAGATTTTCTATACATCTTAGGTCATTTTCATCTACATCTGTTGTTCTCAGGATGCTCATGAGTTTTTTATGTTGTACGTGATCGAAACCTTTTCGTAATCAACAAAGCAAAGGCATACATCTTTGTTTTCCTGTCGACAGTTTTGAATAACAACTTGTATTCCAAAAGCGTTTCTCGAGTACCCATTCTGCATCTAAAGCCAAACTGATTAGGGCTTATGTTTTGCTTACATTTTCGATAAATTCTGTTATATATATAACTTTTAGAAATAACTTAAAAGTGTGATTTATACGGCTTATAAGTCTGGCGGTCTTCACATTTCCGAGCGTGTCTTTTTTTGGGGAGAGGGATAAAAGTAGATCTTAGCCAGCTCTTGGGAAACTGTCCGGTATCGTAGATGTTGTTAAATAGTTTTCGTAGAAGCACGATGTTGTCTTTTTCAATTAGTTTTATAAATTCAATTGATAGTATGTCAGGTCTTGCAGCCTTATTATTCTTAGCTTCCGTTATTATTGGTGGTCCCGACAGACTTCTATAGGACTTTGCTCGAACTCAATCACAAATAAGGCTTCCACGTAATTTTTCCACAGGGTGATTTTGTTTTCCGCTTTTACTATGATTTCATTGTTGTCATTCATAAGCAGTACTGATGGTCATGTTATATATACTCTAGATGTTTCATTTAACTTTTTATGTACTCCCAGTGTATCATGTTTCTGTTGCAATCCTTCGATTTCCTGCCATTTCCTCTTAGCGTTTCTAATTTCTCTCCGTACGAATATGTTCGGTCTTTTGTATTCGTTGATGTTACTGTTTTTGTTCTTACGTCGTTGTTCCATTAATTCCAAGATATATTCCGTCATCCATTTGTTCTACAGGTGCTAGTTATGAATTATTTGTTATCTCTCTTAGCTTATCATTTTTTCCACTTTAAGCTCCGTTTTAACTTCTTCCTGTTTTAATTTAGCAACGTCTAATAATTTTCTTAGTTTGCCTTTAGGTCTTATTAAAGCAGTTTCAGTTTAAGACTCATTAGCAGGAAGACGTGGTCGGAAGATATATCAGCTCCCGGATATGTGAGCGCCTTTGACAGAGCTGTAGTAAATCTCTTATTTATTAAAATAAAGTTTATCTGATTTCGAATGGCATTGAAGTCATAGTGTATAATATTCAAATCATGAGGTTTGGTGTATACTCCATGGAAAATAGACTTTCGTCAGTAACAAAAATGTAACATTGTTTTTTTTGCTGGAATGTGTTCATTTCGGCATCCTATAAAACATATCTCGATAGTAATTCTGTGCAAAAAAAAATGGCGGACCAAAAATGGCCATTTTCAGTTTTTTTAGTTTATCTCAAAAAGTAAAAGTTGTATTGAAAAATATTTCAAACAAAAGTTGTAGAGAATTAAAAAAACCTATCGACTCATATAATACAAGTTTTAGGTGACGCTACTAGTTATCGAGGTATATTTTTTTTCGACAAAATTTATGGTTTTGGTTTTTTTTTAAAGACATTTATTAACAAAAACTACCGATATAAAATTTAACATAAATAATAGGTATTCTCATTCTAAAGAATCTGTGAGTTTTTTATTTTCCAAGAAATTCGATGTTAAAGTTGAAAATTCAACCTCAATTTTCCGATTTCCTAATTAAGATACAATGCTCAATTTTACAGAAAATTGTTTGTATTGTTTTATATTTTGAAGATCTATTAAAAAAAATTTTTTTTCGATCGTGGTCCGAGAAATTTATCAAAAACCAATTTTTCCACCAAAAAACTACGATAACTTTTCACCAGATGGAGATAAAATTTTTTTAATGTGTGCATTGGATTTAAGTGTATCACTTCTGATCTCAAAAAAAAAAAATTTTGGATGAAGAAACGTTTTTTTTTTTTCAAAAATTCATAATGGCGTGGCAAATGAATATAAAGGGCTCAAATTTGCAGAAGACGCTTTTTAATGCTTGTTTATCTGCGAATTTTTTGGATCCAAGAAATATACTTCCATTCGATCTGTGAACCTTCGAAAATTGGGCCGAATCTAATCGAAAATAGCTGCTGTAGGCCGCTGTGGGCGGGTTGCCATAGTTCAGGCGCATTATTCATTGGCGCTTCAAGGAAACTTATGCATCACAAGTAATATTTATAGTATTGATGTTGTTTTATTGATTTATATGATAGTAACAATTTGTTTAGTCATATTAATTATTAATTTGTTTGTTACAAAAATTCATAGAGAAAATCACACAAATATTCAATTATATATCGCATATTCTACTGTATTTTTCCTTAATATTATTATTATCTAACAGTTTATTTACAAAATTTTTACAAAAAATTATAGAGAAAATCATACAAATATTCAATTATATATTACATATTGTACTGTTTTTTCCCTTTATATTATTATTACCTAATAGTTGATTAACAAAATTTTTACGAAAATTTCTATCAGTAAAACATATAAAAATATAATACGTCATATAAATAGTTAATAATACATTAAAATTACGTGCGAAGATCATGCAAATAAAATATATCAATTATACATTCATCTTTCTTTTTTTTTCTATTACTTCTATACAAGGCGTCCATTTCATCATCGCAATTATTACTCTCACTTATATCGCACATATCATTTTCATCATTATTCTCAATTTCATTGTACATATCATTCTCATCATTATTAACATTTTCATAGCCAAAATCATTCTCACACATATTATTAATTTCCTCTGAATTGTCATCATCGTTTTCTAAATCGCAGGAAATAAAATTTTCAAAGCAATTATCGCACTGCCCATCACAGTGCTCACACAAATTTGTACATTTCAGAAATTTCTAAAATTTTCGTAAAAATTTTTGTTAATAAACTATTAGGAAATAATAATATACAAGAAAAAACAATATTATATGTAAAATATAATTGAATATTTTTATGATTTTCTCTTATAATTTTTTGTAAAAATTTTGTTAATAAACTGTGTTAATAATAATACAATGGAAAAAACTGTAGAATATGTAATGAATTTTTGTATTATTTTCTCTATAATTTTTTGTAAAAATTTTGTTAATAAACAAATTAATAATTAATATGACTAAACAAATTGTTACTATCATATAAATCAATAAAACAACATCAATATTATAAATATTACTTGAGATGCATAAGTTTCTCTGAAGCGCTAATGAATAATATGCCTGAACTATGGCAACCCGCCCACAGCGGCCTGCAGCAGCTATTTTCGATTAGATTAGGCCCAATTTTCGAAGGTTCACAAATCGTATGGAAGTGTATTTCTTCGATCCAAAAAATTCACAAGTAAAGCACAAACATTAAAAAGCATTATGAATTTTTGAAAAAAAAAAGGTTTTTTTCATCCAAAATTAATTCTTTTTTTGAAACCGGAAATGATACATCTAAATCCAATGCACGCATTAAAAAAATTTTCTCCATCCGGTGAAAAGTTATCGCAATTTTTTTGGTGCAAAAATTGGTTTTTGCAAAATTTCTCGGCCTACGATTGAATTTTTTTTTAAATAGATTTTCAAAATATAAAACAATACAAATAATTTCCGTGAAAATTGACGTACTTTTTTAGAATGATAATACCTATTATTTATTTATATTTTTATTAAATTTCAAACCGGTAATTTGTCTTTTTTTAAAAACAAACTAAAACCATAAATTTTGTCGAAAAAAAAACATATCTCGATAACTAGTGGCGCCACCTATAACTTATATTATATGAGTCGATAGGTTTTTTAATTCTCTACAACATTTTTCGATACAACTTTTACTTTTCGAGATAAACTCAAAAACCCGAAAATCGTGACCATTTTTTTTGCACTGGTCTTTCAGAGTTACCATCGAGATATGTTTTATAGGATGCCGAAATGAACACATTCCAGCAAAAAAATCAATGTTACATTTTTGTTGACAAAACAGCTCTTTTTTGATCTAATTTCCATGGAGTAGTAGAAAAATACACAAAGAAAATATATAGCAAATATAAATCGGGTTTTGCTAAAATGCAACTTCTTTATTCAAATTTTAACAAATATATTTTGTTAATAAAAATATTCTTAAAACTGATGTGGCCGGTACCATGACCCAAAGGGATATATAAATTACTAGCGACCCGCCCCGGCTTCGCACGGGTGCAATGCTGATACTAAATATACTACAGAAAAACTGTGACTATTTATTTTATTTTTACAACAATTATTACATCGGCCTCCGACGCGCTATTTATAGGCACGCTGCCGCCGCCCCGGTCGGCCAGTACCGCCGCAAGCGCTACTTCCCGCAATTTTAAATCTGTAATATCTTCGAAAATATTCATTTAAATCTTGTGCTGTAAAGATCTATATTAAATCAACAATGTATTTAAGCTATTTAATTGGATAAGGATTAATGCTGTATTGGTTAAAATCGCTTCAAAATTTGCCATTATTTGTCGTAAAAAGTAAATGACAAAAAAATGTTATTGTGGGATATCCATGAGAGATAGACATATACCATCGCGGAGTTTTCTGTAGACCTTTTCAATGTGTACAAATAATTAGTACATTATTTTGATAAATCTCGTAGGGTTCAGCCTGCGTTTGCAATGTAAGCGGAAAAAAATATGATAATTAACGACATCACATTAGAAACCTCAAAAATAACAGTATTTCTCCACTATTTAATGGATGTTATTATACATATAAACCTTCCTCTTGAATCACTCTATCTATTGAAAAAAACCGCATCAAAATCCGGTGCTTAGTTTTAAAGATTTAAGCATACAAAGGGACATAGGGACAGAGAAAGCGACTTTGTTTTATACTATGTAGTGATTCTAAAATCCTGCAACTACGCACAATTATGTAGGTACGATTATTCTAATTTTATAGAAAAAGCATTCTAACTTGCAGCAAATTAATCACATTGTGGTACTGTTACAAAAATCCAAAATAGTGAAAGTAAAAAAACAAAAATATTATTTAAAAAGTTATATGTAAACATAATATAAAAACTTTTGAAACAAGTACATACAAAAAGTAACTTTTAAAAATCAACTTAAATTTTTCTTTAGTATATATTGCAAACGGACAAAAAAGTTAGTCATAATATACTAGACGTATTCATGTGCGGGTCTTATCTTGTTGAGGTTATCATTAGACTATGCTTGAAAAAAATGGGTATAAAATGATTGTCACACAAATCAGGTACACATTTTATTTTTCTTGTCCTCTGGCAAATTAGTATAGTAAATTCTTACGTTATAGATATTCACAAAAATATTTTACAATTCTATGAACAGGGCTTTTACAAATCCAGATATTTTAAAAAATTAGTTCACTAAAATTGCATGATATAAATGTTTCCAAACAAACTAAAATATATACCAAAAATACAATATTTCCCTTGTTTAAGAAACTTGCAAGGTAAATATATTTTCCATAAATATATAAAATTGAATTATAAAAACTTCAAACGTAATTAAAGTACTTCATTAGTTTCCAACTTGTTTACTAACAAACACAAAGGAATAATAAATTGGCCAAAGAAGTAAAAAAACTCTCACAAACTACCACAAATTAACACGGTACAACCTTGACAGTCAGCGACGTGATGGTTCAATAAATGGAATTTTTTACTGGCCAGATTTGAGGTGGGTAACAGTACTGACATTGATAATTATTTCAAAGTTGCATAGACCTGGAATTGACTGATCACACTCTTAACTACAAATAGCATATATGCAATTGCGACTGCCCAGTCATACTTATCACGTGATAAAAGGCAGAAATTAATACAATGAACTAATTTTAAAACTACTCACAACATGAAGTGTCGTAGCATTAGGGGTTCGAAAAATGTGTTACAATATGTCTATTGTTTTCCTGGACATTAGTATTATCCAACTTACTTAGTACAAACTGTGATCATATTATAACCATCTTGTAGTACAAACTTTTTTCAAGTTGACAAGTATTCTTTTGTAATTTTACGTAAATTATCAAATGATTATATTGATTTGCGGAAATAGTGGTAAAGTAAATTTTTCTGTCTCTCATATCTCCTGTTATCTCATTTTCTACGTCTCTGCTATCGTCGGTATGCAAGCCATGTTGAATACTGCTGATCTATCTCGAAACCTCGATCTTATAATGCTCTGAACGCAACAGAGAAATTGGTTGAGCTGAAACGCGCGGATAAAATCGCATGTAGAATGCTTCATATGGAGAAGCTCCAAGCCACTGCATTATCTAATATTGGTTCTAGCCATATCTTATATGAAGTTTCTTATACCTAAGAAGATTTGATTAAAAGGTGTGTAAATTCTTGTTGACAATGGTACCATGGTGTGATGACGTCAATAGGCAAGCCAATAAACAAATAGTTGTAAAGCAAATATTGAAAACCTTCACACATAACTAATATTAGTAAGTCAAAAATGAAAATGAAAATGAAAATTCGATTGTTCTTGAAAAACAGTTTATTTGACATTTTCGTTTGTCTTGCATCTATTGGTATTGGGTAAATACATTTCTATTTGTTTCAAGTCGTATATTGTTTTAGTCTATATTTCTTACTTTTTATAATGCAAAACCTGTTTAAATTTTATTGACTACAGGGATTTCATGTCTAGTTGTAATCTTCAAAAAATCATTTTTTTTTTGGTTTTATTTTTTTAACTGACTTCTAAAAGAAGGAGGTTCTCAATTCGTCGACTATGTATGTTTTTTTTATGTATGTACACCGATTACTCCGGAACGGCGGCACAGATTTGAATGAAATTGTTTACGTTATATTCAGAAAGTTGCTGCGGTGGTCCCATTGTTTTTTGGATGAAATTGGTGTAGTAAAATCCAAGATGGCGCTGACAATATGGCGGCCAAAAAAATTAATTTTGTCGGATTTTCTCCAAAATTGGAATGGGGAAATTTTCAAGGTTGTACCCAACGAATCTAAAATTATTTTAAAAAAATTCAATATGGCGGATCCAATATGGCGGACAAGAAAATTTAATTTTGTCTGATTTTCTCCAAAATTTGTGTGGGGTAGTTTTCGGGGTCACACATAACGAATCCAAAATATTTAAAAAAAAAATCAATATGGCGGATCCAATATGGTGGACAAAAAAATCAATTTTGTCCGATGTTCTCCAAAATTAGTACGGGAAAATTTTCGGGGTCGCACATGATGAATCTAAAATCATTTTTAACAAATTCAATATGGCGAATCCAATATGGCGGACGAAAACATCAATTTTGTTCGATTTTTTCCAAAATTAGTATGAGAGAGTTTTGTAGGTCGTACATAACGAATCTGAAAATATTTAAAAACAATTCAATATGGCGTATCCAATATGGGGGATAAAAATAAATTTTGTCCGATTTTTTTCAAAATTGATATAGGGGAGTTTTTGGGATCGCACATTACGAATCTGACACTATTTTAAAAAAAATTAAATATGGCGGATCCAAGATGGCGGATTAAAGGTTCTACATCTTTCGATTTTTTCTAAAATCGGTATTGACGGATTTTTGTTAGTGTTAATTACGAACTTAAAATATTTTTTGAATAACTGAATCTGGCGGAATCAACATGGCATCCTAAAAATTTTACATTTTTCGATTTTTTCCAAAACTGATATAGGGGATTTTTGAGGATGTAAGTTAGGAACTTTTTCAGGATTCAATACGGCGAACTAAAAATTTTAGATTTTTCGATTTTGT
Source organism: Diaprepes abbreviatus (assembly GCA_034092305.1). Taxonomy (NCBI): domain Eukaryota; kingdom Metazoa; phylum Arthropoda; class Insecta; order Coleoptera; family Curculionidae; genus Diaprepes; species Diaprepes abbreviatus. The sequence goes on along the minus strand of JASJET010000110.1, from coordinate 13,158,441 downwards.
TTAAATGTGGGACTGAATCGTTTTTAAGGATGTAAATAATGAATATAAAATTATTTTAAGAAAATCTAATCTGTCAGAGGCATTATGACAGTCTAAAAATTTAGAATTTCTGGATTTTATCTAAAATGGGTATTAGGGGGCTTTGAAGGGTTTAGATTTAAATTGCATTAAGACGTTGAAATAATTTTTTTGAAATTGAATATGGAGGATCCAATATAGTGGTTGAAAATTTTACATTATTCGCATTTTATCAGATTTGGTATTAGGGTGTTTTCGGTGTCGTGTATTACGAATATGAAGTTAATATTTTACAATATTAGGTTGACAAGATACAATATGAGGGAGTGAAAATTTTACGTTTTCCGATTTTGCCTAAAATTGATATTGCGGGGTTCTTGGAGCGTATACAATTTCAATATGTAGTATAAAATATATCGAGCTAAGAAATTTTCGTCTCAAGTTCTTTAAATATCGATATTGGAAGGTTTTGGGGTCTATATTACCAATCTAAAATTAATTTAAAATTTAAGATAGTGGATTTACTATGATAGACGAAATATATGGTTGATTTTCGCTGGTATTTGTAGAACTCTAAGAATTAAAGAATTTTTCGTGGTTCATTTTAGGGTGATTACAACTTTGGATAAAATGGGTACTTTCTGCCACCTTGGAGTCATTGCGAGGTACACTAATCTAGATTAGTACTTAGTTCAAATTATTTATGGATATCATAATGAGCTCAAAACAAGAAATGGACTTCTAAAAGTGCGATAAAATGTGAAAAATAACTATAAATTCTATTGAAATTGAAGTCGGCGCCAAGTTAATTCTAAATGAAAGAAATAACTACTAATATATACAAATTATGCTAAGAAAGCGATTACAAATAAAGTATTGTTAATCTGCCATTTTGTCAGATATTAGTTTGGCGCCGACTTCAAAAATTTCAATTTCATATAGAAATTTATAGTCATTTTTAATTTTTTATCGCACTTTTAGAAGTCGGTTCAATTTTTATTATAAAAATTTTATTAAAGTACAACATCTTAAAAATATACGGTGAAAATTGAAGAAAGTTTAAGTTTCTAAAGCATGCCGTCCTGCATAAATGTTAGAGCTGATAGGTAAGGTCCCAAGCATAACCAATGCCCGATTCCAATGTAATTATTATACAATTTATTTTTAGAATATAAAAAATTTATTAAATAATATATCACATTATATATATATATATATATATATATAAAAGTGTCTATTTAGGTCAATGATTCTCAATCTGTTAGGAGTGCTTCCCTTAGGAAGGCGCCCTGTAAATTTATTACTTGTAGAAACATATGAAACTTGTGAAGATGGTGTATAGAAACTAGAAAAAAATGAATAAAATATATTTAATTAGAACTCTAAACAAAAGTGAAAAGGAAGATACGATTATAAGTGGCATGAAAATACCACTCACAAACGCTGAAAATTTCGGAAACGCTGATCTAACTGTAAACTTCTCGCTTTAACAATTTCTCAAATACTATTATTTAAATACTGCGATGAATCTTTAATAATTTTTTCCAATTATAAATAATGAGATACCTTTTCATTAAAATATAACTATTTAACTTTAAACTTCCGTCATTTTAGTATAAATAAAAGTTTCGCAAAACTGAACAATTTTCTTCGGTTTCTACGATTTTAAAAAAGTGGTGGGAGAACATCTCTGCTCTCAAACTAAAATTACTGGATATTTTTCATTGAAAATTTTTTATATATTGTTAAAAATAGGAACAATAAAATACTATAAAATATTTAAAAAATATATCTTATTGTCGTAAATAACCATATTTTTAAAACTTCTAACTAGAAATGACCTTTTAAGCAAGAAAAACTTGAGTTTTACGTTACTTTTTGTTAATAACAGAATTATCTATTTGTATTAGTTTACATATGGTGCATTTCACCTGAAACGTTCCAGCTCTCCGTATGAGAGTAAAATCGCAGGGTTTTAAATTTGTGTTTTCCATACTGAAATTAATCTTAAAGAATTTTCCAATGGTGAAGTCAGATTCTTGAAAATTTAACGTTTTGATCTTAAAAAAATACGAAACGTGCTATATCTCAAAAAGGGCATTTTTAATATTTTTTAACAATGTAGATTGAAATCAGTGGTTGGATTTAGCCCGCGGAGTTTCTGTGTACTCTGATCCACAATAAGATTATAGTATATTATAGTCATTGATTTTACAAGGGTTTCGTTTTCATACTCTTTATTTCTTTTTACAATTGCTTTCCTTGAACCGATTTTCATCTTTTGAAGAATTTTCCTAGGATTTCTTCACTTTTTTTATATTTCTAATTTTAAGAAAATGGTTTAGTGTGGGGGTTATTACAGTTTTTTTTGAACCGGATTATTTAGACTTTTCACAAACTCTATTATTTTTCTAAGGAGAAGTGCTTTACTTCTTCTTCAATGTGACGAATTTCAGAAATTTAAGTCTATTGAAAAACTGTATCATGCACTCGCATAACATAAACGGCGGAGCAGATCCCATGTGGCTTTTTGATAGGTCAACCTTCGGGCCGAGAAAATAACTTTTTCCACTTCTTTTTGGCGAGACTTGTCAACTTCCTCATTTTCTTTAATTCCCTTGTGACCTGACACCCATATTAAAAATACCTTATTGTCCTTTGCCACTTGCTTTAGGGTTTGCTTACAGTCCCAAGTTAACTTACAATTACACTTGGGAGCTTTTAACGATGCTTGGCTATTTGATAATATGTAATTTTGATTTTGTTAGTGTTTCTCCTATCGGTACAGATTTGAATTTCAGGCATTTCTGCTTGGAAGCTAGTGGGGGTATTTCCTGATATTTCTACTCCAATCCTTTCTTTTATTTTGAATCCATCAGTAAACTATACCACTGAATCCTTCTCTAGTCGAGGTAATCCTTATTTGTTTACTTGGTAGCAGTTAGTTACTAATTCATAGTTCATATCAAAGTTACACCTTATAGAGATGCAGTCTGTCGGTTTTTATATGAGTTCTGTTGGAATTGTATCTAGAATCTTTATATGCGAAACAATTTGCAGGTTTGAGGTTTTCTGGTTGAAACAAGTTAAGGGCATTTGTTACTATTCCTCTCATCATAGCTATGTGCAATGCCTCTATTGTCGATGTGGAGCATGATGATACAACTTCCGTGATTTAGGTTAATTTTTGCTTTTTTTAGCTATGCTTAACTACCATACTAAGGTGACATATATGACCATAGGTTTGATGGTCGTTTCATGTGATCACAAATTCATTTTCGGTCTCAAACTTCCGGTTTTATCAAAGATTCTCCAACATGTCCAGCTTGCTGCAATTACTCTTTAGAGAATCTTTTTAAAGTGACTATACCAGGTCAGTTTTTGGTTTATTACTACTTCCAGATATGTGACATCAGTGGAAAAGCTTAGTAAGATCCTATTTAAAGTTAAAACATGTATATTTTATATTCACCTACTAGTGGATGGTGCCAGGATCGTTTTATTAGGCTTAACATTAGCCCTTCCTTTATGCAACAGTTATTAATTTGATTTAAGGCGGGTTGCATAAAGTTTGTGATAGTTGCTTCAGTTTTGCCTCTGATAGCGACCACTAGGTCATCAACATAATCTATCGTTGCAAATCATCCACAACTAGGAACTACAGCAGAGGCAATAATGGTCTCCAGTAGGGACATTCGTTGACTGTAGTAATTGAAGCCGTTTCGTTGCCGATTGATGTAGTGATGATTCTGCTTTTTAGCATTGATTGAATTCATCTTGTTAGAGAAGGCTTTATTTGTCTTGCCTTTAGAGCTTTAAGGATTTATGTGAGGTGTTATCAAAAGCTTTTTCTATATCAATGAAACCATTTTAGAGATTTTTTTTACCATTATTGTCTTTTTTTCCAGATCACCCACCAGAGAGTGTGGATGTGCCAGCTTGATATGCAAAACGGGTATTTGTGAAGTAGTTTTTGTTTGAGTGTTTCGCTTCTTAGATGTCGATTTTTGCTATAAGAGAGGTGGCGCTCATTGGGCGGTACTATTTTGGTTCATCCGATAGATGTCTCACAGTTCTCAATATGAACGCCACCCCAAATTCTTTGCATGCCTGAAATGTATGGCGTAGTGAACAGTTGGACTTAAACATTTCCTTTAGCAGAATGTTTATGATTTCTATACTTCTTTGTAGTAAAATGAGGAAAATTCCGTATTATCGAACAATTTGAAAAATTTGAAGTTTTTAATTCCCTATTTTATTTTATTTAAGGTGAAGAGTTTTTTTGCTAAGCGTCTGCTTCGAGATGTAAATAGCTTATTTTCTTTGAACCTTTTGCAGTTCTTCATTTACCTGGTATTGGGTTAGCCTTGTTTAATCTAGGTTTGAGTTCTAAACAAGTTTTGCTTCTCTGTTAAAATTCACATCTATACAGTCACAAGCACCGTTGTCATATGCTACAGCGAAAAACTGCCATTCGGAAATGATACTGAAGTTTTTTTTATAGTGCTGATCTATTCCACTAATAAATTTTTGGACGTATTTAGTTGCTTGCCAGATAGTTTATTAAAATACTTTGATATCGATAAACAGACATTATATTGCGATTAGAATTGTCAAGTATTACTCTTGTGTTTATCCTTAAAATATGTTACAACTCTAAAGATGTTGGTTATTGTGTGTTGCGTCAGTGATCGCACTATATTTGTGGTTTCATTTCTCGAAAATATCAAGAATCTCTATTTTAGATTTTTCTTTCTCGATATAAAAATCGTCAGCTTCCGATCTAGACTATTAAAAGGATATTAAATATTTGGAGATATAACAAGTTTTGTATTTTTTCTAGGGCAAAAAACGAAATTTTTGAAAATCTGAAGCTGAGAAATAAATACATCGAAAACGTTTATTAGAAAAGACTTTTAGAATAATTTCAATATCCTAAACACGAATTCAAATACTGCCACGTTGCGAAGTTTCAGGGCATTTGTCATTTTAAACAATTAACTCTTTATAACTCAGATAAGGTTACAAATACCAAAGCAACAAAATTCTAAATCCAAAAAAGCTCGTCTTTTATAATTACAACAGACGTAATAAGGAACATTGACGATGGATTAGTGCTGACATTAGAAATTTTCGAGTATTTTGAGTAAATCTCATTTTAGGTATCATGCTTACTGAGGTTCATAGCCATTAACGTGGAGTTTTATGCTATCACTTTAGCATGAAGTTAAAAGTGAGAAGCGCTATATTTAATAAGGCATATTAATAATATTTTTATTCATTATTTTTTTTTTGCTTGGTAGAATTATTCTAAAGTTTTTTTTTATAAAACTTCCGCAAAATTTGTTCTTTTAATAAAAGTTTCTCATTAAATTAAGCAAGACCATTAAACATCAAAGTTTTTTTTTAACAAGAAGTTATAATTATTTCGTTACTTTATACTCAACAGAATAAATCCGTTTCTTTTAATTAAAAATCCAGCGCTCTACGCTACAGCATCTCAAATTATTTCCGAAAGTCGAATGAAAACTCTTTTATCAAAAAACTCCATTTATATGCTCTTTTGAATTAGTTTCTCTTAACTTTTCAGATTATTTATCGACTTTTAAAAACTAATTAGTCACAGACCATTTTGTTGCACTTTTTATAAATGAAAATTTTAAAATTAGTTACGTGGTATAAAAAAGGATGACATTCGAAGAATCACAATGAAAAAGAAACAAAAAGTCCTAAATAAATAATTTATTTTAAATATACTTCTTGTAGTTTGACCGATTTAAAACCTCACTTCCACATTTGAGACACTCCACCCCTCCCTTCAATTGTCTTAAACCCTTAATTATGAAATTTTTTAATAACTCTATCACCATGAGTATATATAGGAATGTCTTAGTAAAAGAAATTAAAAAATGTACATTTTAGCCTGTCTATTTCTATCCCTCTCCTCTTCTTACACTCTTAAATTCAAATATCAGAATAGATTTCTAGTCTGCCCTCACAAATACATTATCGGGCAAAAGTAGAGCAATACTTTCGAAAGATGTACAAAGTCCTTTATTATAATATACTAAAGATTTGATATATATATATATATATATATATATATATATATATATATATATATATATATATATATATATATATATATACATTTTTCTGAAATTTCTTGGGTATGTGGATTTTTGTTTTTAAAACAATCTAACTAAATTTGAACGTTTCGCCCATTCTTTTTGGCTTTATCAAAAATATATTGTCAGTTCATGGATAAAATCTACAAAGCAAAACAGAACAATCAGACAATAAGTTTAAATATATTATAAATCGTACTAAACAAAAAATTTTGGATTTATGTGTCACTGAAACTACTAAGAGTATAAATTCCTTAAATTTTCAAAGAAACACACTTCCACAAAAAATAAAAAATATAATACCTTTAAAGATTTTTACGAAATATTTAGAATATGAAACCTTAAAATATGAAAAATTTTTTAATTATATAAAACTTAAAAATCAAAATAAAATATCTAAGCTTGTTTCAAATATTACTAATAATAATAATAATGACAAATGTAATACTTCTAATTGGTTAGAAAATATCTCTGATAAGCAAATTCCACAAGATGTTGCGGAGGTTTTGGCCTTAGGCGATAAATTCGCATTACCAGTGGTAACTGAAAAACAACTCCCAACAACTGAATATATAGCATGTTTAGAATCTGCGATATATGACAAATCCACTGAAATTAAAGATACCATACGCGCTGATATTGTAAACATAATTACAAATCATAAAATTAAATTGAAACATAAAAATCAAAAATAAAATACCTTCCAGAAAAAAATTTCCAAGCAATTAAATAAAACAAAACAATTTATTGAAGATAATCCCGATATAACCATTTTAAAACCAGACAAAACAAATAAAACTGTGGTTATGAACACAAAGGACTACAACTTAAAATTAAATAGTTTACTATCTGACAACTTAACATATAAGAAACTTCGCAGTGATCCTACTAACACTTTTCAATTAAAAAACAATACCTTAATCAAGAAAATGATATCCAAAAAATTCATGTCTGAGACGAAAGCCAAGAAATTATTAATACGTAACGCAGTTGCACCGAAGATCTACGGACTGTCTAAATTACATAAACCAGGCATTCCTCTTAGACTCATAGTCTCGTGCATACAGTCACCGTTCTACAAATTATCTAAATATCTTAGTAATTGTTTATCAAAAATTACTTGTAAAAATGAATATTATATAAAAGACTCTTTTAGTTTTAAGGAATTCATCAACAAATCAAAAATTCCAAATAATTATATTTTACTTTCTCTTGATGTAGTATCATTATATACCAATATACCTAACGAACTTTTAAATCAAATAAACTTGTAATGGAATATTTGGAAGAAACTATCTTAAATAATACTAATATCCCTATGACTTTTTTCAAAAGGTATGTTGATGATTGCCTTACTGCCATTCCAGAAATCCATGCACAAGACATTTTAGGTTGTTTCAATAACTTTCACCCCAAATTACAATTTACATCAGAAATTGAAACAAAACAGTAAGATTAACTTTTTAGACTTAACAATAATAAGAAACAATATTGATGAATGCCTTAAGGCGAAGTGGTATACAAAAGAAGCATGGTCTGGACGATACTTGAACTACAATTCACACCATCCCCTATCTCAAAAAAACAGCGTTGTCATCGGTCTAACAGACAGAGCACTAATATTAACGTCTTCTGAATATCGAACCGAAACACTTAAGAAAGTCAAAAAGATTCTGATTGAAAATAACTTTTTAGAATATCAAATTAATAAATTTATTAAACAACGAATTTATAAATTTTATAATACTAGTAATATAGACAAATCAGCGAACCCCTATGGTAACAAAAAATAAATAGCTATGCCTTACACTCAGGGACTTTCAGAAAAAATAAAATACACCTTAAAAAAACATGACATTGCTGTATGCCACAAATCTCAAAATCTTTTGTCTTCGCTTTTCACTCCGTTAAAAAGTAGAGTAGCAACCAAAAAGAAGTCAAATTTAATATACGCTGTACCTTGCCTTAACTGCCCAAAAAAATACATAGGCATGACAACGCAATATTTGGATAATAGATTGAATGGTCACAAATACACCAAAAATGCTTCAACTGCATTACATAAGGACGAATCCTCTTAAAAACACGAATTTGATTTCGCAAATACACGAATATTAGCCCAAGACCAAAACTACCACAAACGGCTTATTAAGGAGATGATGCACATTAACAAAGAAAAGCATGTCGTTAACGACAAACAAGATATAAAAAATCTTAGCCAAATATATAATAACCAAATTAATTAAAAATTTCATTCAAAATTATAACAAACGCAATACTAAAATACCAAAAAAAATATTTGGGTCTTTAATAATATAATAAGTGCTTCACAAATAATTAATAAAAATATATAAAAAAAAACTTTAACTGATAACACCAAATTCCTTCGTACTGGCAATGTATACTCTTAGTTGAATTTTATACGGCACAGCTACAACGGGTGCGTATCTAGCAAATAATTTTAAATTTTTATAAAATATGTATGTCTATTTTAAGTGCATGTAATTGTTTGAGTGATTGCTGATTGTTCTGTTTTTCTTTGTAGATTTTATCCATGAACTGACAATATATTTTTGATAAAGCCCAAAAGAATGGGCGAAACGTTAAAATTTAGTTAGATTGTTTTAAAAACAAAAATCCATATACCCAAGAAATTTCAGAAAAATCACCTGCCTTCCCACACTCCTGCTTGACCCAACGCATCTATGCACATTGTGAACAAAATAACATCATCGCAATGCACCAGTAGAGCAATGGGATGCAAGGAACAATTGATTGTCATATGTAACTAAGCCTGTACCAACCGAAGAAACCTCCTTGCTGCCTACATGGATTATAAGAAGGCCTTCGACTCAGTGCCACATGAGTGGCTCAAAACTATATTAAGAATGTATAGGGCCGATAATCATTTTGTTTCCTTTTTAGAAAGCATCATGTCAACCTAGAGAACTAGGATCCAATTGCAAGTGCCATCCAGCGATACCATCGAAACATACAATCCCATTACGAAGGGGAATATTTCAAGGCGATTCACTAAGCCCATTGTGCAATGCAATGAGCCCACTGTCACGCTGTTTGAACTCTACCACATACGACTTTAATATTAGAAATAAGAACGAAGAGGTAGAAAGACTGAACCAGCTGGAACAAATGCTTAAAATTGTGGAGAAGTTCTCCGGGGATATCGCAATACAGTTTTGACTTGACAAGTGCCAAATTTTGAACACCGTTAAAGGAAATATACAATCTAGAGCATTTCAGATGCAGAACAGTGAAACTATAGCTGCAATGGAAGCAGAATAAACATACAAATATCTAAGTATGAAACATGCGAAACGAATTGACCATCGCACTATGAAGGCCAACTTGACAACCGAATTTGTCAGGACGGTAAGATGAGTGTTACGAACTAGGGTAAATAGTAGAAATTTGTTTAAAGCGTTCAATACGTATGCATGCTCTGCGCTTAGCGACTCTTTGGGAATTGTAAAATGGAGCAGGACAAACATCGAAATCCTGCAAAGGAAAATAAGAACACTTTTAACAAAAGCACATAAATAACACCCTCGGAGTGCCATTGAACGTACAATGCTGCCAAGACACCAAGGAGGAAGAGGATTGGTCGATAGTGGTAAGCAGCTCGATCAACAAATAATAAACTTACGCTCTTATTTCCACAGGTTAGCTGACTCTTCCACACTACTTCGAGAAATATGCGAGGCACATGATTCAACACAGCTGTAGCTGAGGGAATGGGATATTGCTTCTCACCACCGAACAGACCAAGAGAAGTTACAAGCCTGGCTACAGAAACCACTTCATGGACGGTATCCAAATGCGGTCATTCAGGACAATGTCGAGAACTTGGCGTCGAACTAGTGGTTAATTTCAGGATCGATGTTTCTGGAAATGGAGGGCTTCTTGTTAGCTATCCAAGATCAGGTTATTCCGACGAAGAACCTCAATAGAAAACCACCAATGGAGATATGGCTGTCGAACTTCAGAGACAATCCAGTACGTAACTGGAGGATGCCAAGGGCTTGCTGTAATCGAGTATAAGGAATGACTCAGCCGCTAAGATACTCCACCAAGAGTTAGCAGATAAGTTAAAAGTATTGCAGGTAGGAAAAGTGCCTTACTACAAATATAATCCGGAGCCTATTCTTGAAAACAACGAATACAAGTTATATTGGGACCGAACGGTTCTAACAGATCAAACAGTTGTTCATAATAGGCCCGACATTATACTAACAGATAAAATTTCTAGGCGAACTACACTGATTGACATTGCTATACCTAATAACAACAACCTAAGACTAAAATACAATGAGAAGATCGCCAAATACAGAGATCTGGAGGTACAAATCCGCAGACAGTGGGCAATGAACAGCGTCCACACGATTTCCATTATACTATCAATAACTGGAGTGATACCAAAGAATCTACTGCAGAACATCAAAGGACTGGGCCTTAGTGAGCATCTGTATAAATCGAGGCAGAAAGCAGTCTCCTTGCAACCAAGTGGACCGTCCGAAAGTTTATAGGAAGTACAGAAGACCAGGCCACCTAGGACCAGATAACATGGAAAGGGTCCCCACAGAGCTCCATACTTTTGGTATCTTTGTATACCTGGTATGACTCAATAATCCCTGAAAGGAATGCAAAGCCGTTTGACTTAAAATCATAATAATAATAATTTAACCAAATTTCGTTGAAAACCCACAATTTTTGACTGTTGTGAACAGAGATCTGAGAAGTGGAATGTATTCGGGATGATGGTGGTAATAGGTGTTTATCTATGGATCATAAAAAAGTTACAAGAAAATTTGTAGTTAACAAATTGAGATGTAAAAAGATGATTTTTCCGAGTTGCAGGAAGAACTAAAAAGTTGTCTGGAACTTGAGTCAGATAAAATTTGTGCAAATTTGAAAAACCTACAATGAGTTAAAGAACATCAAAATCGGTAAATTTAATATATTTTTTAAAATATTAAAACCTAAAATAATATATGCCCTATGAAAAACTTTTTACATATTGGTCTTATAGTATAAAATGATTGCCCATAATTTCAACAGGATCTGTGGACTCGTATCCGATATAGGTTCCTTTTTTTTTGTCAAAAAATGAAAAAAAAATCATGTACTTAGTAAAGTTTGCCCTTTATTGCAAAAACAAAGTTAGTGATGCATTATAATTAAATTGTTTAAAGCCACCTTTTGCAAATTTAATCTCTTTAAACAAATTGACCCATTTTTATGTTCTTTAGCTCACTTCGTAGGTTTTTCTAATGCACACAACTTTTGTCTGCAACATTTTCCGGGAAATTTTGTAATTTGTTCGACAACTTTGAAAAAAAATTTTACTCCTTAATTTGTTAATAACAAATTTTTTATTATGATACCTAGATAACCACTTATTACCACGCGAATACATTCCACTTTTTAGATCTCCCTAGCGAATTAACGTTAGTACAAATCGTTATTTGATGACACTATAGGGTTACTATTATCGGCGGTAACATCTATTTCCAACAGTCAAAACAAACTAAATAATATAACAGTACGTTTATATGCATAATAAAAAATAAAACAAGTATTTTAATATTTTCCAAAAAAGTTTTTAGTGGAAATAACGGCTAAAATACTTATAATTAAATGGTTTAATTTAATCCCTTTACCAATCATAAATTTCAACAATTTAATTCCAATTTCTAGTATAACGATCAAACTTTGATAAGTCTGTATGCAATTTTCTGTAGGACAACCGAAAAAATTTGCAATAGTCCTGACCAAGTAATAAGCAGTATTGGATATAGTAACATAACATAGTACTTCTAGCTACTGTATTTATTTAATGGGTTTAATGATTTGTTGTACTGAGTGAAATAAAATACTGTTGGAATTATTATTCGATTATTAAAATGCTCTATTAAATAATTAAGAACTTCTCTAGTATTGTGAGGCGGTGGTCCATCGTGTTGAAAGTAAATTCGCCGTAAAACTGCTAAAGGTATATCAATGAGATGATTTTCGATTTCATTTTGAAGAAAACCTAAGTATCTAACCCCTATTAACTGACCTTGAAACAATATTGGCCCAATTATTCTGTTTCCAACGATACCAGCCCAGACATTGACGCCAAATCTTTCTTGAAAATTGCCCTCTCTCATTTCATGTTAATTTTATTGGGCCCAGCACCGAGTATTTTGCTTATTGAATATACCATTATTTATAAATCGGGATTCGTCGGAAAACAGAATAAAATCGATAAAATTTGGATTAACTGTATGATTTTGAAGCAGCCAATCACAAAACACTACCCGTCTATCGCCATCCTCAGTATACAAATGTTGATGTAACTGATATTGAAATGCTCGATATCAATGCTTTTTCAGTATTTTTCTTGCTGATTCATGACTTATCTGCAGTTCTTGACTAATTTTTCTTAACCTCAACCATAGCAAGTACGTTAATCTCAGTCTCTTCATTTATGATAAACCTCTGTTCTGCCTCTTGATTTCCTATTTGCCTAAAACGAGTCTCGACATACGGAAAATACTGATGGGCTGGATGTTGCCGATTCGGATATCTATGAGCATACAACTCGGCAGCATTCCTTGAATTTCTATGACACTCTCCAAATATTAATAACATATCCACTTTTTCACTTTGAGTATACATTATTTTAACGAAAATTTAAACTAAACTTAACGAAAATTAAGAAACTTTTACGTCTGTTCTTAGAGCGTATGTCACTGTCATTATCTACTTAAGTGAGTGCTTTGTTTTCCAAAGAAGACTTGCTAAAAACAGTTGCAAATTATTATGCATCATGGCTGTCCATGGCGCACTTGTCATAAGTAAATAAATTATCCAGTAGTTTGCTTAAAATATTTAATTTCTGTTCTTATGTCTAATCCAATCGCAAATAAATTAGTAGCGTTAGATTCGTCAAAGAATGCTTTTTTCGAAAAGTAGTTGTAAAAAAGGGGTCGCCATTTAAACTTATAAATATAATTTCTTCGAAAACTTAGGTTAAGATTTAAAAAGTTAGATAATTTTGAAGAGCTTTAAAATAAAGTGTTTCACCTCCTTTTCAATTATGCTTTTAAGAATCGACTCTGCACCCGATAGGGAGTTGAGTCTTATAGACATCGTTCGTTTATAAATCGAATTCCGATAATATCAGGCTATTTGGATATAGTCAAAACTCTCAGTTTGAAGTTCACTAATCTGTCTGGTAACTTCAGAAAATATTTTTTATGATTTCTTATTAATTTTGTTATAGAGTGGTTTAAAATAAAAAATTTTATATTTCATGGGAAAAAAATAGGAAAACTAAAATAGCACTATTATAAGACATAGATGTTCCGTTCACCAAAATTTAATATCCACAAGTACGTGAACGTTAAATTTAGAAATATGGCGGTTGCTTTTGACAAGATAATTATTGAGATTTTTTGACTATTAAATAATAAATGAAAGGTAAAAGGAAATCTGTTTTTTGTTTAAAGACAAATTTCTTAATTTATAAATTAGATTTACTGGCTTATGTTCTTTAAAGATAAATTTTTAAATATAATAAATAATTAAATATAAAGTTAGGTTCGAATGAAGAAAAAAATTATTACTTATTCTGCACTATTTATCTGTCAAAATCTAGAATAACTAAGCGAACACATGCTTTACAGCAATTGACTTTGATATATATATATATATATATATATATATATATATATATATATATATATATCGAAGGTTTTCGGGCATCCCGTATATGTGCTGAGTGCCTCTCAGGACTGAAGGCAGCTGACGTTTCGGTGAAATCTCATTCACCATTTTCAAAGCTCACTGTATGGCGTCTACGAGCAAACTGACGTCTGCGACTCGGGTGCTGTCGGTCTCGTGTGTACGTTGGACGCGTTCGTTTCCCGAATGGTTCTGGCCAATCAGGTTGCGAGACCTGCTGCGCATCATCGGCCCTGTTCCCAGTGCTTGGAGTTGCGTTGCCGTGTTGTAATCTGTTTCTTTACTAAGTGGTACTGATTGATGTTTTGTAAGCAGATTTTTCCACGTATTAGGCACTCGCTGGCTATCATCTCTGCTATTTAAGTTATTGGTCCTCTTTACAATTTCAATGGCTTTCCTTATAACTCTTGTAGACAGGTTTTCACATCTCGATAGCATGTTTGTTCCTGAGAAATTTATCTTATGTCCTGTGTTTAACCAGTATTGGGCCAGAGCAGAAGTTGTTTTTTGCTTGACAGCCTCTATATGATCGTCTCTTCTGGCGCTTATTTTACGGTTGGTTTGGCCTACGTAAGATGAGCTACATTCTCCTCATAGAATTTCGTACATTCCCTGATTTTCTAGAGGGATTCTTTCTTTAGGTGTCGGCAAGAGATCTTTCACTTTACGATCTGTGGTGGAAAATGGTTTCAATGTTGTGTCTCCTGAGAATTTTTGCGATCTTGTCTGTGGTGCCTCTTATAATTCACCGAAACGTCAGCTGCCTTACAGTCCTGAGAGGGACTCAGCACATACACGATATGCCCGAAAACCTTCAATTATACATACATCACACCCGAATATCCGACATAACATATATATATATATATATATATATATATATATATATATATATATATATATATATATATCATCAAGCGCCAAATTCATAAAAAGCTGCAATATAAATTTTACCTATTAAGGTTTAATCGTCTTTTTATTTTAGGGGTAAATAAAATTTTTTGAAAAATTTTTTGATATAACATTTTCAGGATAATTCACAAATTATTAAAAATTATGCTGAGAGAGGATTAAAAAATATATCTTGCGCTTTTTTTTTGATCATAGTATTATTTTGTTAAGATAAATTTTAATATAGTAAAATATAGCCCAAAATATTAATTTATCAATTTTTTTTTCATCAACACTATCCTTAAGGAAATGTTGTTAGTTTCTAAATTGATATATCGAAAATTATATAATATAATGACATATATGCCAAAAATAAGTTAAGTGTGAAACTCTCGAATGTGAAAATTTCTGTCATGATAGCGCCTTCCCAAAATGAATAATTTAGTTTTTGTTTTAATGAAAAAGAATTATTACATTTCGAAATATAAAAAAATAAGGGATAAACTTTTAAGGCTCTTTTCACCTCTTCGATGTACAAATTAGGGTGTCCGAAAATACAAGAGACCAATGGTTTTTAAACAACTCCTTTTATGCCGCTTCATGTCGAAATTAAAAGTGCTTTTCGCTTATATGCGATAAATTTCAGGAAGGGTTGTTTACCCTTTCAAGTATATCTTCTCATAAAATGTGAGGACAACGCAACTTTTTTTTTTATCTCAGTATAATTTTTAACAATTTGTGGATAATTTTGAAAATTTTATTAAAAATACTTCTCAAAAATGATATTCAGCCTTAAAATAAAAAGGAGATGAAAATCCTTATGGGCAAAAATTACACTGTTTGACTGCGTCTGAGTGATTTGGTGTTTGATTCATTAAAAAAGAATAAGTAGTTTTTGAGATATTACAGAAAATGTATTTTTTGGGGAAAATTTAAGGAAAGTTTTATCTCCTAGACGAATTAACACGTAAGAAATAATATGTATAGGATGTTTTTTCATATACTGCAGCATATCATAAGATCATAAAAATTGGCTAGATACATTTTCAATACTTACCTTGTCAGTTTATAAACTTGTAATCGTCAAGAAAGAGTTCAGGACATTGTTATATATTAAAGTTACTATACTTTTGATTTAAAAAATATTTTAATCTGTGTTCTTTAAGAATGATGGTAAAATTGAGGTTGTCTTTATTTGTACCATAAACTCTACAGGTGTGTTAAATCTAAGTTCCTATGTGCCCTATTTCTTTTACATTAGACTTTTCCATATAAAACCACAAAGTCTACGAGAGGGATTTAGGATGATAAATGTATAATTTTTTCCTAAAACCTACCAATATGCCCAATTTAAATTCTCTAATTACATGATATAGATTTTATAGGTAATGATAACTTAATCAGTAAATTAAGGAATATAGTTTGAAATAGAAACTTAAAATTGTTATAAAACTTTTATTGAAGATTTTGAATGATTGAATGAATAAAAGTATATAGCCTTGATCCTCGTTGCTTAGAACTCGTTGAGCCCTTTAGATTTCACCATGACCGCAAGTGATTCGAGCAAATTCAAGCAGCTTCGTTACTCTGACTGCTTCGGGCGATAATATTGTATTCTTGCAATATCTTTATCTCAGTTTGTTGGATGCTGAACCTTCTCTGAACACATGTTCATCCTTCCATAGGTACTATTTGCATTTTGTGTCATCCGTGATGTCCATCTTATAAATACAATTACAAGTGACAATGTCCTGTCAGAAATATTACTACAACTAGCAGTGCTTTCCTTCTTTCCTCTTGAGGAGGGAAGCTTCCTGTAAGGTGGGGATTGGGTTCAGATTCATGTTCCTTAGCACACTTCATTTTAGTGGCTTCCCTCGAGCATTTAACAAATTTGATATCAAGCAACAGTCCTCTTATATGCAGTAGTTAGGTTCTATACTAGTCTAATTCAGTAGTCGCTCCCTGTCAGACTATCGAAAACATCCTTGTAGTTAAACACCCGTCGTGAGAATACGTTATATGTGCATACGTCTGATCACATATTTATGGTATTATTTCTCTTTATGTTCTCCCCACAGAGATCGCTAAATTTTAAAGTAGATAATTTTCTGCTTAATAGACCTGTTGAGAACCGAGTGAGAAAAACTCTAGTTCTAACTTTTTATCCTGTCGAGATACGTTTGTAAATTACTAGAGTTTCCCAATGCTTTCTGTTTGGAAAAATTTTCTGAAAAGAGTCGTTAGGTTTTAGAAGCGGGACCATGTAGTCTCTTTACAGAAGTTCTGATAGGCATCTCTCCATGACTCTCTCCCAAGCATATGAGTAACCGCTAATTCTAGCTCTAAGATTTTCTAGGGATTGGAGACAGCCTTTAATGCTTCATTCTCGAAGAAGATTTTCATGTAATTGGCTAAATGATAACTAAGTTATAGATGTGATAAAATATCTTAACTAAATAACCGTACATAAACTCTTTTTGTCTAATTTAAACTAAAATATTCTAGAAAAGTTCTTTTAAGTACCTCCTTGAACATTTAAAATTCTATTTTCCATTCGGCATCCTTATCTACGTAAAGACAATAAACTGTTTACCCAATCTCCCCTAAACTCCAACCGCCTGTTTAAAAATCCTCCCCCAAAAGTTAATATTAGCACCGTCAGCACCTTCCTGTACAAACGCTGATTAAAAGCGGCTCCTGAAATATTTAATACTGTACCCCAATTAGGCCCTTCTTTTTAAGGCTAATTTAAGGGTGTGATATGATAATTACCGAAATTAGCATTCGATTTCAAAGCTCAAGTTCAGCAAAATTTCAACTCTCGGATTGTGAACAGTCCTTGAGGGAAATCAGTTGTACTTGGTTTTTAACTTTCGTAAATTTAAATTTTTTGTCGAAAGTTTACACGGGAGAAATTTCATGTAAAATGCTCAAATTTCAAGGACATAAAAAAACTTTTGGTTTAATTTTAAAATTAAATATTTCAAATAATATAAAACATATTTATGTAAATGCTATTTCTATTTTAATTTTATAATATGAGGAAACAGAGAAATTGGAGCATTATATAATATCCATAATTTCTATATACAGGTTGGAAAAAAATTAATGCACTTCTGATTATATATTAAGAGATATTTCTTTGAAAACCTAATTTTCCTTTTTTTCTCAGGTTTTGCAGGTTAAAAAATGAACCTCTTTGGATTTTAACATCTTGTATATAGCCAGCATTTTTTTAAACTTTTTTTACCTATTAGTTAAGAATCATTATTTTTTTCATGTTTTAATACGATATTATGCAAGGTGAGAGAAAGGAATGATTTTTAAACACTCACTGTATTTAAAAGCGTTGAATCTAAGGGATACAAGGTGTGTTATTATTTTTTTTTTGCGTCACTGCGTCCCTTATTTGTAGAAAGAATAATGTTGCAAAAATCCTAACAAACGCATAAACAAAATACTGCATGCTTTTTGTTCACCATTTGTCAGTAATTTTTCAGCCCATGTAATAATAATAAACAGTTTTTATCTCTATGTAAAAATATACATCGACTAAACTGACGGTGCTGTTGTGGCCCAAAAAACTAAATATTACTTTTTAAAAATGGTATATTGATATTAAAATATGTTTCAAGAATTAACAGTGATGGGTTTCAGTATAGGGTAGGGAAATTGTGAACATGCCTCCCTATTTTTTTGTTACATAGTAAATCGAAAAATAATGCAAATGTACAACTCGCTGATGGTGCTGTTACTAGCTGTATGAACATAAATTCCTTACATAAAAAAGCAATCATCAGGGCGTTTGCATTATTAATTTAGTTTTATGTGACGAAAAACATGAATACTTTAGTGTTTTAGTTAGTGACTGGTGTAGTCGAATTTTATTATTTAAGTTCAGAAAATTTATATCAACAATAATTGCCAGTTTTTGACATTTTCATAAATAATAATTAAAATATTACACAAAACATTCTAAATTTCTCTTTTGAAACCGGCTGTATTGAAATAGAATACCTCTAATATATGTCTATATCTATAATGATACTGTTTTTACCATTAAATTTAGTGCATCAATAGAGAAACCGCCGTCATATTGACAACTCATTTAAAAATAAAAAATTGTTTTAAAATTTGACATTTTTGATGTTAGAATTTTTTAATATTATTTTATATGAAAAATATAAGGTAACACTGTATATTTTGAAAATATTTGTTATTAAAATAATATTTAGAATAACAATTTGACAACGACTTAGAACAACTCCAAAAGCTTTAAATCAACTGATTTCGAACGTTTTTATGTTTTATTGACTACACTTTTATAATCGTCCACAAGAAATAATTAAATAAATTATAAGGCAATTGATAACAGATTAAAATTTAAAAAAAAAATCGAGCCGACTTCTAAAGTGCGCTAAAAGTGAACGATTTTTATATGAAATTGAAATTTTTGAAGTCGGCGCCAAACTAATACCTGACAAAATGTTATTCGCATAAACAGATTAGAAATACTTTATTTGTAATTGTTTTCTTACCATAATTTGTATATCTTAGTAGTTTTTTATTTCATTTAGAAACAATTTGGCGCCGACTTCAAAAATTTCAATTTCATATCAAAATTTCTAGTTATTTTTCACTTTTAGCGCACTTTTAGAAGTCGATTCAATTTTATTAAAAAAAAAATTATTTTTCGATTTTGAGTTTTGAATTCATTATGATATTCATAAATTATTTGAACTAAGCGCTAATCGAGATTAATGTACTTCGCAATGACTCCAAGGTGGCAAAAAAGTACCGATTTTATCCATAATTGTAATCATCCTAAAGTGAACCACTAAAAATTCTTTGATTCTTAGAGTTCTCCAAATACCAATGAAATTGTGTTAAACAAATATTTATTCTGTCATAGTAAATCAACTATCTTAATTTTCAAATTAATTTTAGATTGATAATATAGACCACAAAACCTTCCAATATCCATATTTAAAGAATTTGAGACGTAAATTTCTTAGCCCGATATATTTTATATTGTATATTGAGTTTGTATACGCCCCAAGAACCCCGCAATATCAATTTTAGATAAAACCGGAAAAAGTAAAATTTTTTGTCCCTCATATTATATCTTATCAATCCAATAGTTGTAAAAAATTAACTTCATATTCGCAATACACCACACCCCAACCCCCTAATACCAAATCTGAAAAAATGCGAGTAAGGTAAAATTTTCAACCCACCATATTGGATCCGCCATACTGAGTTTCAAAAAAATTATTTTAGCGTCTTAATCTAATCTAAATCTAAACCCTTCAAAGCCCCCTAGTACCAATTTTAGATGAAATCCAGAAATTTAAAATTTCTAGACCGTCATATTGCATCTGACATATTAGATTTTCTTAATAATTTTGTATTCGCTATTTACATCCTCAAAAACGATTCAGTTCCACATTTGAACAAAATCGAAAAATGTAAAATTTTTAGTCAGCTATATTGTGTTCGCCATATTGAATCCAGAAAAAATACTATTAAATTCACAACTTACACCCTCAAGAACCCTCTATATCAGTTTTGGAGAGAGTAGAAAAATGTAAAGATTTTAGGACACCATATTGAATCCGTCAGATTGAGTTTTTCAAAAAATATTTTAATTTCGTAATTAACACTAACAAAAATCCCCCAATACTGACTTTAGACAAAATTGAGAGATGTAGAATTTTTAATCCTCCATCTTAGATCCGCCATATTTAATTTTTTTAAAATAATATCAAATTTGTAATGTGCTATCGTATCAATTTTGAAAAAAATCGGACAAAATTAATTTTTTTTCCACCATATTGGATACGCCATATTGAAGTTTTTAAAATAATTTTAGATTCGTCATGTGTGGCCCCGAAGTCTCTCCCGTACCAATTTTGGTGAAAATCGGACAAAATTGATTTTTTTTCCGCCATATTGGATGCGCCATATTTAATTTTTCTAAAATAATTTCAGATTCGTTATGTGAGGCCGTGAAAACTCCCCCATACCAATTTTGGAGAAAATCGGATAAAATTGATTTTTTCGTCCGCCATATTGGATCCGCCATATTGAATTTTTTAAAAATTATTTTAGATTCTTTATGTGCGACCCCGAAAATTCCCCCGTACCAATTTTGGAGAAAATCGGACAAAATCGAATTTTTTGTCCGCCATATTGGATCCGCCATACTGAATTTTTTAAAAATGTTTTGAAATCGGTAAATGCAACCTCGAAAACTTTGCCATACCAATTTTGGAGAAAATCGGATAAAATTAATTTTTTTTGTCCGCCATATTGGATCCGCCATTTTGAATTTTTTGAAAATAACTTCAGATTCTACAAACTACAATCCCTATAATTCCTCCATACCAATTTTGGAGAAAATCGGACAAAATTTATTTTTTTGGTCGCCATATTGTAAGCTCCATCTTGGATTTTACTGTACCAATTTCATTTTAAAAAAATATGGGACTACTGCAGCAACTTCCTGACTATAACGTAAAAAATTTCATTCAAATCGGTGCAGCCGTTCCGGAATAATCGGTGCACATATATAAAAAAAATACATAGTCGACGAATTGAGAACCACCTTCTTTTAGAAGTCGGTTAAAAATATTGCGAAGGCATAGAATACATGCTCTTGCAAGGTAGTACTGAAGGAACAAAGATCATGCTATCCTATTAACCTGACTAGTTTCTTTCTAAAGACATCAGAAATGCTGGTGAATTAACACATTAAAGAAGGAAACAATGTTTCTCCTACATATCTTAGATTTGATTTATGGAATAAGACTATTTATGAACACGTCTGTGCATCGACTCGTTACAAGAGTCAAAAGTGATAAAAGAAGATAAAACGAAACCCCAGAAATAATGCCTGCCAATGAACACATAATCGGTCCTAATGAGCTGTTTACCAGAGAGGTTTGAGCACTGAATGAAATTGTAGTAGCACCTATCACTTGCGAGGTCATCTTCATAAGACTGGCTTCGCGAATAATTCAATACACAAATGGTGTCTAGAGGAGGCTGAAACTGTTGATCATGTTTTCAAAGAATGCTAAACACTTAGTAGATTGAAATGAGGGTATGACGGGGATACCATTATCAAAACACAATTTTCACACAAATCAGGCAAATTTTAGTCACGAGTCTTCTTAGGATCACGTATGCGACTTGCATTGAGTGATTTGCGGTAATAGTGAGGTACAACAAACCCAATGGGAGCCAAGCATTGGCGACCAAGGATAGTTACTGTTATGCCTTTATTAATTCAGACCTATAATTTTACAAACAATAGTTATAAAATAAATGAAAGTTCGTAACTATATGTTCTAAAATAAACCCTTACTCATAATCAATAGAATTTTTGATCGATTAAATTTTTGTTGCAAATAAATTAATTGCAATAAAATTCAGATGGGATTAACTTTGAAAGTACCTTGCAATATTAAAATGAGCAAATATTTGTAGGTGGCAATTTAGAGTTAAACAAATTAATTTAATTGCAATTAAGTTTAATTGTAGCTATCTACAATTAACAATTGCAATCGACATATTAATCACAGCATATTTTCATATAAGTTCATTTTTACGTACTTCAAGTTTATAGCAGTCGGTAACTTTGTAACGTTGTTTATATTTAAAAAATTTTATTTTAACACTGTTGTTGTCCAGTTTGGATTCCAGTTCTCAGTTTTTGCGCGGTGCTTTAAATTGAAACGAAAAAGTTTTATTAAAACATATAGATATACATACTTATAAACATCTATTTCGAAAAATGGGTGCAATGGCTTTAGATGCTCTATTAATTGTTAGGGCAAGTTCTACCAGGAATGCTTCATATGAAAGCGCCGAAAAGAAATAGCGCCAAAATTCAATTTAAGAATTCTCCTGTTTACCGTAATAATTGAATTTTTTGTTAATTGCCAAACTAGCAATTACAGTTGATTAATTGTGAACCATATGATTAACGTTGATTTTAATCATAATTGTTAATCATATGAACAATTAAGTTTGGACCAACGGTGTCATGAATTTAAATTAACTTTGTAATTTATTATTTTTCTTATATTTTATTCTACCACTATGTAGAATAAAATTTGTCTTAGCGTTTCTCCAGTGAGGAGTGAAGTATAGCGCCACCGTTTTAATTTGGCAGACAAACTCCGTCGCAATTAAGGCGATTACGGCGTATGAACGTGCCGTTGTTTCCCGCCTTTTTAAGCCCCGCGCAAGTTTGTATAACTTTACGCCCTGCTGCAACGCCGAGATAAAGACTAATTTACAGCCGTGTATTAAAACAAGTTTTTAAATTGAAACAATTTATGATAATTTAATTTTAAGTACGCGGTTTAAAGAATGGAACTATGGACAAATTTACTATAAATTTTAAAGACAACTATTCTAATGTAAAATGAAAGGAAACGGCTTACATGGAGTAACGTTTCTAAAGATATACTTTTTACAAGGATAACTTGAAAATGTGCATTATTCCTGAAAAAGTTATTTTATCTTTATAATTATATATTTTTAGCAGTAATACAAAGTTAAATTCTTTCTTTAGAGTTATTTTTATATAATATATTATTTTTGTTTTCAAATTAAAATCAAAACCGCTCTTTGTGTGTCTCCACAACACCCTAAAAGCAATTTAATAACGCAACTAGTTGCAATAAAATAATTAGTTCTTATGTATTTAGATAACGAAATATACGTAAGATATATACTATAAATTTTTCTTGAACCATTAACTATATTCGTAAATATTCGTAAGATTCATATAATGTTAAAACATTTTTATTATATCATTAAAATATATTTCTAATATATTAACTCGATTTTTAAGTAACGTGGACAAAAGTTAAATAATAATCCTGAACCCATACAAACCAATAAAAAACATGAAAAATTCTTACCGTTGCCATACATACAAGGTTTGTCGGAACAACTATAGAAGCTCTTTCAAAAGAAAAATATGCCTGTGTGTCACAAAGGCTATAATCTCCTTAAGCAGAATTTCAGTTCACCAAAGAAAAAAATTAACAAAAACAAAACAACACACACTTTGTACGTGATGATGAATGCCCTGGAGTCTACATAGGACAATCTTCGCAATATTTACAAAACCGACTAAATGGCCATCGATAGAACAAAAAAAAAAAACAAAAAAGCCCTAAACAACCACGAATCGGCATACTCACATAAATTTAATTTTCAAGACACAAAGACACTTAAAATTGAACCAAACCAACGTAAACGTGAAATTTAAGAAATGATTTACATAACGAAAAATTCAAACTATATAAATGACAAAACGGGTATAAAGAGCATAGGTAAATATACCATAATATCCTCCATTAATATTTTAATAACAAACCCAACAAATTAGCTTAAAAGCCCCATCTTATTATTTATATATGTTTGGGGTTGCGTTGCCGGGTTGTAATCTGTTTTGTTACTAAGTGGTACTGGTTGATGTTTTGTAAGCAGATTTTTCCAAATATTAAGCACACGTTGGCTATCATCTCTGCTATTTAAGTTGTTGGGCCTCTTTGCAATTTCAATGGCTTCCCTTATAACTTTTGTGGACAGGTTTTCACATGTCGATAGCATTTTTGTTCCCGATAAATTTTTTATGTCCTGTGTTTAACCAGTGTTGGGCCAGAGCAGAAGAAGTTGTTTTTTGCTTGACAGCGTTCATATGTTTGTCTCTTCTGGCGTTTATTTTACGGTTGCTTTGGCCTACGTAAGACGAGCTGCATTCTCCGCATGAAATTTCGTACACTCCCTGGTTTTCTATATATATATATATATATATATATATATATATATATATATATATATATATATATATATATATATATATATATTTAGAATTTGTTTTTAAAGTGCTGTTTTGCACCATCGCTAAAGTAACTGATTTTCTTTGCACTAAGTGGTTATTTTAAATGGGAAATAAACTAAAAAGAATAATCTTTTTTCCTATTTTTTGCCATTATAAAAATTAAGTACTCATATCAAATGCATAACAGACTGTAATATTTTACTTTATTTAAACACACTGGCCAAGCTATTTTCAAGGTATGTACTATTCATAGTTTTTAATTAGATTAACGTTTTTACTGTTTTTAATCTGTTGTATCGTTTGTTTAATTTTGGACTGTTGTTTAAATGTGCTTTGAGAGTGACAGCTGAAAAAAAAAATTTAAAAAAATACGAAAAAGACCACAAAAAACACCAAGAAAAATTCAATAAAAATAAAAAGAGTAGAAAAAACAAGAAATGATATGCTAAATTCTTTTAACAACCTCCTGGCAATCACAAAAACCACCAAATAAATATTTTCAGAGCAAATACTTAGTTTCTAAAAAAATTAAGGTTCGCCATTTTGAATCCGCCATCCTGGATATTGAAAAATTGAAATTCTCATTAGAGATTTGTGCTCAGTGAACCCAAAACCCCCCGAGTACATATTTTCAGAGCAAAATATTAGCTTTTAGAAAAATTAATATCTGCTATTTTAAATCCGCCGTATTAAATAATACAAAATTGAAACTCTCATTACAGATTCGTGCTCAGTGACTCTAAAACACCCTAGCAAGTATTTTCAGAGCAAAATATTAGTTTTAAAAAAATATAGTCCACCATTTGATATTGGAAAATTATAATCCTCAATACATATTTGCACTTTGCAGCCTCAAAAACCCCAGAGTTTTAAACAAAAATAGCAAATATAAAAGAGAGTTTCAAAGGGATTTAATTTTTACACTATTTAGTTTTTGTTGTTCGAAATTTTCAGGACGATCTGATTTAATGAAATAATTTTGTACATTTCTGATAATTTTCATATTTTTCCAAAATTTTTTAATCAAATAGAAAATGGGCAGCAGGAGTGTAACGTTGAGAAATAATACCCCATATATACATATATATATATATATATATATATATATATATATATATATATATATATATATATATATATATATATATATATATCTACCGGGTGTCAACGAATCTATTAGACAAGTCATAATTTCTAGAGTATTATGTGTATCAAAATGAGAATTGGTACAGGTAAATGGTATGTGAAGGGGTGGGTTTTCGCATATTTTCCACTTTCCGGCCACTTCCAGTTTCACCGGAAATAGCCCCGGTTTTGAATTTTTAAATGGAACACCCTATATATTTTAACATTTTTGGATTTCTGAGACAATTCTAGATCAGAATCTGACATTTTAAAAACTTTTTACGTTTACTTCATTTTTTTAGAGCCACTTTTAAAATTCCATCTAGGTGGCCATGATCGGACGCAAACTAATCTAAGGGCCTTAGGTGATGTCAAAAAAATACAATCGCAAAGTTTTAGTTACTAGTATGAAAGACAGGAATAAGACAAGTTGACAAAATTACGTTTTCATTTCTAACTATTAATTTTCAAATGGCGACCTCTTTTTGACAACTACTTTTCGAAAAAAGCTTTCTTTGACGAATCTAACGGTACTAATTTATTTTTGATTGGATTAGACATAAGAACAGAAATTAAATATTATTAAGCAAAATACTGGATAATTTATTTACTTATGACAAGTGCGCCATGGACAGCCATTATGCATAATAATTTGCAACGGTTTTTATCAAGTCTTCTTTGGAAAACAAAGCACTCACTTAAGTAGATAATGACAGTGACATACGCTCTAAGAACAGACGTAAAAGTTTCTTAATTTTCGTTAAGTTTAGTTTAAATTTTCGTTAAAATAATGTATACTCAAAGTGAAAAAGTGGATATGTTATTAATATTTGGAGAGTGTCATAGAAATTCAAGGAATGCTGCCGAGTTGTATGCTCATAGATATCCGAATCGGCAACATCCAGCCCATCAGTATTTTCCGTATGTCGAGACCCGTTTTAGGCAAATAGGAAATCAAGAGGCGGAACAGAGGTTTATCATAAATGAAGAGATTGAGATTAACGTACTTGCTATGGTTGAGGTTGATAAAACAGTTTCGTTAAGAAAAATTAGTCAAGAACTGCAGATAAGTTATGAATCAGCAGGAAAAATACTGAAAAAGCATGGATATCGAGCATTTAAATATCAGTTACATCAACATTTGTATACTGAGGATGGCGATAGACGGGTAGTGTTTTGTGATTGGCTGCTTCAAAATCATAGAGTTAACCCAAATTTTATCGATTTTATTCTATTTTCCGACGAATCCCGATTTACAAATAATGGTATGTTCAATAAGCCAAATACTCGGTACTGGGCCCAACAAAATCAACATGAAATGAGAGAGGGCAATTTTCACGAAAGATTTGCCGTCAACGTCTGGGCTGGTATCGTTGGAAACAGAATAATTGGGCCAATATTGTTTCAAGGTCAGTTAACAGTGGTTAGATCAGGGGCGGATCCAGCCTCTCTCTTTGGGGGGGGGGGGGGCGGTGATATCACAAAAGTACAGTATTGCAAGAAAAACAAGTTGTCAACGGGGGGGGGGGGGGAGTGCAAGCAGCATACTCATTCCTAATATAAAAGGTAAAATGGGTTCTATTTTCCCGAACACAAAGCTTTTGGGAGGGGGGGGGGCGATCGCAAGCATACAGACTCCTATACTCTATTCAAGAACTAGAGAGAGTAATAAAACTGTTACCGAAACCACTAACGTACCTGCTCCAGTGCCGCAGGTAACTGAGAACTGCCGTAAATCTAATTATATTTCATTATATTTAAA
This sequence comes from Diaprepes abbreviatus, assembly GCA_034092305.1. Taxonomy (NCBI): domain Eukaryota; kingdom Metazoa; phylum Arthropoda; class Insecta; order Coleoptera; family Curculionidae; genus Diaprepes; species Diaprepes abbreviatus. Next base: position 13,130,900 of record JASJET010000110.1, on the reverse strand, counting down.
TATATTTTATAAATTTACTGCAACATAGAATTTCTGATAGTTTAATTTAATTTCTGTCAGTGAGCAAAGTACAACTTACAGTTTTTTCTTAGTGATTTATCTTGTTTGCGCTTGTTTTTATATATTATTTGAGATTAGTGAGATACTCAAAAGATATGGCTTTCACCTCTATATTTATTCCAAAATCGTTAAACCGGGGCATTTTTTCCTCAGCGAAAAACTTATTACGATGAATGTTTATGATGCCTTAAGATATCAATATCTAGATAATAATGTTAAAAGCTCTGTTGAGATATATTCCAACATGACAGGAGTTGGAAAATCTACTATGTACCGAATACTGAAGGAGAAAAAACGACTGGAATTGTTAGTACTCCCAAGCCACATTCGATCACAGGCAAAAGAAAAAGTTCGTTGGAAGAAGAGATGAAAACTGCAATTAAAGGGGTTGTATATACATTTTATTATGAGAAGCAGATCCCAACCATCTACAAAATGCTAACTAAAATCATTGAAGATCGCGATTTACCTGAAATTAAAAGAACTGGTCTCTGGAAATTGCTCAGAGAATTTAATTTTTGCTGGGAAAAACCAGATAGAAAATCTGTTCTTATAAATCGTCCGGAAACTGTCCATTGGAGACGTAAATATCTCTCTCAAGTAAAAGGTAGAGTTGCTAGAAATAACACAATTAATAAAATTAGTAATTTAACTAAACTTTTGAAAGAATCTATATAATAAAAGAATAAAACAAAATGTGAAAACTCGATCTCATAATCGATGAGATAGAGGAACCAATTATAAATAATTTTAGCGAAGATAGTTTCACTGACTTTGATTAGGAATTAGATACGTAATGTTTACTAGTGTAAACACAATTTATTATTTAAATTTTTGTTTTTGTTGTATTTTATTGTTTAAAGTTATTTATATGTTTTTTTATTTTTTTATATATTTTTATTTTAGTGTGTCACACTCTTTAATTTTATATATATTTAAATCTAATTAGCCGTAAGTTTTTTATTATTTTATTATTGGGTTTGTGTTTTTTTCTTAAGCGTGTAGAATTAACATGTTTATCTTATTTTTTTGGGGCTATCGTATTTCCATATATAAAAGTAAATTAAATTAAGATATCAGTACAATAGAAATAAAAATAAGTAGGTCTAATTTTAATTACAACATAAAAAAAAGTAATTACATTTGAATCCCTTTTTAGTGTTTAATTGTAATTCTGCAGATGGTTTAAGAAATAAATAAACTGAAACGTCAAATACCCTAAAAAGTTTTTAATTAATAATAAAATGACCGATAACCCCAAAAATATTTTATTATTATATGGACGAATTTATTTTTTTATATATGTTTAACTTTTTATATTTTTGACAATGGATATTTTGTAAGTATTTAAATTATAACTTAGAATTTTTCGAGAGAATAATCCTACGTTTTAGTCTATTATTATAGACCGGTATTTTTGATTATAAAATTTCTAACCCATTCCTATGAAAAATATATGTGTCTAACAAATTTTTCTAAAAACACCGGACTAAGGAACACAGGTAGTTTGCGAAGAGAAAAAGGGTAAAAAATGATTTATTACTCTCTATAGTTCTTGAATAAACTATAGTATGAGGAAAAATAGGGTCCATTTTCCTAAACTCAAAGCTCTTGGGGGGGGGGGGCGATCGCCCCCACGGCCCCCCCCCTTGGATCCGCGCCTGGGTTAGATACTTAGGTTTTCTTCAAAATGAAATCGAAAATCATCTCAATGATATACCTTTAGCAGTTTTCCGGTGAATTTACTTTCAACAAGATGGAGCACCACACGCCTCACAATACTAGAGAACTTCTTAATTATTTAATAGAGCATTTTAATAATCGAATTATTGCAACCAATGGTCCGGTACGGTGGCCAGCCCGCTCACCGGATCTTACTGTTCTCGATTTCTTTGTCTGGGGATATGTTAAAGAAAGGGTTTACTATGGAGCAGCCCCAGCTACTCTTGAAATATTAGAAGAAAGAATTTTACGGGCATTTAGAAGTATAACGCCCCAAATGCTACAAAACGTGTTGAGAGAAACAATTGAACGAGCTGAAATGTGTCGTGAAAAAGAAGGAATGCACTTTGAACATTTACTACACTAAACTTTTTAACAAATTCAGCTACTGTACTTTCAAATATTTTAAGTGCGTCGTCTAAGTTATTAGTTTATTTTGTTAGTTTTTTGTTAATTTTGTTAAATTTTTAATCCAATTCCTGTCTTTCATACTAGTCACTAAAACTTTGCGATTGTATTTTTTTGACATCACCTAAGGCCGTTAGATTAATTTGCGTCCGATCATGGCCACCTAGATGCAATTTTAAAAGTGGCTCTAAAAAAATGAAGTAGACGTAAAAAGTTTTTAAAATTTTACATTCTGATCTAGAATTGTTTCAGAAATCCAAAGATGTTAAAATATACAGGGTTTTCTATTTAAGAATTCAAAACAGGGGCCATTTCCGGTGAAACCGGAAGTGATCGGAAAGTGGAAAATATGCGAAAACTCTCCTCTTCACATAACATTTACCTGTACCAATTCTCATTTTGATACACATAATACTCTAGAAATTATGACTTGTCTAATAGATTCGTTGACACCCGGTATATATATATATATATATATATATATATATATATATATATATATATATATATATATATATATCCTCCATATCTCTTATTTTAAAAATAATTATAGATTCTTAGTTTACTACCACGAAGACTAATTTGGACTAAAATAGGACATTACAAATTTTTTTTTCTGCCGTATTGATATATTCCTCGTCGTTTTTAATTTCTGAAATATAATTACATATAAACGATAAATAATATCGAACTACCCATGTAGGAATAATCAGTGTAGGAACATGAAAATTAAATTTTCTTCTAAAAGTGCGCTAAAAAGTGAAAAATAACTGTAAATTTTTATGTGAAATTGAAATTTTTGAAGTCGGCGCCTAACTAATACCTGACAAAATGTTATTCGCCTAAACAGATTAGAAATACTTTATTTGTAATTGTTTTCTTACCATAATTTGTATATCTTAGTAGTTATTTATTTCATTTAGAAATAATTTGGCGCCGACTTCAAAAATTTCAATTTCTTATAAAAATTTATAGTTATTTTTCACTTTTTAGCACACTTTTAGAAGTAGGTTCAATTTTTTTTATAAAAATTATATTTTTCGATTTTTAGTTTTGAATTAATTATGATATCTGTAAATTATTTGAACCAAGTTCTAATCGAGATTAGTGTACCTCGCAATGACTCCAAGGTGGTAAAGAAGTACCCATTTTATCCAAAGTTGTAAATTACCCTAAAATGAACCACTCAAAATTATTTGATTCTTAGAGTTCTCCAAATATCAGTGAAATTATGTCAAGCAAATATTTAGTCTGTCATAGTAAATCCACTATCTTAAATTTCAAATTAATTTTAGATTGGTAATATAAGCCCCAAAACCTTCCAATATCGATACCTAAAGAACTTGAGACGTAAATTTCTTAACCCGATATATTTTATATTGCATATTGAGTTTGTATACTCCCCAAGAACACATCAATATCAATTTTAGATAAAATCGGAGAATGTGAAATTTTTAGTCCCTCATATTGTATCTTATTAATCTAATAGTTGTAAAAAATTAACTTCATATGCGTAATATACCACCTCAAAAATCCCTAATAGCAAACCTGAAAAAATGCAAATAAGGTAAAATTTTCAACCCACCATATTAGATCCGCCATATTAAATTAAAAAAAAAAATTTTAACGTCTTAATCTAATCTAAACCCTTCAACGCCCCCTAGTACCAATTTTGGATGAAATCCGGAAATTTAAAATTTCTAGACCATCATATTGCATCTGATATATTAGATTTTCTTTTTTTCTCAAAAAGAATCCTTTGAACAAAATCGAAAAATGTAAAATTTTTATCCGCTATATTGGATTACTCATATTGAATCATGAAAAAATACTTTTAAATTCATAATTTACACCTTCAAAAATCCCCTATATCAGTTTTGGAGAAAATCGAAGAATGTAAAATTTTCAGGACGCCATATTGAATCGGCCCGATACAGTTCTTCAAAAAATGTTGTAAATTCGTAATTAACACTTACAAGAACCTCCCAATACCGATATCAGACAAAATCGAGAGATGTAGAATCTTTAATCCGCCATCTTGGATTTTTGATCCGCCATATTGGATACACCATATTTAATTTTTTTAAAATAATTTCAGATTCGTAATGTGCGATCCCAAAAACTCCCTCATATCCATTTTGAAAAAAATCGTACAAAATTGATGCTTTCGTCGCCATATTGAATCCGCCATATTGAATATTTTAAAAATAATTTTAGATACGTTATGTGCGTCCTCGAAAACTCCTCCGTACCAATTTTGGAGAAAATCGGACAAAATAGAATTTTTTAAAAATATTTTGGATTCGTTATGTGCGACCCCGAAAACTCCCCCACACCAATTTTGGAGAAAATCGAACAAAATTAAATTTTTTGTCCGCCATATTGGATCCGCCATATTGATTTTTTAAAAAATAATTTCAGGATTGTTGTGTACGACCCCGAAAATTCCCACATACCAATTTTGGAGAAAATCGGATAAAATTAATTTTTTTGGCCGCCATATTGTCAGCGCTATTTTGGATTTTACTGCACCAATTTCATCCAAAAAAAATACAGGACCACCGCAGCAACTTCCTGAATATAATGTAAAAAATTTCATTCAAATCGGTGCATCCATGTCGGAGTAATCGGTGTACATACATAAAAAATACATAGTCGACGAATTGAGAACCTCCTTTTAGAAGCCGGTTAATAGTACACCTGCGACAAAACAAGAATCCTTCTATATTTTTAAAGTCGATTAATAGTTAATTGTTATTGATTTAATACCAAGGTGGTGAAAGAAACATTGTTAATAGTTCCATGTTTGTTAACTGATCAATTTACTTATATAATTCATAGATTTAGCCGTGAGGGACAATCACTCATCCGAGATATATTCAATTATTAAATGGATTGAGCTTTATAGGGGTTCTTTCCATGTTGTTGGCTATAGGAGACGTCATGGTAGGTTGCATTTCCCTTTAACTTCGAAAATATTATAGCTCAAGTAGTATTGCCTTTGCTTAGGTGTTCGTTAACACCCAATACTTTTGATATTATGCAAAAGTCTCTTTGATCCTCTTTGACTGCCTATTTGTACTTCTAGGCCTTTATGTTATGCTTGTTTCTAAGATTGTTATTAGAGATGGTGACTTCAATTAGTATTGCTTGCTTTAATGTTTTATCTGATAAAATAAGGGCTGATCTGTGACGAGCAACTTCTCTTTCGTAAGCTAAGTTCGATTCCAGAGCAGGCTGAATTCTTTATTTTCCGTATAGGTCCCTGACTCTAGTTGCAGTATGGAATTTTCTCCGCCTGCAAAAGTTTTAACTCTTCTGCGAACTCTTGGTGGGTGATCTTGATATAGTAATTCAACGATAATTTGTCGACATTTTCCTGTATATCATACATTAAGAGGTTGCAGCAACAAAGCTTCAGCTTCTCTTGGTTTATTTGGTAATGAGAAGCCAGTTTATGTTCCCTCAACCGTAGCGGTATTGAGTCATCTGTCTCGTATATTGCCCAGCATAGTACAGAATAATCTGTTAAATTTTTGAAAATATTAGCTTAAGCTTGTATATTATCTGTCCATTTGCTAACGACTATCCACCAGTCCTCTTCCTCCGAGAATCTGTTAAATTTTTGAAAATATTAGCTTAAGCTTGTACATTATTTGTCTAATTGCTAACGAATATTCACCAGTCCTCTTTCTCCGAGTATTTTCTTTCTCATTTCGGTGTATAGAATATGATAGAGTTCAGTGTTGTCCTCTTGGATGTTGCGATTTTGTTATTTCTTGATAGTGTATCTATGTCATAATAAATACAAAATATATTTTCGTGTGTTTATAGATTAATTGTTTTATTTATTAGTATCAGCTATCAATATAAAGTGATGAGAATTTTACAATATATTTTAATCTGTGGCTATTGTATGAGACTTACATCACTCGCAAATAATATAATTAAACAGCGATTTTTCAAAAATTAACATTAAGTTAGAAAAATTTAGAAAATTAAAATATACATTAAACATGAACTAACCATCTAAATCACCTTCTCAATTCAAAAATATAAAATTATTAAAACAAATTAAGAAATTGCGCCTTAATGATTATAAGGACATTGTATTGTCATTTACTCCAAAAGCGCGATGAAAAACATATTTTAAACAATTAATATATGGCGTGGTTGCGCTGCAATTTCTGGATTATACATTGGTATTGCGTCAGAAATTATTTCTAAAATTTTATTAAATCTGTTAAGTCGTCTTTAATATTTAACGACGGCTTCTCTTTATAACGTAGTTCATTAAATTGTGGCTCCCATAACATCTTGACACGATGATATGAACGTTCATGACGGGGCATCAGTTGCAGTGGTTCGGGCCCTTTAAGAAAGTTTACGGGATGAACGAACACGTCTTGAACAGAGACGACGACGTGTGGATCAACTTATATGGAAGCAAAGTTACCCTTCATAATCGATTAAGAGAGATATGAAATATTAAATTATTCGCAAACAGAAATTTTACTCTTTTATAGGGTAAATATATGTTTTTTAAATATTTCGTAGCCGATATAATGTACCGACGGAAATTGTTTCTCCTTTCTTACTTATTAAGCTGATAAATAGTTGGTAAAATACAGGTTATATGGTATATTTTTGATACGAAATTGAAGTTTGCTATATAATGGAGGGCATTAAGAACACTAACTAAGTAAAAAATTAAAATGAAAATTTGAATCAAGTTATAGGGTCTCTGAAAAGCATTTAACATCGACATGTTTTTTAAAGTTTGATGATTGGTTATAGAGTTATAAGCGAGGTATGTTACCTGACCGTTCAAAGGATATTTTAATTTTCTATTCAATACTGGCTAATTTTTAAAATATTTGCCTAAATATCACAAACGAATTGAAGATAAATAAAAGATTTTACTAAATATATTCTTACTTTAATTTCAGAATTTAATCACTAATAGTATGGCGTTAAGTAAATAATTAAACCACCTTCTAATTTTCATTGAAAATTGTTAGTTATTAGTGACTATCACCATCTACGACATTTCACACTATAATTTTATGTCAAATAGTAAAACAAGCAGTACAATTTAACTATTTATGCGATACGATCTTATCTTTGTAAGTCACGAGTTGGGAAAAATGCATCGTTGCACTAACGAGCATTTGGCCTCAAAAACCGGACAAAAAGGAGAAATGCAAACTAGACAAGTAATCATCGAAATTATTTTTTTTGTATACCTAAGTAACCGTACTATCATAAAAATATGATAAAGTGGCCTCTCCACGCAGCTACGCTTCGCACAGTTAACTGCAATCTAAGCTTCGTTCAATACGCATGCATTCGTTCTTGATAGATTTTTTTTAGACTTGTGTTTGGTATTTTGTAAAGTGAATATTAAAAAAATTTTTTTTTGTGATGGAATCTGAAGAACAAGATATGTATTTAACTTTAATATATATTATTTAAAAATATAATGACTCTTTAGTATTCTTATGGACCTAAAACAATATGCAAGAAAATTTTCTATTTTTTTGTTTTTCTTTTTAACTAATTAGTGTTTTTGAAAATGTTCCGAGCTAGGTCGAGCTATAATTCTTTTTTTATAATAAACTATAGACATTAGCCATATCATAACAGTCAAAATATTTTCCACATGTTTCCATCTCTTCAAAAAACCGCTTTGATTTCCACGGTTTTTTTTTGCAATAATTTTGGTTATTTTTTTATAACATACATATTTTTTTCCTATAGGTACAAATTTTACATCAAATGTTATTGAGGTATATCGTAAAACGATGTACATGCTTTTTAAACAAAGCACACCCAACACACTTGAAGATAAGGTATCATTTATGGAACATAAGCTTTGAGAAATGATAAAATGTCTCCAAAACGAGTACCATACCTTAAGTCACGATTTAAAACATTTTAATAGTGATTTAAAGAAAAGATGGATATCATTTAACTATATTGAAAAAAGATTTTTAAAAAAAAAAACGAGAAATGGCTTAATACATCAATACTAGTACATAACTGGGTCACGAGTTCTACGGGACGCCTAAGGAAGCATTTCCAAGAATTACATGATTTTAGTAAACGACGAAATACAAAAGAACCCCGCGAACAGGTACCTGTTGAGGAGCTTACCTATGCAGCCAGCGTACGTCAACGAATGTCTGGAAATGCCGCGGCCTCTAAACTTATAATAGATGCAACTTCAACACCAGCAAGAGCCAAACTTTACAAGAAGGTAATAGATACTGCTCAGAAACTGAAAGTAAAAAATTACACACCTGAACAAGCTTTGCAAATCTTTGTTGAAGATGACTTTACAAGGAGGCAGTGGGAGTTGTTATATCATTCCAATAAGGGTATATTTCCTTGGTATACTCTAATTAGAGAAGCAAAGAAACTCTGCTATCCAAAACCAGAGTCAATCCGAGTTACGGAGGCGAGTGTTGAAGTTGTGCTTAGGACCTACTTGATCACACAGTAAAGAGACTTTGTTTTTATCTTGAGATAGATTTTTTATGAGAAAACGTACAATTACCCTAAGTCAGCATATAAAACGGTACCAATTACGTTTTTTTAATATTACTTCCCTCTCCCTCCCCACCCTAAGTCAGCGCCCCTTCACCCGATTGGTAAAGTAATGCCAGAAATGAAATTGGAGCACTTAAAAACATATAAAAAGATACCAATTACGTTTTTTTAATATTACTCCGCTCGCCCTCCCCACCCTAAGTCAGCCCCCCTTGACCCGATTAGTAAAATAATGCCAGAAATCAACTTAGCGCCCTCAAAAATCCCAGAATACTGATTTTGACACATCTAGAGTCAAAAACAACGACGTTATTAATTTTGTCCGGTTTTTGAGCCCAAATGCTCGTTAGTGCGTTGGTCAGTTTCTCAGTTAATTTATTCTCGAAATAACAATTTAGAATTAGATAATATAGGTTTTGACATGTAAAAAAAATCAACTAAAAAAGCCTTATAAAGGATATATGTGTTTTGTTCTAGTTAGGAACTAAATGCACTACTTTAGATTGCAAGGAATTAACAGGAAAAGCTGAAAAACTCTCCCATTGGTAGTGTCTAGTTACCTGCAGACCGGTTTCCAACTCATTGATGCTCACTAGTACAGCAGACCTAACCACAAGAAAAGTGATCCTGTAAGCAACCTATATCGAACTACATTAAAAGTCTAATACAATTCCACGCGATCTGAATAGAGAACTCTCTTACGAGAAGTCGATATTAAATTATCGATACACTTACAGCTGCAGAATTTTAAATGAACATGTTGAAACGTAAATGAATATTGAGCTGATTAGTAATTTCTATGTCGCCCGGTACACAGTATTATTACAAAAATTGAATATCCTCTTTTAACTTTAACTCTCATCCGAAAAGCAAAAATCTTATTACAGTAATAACGTACTAACACTGACTAAATATCCTTCTAAAAAACTTTAAGACCTCAGCTTTTTCGAGGCTCACATAGCTAAAAAATTTAATTTTTTTCTCTCGAGCAACTAAGTATTTTCCCCAGCGCCCCTTTGGGTCTATCGATTTATTTTATTTTGCTATACAGCAATTCGCCTGGGTCGTCCCAGCTCCTTTTACCAACTGCTTTTAATTTTCTAGGCATTTAGCAATTAACAAGTTCCTATTTGTACTGCGTGTTAGAATTTATTGTCTATTTTAAGTGCAATTGTTTGTTTCGTAATGAAAAATACGTGAATAATATGATTTATTTTACAATTAAACGTTCTTGAATTGGGATAACTATTAATCGTCGAACTTTAGAGTTAAACTTATTCTATGTATACAATCTCTACTACTTTTTTCATAGGCTGCCCGAGAACAAAAAATGTCCAGTAATAAAGTAAATTTACAAACAAATGTTGCTCGCCAGGCTGTAAGTAATGTCTTAACACTTAACATACTTATTTCTAATAAAATTTTTATAAAAAAAATTGAACCGACTGCTAAAAGTGCGCTAAAAAGTGAAAAATAACTATAAATTTCTACATGAAATTGAAATTTTTGAAGTCGGCGCCAAATTAATACCTGACAATATGGGATTCGCATAAACAAATTAACAATACTTTTTTTGTAATTGCTTTCTTACCATAATTTGTACATATTAGTAGTTATTTGTTTCATTTAGAAATAACTTGGCGCCGACTTCAAAAATTTCAATTTCATATGGAAATTTATAGTTATTTTTAACTTTTTAGCGCACTTTTAGAAGTCGGTTCAATTTTTTTATTAAAATTTTTATTCGATTTTTAGTTTTGAGTTCATTATGATATCCATAAATTATTTGAACTATGTACTAATCGAGATTAGTGTACCTCGCAATGACTCCAAGGTAGCAAAAAAGTATCCATTTTATCCAAAGTTGTAATCACACTAAAATGAACCACTAAAAATCCTTTGATTCTTAGAGTTCTATAAAAACCGGTGAAATTGTATCAAACAAATATTTCATCTGTCATTGTAAATCCACTATCTAAAATTTTAAATTAATTTTAGATTGGTAATATAGGCCCCAAAACCTTTCAATATCGATATTTAAAGAACTTGAAACATAAATTTCTTGGCTCGATATATTTTATAGTGCATATTGAATTTGCATATGCTTCAAGAACCCTGCAATATTAATTTTAGGCAAAATCGTAAAACTTAAAATTTTCACTCCCTCACTCCTTTGTCAACCTAATGTAAAAAATTTCATATTCGTAATACACGACCCCAAACACAACCTAATACCAACTCTGATAAAATGCGAATAAGGTAAAATTTTTAAGTCACTATATTGGATCCGTCATATTGAATTTCAAAAAAATAATTTTAATGTCGTAATGTAATCTGAATCTAAACCCTCTAGTACCAATATTAGATGAAATCTAGAGATTCAAAATTTTTAGACCGTCATATTGCCTCTGATATATTAGATTTTCTTAAAATAATTTTATGTTCGCTATTTACATCCTTCAAAACGATTCAGTCACACATTTGAATAAAATCGAAAATGTTAAATTTTTAGTCCGCCTGAAAAAAATACTATTAAATTCGTAACTTACACCCTCAAAAATCCCCTATATCAGATTTGATGAAAATCGAAAAATATAAAATTTTTAGGATGCCATGTTGAATCCGCCAGATTGAGTTCTTCAAAAAATATTTTCAGTTCGCAATTAACGCTAACAAAAATTCCCCAATATTGATTTTACACAAAATCGAGAGATGTAGAACCTTTAACCCGCCATCTTGGATCCGCCATATTTAATTTTTTAAAAAAATAATGTCAGATTCATAATGTGCGATTCCAAACCCCCCCCCCATATCAATTTTGGAAAAAACCGGACAAAATTTATTTTTTATCCCTCATATTGGATACGCCATATTGAATTTTTTAAAAATAATATCAGATTCGTTATGGACAACTCGAAAACTCCCCCATACCAATTTTTGAAGAAAATCGAACAAAATTTATTTTTTTGCCCGCCATACTGTATTTTTAAAAAATAATTTTAGATTCGTCATGTGCGACCCCGAAAACTCACCCGTACCAATTCTGGAGAAAATCGAACAAAATTGGTGTTTTCGTCTGCCATATTGGATCTGTCATATTGAATTAATTAAAAATATTTTGTATTTGTTATGTGCGACCCCGAAAACTCCCCCACACGAATTTTGGAGAAAATCGGACAAAATTAAGTTTTCTTGTCCGCCATATTGGATCCGCCATATTGAATTTTTTAAAAATAATTTTGGATTCGTTGGGTACAACCCGAAAATTTCCCCATGCCAATTTTGGAGAATATCCGTCAAACTTAATTTTTTTGGTCGCTGTATTGTCAGCGCCATCTTGGATTTGACTGCACCAATTTCGTCCAAAAAAATATGGGACCACCGCTGCAACTTCATTCAAATCGGGCCGCCGTTTCGGAGTAATCGGTGTACATACATAAAAAAAACATACATATTCGACGAATTCAGAACCTCCTTCTTTTAGAAGTCAGTTAATAAAAATTAGTAATTATTCGTAAAGAAAAATATTACTTTGTTATATATGTATTCTCCTTTCAGGCGGAGAAGAGGAAATAATATATATAAACAGTTTATTTCCTGCCAATACCACTCTGGTCCTCTCTCCAAACGCGTTTCGACCAACTTATGGTCTCAGTGGAGTTGTATCGGACCGAGAGCAACATTCGCAGGAAATAACTGATATTTGAAATATAAATTCCAAGGTATGTCGATCTGAGAATACATAAATGACAACTATTTAAATACGGCAGATAGCTTTCTATATTTCTTGCTGAAATTTTGATTTTTTAAAAAATTTCTCACTACTCCGGTGATTCACGGATGTTGTTTGACGGGCGATATTTTTCAGTCTGACATTGAGGTCAGTAGGTGATAAGTTTACAATATCCTACCTACGTACCTTGGAATTTATATTTTATATTTCAGTTAATTCCTGCGAATGTTGCTCTTGGTCCAATACAGCTCCACTGACGAGTTCATAATGTAGTCAAAACGCGTATGGAGAGAGGACCAAAGTGGTAGTTGCAGGAAATGAACTGTTTGTATGTATTCTTTCCTTTTTTCTGCCTGAAAGGAGAATACATATATAACAACTATTTAAATACGGCATATAGATTTCTTTATTTCTTACTGAAATTGTGATTTTTTAAAAAATTTCTCACTACTCTGGTGATTCATGGATGTCGTTCGACTGGCGATATTTGTCAGTCTAACATCGAGGTCGGTAGGTGGTAGGTTTGCAATATCCTACCGATATACTTTGGAATTTATATTTCATATATGAGTTATTTCCTACGAGTGTTGCTCTCGGTCCGATACAGCAACACTTACGAGACCGTAAGGTGATCGAGGCGCGTATGGAGAGAGGACCAGAGTGGCATTCGCAGAAAACAAACTGTTTGTATATATTCTTTCCTTTTCTCTGCCTGAAAGGAGAATACATATGTCACAACTATTTAACAACTATATAAATAGATTTCTTTATTTCTTTTATGAAATTTTGATTTTTTAAAAAATATTACTTTTTTTGCAATATTTGTGTGTTTCATTGAAATAATTTTAAATTAGTGACCACTACGTCACTTCATTTGGTAATATGGGTATATATTCAATGCATAAATTACAAATAAAAACTTTAGGGTGTTGTGTCATATTTGTAATTGGATCGTAATTTCACTACCTACCAATAAGGTTGATTTACAGTTGATGACAGATTATGCAGCATTTAAATAATAAAATTACAATTTTAAGAATTTATATCAAATTAAAAAAATATACAAATCTATTTCTAATAATCAATAACCGTGGGATATGAAATTTAAATACCATGTATAAAAAGAAATATATAAAATCAATTCCTGAGTTTATTAATACAGCTTCGCCTCTTTGGATTTTGATTCGACATACACTCTATGTTCTCGAAGTAGACACTTAAAGTAATGAAAGTATATTGGATTTTATTTTACGTATTTAATACTGGACCCAACTTGGCCTTTGTTTTAAACTTTAGTCCTTTGAATGGTGAAATGAACAGTTAGAATATTTTCTAACTGTTCCCTGTGTGTGTGACCTATTGGTCAGTGTTCCCACATGTATGAGATATCAGTATTTCCCAAGTTTAACATTTTTATCAAAACATAAAAAATCAAATTACTTAGCTTAGGAAATGAAAGGGATACGAAAGCAATATTTCCATGGGACACTAAATTTAACGTCCTTATGTCCATAGGAGAATAGGAATTATATATTCAAGCCTGCATCTTTGGTTGGTTCACTCAAAGTACTAAGAGAACTTGTCGATTTGAGAGACAAACGAAGTAAAAATGACACGTGATACAGATAATTATAAATTACCAAATTACCCCAGACCAGTAAATTATTGAGTTTCGTCTTAGCCTAAAGTTGCTGAAATTATTATTTTATTTTAGTATTTTGAACTCGTTAATAATTTGGTGTGGAAATAAATATACAAAAAAATGTGTTTTCCTACATTTTAATTTTTTATGCTATCTATTTTATGGAATAATTGTACATAAAATGGCAAAATAAATTTAAAGGTCAGTCCTGAACTTTATACTAACGTGATACCCACTGATAAGATTTATGTAAACCAGAACCAAATGTCACTAATGTCATTTGTCATTTCTAAGTTTTCGTCGTACATTTCGAACATTTTGTGACAATAAACACTTCATTTGACAAAAAAAAAACATTAAGAAATATAGTAATAATTTCTTTCGATAGCGATTTTACGATTATATTTATAATGAGAAAGTCGGTCAAGTGAGAATCGAAATGGATGATAAGTGTTCTATATTAAATATGTAAGCATTTTTAAAAAATATATCTTTTAGAGTTTCTTGCTACCTACAGACAAATGGACGTCAAATTTCAATTTTGGTACGGAATATTAAAAAATAAAAAAACATACAAATCTAATTATATGAAAATAAGATAAATCCTAACTTTGCAATAGTTAATATTCGTGTAACAGAAGTTGAAAATAGCGAATCCACTGCCGTTACCGCCGCATCGGTAGCGTGAATCGATGGCATGGGCATCGCGCCAAATCGCATCAGGTCCTCTGCGGCACGGCACTATGCCTGCCTGCTCCGCTTCATTGCTGATATGCCTACCTTCACCTTGGTCCACCTGCATTATTATCACTTTTTTATAAATGTCACGTAACGAGAAGTAATTTAAAAAAAATTAAAATCAAGCTCAAGTAATTCATGGTTTTATAAACTACTTCTATTAATATTTTGTCAATTCACAAGATGATTGATTTTTGTGTTAATTTTTTGCTTCAGTTATTTAATCAGATTCAATAAAAAATAATTTTTCTTTTATTTTTATTTTCGTATTGTGAATTTCTCGAACTGTGTTAATTTACCGTAAAATTTCTTTCATTGTTAATTAGATCATACCTGAAAGGAATAAATATAATTACCGAAAGAGACGGTTCAGTCAATTTGTTAAAAACGCTTCACAGTGGCTCATTGTACAAAAATAATTACTAAAATTGAATATAAACTTTCAAAAATAATACTTACATATCATAGTTTAAAATATGGTGACTATACCAAAAACATGTGTATCATATCTTATTATATTTTTATTATATTGTTTTTAAATTGTTTAAAAATTGTATATAAACCTTTATTATATTAAGTAACGCAATAATCTATCTTATATTCTATTTGAAGCTATATTTTAAACAGAAAATCAAAGCAAACCAAAAATCAGACGCTGCCATTTTCTGCTTTTGCTGCAATTTGTCTCTAGAATAGCGAAACAGAAACAAATTGAGCCGTTTAGCAGGAAAAGCAGACGCTTTACATAAATTCCTGTATTCGTCCGGCTGCCGCGCGGTTTGCATATCTTAGCAGGATACACTCGTTGAGCAGAGACAAGATTGCTCAATTTTCTTGCCCTTGCAACCTTTTTATTGTTTCTTTTTCTATTCTTCCTTGTTATGTTCTAAGAAATAAGTTATTTTAATAAGTGCAAATAGTAAACTAGTATTTTTTTTTTTAATACGGATTGTTGGAGCATCATATTCGGCAGTTAGTTAAACAAGCTTCTCAACAGACCGAAATTTTCTTTATAGTGGTATAATCTCTACAGACAACTGGAAAGATATTATATATATATATATATATATATATATATATATATATATATATATATATATATTTATATATATATATATATATATATATTTATATATATATATATATATATATATATATATATATATATATATATATATATATATATATGTGTGTGTGTGTGTGTGTGTGTGTGTGTTTATGCAGCTTTCACGGATTCCTCCGTGTGAGATGCAATAGCACTGGATATCCACATTATGCCGTTGTAGTGCTGAAATCACATTCAGCAACCGTACAACCATATGCAACTCCGTGTCTCTACTAGACTCATCCGGGTACCGACATGCACCTGTTTGTGCAAAGGACAGATGGGAAGGAAGTATGCAACACTGAACGCGGCTTCGCCGACCTCCCGCCGAATGGCGTATATAGGTTTATGCGGCTTTCACGTATTCCTCCGTGTGAGATGCAATAGCAGTGGATATATCCACATTATGCCGTTGTAGTGCTGAAATCGCATTCAGCAAACGTACAACTATATGCAACTTTGTGTATAGATGAAGTAAAATGTGAAGAGTAAATGCAAACTTCGTTCCATCATATCTTTTCCGTGTTAAAGGTTGCACAAATTGGATAAATTGTTACAGAACACAATTCGTACCATTCCACCACCATCGAGATGATGGCCTACCTGTACCACCATACCGAGAAGAGAGTCAAAACCCTCTCCGCCACAGTGATACGGCGGAGTACCCTGATGAGTCTAGTAGAGACGAAACATGTACCTCTGGAAGTTTGTATTTACTCTTCGCATTTTACTTCATATATATATATATATATATATATATATATATATATATATATAAATATATATATATATATATATATATAAATATATATATATATATATATATAATATATATATATATATATATATATATATATATATATATATATATATATATATATATATATATATATATATGACGGAATTGGTAGGGTGAACTTTTAATTAAAATGGCATCATATTAAAAGTTAAATCGACTTGGCAAGATGCTAACTGTAAGGATTTTGTGGATCCTTACTTATTTCGTTGATAGAAATATAATTTTAGGCAAGTTAAGAAATTAAACAATTTATGTAAAAGATACCATTGTCCAAAATTTAGAGCAAAATATAATTGCTAAAAATAATTTCATTTTGTGCCATCGCTTGATAGCAACTTTTCTTCCTCGGTTGACAAATAAATGTGATTTGTTCTCGGTCCTCGGTCAAATCGAATCGCATAAACAGATAAGCAGACTATTTATAGAAAACACGACCTTTTTTATTTCAGTTCAAAGAACAAGTTGCTAAAAGACCGTGTATATATATATATATATATATATATATATATATATATATATATATATATATATATATATATATATATATATATAGGCAGCTGTAATTGTTAATTTACCACTTTTTTATATAGGCTGCTTATAACTTTTTTTTTTATTTTTGTTAAAATACTTTAAATAAATAAATATTTTGATTTTATTCTTTCCTTAACTTTCATGTTGAAAATGGTTTAGAAGGTTTTATAGAACTCTAAATATAATTGAAAATAAATATATGCTTTCCTGCCTTAGATCATTATTAATTTAAATGTGGTTTTTAATGTTTCCTTTTACGTGTGGTTAGTAAGCACAGTCTTTATTTATAGAATTAAAACAATATTTCGACCAATAAAAAAATAAAACTAACAAATATAAGGAAGTGCTTTTATATTAACATAAATAGTAGTACGCAAAATTCCTTTTTCATTTTCTGTTACTTTACAACCCTTTTATATTGAGGACTTAACATATTTGCTATCAAGTCTCAAATACGAATCTTCTTTTGACCAAGCATACTCAGAAATATTAATATTTATCCCATTTGCATACATTGTAGAGTTCTTGATCCTTACTGAGAAAGATAATTTTGTTTCTTCAATGTATAATCTGATGTTACTAAACATAAATTCGCGAAAAAGGCCGCACTCAATTGGACAATTCTAAAGTCTTACAAAGATAAACTGGAAGAACAGTGAATTTTAATAACGCATGTTCATTAGAGTTAATTTGAAATTTATAAAGAAAGTAAACACCAAAGTTTTGAACAACTATATTGATCTGTTGCAATAGAAAATAAATTTGTGATATTTTAAATTTTATTTCACAATCTAAAAGAACATTTCTTGCATTTTAACAAGCAATAGTGTTTAATTGATATAATTTTGAGTAGAATTTGTGAGATTTTTCTGTCTTAAATTGCAATTAATATTTTTTAAAGAATGGAAATTGTTCCTAATTTACTAAAATATTAATTATATCGTTCTAGCTTAAATCCAGAATAAGTTGAAATATTTGATTACGCAATGAAAAAGTTTAAAAATTGACCTTATTGAAGCGTCAATCATGCAATTTATTATGAGACGAAAAGTATTAAAAGTAAAAGTTTAGGTAAAATATTTTTATTTAAACCACCCATTATTTTTGCACAAAAGAATATCCAAATATTTTTATTTTACAGATTACTCATTGAACATATCAAGTTATGAGAGGCTTTTATATCAGTACTCTGTCTACCCAATTCTGGGATCAAAAGGACGCGAGGGGCCCTTGTATTTTTTGCTTCATTTTGAATATATAATCGTGGATCCTCACTTTACTAAATAATAGTCAAATTTTAGGGAATTTACTGGGATTTTTTTTCATTGATCATGTCTTACTACTGTTGAATGATTACCAATATATGTGCGTACAATGGTGAATGCCACAGAAAGTAAGCTCAAGGTGCAACATATATAATAGTTAATGTTCATTTGTTCAAAAACATGCAACATACAACTGTGTAAGGGGAAAGATAACTAAAAAATAACTCACTGAATGTTTATTGTCAGACGTTTTCCACATGTGTAAATATGTTTGTTCGAGATTGCAAAAAAACCGTATAACTCAAAATGATCAATTACCGTCTGACGTGAATGAGACTCCTATAACTTACTAATATTTTAACCAAAAAGTCAACGACAGACGATTGCAGTCACCATATACTAAATTGAAGTTTACCGTACAAAGTTTGAAAAGTTGTTTTAATTTTGCCGAAACATTGTTGATTTTAATATTGTCAGCATATCTGCGCATGTGAAAGGCTTTATAAAGTAATTAAAACATTGCTAAATATCTAAGTAAATTAGAATCATTCTCTACCGTCGGACATTATCTTTATTATCAGGATTAAGTTGCGAAATGTCGATTTTATTTTTGTCAGGCTATTTGGATGTATATCAATTGGAACGATCCGCTACCATCTAACAATACTTTAAGTAGTAAGATAACATTGAAAAACGCTGATTTTATTATTGTCACACGATTTGAATATGTGCAATACTTTTAAAGAAATTATTGAGTTAGTGTACCAAATAATGAAAATAATTTTATGCATAGAACAATTTTATTTTCATTTTGTATTCTTTGTTTTGGTTAGAAAATGGTTACGTCGTATACATAATAACAAACATTATTAAAAATTTAAAAATAATTATGTTTTCATTCACAGTAATTTTTATAGATTAATAGATAATTAGGGAACCATTTTTTTCAGCAATATTTAAAATAATTATATCAATTAAGTTATCGTGATCCGAAAAATAATCTAAATGGTCATTTATTATATCTTTGAAGATAAAGATAATATTAGATTATATAAAAATATGTATATACATATGAAAGCTTTATACCATGTTAAATATTTTGAACTTTTATATATAACATTAATATTAGTCCAACTTAGTATTGCTTTAAGCAATGTTTCGAGCATTGGGAATAAATCATTAATTAAAGAGTTCCCATATGATAATGAGTTAGTCTAAGTTACTTACATTGTTATGATGATTTTATTTCTTTAGAAGTTTTGCACTCTTAGAAGTCATCTGAAAATAATAAAATCAAAGTTTTGTAATTTTATCTTAATAATAAAAATATTGTCAGACGGTTTTAATTATAAAGTCTCGCATATGTGCAAATTGTCTGACAATAGTAAAATAAATGCATTATCTTATTAATAGAAGTGTCCACCGGATGCTTTCTACATATACAAGTATGTTACACACTGATTTGAGATTGCAAAAAGAAACTTATAACTCAAAAAGATCGACTATCGTCTGACGTAAATGAGAATTCTCTAATGTATTAATATTTTAAAGAAAAATAAACATTAGACGAGTTATAAGGGTGGCAATGACCATGTACTAGATTGATGTTACAAGTTTTTTTCGCCTAATTCCTTAATTTATAGACCATGAAGAGATTTTACATGACTTAATGCCTCATGAGGGGCATAACTCTCATACAGTGTGCCCACAGCCTCGATGGTGTAACGTTATTACACATCAATTTTCGCTTAGTGTTACACAATCCTCGACGCGCTACTAGTTGGATGTTGGAACCATTACAAAAATCTGTTTCCATCTTCCTAGTAATTACTAGATATACTATCTTTCGGGTCACAATCAAGGCTTGAGGTATAAGGAATGTGCTCAGAATCTTAAACATCTGAGTCAAAACTAGAGATTCTTGGCTTTATCTGTTGCAGAAATCTCATGATAATATTCCTCTGGTTTTGAATATTGTATTATTATATATATATGGGCAAAGTTTCAGCTCAATCGGGTATTGATAAGTAAATAAAAAGCCGAATACAAGATTTGACCCATGGTAGTTCATAGTTACAGATGTGTAGAGCTAAATAAAATAGTCATCAACATTCTGAAATATATTCTATTGTGTTTGTGAATCTGCACTATTTTAGGATTCCGTAATAGTTATTGGAGTTGTTCGCCTCTTCTGAAATTTGGTTACACTGCTATCTTTAAGTTAATTGAAAGTATGTGCCTGCAAAATTCTATCACAAAAGATCAGTATTTTGTGAGAAAGTATAATACCATATTAGGAATAAATTTTTAAAGATTTTTTATATTTTGTAAATATTGTATTAAATATTAATCTGATAAATCAAATACAAGATAGCGGAAAAAATTAGGCTAAGAAATAACAAAGCATACGATTAGTGCACAATCAAAACTCATAAGAATATAGGAACAAAAAACCCCGCGCTTCTATATCAAGGAGACCCATACGGTCTGTAACTCGTTTTGCTCAACACTGTCTTGCCTGATACATCCACCAAAATTTATACTCATCAAATAGGGCGACATTTGTACCTAAATTGAGAAAATTATACTTCATGAATGAGATGACTAAACAAAAAATATTATAAACATATTTAATTGTATTTTTAAAAAAACCCTTCGACGGTACCTCACTAGATTGGGTAAACAAAAAAAAAACGAAATTTAATTTTTAAGTCTTTTCTAATTTTTCATAAATTACCCTTGACAATTTTTGTTGCATATATTTAATGCGAGCTATTAAACCAATGTTTTTTCAGAGTTTTAAAATTTATCGTTTGAAAGAGCAAGCATTTAAAATGTAATATAAATCATTTACTTGTATTTTTAAAGAACTATTAAATGATACCGAACTTGATGAGGTAAAGAAAAAAAATCATCCCTAATTTTAACACAAAAGGAGGGTACCTTAATTTTTTCCATTCCCTAGGAAAGCCTTACAACGTAGTTTTTAATATAGTTGTTTATGATGTGAGTGGGAAATATTGCGAAACAAGCGTTAGCGAGTGAAGCAACCCCTCGAGTAAAATAAAATCCTTTTTAGCATGTGTGTCATACATTATGTTTTTTACAAACCCTCTGTATGTTGAGAATGAAAAATGTAATAAAACTAAAAAGTCTAATTTATTTAATTTCAATAATATTGATTTAATAAGTTCGATCGTGAAATAAGTTTGTGAGTTAAATTGAATTTCAATATGACATAATATTGATGTAAATTTACCAGAAATTGAAGAAGCTGCTAATAGGGCAATTTTGGATTTGTTATCTACCAAAACAATACAAAATATCATACAGACGACTTGTAGCATATAGGTATTGCTAAATAGTTTGCAACTCTGTTAATAAAAACAAATTCCAAAAAACGATTGAGAGTTTATTTAAAATATTATTTACAAGCGACTGTTGATTTACTTTTAACAGTACAGTTTAAGTATGAAAAGTAATTAACTTTTTACACTGGGATGGTATGTTATAAAGCCTACTTTTAATAAGAGTTGCAGAAAAAAAAATCGTTTTACCTATTTTTTCCCTATTTTTATTGTATAGTCATTGAAACAGTACATGTGTGCAAAATTTTAAGTCAATCAGACAACCGGAATTGGATAAAAAATCGATAAAGAGATTTGACCCATATAATACACCGCCAAATAAAATCGTTTAAAAAGATATTGCCGTTCGAATTACCGTATAAATTATTGTTGATGTTAGTTTCACTTTACCTCACTAAAATTCTTTAAATAATAAAAAAAAATTTTCGCTACTTCAAAATATAAATACACTTTTTTACTTGGTCTCAATTTCGTGATAAGGACAATTGTAAAACAATACAAAAATTGGCGATAACAGCATTTTTAATGGCAGAATATTTGTAAGATACAATATCTAAAACAACAGTAAAAAATAAGTGAAAACTGTAAAAAATCACCTATTCTTCCCATCGCAGACCTGTGTACCCATCTGATCGTCCCCGACTGTTTTGGGACAAATCGGCATCGGGAGCCCGCCACCCGCCAACGTCGGCCCGATCGATGAACCGCCGTACTACGCGGCCTTGGCTCTTCCGCCCCTGTCTTTATCCCCCGACCACCCCCACCCGCCGCCGCCACACGAGTCTTTGTATTTCTTGCGATTGCTGTTTTGTAATCCATAACGGGTTAATATTCCAAAACAATTTGTTGGAGTACGCGATAAACCTAGACAATATTTCAGAAATGTGACCTAATAAAGTAGGAGTAATTTGTTCCTTTAAATTTAAAAGGAGGGAACTTTTTATAAAAAGACTTATTTCGTTACTTTTTAGTTTGTGAGCTTAATATTTGATGAACAATTTACTTTGGTATTGGATTTTTCACTTGCACGATGACGTTAAACAATTCTAAATTAACAAATGTTGGTCGTGTTTGAATGCGAAAATTAAATTTTTCTCCTTATGAACAGTAAATGATTGTTTTCTGCTGCGATTGTAAAGTGATTGAAGTACATTTAAAGAAAGAAATAAATAGATTGAAATATGCAGGAAATCATTGTGCATTGTCAGTCTTAAGAAAATCCACCATTTAATATCTTTAAGACTGTTAATATCTAATATTTAAAATTTCTTCACGACTGTGGTTCATTCTTTGATGCTGATATTTCTCTTAAAAATAAAGCAAAAACCTATTGATTGATATCTAAGAAGCGAAAGAAACAGTTTCACCAAAAACCGTCTACATACCAAGCTGCCAAATCTACAGAAAATACTCTACTATATATGAGGGTACTAACAGATCAGAAATTAACCAGGAACAGACACATTGAAAATATTCTTCTAAATGCAATAATGACAAGCTGGATATGCCGTAGAATACCTGAAAAAACTTGGGGTTGAGACGATAATAGTCACATATGCCTCCTTAATGGGGCTATATCAACATGGTCCACAAAGGCAATAGAAGCAATGCTGAACTTCTTTCCGCTGTACATAACTGTGATGAAGGAGGCAGTAACAAATACCCTTATGATGTTTTAGTTAAAAAAACTTCAAACCTGAAAACTTCCTTCGACATATAAGGATTCTTGATACAGTTCTAATAGAATCCGTATCAAAACTAATCACATTGGCATGAATTATGAAGTAGTAGCTAAATGGCACCAAGCAACGGAGAAAGATCACATCTACCAGAGATGAATTCATTGGTATAGTTTTAGGTAGAGGGGGGTGGAGAGGAAATATCAGGTTCAGGCTTTAGACTTTTAAAATGTCTGTTAAACACCCCTACTATCTTCTATGTAAAAATGCATACAGTTTAAATCTGCGTAGACAAGTACCTCAATAGAAACACTAAGACGACTAAAATTTATATACTGTTAGATAGCTAAGCAGCCCTAAAAGCTCTTATGTTAGATACTACTTGGGACCGAGACAAGCCCTAAGGTAAGTGGCAAGAAACAACAAGATAACCCTGATATGGATTCTAGGACACAAGGGAATCAAAGAAAGTAAGTTTGCACACAACCTCGTATAAGAAGGAAGGGAAACTCTTCTATGCCCGGAGCATTTCTGCGGATTGTCAAAAATCCACATAAAAGAGAAGTATCGGAGTCTTAAAGAGCGATTCGCAATTTACAATATTTACTCTCTTAAGATCAGGTCAAATCTAACATTAGTAGTTGAAATTTGTTTTCCAGTGCGAATTAGCTCCTCTGATGACACCGTAAGACGATCAGAACGCCTCAGGAGAGAGAAGCAGAGATAAATTCAAATTATTTTCCTATACCGGCTTTACAGAAAATACAATTTTAAGAGTGAAAATATATATTAATATTATCCTGACGGTCCTCAAAATCTATAAAATCACCTTATACATCGGATTTCTTATCAATAATTTATCCATTCTCGTAGCGCAAAAATTGTCAAAATTATAGATTTTTCTTTGTCCACGAGTTGCATTTTGACAACATATTGGTATTAATTTTTACCCATCTGTAATGAAATGATATACTGAATTAGATTGAAAATTGTGTGGCTGTGTATAGACATATTTGGTGTAACCGACAGAGGAAATTTTTATTGCTTAGAAGTTAACAAAAGTAAAAACTCACTTAATAATGATTTTCTTAATTACATAAAATATTTTTATTTAAAAATGTGTAATCAATATTTTCTAAGCTTTGAATAATACTAATAAGGTACACTGTTAATAATTATTTCAAATTTAATGCAAATTTGTAATTTAAATCGTGAATAATTTACATTTACTTTGAATTTAATGCAAATTCATTGACATATCAGTTCGTTGTACATTAAATATGATTAAATGGTATCTTAAATTTCAATATTGTAACTGAAACGATATTTCAACTTTCTGTACATTAAAATGAATTCACATGCACCTTAACATTAAAAGAAATTACATTAATATTCATGGGACATTGCCTGAGATTTCGGGAGATGGCGCAACATGTATTGAACTTTTTATTTGGTGTGATATAAGTTGCTTAAAGGACTTAATTTTCTTATGATGAGGTATGCGTGTTTGCAGGTACTGACGGAATCCAATGAGTTCGAAACCGGTATACAGATGACGGTACACTACCTATGGAACAAATTTCCACATTTTCCTGGTAGCAGAATTTTTGGACCTCATATTAATGTTTGTGCATTAAATATGTGATAACAGATCTTAAATTTAATGGACACTGGCTGTATATTAAATATACATAGTCACCTTAAAAAGTAATAATCAAACTTTAAATTTAATATGTTCTTACACTAAATTTAATATAATACATTGATTTAGATGAATGTAAAAATTAATAAATTTAATGCATTACATTAATTGAATTTAAGAAACGGTTTATGAAATTTGGTTCCAGCACATTTACCTTAAATTTAATGCATTTTCTTCTTACAGTGTAACTTACTGAACAGTATACATTGATAGTGGCTATTTCTGTTTGAGAAAACAAATTTAAAACATTAACTGAAGTAAACAGGACGATATATATTATTTTGAAAGGTACACTAAAATCCTTACCCGAGCAAGCAAATATTTGGGCTTCTGAGTTTATCTAAAATTTTAACTAAGAATGTTGTTAGACAGTGCCTGTTTATTTTCTTTTTTACGCTGTAAATATACTATTTTCAAAATATCTTTTTCCAAAATTTTAAGTAGCAAATTGTTCGTAAAAAGATCTGCGTCCAGTACCTGTAGTATATTCCATAATCATAATTATTTGATTTCTAATTAGACCAGGGGCGGATCCAGCCTCTCGCTTTGGGGGGGGGGGGGGGCGGTGATATCACGAAAGTACAGTATGGCAAGCAAAAGCAAGTTGTCGACGGGGGGAGGGAGACACCAGCAACATTTCCATTTCTAGTGTAATAGGCAGCGTCCTGTCTATATTTCTGATTTTGAAGCAATTGGAGAGGGGGGCGATCGCAAAAAAAAAACAAGTTGCCGATAGGGGGGAGAATGCGAGCAGCATACACATTCCTAGTATAAGAGGCAGAATTCAAAATCGTTAAACTAGGGCATTTTTTCCTCAACGAAAAACTTATTACGATGAATGTTTATGATGCCTTAAGATATCAATATCTAGATAATAATGTTAAAGTCTCTGTTGAGATGTGCTCCGACATGACAGGAGTTGGAAAATCTACTATGTTCCGAATAATGAAAGAGAAAAAAACGATTGCAATGGTTAGTACTCCCAAGCCACATTCGATCACAGGCAGACGAAAAATCTCGTTGGAAGAAGAGATGTAAACTGCAATTAAAGGAGTTGTACATACATTTTATTATGAGAAATAGATCCTAACCATCGACAAAATTCTAATTAAAATCAATGAAGATCGGGATTTACCTGATTTTAATAGAACTGAGATCTCGAAATTGCTCAAAGAACTTAAATTTTTGCTACGAAAAACCAGATAGAAATCTATTCTTATAGATCTTCCGGAAATATCTCTTTCAAGTAAAAGGTAAAGTCGCTAGAAATAACACAACTTACAAAATTAGTAATTTAACTGAACTTTTGAAAATTTTTTTTGAAAAAAGTTACTACAGAAAATTGGGAGAAATCCATATAATAAAAGAATAAAAGAAAATGTGAAAACTCGATCTCATGATGGGGAGATAGAGGAACCAATTATAATTAATTTGAGCGAAGAATAGCTTCACTGACTTTGATTACGAATTAGATACGTAATGTTTACCAGTGTAAACACAAGTTATTATTTAGATGTTTGTTTTTGTTCTATTTTATTGTTTAATGTTGTTTATATATTTTTTATTTTTTTATATATTTTTATTTTAGTGTGTCCCACTCTTTAATATTATATATATTTAATTCCAATTAGCCATAATTTTTTTTATTATTGTATTTGTGTCTTTTTCTTAAGCATGTTTATTTTATTTTTTTTGGGGCTATCGGATTTCCATATAATAGAGTAAATTAAATTAAGATGTCAGTATAATAAAAATAAAAATAAGTAGGTCTAATTTTAACTGTAATTAATTACATTTGAATTCCTTTTTAGTGTTTAATTGTAGTTCTGCAGATGGTTTAAGCAATAAATAAACTGAAGTGTCAAATGTCCTAAAAATATTTTTAATTAATAATAAAATGAACGATAGCCCAAAAAAAATTTAATATTATATGGACGAATTTATTTTTTATATGCTTAACTTCTTGTATTGTTGACAATGGGTATTTTGTAAGTATTTAATTATAATTTAGAATTTTTTGACAAAATAAAACTACGTTTTAGTCTGAATGTGCCTAAAACCGATTCTATGCCAAAATTAAAAATAATAATAATACAGTTGTGATTTGTGTTAAATATGTCAAAATTATCTATATATTCCAATGTATGTGAATTATAAGAAATCATAAGAAATAAAATAATAGAATAAAAATTTTTATTTTAAGTTTATTACCGAAATAATATTTTATGCCATAGATACTTCGTGGTAAAATAAACCTCCTTCCGACGTCTATAACAAGGATTAAAATCTTTTTAATACTTCACACTTCCAAATATCTATTGTTATATAACCCAAATAGTCCATTATTATAGACCGGTATTTTTGATTATAGAATTTCTAACCCATTCCTATGAAAAATATATATTTCTAACAGATTTTGCAAAAGACGCCGGACTAAAGAACACATGTAGTTTACGAAGAAAAAAAGGATATAAAATGATTTATTACTCTCTCTAGTTCTTGAATAAACTATAGTATAAGAGGCAAAATCGGGTTTATTTTCCTGAACTGAAAGCTCTTGGGGGGGGGGACGATCGTCCCCACCCCTTGGATCCGCGCCTGAATTATACAAGCTCTTAGAGCTCGGATAGATGGCATTGTAAAAAATGTCTTTAATATTGTAAATTGTAAAGTTTCTAATTAGTTTAAACATAAATTGCATTTTTTGGCATCTATTGAGAACAGTTACGAGCAAAACCTGAAGATTTGTGACTTGCGACTGAACTGAAATCTAGAAAAATTGTTCTATGGCATGCTTCGCATTACATTAATATTTATAGACGTTTTGACATATTTTACAACATCCTACGAAGCGATTACCGGTATGAATATTTTAATAAGATCGTTTTCATTGTATCCGGCCTTTAGTCTTATTAAATTATTAAACGTCTTACCAAATATGATTAAATTAAAATATCATTTTTTTGTCTATTGTTCATATAAATTTCCAATTTTGCATCATATCAAGTGATAACATAAAAAAATCCTAAAAATTAAAACGAAACACATTCTTTACGGTTCAGAGCTTTCTAAGGGCAGGCAAGATCCTTCTCCCATTTGCCTTGAAGATACTTGTCCTTTACAAGCAATAACAAATCATCATATGTCACTTGTCCAGGATGGCCAAATAAGAAAACTTAGGTTTACCGGTAAGCATTAAAAATAGTATAGCTACTTTTCTGGTAAACAAAAGATTCAAATAGCGTTTTTAAAACATATTTATGAACGATAACGCATATATAAAAAACTGAAGATTCAAATATTCCAAATAATCGTCCTTTAAAAAAATAATTACAAATAAATATAAATGACCCAAAGCTTCCTACCTCGAAATTTTATTTCAATTACTGCCTTTACGAATCTTTCGAAACTTTTTATTATTTAAGTTTACCGAAAGTTGTAACTCAATAAAAAGTTGAAAGGAAAACTTTACCGGTTATTATATTCACTATAATTCCACAGAGAAATTTCTCGAGCTGCCGGAATTCGTTAAAAAGTTTTACTTGAATAAAGGTTATACCGTGCTATGATTATACAGAGTGAAATCTATTTATAAATAGGGAATTTTTTAAATAAAATATATTTTAGCTGTTTATATTTAGGATTTCACTACAGCTACTCAATATAAATAATGACTAAAACGTGCGAGCAACAGTAATAAATATTATTAATAAATTGAATATACTGGCTACGGTAGGCAACAATTTGCTATATTTGTGCAATATGAATTCGCCAAAATCCCATTTATTTGGCATTTTCAAGTGTGGTTTCGTCTCGTTACTCACATCGAACTGAATATCGAGATGAGCCGCACTTAAAAATGCCAAATGAGATTTTGGCGAAACGTCGTGAAAACGATTTTTTAAACGAACGGACTGAAATCCGAAATAACCAAACTATTCATTCCACCATCCGTGAAAACTTACGATATAATATATATATATATATATATATATATATATATATATATATATATATATATATATATATTGTTGTAGTATCGGAAAGATTCGGCGACGCTTAAATTCTACATTGAAAACCCTTATAATCTAATATATACAAATATCCCTTCTGTATCCCCCTATATACCAACTATTACTTTTGTAGACCACTCTAAAAATTTACAGGCGTGTTTCGTCCACGGTGTCAGCGGTTGGATTCATCAATGGGTCCGCTGACACCTTTCCCAGACACCCTGTGTTGACGTACTTTAGTATAGCTGAAAATCATATTTGTAGTTATTTTGCGGCGGAACGCGTCGGTTAGATATTAATTTTTGATAGTCCCCTCGAATTTCTGTCCTTTTCTGTCCGTCGTTATATTACAATATTTTAATATTTTACACTGTTCAGTGTGAACTATATTCCGTTAAAATGAATAATTAAATAATCACTCTGTGAATAGATTTCTCGTGGGAATAGGGTAGTTATATTTTTTATCATTATCGAAGAAAGTGTAAAGGACAAATAAATCAGTTATCGAGCTTAACTTTTATGATCTTTGTCGTTTAAATGTTTTCTTAAAAAATACATAAAGTCAGTTAATTTATGAAGACGTAATAAGACCCTCTCTTAGATTTGCCTATAAATTTGTCTAAGTAATCCTCCCCTGGTTATGTAAATAAAACCAAAAGATAAGGAAGGTTTATAACATATGGTATATGCACAAACCGTTAAAATGTCTTAGAATATTGAACGATTTTCCCATTATTAGGAAACAAAAGAATGATCAAATAAACTCACTATAATAGAAATATATCGTTTGACCATTTGTAAAAAGAATTTTGATTAATCACTGTTTTTTCTATTCACAAGAAATAACTAGTTAGGATATTTATTGCCAAAACAGCCAAGAAAAGTGAATAGTTTTTTTTACAGTCTTTAACATATATTCTTTTCGTTATAGGAAGACGTAGGTTAGTTTGTTTTACTACTCTGTTATATAAAAATTGGGACTAAGACGCTCAGAGGCCAATTCGGGAATCAAACATCCGGTGTCGAGGGGGTGTAAGATTCGAAGAAACTCTTTTAAGGAGTAGTAAATTTCAGTCATAATTTGAATGTCGTTAGAACGGTACCGTGAGTACCAGTGCCGTAGAATAATTACGTCACGGATATGATCGTCGGGAAAGAAGGTTATCTTTGTTTTGATTTAATTTGGGAAATTAAGGGAATATCGTGTGTTATTTTAGTCGGGCATTTTGCGACTTTCATACGGTTTGATTAAGTAATATAAATAGCTGTTTTTCGCGTTTTATTTATTTTTTTCTGTTCAATATTTTAGTAAGCTATTTATACGTGTTTTTTTCTAAATTGGGTTTTATATTTTTGGTTATTAAATCGGCCAATAAGAGCAATTCTGTTAGTTTTTTTGAATTGTTATTAGGTTTAAGTTTCTCACTTTAAATAGTTCGTTTTTCTATTTATTTTTGTTAAATAGATTTAAGTGTTTTGAGAAACTTGTTTTATTCAATTTAATTAAAACCTTCACGCGAATTAACTTGCGGGCGCGATGTTGCGAGACCTACAAAACAAGAGATGTTTTCTGACCAACTAATTAGCAGCCTTTCCTGAGTCCTGAAGTTCTGAGTCATGGTTTTGGTAAGCTTAAATAACCGTAGTTGTTTGGTACTAAAGCTGCAAGAGAGAAGTTGAATGGCCAGACTTCTAGAGTGTCTTTATTACTATGAAATTTAATTATAGGTTATTAAAATAGTTACAAATTA
This sequence comes from Diaprepes abbreviatus, assembly GCA_034092305.1. Lineage (NCBI taxonomy): Eukaryota > Metazoa > Arthropoda > Insecta > Coleoptera > Curculionidae > Diaprepes > Diaprepes abbreviatus. The sequence goes on along the minus strand of JASJET010000110.1, from coordinate 13,099,832 downwards.
ATGTGTGGAAACAATTTGGTTATAGCTAGACTGGCTAACGCTACCTCAATATGTCACTGGCAGGAGTCTATGATCAAATTTTGTCATATATATATATATATATATATATATATATATATATATATATATATATATATATATATATATATATATATATGTGTGTGTGTTTTATGTAAAATCGTTCTGTCTCTATGTTCAGCTAGTGAAAGATCCAGATTTGTACTGTGTTCTGGTTACACTTTGAACTTTTCAATCTTTCTTTTTTTTTAAATAAAGGAACATATTCACAAGTCTTCCTCCATCCACACCAAATTTGATAAAAATCAAAAAAAAACGAATGTACTAAAATTCTTTAATTTTAAAAACGGATTAAGTTAAAAATAAACAGCCAGATTCACTAAGAAGGTTAGACCCGATCCAGTTGCCATGGAAGTTAAATCTTTTAGTCGATCATTTTTTTTAGTTATAATATTGTCACAATTTATATTATATATATTACCAAATAAATAGCTACTTGTATAAGGATATTAAGGATAAAAACCTAGCGATAAAGCCTTGAAATATGTAAAAGGGATAGTTATGTTCCCAAAATAAATAAAATTCTCCGTTTTAGCCGGTTTAATAATAAAAGAAAATGATTTTTTTATGTTTAAATTTTTAAGGTTTAAAATTTGCTTGACTTATTCTTGCTTCTGTCAGTTTAAATCCTCGACTCTCAACTTAGACCAGTTTTCAAGTTAATCATGTTAGTGAATTAGGGAAATAGGGATTATAAATTGACATATACAATAATAAATCAGCTAAATTTTACCCCGAGTCCATAAACTCGAATTCGCAGATTAGGATTACGTATTCAGAAATGAGGCTTGTCTGAGAAAAACACTCGTTACTCTACCAGTTTAGGCCAGTGTATATGTTCATAACAATACGGTAAACGATTTGTACGGTGATGTCTTGTGAGCTATTGTACTTTTGCTGACCCTCTAGATCTCAGTACCATCTCCCTTAAAGAGGTTTGGTGGTTTCACAACCTAAGAGAATTCGATCAAACTTACTGAAAACATTGCTCACGTTGTCCTAAAGCTACTTTAATTTTCCCAGAATTATTAGCCGTCAATTTCCTAAAATATTTGATGGAGAAAAGGTTATGAAATTACAGAGGTTTTTATGAGAAATATCATTTCTAACACCACAGATCTTAAAAAATTTTTAAATACCTTCTTTGCATCTTCTTCCTTTTGGTTGCTTTGGCTTTGCAGCCACTGTATAACTCAAAAGAATTATACTTCTGCATTAGCATTCGATTCACAGTAATATCTAATCGAAGAAAACAGAAAAGTCTCAAAAAGAAAGACCATATTCAACCTACATATAGAAACATACGACCCAGAAGTCCTTCTGGGCGACTTGACAATGGACAAACCTAAAAGTGAACCACAGTTGATTGTATAAAGAGCGAACAAAGATATCAGAATCTCTATAACTTTCGCTCATATATTCTTACGAATTATATTGTCACGTGTTATTTGAGTAATAAAATCTTCGATATTCATAAGTACAATGCAAAATTTGGCCAGATTCTGATGGAAGTACTCAGATGCTCTTTGATTATGTGTGCAGCTAAGGAAGCAGTGATTGAGATCATCGAGACTTATCACACGTCCATGAAGGGTTATCGACCAGGTGTATTTTGTGTAGCATATATCTTAGAAGTTCCTCCTATCTTGATTCCTTCGCAGTAACAAAACCGTGAATATGAAAATTACACTGAATATGATCATTCAGAAATATTTGTTATTTATTTACTTTTCGCTGTAAAGAAATTCTGAGCTAATAATGTTTATTATCATTAGCACATTTTTTATTATAAGAACTGGTTTTGGTTTCTTGCCAGTTGCGATTTGGTGTAAAATATCAGAAAATTTAAGATGATCCTGAATTCATTTTGTCTGTGTTTTTTTAATGTGCAAAAATTGGTACGTTATAACAATTTTTCTTTTATAGCACCATTCTCTGCAATGCAAAATACGACTGTTCCAAGGCTTGGTCTTTTGGGCTACGGTAATATTTCTTTCAAACAAAATTGAAGGAAATAACGTTGTACATATATCTAATGTTTTTTAAATCCTAATGTTGGAGAAGTGGTGAGACAAATAAGAAATTTTTAACGTGTGTCGCAAAATTATTTATGAATTATTTATATTAGTATCATTAGTATCATATTCTAACAAATTCATTTCATTCACACTGTATTAAGTCTTTACAAAATGCTTGATTAACCGTATTCTTTTCTAAAGTAGTATTGTGAGTAGTAATTAGTCATATAAGTTATGGTTTCGTTAGAAATTTTCTAACCCACGTACTTGCGGCTTTTTTTAAAACATACCGTTTAACTTCAATAATCTTATGAATCGTATTTAATCAGTAAATTATCAGTAACAAATATTAACCAAAATGAACAAAATTGAAGAGTTGTACACAATTTATTAAGAGATATTCATATTGATGTTAGTTATTTCTTAAATCATGAAATTAAAATTTACAAAAATCGCACTTATATTGTTCCATTACGTAATGTACACCACTTTTAAAAATACCATTAGACGCCTTATAAAATATAAAAATGTTTTAAATAAACATAAAAACATTTTTAATCATCATTTTTAATAAATTATTATGCATTATTTATTGCATAATTTTCGCCTTCAATAACAATTAATTAAAATCTCGGCGTAAATCGCGGTCTCTCAAAACAGTTTCATTATTCTCCGAAATATAGGATAATGAAATATTCAGGAAGCACTCCACGTTTTCCATATTTTCCACGTATTTGTCAAACCAGATTTTCAGGTGAAAAGCAGCTTCAAAATGGCGGCTCAATTGTTCGTCATTCGATGCGGTTTCCGCTTTCAGCAGTCAATTAGGCATTTTGAATCTTGTTTTCAGGTTAAAGACATTTCCGGGTGCTCGTTATGTGCTGAAGTTTGTTGAATATTATGTAAATTCGGAGAAAATTGTTAAATTCAAGAGAAAGTTTTCATTTGAAAATATGGATATAAATTTTAGAAAACTTAAAGTTAACAAACAAAAATTAATTAGAGTTAATTCAATAATCAACAACAAAAAACTGAAACTAACTTATCTGCTAGTGACCATAGTCTAAAATTTGCATTTCTATTATTTCATGGATCTCTGCATTACGTTAAAAAAGCTTGGTCTCATCCATTTAAAATGCTTATTATAACCTAGAAAGATCTATTTATTTATTAGTTAAAAATAATGTAGTATATACCAGTTTTAAAAGTGTCATCAATATTACTTTAAAGTAAGGAATACCAAGAACAGCAAAATTTGGGTTGATTTAAAAGTAATGTTATTATTTACCGTACTACAAGAATGGGACAATAAAGGCTAACAATTTACATTGGCGTTTGAAGCTTTGGTTGATGCAAAATTGCAACTTGGCCCCAATCAATATAAAACTAGGCCTTGTGAAAATTTTAGTTAAAGCTTTGAACAGAGAAGAAACTATTTCTCTTTATTTTAAGCAAAAACTCCCACGATTAAGTGAGGCCAAGATAATAGACCTTGGTTCCAACAGAATTTTAATAAAATAATTTTAAATTCGTAATCTAAGCCCCAAAAACTTTTCAATATCTATTTGGGACGAAATCTGGAAAAGGTAAAAATTAATTTTAGATTAATAAATTACGATCTTGCACTACCCCTCCCGCCTCCCATATTATTTTGTACCAAATCGGACAATATTATTTTATTGTAAGCCATATTATAAGTGCCATCTTAGATTTTAGAAAACTAATTTGATCTAAAGTTATATGGGAACATGGTAGCAACTTCCTTAATATGACTCAAAAATATATAATGCTCGAATTAAGGACCACGTTTTGATGTCAGATCAAAAGAGAGTCCGTTTCAACCAAATTTATTATAAATCATAATTGGGCAAGCATAAATGTTTTAATTATAAAAATCCCTCAAGCAGCACTTTAAAAAGAGATTGAACAACGAATTAGTTCACCACACGTATTGAATTGAATTTTGGAAAAAAGTGGAATATGTAAAATTCTGCACTCCCAGTTTACCTCTATAATTTATGTAATCGACACCCTCAAAACTACCCGTAGAAAGTTTTACCGCCATATTTACTTATTTCAAAATATTTTTTAAATTCGTAATCTACACCCTCACATACCAAAATTTGGACAAAATTTTAAAACATTTAAAATTTTGGTCGGCTATATTGGATTCGCTACAATATAATTTCTTTTTGAGCATAATCAAAATAATTTTATTCAAATTTATGGGGCCGTTCCGAACAACTCGGCGTATATACATAAAAAACAGTATTTTCTTGAAAAACGAAAAATTCGTAAATTTCACGTCGTAAGTAGGAGAACTGCTGTCATTCTATAGAGCCATGGGTTGTAATACGTCACTTTCTACAATATATATTTATTGGGACTATTTTCTTGAAATTTTAAGTGTAGTATTAAAAGAATATGGAGGAAGATTTCACTAAGCACTGCTTAAATAGAGGCAAAAAATGAAATGCAGACATAGTGGTTTAATACCACTGGCCTTTAATATGAGAACCTCTTACTAGTTACTAAAAAATGGGAAAGACAACAAGATAAATATAGTAGTTTAATTTGTTTAAAAAGTTATTTCAATAAAATTTTTTTAGTTTCCGATTCTTCCGTCTCCCCAGAATATAATGGGTTCTAGCCAAAACTGAAATTGAATTTGAATTTAGCGATAGAAAATACGTAAGAGTACCAAAAAAAGTTTCACGAAGGAAGAAAATGTTTTAAAATCGATGACACTGAACTATTTTCTCATTTAGTTACACGAATAACTATATATAATATTACTTGCTTTATAAACTACGTCTGTTCGCATCCAAATGTAATATCATTTTGCTCTCCAAGCTGGAACATTTTTTTCCCGTGACAAAACAGAAAAATTCAACAAGGAAGCGTAGCAGCATAAAAAAATTCCCATTGTTCCCGGCCATAAAAAATGTAAACAGTCGGGACCGGGGCTGGGAAAATGCGAAAAAGTAATCAATAAAATTGTTATTCTACACGGTTCGAGTAATAATATAATTCTCATTTTGATAATAGATCATTTGACATGTTTTAGAGAAAAACCGAACATCATTTGTTGAAAAGTAAAATGGAGAGCGATGTGTCTGAAAAAAATAATTGTTTTTATTTCAGTAGCGTAACAATTGGTTGGAAAAATTCCCTGGTGTAAAATCGCCTCAACCACCATGAAACTGTAACATATTCAATTTATTCGACATATCCTTATACGAGTAGTACAATTAATATTTAGTATTAAGGATATTCGGCAAAAACTTTTAAATTGGGTATGCTTACATCTCGGATTTATAAATGAGAGAAAGAGGGATACGCTTTTCCTGGAATCTTGTTAATTTTTGGATGGATTAATTAGCTAAGGTAAACAAAGAATTGACTATTTCTCAACAAAATAATCACTTTCTTGTTAAATTACATTACACTTTGAAAAGAAAATTAAATATAAATAATTTTTTTTTCTAGAAACTATTATTTTTATTAAAAAATGTGCCAGTTGTAGACACCAAAAAAAAAATCTTAGAGATAGTTTTTTGTTTGGGAAAATTCATTCAGTAGTTATTGAAATATTTATAAAAAACATAAAAAATGGCTTTTTTTTAGTGTTAATAATTTTTCAAAAAATTGTTGAAAGCTTGAACAAACCTAAGGATAATATATAATTAGTGATAAAGACGAACTCTAAAAGTTCAATAGTATTGGCAAAATTTAAATTGTTTATCCCGCTGAGGTGAAAAGTAACAATTTTTAATGGGCAGGACCTTTTTGGCGCATCGTATAAAGACGCATGAGAGGTCATTTTATTTCTAAAGATTTGCATTAATAGTTCCTAAAAAAGACCACCAAGTTTTGTAAGATAATTGTAAAACGCATATATATATATATATATATATATATATATATATATATATATATATATATATATATATATATATACTTAAAAACTGATCATGTTCAAACACATGTAAAACGCATATATATATATATATATATATATATATATATATATATATATATATATATATATATATATATATATATATATATATGCGTTTTACATGTGTTTATATATATATATATATATATATATATATATGCGTTTTACATGTGTTTGAACATGATCAGTTTTTAAGTATATATATATATATATATATATATATATATATATATATATATATATATATATATGCGTTTTACAATTATCTTACAAAACTTGGTGGTCTTTTTTAGGAACTATTAATGCAAATCTTTAGAAATAAAATGACCTCTCATGCGTCTTTATACGATGCGCCAAAAAGGTCCTGCCCATTAAAAATTGTTACTTTTCACCTCAGCGGGATAAACAATTTAAATTTTGCCAATACTATTGAACTTTTAGAGTTCGTCTTTATCACTAATTATATATTATCCTTAGGTTTGTTCAAGCTTTCAACAATTTTTTGAAAAATTATTAACACTAAAAAAAAGCCATTTTTTATGTTTTTTATAAATATTTCAATAACTACTGAATGAATTTTCCCAAACAAAAAACTATCTCTAAGATTTTTTTTTTGGTGTCTACAACTGGCATATTTTTTAATAAAAATAATAGTTTCTAGAAAAAAAAATTATTTATATTTAATTTTCTTTTCAAAGTGTAATGTAATTTAACAAGAAAGTGATTATTTTGTTGAGAAATAGTCAATTCTTTGTTTACCTTAGCTAATTAATCCATCCAAAAATTAACAAGATTCCAGGAAAAGCGTATCCCTCTTTCTCTCATTTATAAATCCGAGATGTAAGCATACCCAATTTAAAAGTTTTTGCCGAATATCCTTAATACTAAATATTAATTGTACTACTCGTATAAGGATATGTCGAATAAATTGAATATGTTACAGTTTCATGGTGGTTGAGGCGATTTTACACCAGGGAATTTTTCCAACCAATTGTTACGCTACTGAAATAAAAACAATTATTTTTTTCAGACACATCGCTCTCCATTTTACTTTTCAACAAATGATGTTCGGTTTTTCTCTAAAACATGTCAAATGATCTATTATCAAAATGAGAATTATATTATTACTCGAACCGTGTAGAATAACAATTTTATTGATTACTTTTTCGCATTTTCCCAGCCCCGGTCCCGACTGTTTACATTTTTTATGGCCGGGAACAATGGGAATTTTTTTATGCTGCTACGCTTCCTTGTTGAATTTTTCTGTTTTGTCACGGGAAAAAAATGTTCCAGCTTGGAGAGCAAAATGATATTACATTTGGATGCGAACAGACGTAGTTTATAAAGCAAGTAATATTATATATAGTTATTCGTGTAACTAAATGAGAAAATAGTTCAGTGTCATCGATTTTAAAACATTTTCTTCCTTCGTGAAACTTTTTTTGGTACTCTTACGTATTTTCTATCGCTAAATTCAAATTCAATTTCAGTTTTGGCTAGAACCCATTATATTCTGGGGAGACGGAAGAATCGGAAACTAAAAAAATTTTATTGAAATAACTTTTTAAACAAATTAAACTACTATATTTATCTTGTTGTCTTTCCCATTTTTTAGTAACTAGTAAGAGGTTCTCATATTAAAGGCCAGTGGTATTAAACCACTATGTCTGCATTTCATTTTTTGCCTCTATTTAAGCAGTGCTTAGTGAAATCTTCCTCCATATTCTTTTAATACTACACTTAAAATTTCAAGGAAATAGTCCCAATAAATATATATTGTAGAAAGTGACGTATTACAACCCATGGCTCTATAGAATGACAGCAGTTCTCCTACTTACGACGTGAAATTTACGAATTTTTCGTTTTTCAAGAAAATACTGTTTTTTATGTATATACGCCGAGTTGTTCGGAACGGCCCCATAAATTTGAATAAAATTATTTTGATTATGCTCAAAAAGAAATTATATTGTAGCGAATCCAATATAGCCGACCAAAATTTTAAATGTTTTAAAATTTTGTCCAAATTTTGGTATGTGAGGGTGTAGATTACGAATTTAAAAAATATTTTGAAATAAGTAAATATGGCGGTAAAACTTTCTACGGGTAGTTTTGAGGGTGTCGATTACATAAATTATAGAGGTAAACTGGGAGTGCAGAATTTTACATATTCCACTTTTTTCCAAAATTCAATTCAATACGTGTGGTGAACTAATTCGTTGTTCAATCTCTTTTTAAAGTGCTGCTTGAGGGATTTTTATAATTAAAACATTTATGCTTGCCCAATTATGATTTATAATAAATTTGGTTGAAACGGACTCTCTTTTGATCTGACATCAAAACGTGGTCCTTAATTCGAGCATTATATATTTTTGAGTCATATTAAGGAAGTTGCTACCATGTTCCCATATAACTTTAGATCAAATTAGTTTTCTAAAATCTAAGATGGCACTTATAATATGGCTTACAATAAAATAATATTGTCCGATTTGGTACAAAATAATATGGGAGGCGGGAGGGGTAGTGCAAGATCGTAATTTATTAATCTAAAATTAATTTTTACCTTTTCCAGATTTCGTCCCAAATAGATATTGAAAAGTTTTTGGGGCTTAGATTACGAATTTAAAATTATTTTATTAAAATTCTGTTGGAACCAAGGTCTATTATCTTGGCCTCACTTAATCGTGAGAGTTTTTGCTTAAAATAAAGAGAAATAGTTTCTTCTCTGTTCAAAGCTTTAACTAAAATTTTCACAAGGCCTAGTTTTATATTGATTGGGGCCAAGTTGCAATTTTGCATCAACCAAAGCTTCAAACGCCAATGTAAATTGTTAGCCTTTATTGTCCCATTCTTATAGTACGGTAAATAATAACATTACTTTTAAATCAACCCAAATTTTGCTGTTCTTGGTATTCCTTACTTTAAAGTAATATTGATGACACTTTTAAAACTGGTATATACTACATTATTTTTAACTAATAAATAAATAGATCTTTCTAGGTTATAATAAGCATTTTAAATGGATGAGACCAAGCTTTTTTAACGTAATGCAGAGATCCATGAAATAATAGAAATGCAAATTTTAGACTATGGTCACTAGCAGATAAGTTAGTTTCAGTTTTTTGTTGTTGATTATTGAATTAACTCTAATTAATTTTTGTTTGTTAACTTTAAGTTTTCTAAAATTTATATCCATATTTTCAAATGAAAACTTTCTCTTGAATTTAACAATTTTCTTATATACTTAAAAACTGATCATGTTCAAACACATGTAAAACGCATATATATATATATATATATATATATATATATATATATATATATATATATATATATATATACTTAAAAACTGATCATGTTCAAACATATATATTAATAGTATTAAATGAAAAATTTCATTTTGGTTGATCGTTCATAATTACCTTTAATTGCAAAATAATAATATAAATCAATGCCCTTATGTCCAGTCACGATGACGAAGATGTAGAAAAATTCTGAGATAGCACGTGGACCTAAAACAAACACATCATCCTACTATATTATAATAATGGGAGACTTCAACGCCAAATTAGAAGATCAAAAGGATGATAGTGAAACATCAATTGAAAGTTATGAATTTTGCTAGAGAAATGAGAAAGAATAAGTACTGTCAATAAATGTCTGCCTTTTTCTTCTTTCAAAAGCTCCCTCAAATAAAATGAACGTGGATCAGCTCTGATGAAATCACAAGAAACGAGATCGACTTCCAAATCCCCAATCGAAAAATATACTCAAAGATATCAGAATGCTGAATAGACTATCAATAGTACGTGATTATAGAGCATTAAGAGTAAAAATCACTCTAAATTTAAGGCAACCAAGATTAAAGCTAATACGTAAAACTGCAAAGAAGAAACTCAACAGCTGAAATGTAAATCAATACTGAAAACTCATTGAATCAAATTTAATCCCTTTATTAAATCTACAGGATGATTAATCGAAAATGGACAGAAAAGAAATAAGTTAACCGAGAATCCTAGGAAACTAATGGAAAATAGAAGAAATATGGAAGGTAAACACTAGGTAAATGTCACTCAGCTAGGAGCATTAAATAACGACATATCTAAGTCTATTAATCCAGATAAAAGATTACACAGGAGAACAGAGCAAAAAAGTACTCAGGAAGAACCTGTCACTCGGGAAAAAACAAAGTAGAAAAATTAGCAACAGAAATAGATACAGTACGACCAACAAAGAGGAAATTATGAATATCATTAGAGAATTCAATGCGAAATTTATACGAAAAGGATGGATATTGAATAATGACGCAAATATTTTAAGGATAAAAAATCACATCAAGGACATGAAATATCAAAAAATCAGATCTCGCTTTAAAAATATTCATTTGTCTTACAACTTTTTAGATGGTAATCTGTTTATTTGTTGTTAGAAATTAAGATTACATATTGTAGATTAGAATAAATTTGCACGAACACGTTAAAATTATAATTTAAAAACGGATTGCACGTAACGTTCATCGATATAATTGTTCTTTCTTGTTTGTTTCATTGTGCATAATTAATAAATATATATGGATGTTATAATTTTTTAACATAGGTATATAGCCGTTGCATGCACCTTTACTTTAGATTATTTTATTAACCGTAAACATACATATGTTTACATTTCCATAACAGAAATAACCATGATAAAAATAAACAACAATCTTGGTAAAATAAAGAAAACAATATTTCCGTAAAATGTTTTTTAACGAACTATATATATATATATATATATATATATATATATATATATATATATATATATATATATATATATATATATATATATATATATATATATATATATATATGTATGTAATGGAACAAATATTAATTATTTTACACTGTTCAATGTGAACTATAGTCCGTTAAAATGAATAATTAAATAATCACTCTGTGAATAGATTTCTCGAGGGAATAGGGTAGTTATATTTTTTATAATATACATATATATATATATATATATATATATATATATATATATATATATATATATATATATATATATATATATATATGTTATACACGTGTCCAAGTTGACCTCAAGAAACATGATGACAGTGTATTTGCACACAATTCCCGAAACGCAAACGTAATCAGTATTTTCACTTCGTAAGATTCTCACGGACGGAAATGCTGATTTTGCAGATAAGACTATTATAAATAGGAAGGTGTACTTAGTTTTAGATACTAGTAATATAATTAATTGTAGCACGTTACTATGTCAGTTAAAAATTTGTTTTATATTTAATTTAAAGTATTGAAAAAGTTGTAAAGTAAATAAATAAAATTTTTAAAAAAGTGATTTTTGAATAAAGTGATATAAAATTGGCGCAGTCGGTAGGATCTGTCAAACGCTATTAGAACAAGAAGAATCTGACTGGTAGCGGCGGATCCCAATCAGAAAAAGGACCAGCGGCATTGAGATTGCTCCCACTTGTCGAGGCTACGGAAGGAACACCTGGTGAAACCCCTGGTAGTTGCAGTCAAGAACACGACGGCTCAGATGCTCCTGCTAATGTAAGTTAATGAATCATCTCGTTAATTAATTTGATTTTTATTTGATTGATTTATAAGAAAAGTGTTCGATTATCTATTAATTTTCCCTTTTCTTTCGCATTTCCATTGCATAATAATTTAAGAAAATATTTTTACCGTTACTGTTTAATATAAAAACAAAATGTCAGTACCAGAAAACCAAACGGGAAAAAATGGGCAAGTCAAACCTGAAGAAGAGGAGATAGAGCCCTATAAGCTATCGGAAATATTTTCAATTGTACCCGAGTTTGAGGGTGACCAAATCTTTTTGGGAACATTTTTAAACGCGTGCGAATATGCGTACAATATGTTCACAAGGGATCAAAAAACTTTATTAGTAATTCACATAAAAAACAAGCTTAGAGGCAGAGCAGCCCAACTTATTAGTTCTAGGAATCCTAATTCCTATTTAGAAATAAAACAATTACTAAATTTACATTCTGGCGACTCTAGAGACCTAACGTCCCTTATATACGACCTACAAAAACTTAAACAATTATCAAACGAATCACCACTCACATTTTATAACAGATTACAAATTTTGAGTGCCAAAATGCACGCCAGTGTACAAAAATCTAATCTCACCACCGACCAAAAGGTAGCTCAAACTTCCCTTATAGACACGATGACATTAAACATCCTATTAACCGGGTTAGAACCCAGATTAGGCCAACTTATTCGGGCCGGTAATCCTACATCTCTTTTGCAAGCCCAAACTTGTATCAAAAGAGAGTTACAACTATCGTACTTTGAAAATCAAAGGATGGTTAAGCCTAACCCTCCAAAGCCAATCCCAATTGTTAGGAGACCACCCCCCTCAACCCCTAAAATGTTTCAAATGTGGGCTTAACGGTCATATTTCTAGCCAGTGTCGTTCGCAGCAAGAACGCTGTAATCCTCCTTCAAACTCTGGCTTTCAAAGACCACCGAATCAAATTCCTGGAACAAACTATTCACAACCTACCAATGGATTTTCTCCAAGTTATTCCAGACCCCCACAATATAATAATTCACCCCAAAATCATCCTCAAATGCAGAACCGGAATCCTAACTTCCGAGTTAACCCACAAAGAACCCATCATCTAAATACTAACTATGGATACGAGAGTTATCAAGACCCTGCCAATTACTCTCACTACGATTATCAGGAAAATACGAGAACTCCCAAAGCCAACCCTATTACCAACCCTACGATGACAATTACAATCAAACTTCGCAAGAATACCCAATCGAACACCTGGATCCGGAAAATTATCAGGATTTTCTGTCACTCCCGATTCCACCAAACCCCCCGGACGAGTCCCATCAGGAAACGGAACTCCTACAGGACATACAAACAAAAATTTGGACGATAAACTTGGACGACATGAATCCCAACCTGAACTTTCCCGAACAGGAATTTCTTTAAAATCCCTTTTAAGGGTCAACTCAAAAAACTATATAAAGGATACTTCGCAAAAATTTAAATTACTTATTGACTCCGGTGCAAGAATTTCCATTTTTAAGGAACATACAGCTCAAAATTTCCGCCAAAGATTACCCGAAAATGTAACAATTCAGGGTATTACAGATCAAAAACTTTCTATAAATGAGTCAACTCTTGCTTTCTTCACCGCAGGCAATCCGCACAAGGTCTACATTTACAATCTAGATATTGAGTTCGATGGCATTTTAGGTCTAGATTTCTTAGAACATTATGAATGCGTAATCGATCTTAAAAATAAACAATTAGTTACAAATTTTAAAATTCTTCCTTTATACAAAGTAGGAGAAAACGAAAATTAACAAATTAACACTAATATTTCGGACAATCAAAATCTTAACACAATTTCTATAGAAGCTAGGACCGAACGGGTTTTTAAATTAAAATGTGATCTTTCCAATATAGATGCCGTACTAATAGCACAAGAAAAAGACAAGGTTAGACTCCCTAACGCTTTAGTAAAAATCAACGAACGCGGCGAATTTTTTACGTCAATAATAAATGCCAACGCGATACCAAAAGTCGTCGAATTTTCAAACATAATCCTAGAACCGATAAACGACACTGCTGGACCTTTTTATAATTTTAAAACATGCAAGGACCAGAAAGATAATCATTACGATAGGGTTTCTATAATAAAAAATCTTTTACGAACCGGTCATCTAAACGAGGAAGAAAAAGAACTTATAACAAAATTATGTTTAGATTTTACAGACATATTTTACCTCGAAGGCGACATTTTAACATTTACCAACGAAATAAAACATTCAATTGACACAAACGGCGCTCATCCAATTTTTACCAAATCGTATAGGTACCCCCAAATACACAAGGAAGAGGTAAAAACACAAGTTAACAAAATGTTGACAGAAGGTATTATTCGCCCTTCAATTTCACCCTGGTCATCGCCAATATGGGTAGTTCCGAAAAAACTGGACGCCTCTGGTAAGCAGAAATGGCGACCTCTAACTCGTCTCTTAAAAAAGGACATCCCGTTCCACTTTGACGCCGAATGCAAGGCATCTTTTGATGAATTAAGGAAAGCTCTTGTCTCTAACCCGATTCTCATATACCCTAACTTTCAAGAACGTTTTGTGCTAACAACTGACGCAAGTGCATTCGCTATTGGCGCTGTACTCTCCCAAGGCCCAATAGGTAAAGATTTGCCTATTGCTTACGCATCAAGAACCTTATGTAATGCCGAAACTAGATATTCCACGATAGAACGCGAATTACTCGCCATTGTTTGGGCAGTGAAACACTTTCGACCCTATCTTTATGGCCGAAAATTCACCCTAATCACGGACCATCGTCCATTAACGTGGCTCTTTTCTATCAAAGATCCTGGTAGTAGGTTAACAAGATGGCGGTTAAAACTAGAAGAGTACGATTATAAAATAGAGCACAAACCGGGAGAAGTAAACAAAAACGCCGACGCGTTATCGCGGATAAAAATAAATCATTTCCAACAATGCGCAGATTTTCAACACAAATATACGATTCACGCAAATAACGAGGATGACGAGAATAATGACGAAACCGAAGACGGAAACGGCGAAGACGAGACCGACCTTCTTGACAAAATGATGACGACAGATTTCAATACATTCGTTCACCTGTATAAAACTAGATCAATTATTGACTATTCCAAATTTGAAATCTCAAATGCTCAACTTTTAGACAAAAATCATAAAAATATCGTTACATTTTTCCATCAAAATAAAATGCAGGATATTCATTTTAAAATTATCGATGATATCTTTGAAGAATCTCCAAATTTCGTACAAGACCAAATAAACACATTGTCAAGCAAAACAGTTAAAGAACGAAAATATTTTATAATCCCTTTACGATTCGACCCAGAGAATGTAGTAGCAAATCTACTTTCATTCTTTTTAAATGTCAAAACGAATTTAACGTCACCGATACCTGCTGTATCGAAAATAATTTAGACCTATCAATATTAGAAATCTTTTCCTTTATTTTCGCCGATAAGGAAATAAAATTGAAAATCTGTCAAAACATCGTCAAAACTCCAGACGAAGATCAAATCCCAATTATCCTAGACCAATACCATACGGGAAAAAACAATTTACACCGCGGAATCAATGAAACAATAAAACGGATAAAAAATATAATTGGCCGGGACTTACTAAAGATGTAGAAAAATACGTAAGAAGTTGCGAAATTTGTCAAAAAGTAAAAATTTGTAGGAAAAATCTTAGCACCCCTTTAGTTATTACCGAAACACCCAAAACTCCTTTCGAGAGAATTAATATTGACATATTTGAATATCCTACACGAAACCACGCACTGACAATTCGGGACGAATTAACGAAATTCACTCAAGCCTACCCGCCTCTTCAGTAGTTAATACCTTACTGGTATTTTTCCAACACTACGGTATGCCACTGAGAATTCACTGTGACCACGGTCGTGAATTTGATAACGTCCTAATGAAAGACCTCTGCGAACTGTACGACATAAAATTGACATTTTCCAGTGTCCACCATCCACAGTCGAACGGCTCCTTAGAAAGGTTTCACGCAACCCTCACGGAAATGCTAAGAGCTCATACGGCCGAAAACCCCGACGAACATCCTTTTAATATTCTTCCATACGCGGTTATTTGTTACAACAACACCAAAAACAAAACACACGGTTTTACACCTTACGAACTAATTTTTGGTCACACGTCGAGTAGACCTCCCGAAACCCTTTACAATCAAAAAGAATTAATATCAAAATATGTTAGGGACCTAAGCAATTGGATGGCATACTATTACAAAGTCGCACGCATCAAAACCGAACGACAAAAAGAAAAGGCAAAAATTCGATTCGATAAGTCAGTTTCCGGAAACATTCCACAATATAATCCCGGAGATAAGGTATATGTAAAAGAATCCCAGATTAAGGATAAAGTCCAAAACAAATTATTGGCCCTTTCGAAATACAAGAAGTATTCGGAACTTCAGCAACCGTACTAAACCCCGAAACAAAACAAATTTCTAAAATTAATTTTGATAGATTAAAGCCCTACTACGAATAGTCTCCTTCTTTTCAGACTCTTCGGGCTACTATCAGCCACTAACTCACAGTTCACCATTACGCCGATCAATAACACCATAGGAATCTTCTTCCACGAAGAAAACACGATCAAGGTGTCAAACGACAAATGGACGCTCCTGGTATATAAAGAACTACAGCCCCTTAGGGAAACCATATCAAACAATGATAGAATCCTATCCCGTCTAGTTGACATGCTCGAGAATCCTGGACCTAAAATGTTAGCCTTCAAGGCCGAAGTTCAAACACACATAAGTCTTCTAAAGCAAATCGCTGACTCAGTAAATCAAAAATACAAAGACATAATGACGGATACTAAACAATATGCCTTTCGATCAAAACGCGGTTTAGTAAATGGAATAGGGACTATCTGGAAATCTATCACGGGTAACTTAGATTCATCAGACGGTGAATATTTTAATGAATGCATAGAAAAGGTCACTCGCGATGAACATCAGATTGAAAATTTACTAAAAAACCAAATTTCTGTCACCACATCTGTAATTTTAATTCCAGAATTCAAAAATTACAAATAGACAAGGAAACGTTTAATAATAATATACAGGAAATTTAAAACGCAATATCAAACATTTCGGACGTTATGATATTTTTCGAAGGCAGAATAAAAATGGTAAATTTATGTGAATTATTAATGGAAAGTTACGTATTTCTTGAAGATTCTCTGAACGACATCCTAAACGCGATAACTTTTGCACGCCTAAAAATATTGCATAGTTCAATTATTACCCCAAGAGATCTGGTTACCTCCTTACACGAAATCTCTCGATCTCTCATAAGAAATAATTTACCTTTACCAACGTACTCTACAAATGTCGCACAATATTTAGACATAATAGAGATAGAAGCCTATCAATCGGACGCAAAGATAATTTTTGTCTTAAAAATACCGTTAACTGATCCTGAAATATATACCCTTTACCACCTCTACCCCATCCCAATATTAGATAATCGAACAGGTCTTCACCATATTCTACCAACAACTCAAAAATATATCGCGCGAGACGATGATTCATTGCTCTACTTGTTACTCCGAAACCTGGAAAAATGCAAGCCACTGGGAATCAACACGAAAATTTGCTCCGATGTCCTTCCTTACCCCATCGATACCGATGCCATCTGCGAGGTCCAACTGTTAAAGCCACTAAAAGAGCTACCGAAAACTTGCCAACCTGCACTTTTGCTAGCTAAGGAATACAATGTCCAAGAAATTAGCCAAAACTACTGGTTAATCACGGTCTCCGATCCTCTACCTGTTACAGTCAAATGCGGTAGCAAGGAAATAATTACGAGACTAATAAACACTAACTCTTTACTTCAGTTACAACCCGAATACAACGAGTGACACGAGTCATACAGTGGATATACCTTTCGAATGTTGTGGTCATCTTCCCGAAAAAATTCACATTCCAGACCTCAAGCCGTTGAAGCTAAGTAAGATTGATGTCGAAGATCTGAATATCGCCCAACACAAACTTGGTCAATATTTCGATGATTTGGATAAACTTATTAATGAGTCATTTGTGACCAAACACCTTCATTGGTTCACAATCTTCACCATCACCTTGATTGCTGCTCTACTAGTCATTTATGTCTTCTGCAAATGTAAACGAAGAAGAAGCCCAAGAATTGGACTGGCAATCACCAATGACGCCGATCCACCACCACCTCCTCCAGTGCCCCAATCCAGGGATATATTCCATCTCGTCCACCAAAGGTTGCGAGACCTATTACCCAAGAGAAGACCCAGCAACCGTTCTACCAGCGATGCCCTTCACGAAGAAGAAGAAATCAAACTTCAGTTCAGCCAGGAACATTAAACGTTGCTGCGAAGTACCAACTTTTCTTTAAAAAGGGGAGCTGTTATATTGCCGTTCCCACACGTGTCCAAGTTGACCTCAAGAAACGCAAACGTAATCAGTATTTTCATTTCGTAAGATTCTCACGGACGGAAATGCTGATTTTGCAGATAAGACTATTATAAATAGGAAGGTGTACTTAGTTTTAGATACTAGTAATATAATTAATTGTAGCACATTACTATGTCAGTTAAAAATTTGTTTTATATTTAATTTAAAGTATTGAAAAGTTGTAAAGTAAATAAATGAAATTTTTAAAAAAGTGATTTTTGAATAAAGTGATATAAAATATATATATATATATATATATATATATATATATATATATTTATTTATTTATTTATATGCCCGTAGTCCCCGACAGACTGAAAACAAATCGTTACAACCCTGTGGAGAGTTGTAACGAGGGAGTCAGAAATCTCCGGGTCAGAAAAGGATGTCAATGGAAAATGATCGTAGTAATGTACTCTGCTAAAGGTCTAGAACAGAGCAACCCCTAACAGAACTAGAAAACGAAATTAAAGACAAAAAATAGAACATACTGACTATATGTGAAGTAAAACGCAAAGTATAATCATGTACTAGACTGCCATATGGAAATATTTTTTGTCATACCACAAGCATATAGTAAAATAAAAAAAAATGACCCTCTGAACAATTGAAGGAAAAGATACAGGATATGTAGAAAAGCTTTAAATCTTGCTTATTAAGAGTCTCAAAGAATGGACAATGCCACAAGAATGGGACAACACTATACTAATATTACCACACAGGAAGGTGGATATATCAGAACTAAGTCGTTACGTATAATAACTGTTCATGAAAATAATAAATACACGACTGATAAACAATTTCGATCTATATCAGATCCAGAACAAGCAGGTTTCAGAAAACATTATTGCACACTTGATCACTTTCATATACTTTGTAACATTATAGAGAAAACACTGGAATATAACAGAGACCTATACTTCGCTTATATCTACCATAACAAAGATCTAGATTCAGTTGAAATATGGGCAATAATAATTGCAACGGGAAACTGTAGAATCGACTCGAAATAGAAAGACCTTATTAAAAATATTTACGAAAGTGCAAAGAGTACTACAAAATTACACACAGAATCAGAAGAGATTAAACTTTAAAGGGGCATAAGACAAGGAGACTCCATATCGTTGAAGCTGTTTACACTAGTACTGGAAAACGTGTTTAAAAAATTACTGTGGTAAAGTCATGGAATTAATATAGAAGGCCAGAGACTTGTCTTCAGCTTTAATATCAGCTTCTACTGGTAACACATATCGATTTTTTCCAGTTTGTTTTTTTTTTAATTAAAAGAAATTTTAAAAAATTTAAGGTTTTTCAATGACCTCAAAATGGGACGAGATTCATATTTCGACGCTAATATATTGTTTCTAGTATGTCTTCTGAATTTAAAAGTTTCTAGATCGTAGATCATGAATCTGCTATAATATTTTAATAATTCAAAATCACTATTTTTGGATCAGTTAGGATTACAATCTGACTCTGATCAAGCTAAAAAGAAAGTACTGATGCAGGTCGGGGTAGAATAGTACGTACGCCGCAATTAGAGGGAAACATTTTAAATGCTGGACAAGACAGTACTTCAGCGAGCACTCGAAAATTATCAGCTCAGTTTAATACGTCAAGAACAATAGTATATGAAGTTCTTCAAGAACAGCTGTTATATCTCTATTATTTGAAAAAAGTGCATGAACTGATTCTTGAAGATTTTCACCGTAGAATGCAGTTTGCAAACTGGCTATTGGATCAGCAACGAAATAATGTAAACTTCATTAGCACTATTCTCCTCACGGATGAAGGGTTTACCAAAAATGGTATCATAAATTTACACAACTCACACTGATGAAAATCTTCATGCAACTATTGTTTCGCATCATCAACATTGGTTCCAATCAATTAATGTCTGGGCAGGAATCATTGGCTATTTTTTTATTGTACCACTCGTATTACCGGCACGACTGGAGAACTTTATTTGGAGTTTTTCCAGAATGCCTTTCATGATTAGTAGAGCACTTACTACTTGAAACCCGCCGAAACACGTACTACATGCACGATGGGACACCACCTCATTTCAGCGTTGCTGTGGGGGAGCACCTGAATAACGTCTATCCAAATCGTTGGATAGTTAGAGAAGGATTTAGTGCCTAGCTTTCTCGATCTTCCGACCTAACGCCGTTGGATTTTGACCTGTGGGTATACCTCAAATCCTTGGTTTATTCTACTTCGGTCGATAGTAGGGAGGAACTTCTACGGAGAATCGTGTTTCATTGTGATCAAATAAGGAACAATGGTGAGTTATTGTGGCGGGTACACCAGTCCTCAGTTCGTCGTGCCTGAGAGTGTATCAAACTTCACGTAACCTATGTTGAACCCTCTTACGAAGTTTTCAACTAAGCAACTTTTTATTAAAACTGTAATGACAAGGGAAAATTCCTCTTCCTTATTCAATCCAACAGAAGTTAGAGACCTAACAGTGTGAATAAAATGACGATTTTTCGAAAACAGTTAGGATTACCGACATGAATGTAAAATACTTAATTTTTGGTCAATAATTAAATGTATGTAAAAAACGTTATCCAAAGTTCTTATCATACATGGCATAAAAAAATAGAGTCATGAGTATCACAGCTAGTCTGTTCCTGCAGGTGTGAATAATTCACATCACTTTCTTGGATAGTAATTTGAAGTGTCTTACCTGGTATACATCATATTAAAAAAAATTGAAATAAGCCTGGTGGATCAATAATTATGTGCAAAAAACTTGATTCCATTGCAGCTCTTTGGGAGCTCATATTGTAATATAAGAGAAAGTCTAGTTTTAATACTTATGGACTTATCCTTGTATATCCCTATATTACAAGCACGTTTGGTTTTCTTTCTCTGTCTCTCATGTTGATTGTCTATATCGGTCTCTTTTCTCGGGTTATTTTGTCGTCATCGGGTAATTTGACAGGGAAAACATAGAAAGTCCTGCCGCGCGGGTTTCATACATTTCGAATTTCTCTCTAAATATGTGGGTGTTTCGTCCCAGTACCAACTATAGGACTCGTCAATGGGATTCTAGTTGGTACCTTCCCAGACATCGTCTGTCGTACTTATTCATGTTCGGACCTTGTATTTGAAGTTAAATCTGACCAGAGGACGGCGGTAAGATGTTGAATAATACGACAATATCTACGAAGAGGAGGCCTATATGAAAAAAGTTTATATGAACTTGTAGCATTCGTTTCACGTGTTTCTTCCATATCCGATAGATTTCTCATATTTTCCCGGACTTCTTTAACTTTTGGGTATAACATTATATCAGAGCTTGTAGATTTTGATTTGAACGTTCGATTGCTGTAAGCAGAGTTGAAAAATAATTACTCAACTAAAAGTGATTAATTTCCAACAATCTCAAAAATCGCATTTTTTAAATGTTTAACATTATTTATTTCAGAAACTAAAGGTCGTCCGAAAAATTTAGTAATATTTTTTTTTGTTTAAAATCGAGTAAAATCCAATATCTTTCAAAAATTAAATTTACAAATGTATTAAAAATTATTTGTTTATAACAGTCTTATACTTAGTCGGGCGAACTTCCACCCTAAAAATCGTGTTCAGAGGCTTAGAGAACATAAGATAAAAATTAGGATGGGTTCATCTGAATTAAAGTGGCAGTTGCGACCCTTTTGGGCCTAAATTGACTTTGGGCTACTTAAAGCATTCAAATCCAATTCATTATCTAAATCAAACACAAATAATATAGGTCACTGATTTTTTCCAAGTATCCCTAAGATGTATATTGATAAAATAAATATTTTTAATATCAATAACCACATTTTTTATTTTCAAACGTGGCCATATTGATCATAATCCTATATTAATTGCTTCTTTCTAGTTGGTAAATTAAGAATTACAGGTCTTTTTTATCCTAACATAAGTCTCTATTCATTTTCTGAGAACTTCCAGGTCATAGACATTTCTGTCAACAATTATTATCTTACGCTTCGCTTAATTTCATAACAATTCCTGGAACGCTCTTTGCCAGATATAAAACCTGGATTCATGGATTCTTGGTAATATTAAAAATAGATTTACTAGAATTTTTATAGCGAAGTTGGATTTGGACGCCTTTTATCGGAAAATTAAGGAAGGAAAATTAACTCTGCAAAATGTAATAAGTTTAACACTTGATAATTGTTTTTTAAAACAGAAAAGGAAAGAGACGCTCTTTTAAATGATTTTTATATGGACTTATTTTGAAAAAATATATATTTTAAGCGTTCTGTAAATAAGGCTTGTGCTAAAATGACAATTTACGTCCAAATGATATTTGTTGGTCATATCATTTAGTAGTAATATGGTTTCACTCACATAAGAGCTTTCAGTTAATATGAATGGCATGTATTAATGTCAGAGCAGTACTGATAACGACACGATATTTGTTGTGTTTATAGTGCTTTCTAACCGAAAAGAACAGTATTTGAAAACCTCAAATACATATTTGTGTGATATGAAGCTAATATTTAAAGTGAAGATAGGTTTAATTGGTAGTTCAATTTACGAAATATATTTTAAACCTCTCACATTACTCGAACACAGCGAACAGTTAGCAATGATAATGAAATATCAATGGTACTCTTTAAACTGATACGTTGTTACCCATTAACTTTGTATGTAACTGTATATAATATATATAATTAGTTTTGCATGAATCATTTTTAGTATTTTTTAACCAGAAGATTTGTTTATTATATTTTGGAACAAGTCAATAAGTTACACACTATTTCATATACCTGCAAATTAAAATCATACTTCATAGGCTTCCAGGTATAGTAAACAACTGATAATCTGACATGATAGCTTTGAATTATCCGCCTTGGTCTTTACTTCCTACGGGTTGGTAACATTGGGTAAGAGCAAAATTCATTTTTGTTTCCTTTTTATAACTGGCAATAAATCATTTCTGATTAAAAATACACATACTCGTCTTTCACTTACCCTCTGTTTATTCAAGCACGTACATATTAAAGTAGAGAGAAAGTTTCAGGGTACTTAATTATATTTATGTGCATTGCATTCCTAGTTGCCAAATAATTAAAAATTTTCTGAAAAAAAACTTTAATGGACTTTTACTTCTAATCTACTAGATTCATTTCGTTAACTGTTAATATAAGTGGAACTTATTTCAGTACTAGTGTCAGATAATATTTGACTGCTTGAAGGTACTGGTTACAGCCTTCCTTATTGTAAATAAGTGCAGTGAAGGAAGATTTAGCCATATCTTTATTGCTTCTGCAGGTTGCACAATTTTCCGTTGTATTTTAAAACACTAAATTAGAGAGGCATGCGGGCCCATAGATTTGTGCATCATTTTATATAACTGTAAAATCATTTCCAATTTCAAATTTCAGGTTTGACAGAATTTCTTTTTTATGGCCACTTTAAATCATTATTTAATCCCAGAAATTCCATTATTTTAAGAAATCTTTGTTAGGGTTAATATTTAGTTTTTCTTCTATGCATCAGTTGCAGGTTAGGTATGAACAAGTCTACATAATAATTAGTATGGTTTTTTCATTCTTGGTTCTGATGGTAAAAATTTAGTCGACAGCACAACCTTTCGTTGTAAGTACTAAATTATTTAGCTGGTTCAAAAGGCTGTTAACAATCACAATAAAGGCAATAATACTCTCCCTCAGGGGCAGCTTCTCACTGACCCTACTTGGTCATAGAAAAAAAAATTCCTAAAGTGCCCGTTAACGGAGATACGGAGCTCAAAAAGGACACCAAACGATTTACGTTACGGCTCTAAGTTTTGACCCGACTAGTATAATTTAATGAAATTTTAATATTTTAGACTCATTAAACTATTCTACAGTAGAGATAATCAAAAAAGTCAGGAACAGACTTGCAGCCATAATCGTTGGGCCTAATTTTTAACAAGTGCTATTTTACATAGTTGAAAACTGATTTTTAAAACACTTTGGTATTCTTAATCTATTTCGATAAAACTGGCGGTTTTCGAGATAAATCGGTTTTTATGCGAAACATTCAAAACCTCCTAATGCTAAATAGAAACAGGTAAAAATCAGATTGTGAAAATTAATACCTACGTAATGAATTACTATTGATGGAACTTGTCAAAACCGTCTTCAAGTAAAGATAATTTTAAAAAATTTAAGCATTTAGGCAGAATATGCTGATATGCATTTAATTTAAGGTGACATACATTGAATTCAGTGTTCTAATCTCGTGGAATAAAGATCCCTGAAGATGTCTCGTGCAACCGTAGGCAAAACGTCGGATAACAATTCCAATTTGACACGGCCTAGATCCAAGAACCATGATTTTCAACTTGACCAAAGCCGTGAAAGCTTTATGCTAAGAGATTTCTAGATGGAAGTTCAATAACCTTTCAACGAGTTGGTCGAAGCCTAAGGGAAACAGGTAAAAGATGATGAGAAAATAACTATTAGAGTTAACGAAATAATTTTTTACATGTTTTATTCAGGGTCATTTTTGCACCGATGTTGTGGTGAGGGTCCTCTCAGGAGAGCACACGACCCTCATGTAGAGGAACAAATTTTGCAAGATATTGCTGACAACCCTCCAAACAGCATTAGAAAGCTCGCTACACAAAACAATATTACAAAATGGGTTGTACATGAAACTCTAACAGAACAGTTACTTCATCCGTACCACGTTGAAAAAGTATACGCTATGTCTCCGGATGATTATCCCGCAAGACTTCAATACTCCAACTGGTTTATACAGCAACATAACCTAAATCGAAATTTTTGTAACCTCATTTCGATCTCCGATGAGGCCGGTCTTACTCATATAACTTACATTTTTAGGTCGATGAAAACCCGCACCCTATAATCTAAAACAAACACCAACAAAGGTTTATTGTAAATGTGTGGGCTAGTATTATCGGAAATAACCTTATAGGTCCATTTATTTTGAAAGGAAGACTCAATGCTGAGATTTATTTACAATTTTTACAGCAAAATTTAAATAATTTATTGGCAGATCTACCTCTGGATAGAAGAATGTAAATGTGGTACATGCATGATGGTGCTCTACCTCATTTAACCGTATAGTACGTCAATACTTAACTAACGTTTTTGGCCCTTGATGGATAGGTCGAGGTGACTACCAAGGTCTCTAGACCTAAATCCCTTAGACTTTTTACTTCTGAGGATATCTAAAAGAACTAGTTAATTCAACACCAGTAAATACTAGAGAAGGACTCTGGCGAGAATAGCCAAGCATTCTAACGAAGTCCGTAATAATGCCGGGATGTTATTTGCAGTGCAGCGGGAAAATATTCGAAGAATAAGAAAATGTATTGAAGTACGTGGAGCCCATATTGAACATTTGCCAAAATAATATTTAAACGTTTTCATTAGTTTTGCAATTTAATAACATTGTAAATTAATTGAGGCCCAATCAACCCTGTGAAAGGTTTCTAGACTTGACAATGTCTGAGTTGGAAGTCTTTTAGCATAACTTCTTCTTGCCTTTAAAGAGTGAGGCAGCGCTTCCCCATAATTGAAGTACATCCTCACATATTGCGTATTTTATTTTTACCTTGATTTTTTTTTCTATGACAAAGTAGGGTATTTTGACCTCCTCTATATGCGTCCGAGACATTAGGAGATATTTACCGGAGACCCTGTATACAAATAGACCTATAAATTTGGTGTGTGTGGAAAATAAATAATAAAAATAACATAATAAATATCCCAACAGAGAGCAGATACAAGAGTTCTGGAGAAACCAACCTTCCACACCAGCCAATTATTACCAAAGGACTAACATAGTACTAGCTAGGCCTATCACCTGCCTTATCACACCTCATGCTTGACACAACGCATCTATGCACATTATGAACAAAATAACATCATCGCAAGTCAACAGAAAGGATACATCAGGGGAGCAATGGGATGCAAGGAACAATTGATTATCGTCTCTGTCATATGTAACCAAGCCTGTACTAACCGAAGAAACCTCTTTGCTGCTTACGTGGATTATAAGAAGGGCTTCGATTCAGTATTACATGAGTGGCTCACAACTATTTTGAGAATGTATAGGGTTGACAAGTGCCGTATTTTGAACATCGTTAAAGGAAAGATACAACCAGGAGTATTTGAGATGCAGACTGGTGAAACTATAGTTGCAATGGAAGCAGAACAAACATACAAATACCTAGATATGAAACAGGCTAAAAGAATTGATCATCGCACTATGAAGGCCGAATTGACCACCGAATTTGTCAGGAGGGTAAATCGGGTATTATGAAATAGTTTAAATAGTAGAAGTTTGTTTAAGGCTCTCAACACGTACCATTGTCTCCTCGCTTAGCTACTCTTTTGGAATTGTAAAATGAGGCAGGATGGACATCCAAAATTTGCAAACAAAAATAAGAACACTCTTAACAAGCACCACCATCTGAGTGCTATTGAACGTATAATGCTTCCAAGACACCAAAGAGGAAGAGGATTGGTGGATATTCGTAAGCAGCTCGACCAACAAATAATATACTTACATTCTTATTTCCACAGGTTAACGGGCTCTTCCACTCGGCAACGAGCAATATGCGAGACGGACGATTTAACGCCGCTATAGCTGAGAGAATAGGGTTTTGCTTCTCACCACAAAACAGACCAAGAGAAGTTATAAGCCTGGCTACGGAAGCCACTTCATTGACGGCATCCAAATGAGGTCAATCAGAACAATGTCGACAACTCAGTGTCGAACTGCTGGTTGATTCCAGTACAGATGTGTCCGGAAACGGAGGGCTTTTTGTTAGCTATCCAAGACCAGGTTATTCCGACGAAAAACTATCAGAAGTTCATCATCAGTGTTCCCTCAATAGAAAATAACCAATATAGATATGGCTTCGAACAGAGAGACAGTCCAGCATATAACTGGAGCCACAAAAATACTCCACCCGGAGTTAGCAGATAAGTTAAATCTATTGCAGGTAGAAAAAGTGCCTCACTACAAATATAACTTGGAACCTATTCTTGAGAACAACTAGTTCAAGCTATATTGGAACCGAACGGTTCTATCAGATTAGACAGTTGCTTATAATAGATCAGATATTATATTCCCAGATACAATTTCTAAGTGAACTACACTAATTGACATTGCTATACCTAACAACAACAACCTAAGGCTAAAATACAACGAGAAGATCGCCAAATATAGAGATTCGGAGGTGCCAATTCAAAGACAATGAGCAATGAACAACATCCAAATGATTCTCATAATTTTATCAGCAACTGGAGTGATAACAAAGAACCCCCTGCAGAACATCAAGAGATTGGGTCTTAGTGAGAATCTGTATAAGCCGATTCAGAAAGCAGTTCTCCTTGCGACCGCGCGGACCGTCTGAAAGTTTGTTTGAAGTACAGCAAACCACGTCGCTTAGAACTCGATAACATGGAAAAGGTTCCTACAGAGCTCCATACTTTTAATTTTTTTGTATACCTGGTATATGTCAATATTCTCTGAAGGGAGTGCGAGGCCATTCGGCTTGAAATTCATGATAATAATAATAATTTTTATCTCGCAAAGTATAAAATAATACATTTCATAGTGTATATTAACAATAACATTCACATTATACGATTGTAAAAAAGGAGCTGAAAACAATTAATAAGTGTTCAAAGCTCAGCCTCTTGGTAAAAATATTTCCCTAACCAGAATGTCCGCAGAGTATAGATAATAAATAACAAAAAATAAAATAAAATAAAACAAAGAGAGAGAAAAGAAGCGCGTATAAAGGTAAGAGAGCAATGCAAAATACACTCAATTTATTCATTAAGATATTTTTTATCCTTTTTCTAAAAATTAGAGATGTATGAATTTTTAAGAAAGCAGAAATAAATTTTACAAATATTATAAGAAAAGCGCTGTTTCATGAGGTGGTGGAAAGACAAGACCCTTAAATCTAAGATTCAAATTGTGAACATATGTTCTATAATTAATTTTATTTGTCCGGTATGGAGGGCAGTTATTATTAAAAATAATATTATGAAAAAATACAAAAGAATGTAATTTACGTTTGTCCTACATATTCGACCATTTTTCAACTTTAAACTCGTAAGATACCGAATCAAATTTCCTTATATCATATATAAAGCGCAAACAATTCTTCTATACTTTCTCAATTCTGTTTATATCTAGTTTATCTAAACAGGGACCATACAAAATATCTCAATAATTAAAATGGCGTAGTGCAAAAGAATCTGCTAATTTTATTTTAATAGTTTTACTTAAAAGATGACGATGATGATAAAGTATTTTTAAAGATATGTATGTAATTTGTTATTTAAAATGCAAATCTGACACCTAGGATTTTTGTAGATTTAATAATTTTTAATTCTGTTTCAGCTACATTTAAATTAAGATCGCCCTGTAAACGATCTTTGTATTTACTAAAAACTATCACAGATGAAAAAATGAAATCTAATAAAATATCATACCTTTCTAATTAAAAGCAATTTCATACAAGCAATAAAATTGTACCTATCTCAAATATACTTTCAATTCGAAAATACATTCCAGTCCCAAATTTATGACATTGTGATAGACTCACATCCCTGCTACCATAGCTAACTTTATTATGGAATACACTATTAAAAACACCTTAATTTAAGGTACATTTATTAATTTACTTTACTGGATTTGTACCTTAAATTGTGAAAAGGTTATATGTACCGAAATATATATTAAAGCTTTCTATATTAAATATAATTCAATGCTACCTTAAATTTCAATAAATTTACTGAAACTATTGGTATAAGTAAAAATTATTAAATTTAATGCATTAACATTAAATGAATTTAAGAAACGGTTTATGAAATTTGTTTCCAGCACTTTACCTTAAAATTAATGTGAAGCGTTTTACAGTGTTTTAGAAAAAATACACTCAGCTAATAAGACTACACACTTATTGCCTTTCAACGATATGTAGATGATTGTATACTGTACTTAGTCAAAAATAAAATCCAATGTAAAATTAATAAATTTAACACTTTCCACAAATAAATTCAATTTACATTGGAAAGAAAAAACAATAATATTTATTTCTTAGATATAATTAATTGTGATAAAAACGGTATCGTGAAAATAAATTGGTTCACAAAGTTCGTTTGGTCTGAAAGAAAAAGACGATATCTAAATTATAAGTTCTTCTATATATATATATATATATATATATATATATATATATATATATATATATATATATATATATATATATATATATATTTTTATACGGCTTTCACGGATTCCTCCGTGTGAGATGCATTAGCAGTGGTTATATCCACATTATGCTGTTGTAGTGCTTAAATCACATTCAGCAAATGTACAACTATATGCAACTCCGTATGTAAGTGAAGTAAATGCGAAACAGTGAATGCAAACTTCGCTCCATCATATCCTTTCTGTGTTAGAGGTTGCACAGTTAGAATAAATTGTAATACAACACAATTCATCCTATTCCACCACCATCGAGATGATGGCCTACCTATACCACCATATCGAGAAGAAAGTCAAAGCTTACCCTCCCCGCCACAGTGACACGGCAGAGATAGTGAGAGACGAAACATGTATATATATATATATATATATATATATATATATATATTATATCTGTTCTGGTAAAGGATGGTAGGACCGGCAGATTTTTATTTATGTAAATCATCCTATTCCTTCACAATCTAGAATTTCGGAAATTATTAAAAAATTTGGGACAACCGGTTGTCTAAAAATTTGTAAAAAATGCACTGATAATAATGGGAGCAACCAATTCCTCAAATTACTGAAGAAGACTGACGTTTGTAGTTTAGCGGAAATTAATTTTCCTTGCAACAGAACCACAATTACCGAGGAACTTGATATGAACGCCTGAACAGTTCGGAATATTTTAAAGCTTAACAACTATATATATATATATATATATATATATATATATATATATATATATATATATATATATATATATATATATATGTACCTACACTGTAAAAAAACTTCACATTAATTTTAAGGTAAAGTGCTAGAAGCAAATTTAATAAACCTTTTTTTAAATTCATTTAATGTTAAAGCATTAAATTAGTA
Organism: Diaprepes abbreviatus; assembly: GCA_034092305.1. Lineage (NCBI taxonomy): Eukaryota > Metazoa > Arthropoda > Insecta > Coleoptera > Curculionidae > Diaprepes > Diaprepes abbreviatus. The sequence goes on along the minus strand of JASJET010000110.1, from coordinate 13,069,608 downwards.
ATTTTTACATTGAATCTAATGTAATTATACTAATAATTTCAATAACTTTATTAAAATTTAAGGTAACATTCAATTAAATTTAATGTACAAAGCTTTCATTTCAAAGTATTATTCACGATTTAATGTACAAAGCTTTCATTTCAAAGTATTATTCACGATTTAAGGTACAAACCCTTTAAATTAAATTAATGAATGTACCTTAAATTGAAGATTTGTTAAATAGTGTAGCTTTTAAAATAGTTTACAGTTTTCGAAATAAGGTTATAAATGTAAAAATAATTTGTTTTCCTTCTTAATCCAATATCTTTCTAAAAGCACTAAAAAGTGACGATTAATTTATATATATATATATATATATATATATATATATATATATATATATATATATATATATATATATATATATAAATTAATTTTTTTTAAGTCGGTACCAAATTAAACCCAAATGAAATAAATAACCAAACGTTCAATAGACCCAAATTATACGAACACAAGCTTATATAGAGATATTTGTATATTAAAAGGTAACAAGTACTGCTGTTAACGAATTCCTTTTAATAACTTGGCGTTAACTCAAAAAATATATTTACAGATAGTTATTAATTTGCAGAATTATTTTGGCTCTGTAGCCCTTTTTTTAATGAGTTTACTTTATTGATTATATTTTTGTATTTATTTACCTGAATTTTGCAAACATGTTAGCATTTTTGTAATACCACATCCATTATATATTGCACAGTTAGTAGTAAAAAATTTTTGCTTGAAATTCAAAAATTAAAAAATTGTATTTTATAGACTGGAAGAAAGTTGTATTTTTAAAATAAAATTTTGTGAAAAACTGTCTAATTCTGCATGATTACATTCTATGAGCCGTTGTATACTGTTTATAATTCATCTCTAAAATGGAGAATTAGGTCCAAGAACCTTTCAGTATTTACAATTCGCCTCATACTGGGTGAGAATCGCTGTCCTAGGCTATTTAAATTTACATGTGCAAATCCTGAAGGTAATAAAAAGCAGCTGTTTTAATTATCTCTCACGTATGCACCCCTGCTATTGACAAGTGAGGGGCTGTTATTGTAAATTACAATTACAATTTAGGGTTCAGTTCAAAATTTAAAATTCTTGACGTGGATTGTTTGGCCAACAAAAAATATTCGAGACCCTTTTGATATTTCTGTAAAATTTGGTATTAATATTCCCTACCACTTAAAGTTAGGTAATAATATGATCATATTCATAGTTGAGTGAGGAGGCAAACAAGCGTAGAACCTCCTAAGAGTTTCACAAATATCGTTGTATATTATATAGTATAGTTAATTTTTTATAAAATAACAAATTACAAATACACTCTTTGGAGTGCTGAAATTGTTAGTTAAATTCTGTTTTCAGGAATGTTGGCCAAATTGTTAAAAACGGGCTGATAATATTTAAAGAAATGTTTAGAGTTTGGAAGGGAGTGAAAAATTTTTACTTTTGAAAGTGACCTTCAGTGACCCTCTCTTGGACCTTACGATACATCCACAATGTGAAACTGCGAAAAATATGCCCAGCTAGGACAGCTGAAGGAATCCACACAATAAGAGAAAATAATAATTCTTTATTTAAAAAATTGACCTCGAATTTCAGTGGCCTTGAAAATAGGTTTGAAGGTCAATTTTATCAACGTTGTGAAAATCTGCGTTTCATCTAGTACTTATTGAACGCACCTTCGTCGTTTAATATGCTTAGAAAACTATTTAATAAATTGGTGAAAAAAAACTTTTTGGTGCTTTTTAAACAGTTGAGCCTTCCCAGAACAAAATAACAAATTTTAAAATATTATTTCTGATGTGAAATTTCTATTAAAGAAAACGAACTCGACCTGCATTGACCTTCAAAATTTACTCGAAAGTGAAGATGATCTAGGTTGCTAGGTTATTCCAGGAAACAATTTTCAATTGAATCAAGTCGTTGTTATTTATTTTCCCTTATCGTTTAAATTCTTACAGCTATCCTACTTTAGCGGATTTTTAGCAGTTTCACGTTGTGAATGACCCGCTAGGTTCAAGAGGGGGTCACTGAAGATCATTTCCAAAGGAAATTTTTTTACTCACGCATCTCCTCTCGGAGTCAAAACTATGGAGTTCTATTTAAAAAGTTATCGTGACTTTGATGTGATCGTGAAGGTTATGGTCAAATTTAAGGCAACCTTAACATACATGGTTTGATTATCAGAAACGTTTGTAGAAAAAGTTTTTCTACATCACTCTTAGTTTCATTCAAAGTATGAGGATATTTGACCTTCAAATGAGCTCAAAACGTGATTTTACCTCTTATGTTATTCATATCGTTAGATAGAAAATTTTCTCTACGTTTCATTTCTGCAAGAAAAAATGGGAGTTTCTATTTTAAAAAATCACCTTGACCTTTAAGATTGACGTCAAGGTCAAGGTAATTAGTACAGATAAATGACTCTCTCTGTCCTTGACAATTTTTGTTTGAACCATTCTTATGTAAATGGGGTACTTTAAAAGATATTTTGATCTATATATTAAAATGACTTACCCAATATATATATATATATATATATATATATATATATATATATATATATATATATATATATATATACATATATATATATATATATATATATATATATATATATATATATATATATATATATATATATATATGTATATGACGCCCTTTCCTGCCTTTCGGTTCCCGGTTTTACAAATGCTAAAAAAAATGGTCAGAGCAAAAAGCATATTTCGTCCGCCTTATTGAATTTTAAGAATTGATCTTTAGACTCTTAATCTATGCCACAAGCAGTAATATCAATTTTAGAAGAATACGAAAAATTTCACATTTTTACCCACCATGTTGAGATCCGCTATACCTACTGCGTTTTAAGAAAATAATTCTAAATTTATCATTTATACTCCCAAAAACTCTTCTTCCCCTACAACAATTTTGAATAAAATCGAAAAATGTAAAATCTTTACTACTCATAGTCCGAAAAGCCCCTGCATCAATTTTGGAGGTAAATTAAGCGCCATCTTTGATTTTTCTGAACTAATTTAAACCTAAATTATAAGAAACTATCGCAGCAATATCGTGAATCCAAAGCGAAAAAAATCATTCAAATCAATGAGGGCCTTTTCAAGTAACCGGTGCACATAAATTAAAAAAAAAACATATATATCACACTTATTTAAAGTCGGTTAATTAGCGGATTTAAGACAAGTAATTTAACGCATTACTTAAATTTTAAAGTATTTCATCAGTCCTCAGTATCTCACCCTGTAACTCACGTTATTTAGAGGTAAACGGTATTTTAAGAACTTTCATAATCTATTTTATTATAGTGGCCTTAAAGTTGTCAATAGCAGAAGAGTACGTGTGAGAGGCAGTTGCAAAGTGCCGATTTTATTATTAATGGGTTTTGCAGATGCAAAGTTGAATGACGCCAGCCGCAGTTGTGCATTTGCCAGATGAACTATAAATTTTACGGTATCATCACCTCCGGCATAGGAATTGGTTCATCTGTATTCACTGAGTATCGAATTTATGCGGAACTTTATATACAGGATATTGCATTAAATAAATAAGCTTTCGTCCACAAAGATAATTTTCAGCAATAATCGAAAACGTAAGACTGTAAGGGGGAACGGGGAAATAGAATTTTGACAATGAAAATTGATAACTCCTTTTTTATTATTTAAACAGTTAGAGTATTAACCTAACCTATAATTAATGAGTACCTCACCAATGTGGTTTGAATATGTAACAAGGAAATGTTTGAAAAACAGGGAAAAAAAAACAACATTAGCACTTTTAAATATAGTTAGAGGCATATTTTGATAGGATTGTAAAAATTTGTTGAAATTCTAACAAACTAGAAAACCGCCAAACATCCTACTTGACTATTCCACCATTTTGTAGTGACACATGTCATGTGTCAACCGAGAAGTGTCATGGGTGTTATAAGTAGTAGGAGAAAATACGGATCCGTAAACAGTGGCATAGTCAAGCATGAGATTTAGCAAAAAAAGAATATAAATTACTTGTTGGATATGTTTTACATGATATAAGAGAATTTAATGAAAAAATTATTCATCTGGAGATGGACTGTCCAGGAGGCTCAAATACTTTTCTTTTTCCAACTGATTAGTTTTCAGCGAGTAACGAGACGAACCGCACTTGAAAATGCCAAATGAGATGTTGGCGAAACGTCATGAAAACGATTTTTTGAACAAACAGATTAAAATCCGGAATAACCGAATCATTTATTCCACCATCCGTGAAAACCTACGATATAATATATATGTATATATATACAATATATATATATATATATATATATATATATATATATATATATATATATAGATAGATAGATAGATAGATAGATAGATAGATAGATAGATAATAATACTGTCCTCAAACTAATGGCTCTTTTGTGTAATTTTGCCTTTAGTTAGAATTAATAATGTATACCATACAATGTAAAGTTTCTTGCTTGTAACATCGCGTAGGGATATTTGGAATTAATATATATATATATATATATATATATATATATATATATATATATATATATATATATATATATATATATAGATAGATAGATAGATAGATAGATAGATAGATAGATAATAATACTGTCCTCAAACTAATGGCTCTTTTGTGTAATTTTGCCTTTAGTTAGTCCCAAACTTAATTAATAATGTATACCATACAATGTAAAGTTTCTTGCTTGTAACATCACGTAGGGATATTTGGAATTAACTTCTTCATAATAAAATCTCAGACAACGGTACAGCATTTTAACCAATCTACGTCACCTTGACTTTCTACTGACGAGTTAGCTTATATCGAAATAAAATGAACAGAAGCCAGAAGTGTGAACAAATACAACTAAAATGCTCATGGGAAAGTTACAGTAATATTTACATCAGTAGTGATTTGAGGAGCAGAGTGTTTGTGACTTTATAAACTTTGCAAGTGAATAGTTGTGTAACGCATTGTGTAAATCACAATTTTTTGTAGACCAACTTGCCAACTTCCATTATGCTTATGGTGAAGTTACGTTCAAAGCGCAGCAAAAATCTTTAACTTCATTTGTAAGAAAAGCCTATGATGTATACTTGACTAATGGTGAACGAGTCATCTATATGATTGTTCTTTCTACATACACACATGATACATCTTACAAGATTTTCTAGCAACATTACATTCGATTTTTCGGTCACGATGTTTCTTTTACCCAGACCATTTTTTCCTAAATTTTTGCTTAAAATACTAAACATATAGTGCTGTGTATCTTTGGGTGTCTCATGACATATTCGAAGCAAGAAAGTTTCCTGCTTTTGACATTTAGAATGGTTTCCTTATGTTTATATATTCTGTTCATGGCATTAATGGCTTGATCTATTTAATTTAACCTAACATGCTCCCATGTCTTACATGCGTCAAGTTTATTGAAAAATAGTCTATGTAGTAGTTTAAGACTCCACTCATTTTATACATTATAGAGAGTTTTCAGTTGTTGCAGACCATTCTCATTTTTAAGTCAAACTTTAGTTCACATCAATAAGCTAAATATTTTCTCATCCTGTCTGTTCTAGACCTTATCCCTATCGAATGGTTCCGGTACCCACTTAGTAACTGTTCCAGATATATGATTTTGTTTTTCCGGCTTCCTTGACCCAATCTACATTTTCGCCTCTATAAATGGTTCTGTATTTATAATCATACGGTTGGTTTTTTATATTAAATTTAAGGCAATTTATATTATAGGAATTAAATACTTGATCAAATAGCTTAAACTAGCTTCTAGAGCCTAATTTTAATACAAAAATTTTTTCTAACTTTCGCTTTGGAGGTATTTCTATCCTTTATAAATTTTATAGAAGAGACGATAGGTGTGCACTTAAAAAATGCCCGTAAAATTATCTTAACAGCGAGTTCCCCTTTATTACTTACTTTACTACTTACAGTGACATACATTATTCTTTGCTATCAAAATTACCATATGCCATTGATGACAGGTTTAATTTAGTTTAATGATAAAAATCTACAATCTAAAAAAGTAATAAACATTTTAGCATAAAAATATGCAGAGCGAACAAGTGCACACTAATAATCGCGTGTGATGCCGATTTGTAAAGGGTAGCGCCGCGACGCTCAGTCAGTTCAAATCCCATAATTTTATTATTAATAGTCAGGTCAGTGCGACATGCAATTCACGCATTCCATGCGAATCATGAACAGTTTTAATATTTTAGTCGACGTGACTTGACATTAAATGAGCAGATTTCAGTATAATTTTAAAATACATTTGATTCTGCTGTTTCGAAAAGCTAACAAAGTAAAAACAAAAAATTTATTAAAAACTAACTTTGTAATACTGAATCACATTTCTGAGGGTTTAGGAACATTTTAAGGTACAAAAAATATCGATTGTTTTGAACTTGAATTAGTTAATCAGTCAAAAAAGAATAAATGCTGTGCTCGTGAGACTAAACATATCATAATTACCAAAAATAAAGAATTTTTCGGTCTTTAACTGCAGGAAAAATACGGTTATTATATGAGAATTGCGCTTCTGTTCCCTTTGCGGATACGTTAAAATCACCCAGATGGTGAAAATGCACCTCTGAAGAAAATCAAATCACTGAGGATAACTGTACTTTTCTTTAATGGTTTTAAGGAGAAAAGACAATTTTTTATATGCACTCAGAGACCTCAGGTGGCAGTAATTTTCTACGAATTTAGTTTTTTGTTGGAAACCGTGAGGTAGTCAAGAGGTGCCTAGAGAGAGAATCAGAGCGAACGTAATTGAGAATAACTGATGTTTCCTTTAACGGTAGTGAAACTAGACTGTTTAACTTTTATTAAATTTTTTTTTTGTTTTGTCGGAAAGAACTAATACGTTTAAGAAAGTTCCCTTGTCAGTTGTAACTAAAAAACTGTAAGAATAATTTAAACTTGAATATAAAATTTATTAAAAAATATGGCCAAATGAATTCGCTATAATACAGGTTATCAACAGCTTAAAATTCAAACTACCATTCTTTTACAGATACGTAGATGATTGCATAACAGCTATACCAAAAAATCAAGATTCATATATTTTAAACAAATTTAACCGCTATCATGAAAAATTACAATTTACCATAGAATTTGAAAATAATAACCACATAAACTTCCTAGTTATGACGTTGCATCACAAAAATAATACAATACTAACTGAGTGGTACACAAAATCTACATGGTCTGGTCGTTGCCTCAACTACAATTCCCAACACCACATAGCCCAAAAAAAAAATCAGTAATAATTGGAATAGCCGATAGAGCCATCATCCTTAGTAGTCCCGAATTAAGAAACAACTGTATCAAAAAAGCAAAAGAGGTCCTTATGTCAAACTGTTACCCAAATAAACTAATTAATAAAATTTTTAAAGAAAGGCTAGAAAAGTACAAACATGGGAACACTGAAACAGAAAATTTAGAAGACAATAAAACCAAAAAACAATATCTTTCCTGGCCATACATACCAAAACTTTCCGAAAACTTTCAAACTTTTTTAAAGAAACATAACATAACCACTAGTCATAAGGGCCATAATTTACTTAAAAGCAATTTCAGCAAATTAAAAGTGATATTTCAAAAAACAAAAAATTAAATGTTGTCTACCAAATACTCTGCAAGGATTGTCCATCGAATTACATCTGCCAAACTAGTCAGTATCTGCAAAATCGTCTAAATGGACTGAAAACTGAAACCAACAAAGGAAAACGAGAATTTTACGAAATGATCGCAATAAAAAAAATCCAAATGCCGTCAACGATAAAACAGACATCAATAATCTAAATCAAATTTATTTCAACATATTAAAATAAACCAATATAAGGAAATTTCTAAAATAAATAAAACAATAAATAAAAATAATTCTCCGCTTTCAATTCTTCTAAATTCAATCATGATATTTTTTCAGAAAAATATTACTTCAATTAAATGACCCAAACTTTTTACGCCCCTTAAAGTACCTAAAACATACACCATCTGGTTTCCACATTCAGTCAAGTCAAGGCAGTTATAGGGTTAAAAATGTAGTGTCCATTCTTCTAGCTGGACTTTTAAAAATACTATTGAAAAGTTAATGTACAAGACAGTGTGTGATTATAATTGGTTTCTGATGTAATTAATTTTGATTTAAAACAAAAATATCTGTTCTTAATGGTAAGTTTTTAACCCGTTACTCCGTATATAGTAATATTAAAAATGTACATTTTTGTAGAATCCGCCGAAACCTTCAGTTGAAAAAGATTCGAAACGTTCTGAAATATATATATATATATATATATATATATATATATATATATATATATGTATATATATATATATATATATATATATATATATATATATATATATATCGAAGGTTTTCGGGCATCCCGTGTATGTGCTGAGTCCCTCTCAGGACTGTAAGGCAGCTGACGTTTCGGTGAAATCTCATTCACCATTTTCAAAGCTCACTGTATGGCGTCTACGAGCGAACTGACGCCTGCGACTCCGGTGTTGTCGGTACCGTGTGCGCGTCGGACGTGTTCGTTTTCCGAATGGTTCCGAACCAGGTAGCGTGACCTGCTGCGCGTCATTGGCCCTGTTGCCAGTGTTTGTGGTTACGTTGCCGAGTTGTAATCTCTTTCGTTACTAAGTAGTACTGGTTGATGTTTTGTAAGCAGATTTTTTCAAGTATTAGGCACACGTTGGCTATCATCTCTGCTATTTAAGTTGTTGGGCCTCTTTGCAATTTCAATAGCCTCCCTTATAACCCTTGTGGACAGGTTTTCACATCTCGGTAGCATTTTTGTTCCCGAGAAATTTATCTTATGTCCTGTGTTTAACCAGTGTTGGGCCAGAGCAGAAGAAGTCAGCTAGACACTGCCTTGATAACACCTATTTTACTTATGAAGGCCGACGATATAAACAAGTTGGAGGAGCCCCGATGGGATCGCTGCTATCTCCTGCACTCGCTAACTTGTTTATGGAAGACTTTGAATCAAAAGCTTTGGAGACCTTTTCACATAAACCAAGACTGTGGCTACGTTACGTGGATGACACATTCGTCATCTGGCAACATGGGGAAGAAAATCTCAAAAGTTTCTTGGAACACATAAACAGTATACATCCCAAAATTAAGTTCACTATGGAGACAGAACAGGAAAGAGAACTACCATTTCTGGATATCCTACTGAAAAGAAAAGAGGATGGCTTGCTTTCGCACACTGTCTACTGAAAGCCCACTCACACCAACAGGTACCTCAACGCTGATTCACATCACCACCCCGCCCAATTATTTGCAGTAGTGAAATCACTTGCGTTTCGATCGCAGTCCCTTACAGATCCAGAAAATTATCACAAAGAGATGAACATACTGCAGAAAGCCCCAACAAAGAACGGTTATAAAAAAGAACATATAGACAAGGTTCTAAAAAACAAACACTTGGCCCCAAAAAATCGCGAAAACCAAGAGAATAGCTCCAAGGCTTTTGTTCCTTATGTAAGAGGCACCACAGACAAGATCGCAATAATTCTCAGGAGACACAACATTGAAACCATTTTCACCACAGACCGTAAAGTAAAAGATCTCTTGCTAACATCTAAAGAAAGAATCCCTCTAGAAAACCAGGGAGTGTACGAAATTCCATGCGGAGAGTGCAGCTCATCTTACGTAGGTCAAACCAACCGTAAAATAAGCGCCAGAAGAGACGAACATATAAACGCTGTCAAGCAAAAAACAACTTCTTCTGCTCTGGCCCAACACTGGTTAAATACAGGACATAAGATAAATTTCCCGAGAACAAAAATGCTATCGAGATGTGAAAACCTGTCCACAAGGGTTATAAGGGAGACTATTGAAATTGCAAAGAGGCCCAACAACTTAAATAGCAGAGATGATAGCCAACGTGTGCCTAATACTTGGAAAAATCTGCTTACAAAACATCAACCAGTATCATTTAGTAACGAAAGAGATTACAACTCGGCAACGCAACCACAAACACTGGTAACAGGGCCGATAACGTGCAGCAGGTCACGCCACCTGGTTCGGAACCATTCGGAAAACGAACACGTCCGACGCGCACACGGTACCGACAACACCGGAGTCGCAGGCGTCAGTTCGCTCGTAGACGCCATACAGTGAGCTTTGAAAATGGTGAATGAGATTTCACCGAAACGTCAGCTGCCTTACAGTCCTGAGAGGGACTCAGCACATACACGGGATGCCCGAAAACCTTCGATTATATATATTTTACTCATTTTTAAACACCGCCTGGTCCAAAAAAATGTTATTTATTTTCGAAGGAGAAATCAAATAATGACCTTCAATTTGACCTTAGACTTGATCTTCAAGATCATTTTAAGATTAGGTTAATTTTTTTAAATGAGATCCATAATTTTCATTGCAGAAATGGAAAGTTGAGAAAAGTGCCTTAAATGCTTAAAAAAAACATGAAAAATTCCATTATTTTGACACTTTAACCTTCAAATGACCTATGTATCTTATTTTTACAGTTGGATAGGAATTTTTCTCCACTTTCAATTTCTGCAATAAAAAATGAGGGGTCCCGTTTGAAACAATAAACTGGACGTTGAAATGACCTTAAAGATCAAGCCTAAGGTCAAAACTGAAAATTATTATTTGATTTCCCCTTCCAAAATAAAAAAACTTTTGTTTCTACACTTTCTTTGATTTAGGCCTTTCCATCAGAGCTATTTGCGTTCGTCTTTTAGAATGGTCCACCTTTAAGTGATCTTTATGTGATTTGCCCCCTATGTTATTTATACGTTGGGATATGAAATTTCTCCACTTTCCAATTCTGTAATGAAAAATTGGGGATCCTATTTAGAAAATCAACTTAACTTTGAAATGACCTTGAAGGTCAGGCTATAATCAAATTGAAGGTCATTATTTTATTTCGTCTGTTACAGTTAATTGATGTGTGAATGAAATTGAAAATATTTTTTAAGTGGCGAAACCGCTCATCCAACGAAAATTTTTCAAGAAGTAGTCAAGCTTCCAAATACATCCGATCGTCCGACAGAAATATCTAGGTTATCATAAGGTTGAGGACATAAAAAATTAGAAGCGATGTTTACAAGTGACGTCCCCTACATTACATTAAAGCCGGTCGCTGTACCAGTGGAAAACGCCATATTATAGAGTTAGATCACACACTAAAAATTATTGAATTTAGTTACCTAGTCGTGTGGATTGGACCTGCCCTCGAACACACCAGCATCAATGGTGTGGTAACGAACTCATTGCTAGAAATGAGCAGTGATACCATACCAAGAACCTACAACGTTGACACACCCTTCATCATTCAGCTTGACTGGAAGGTGCAGTTTGACCGCATATTTCTATATATACATATAAAGGGTGTTTTTTATAGAGGTATAGAACTTTAAGTTGGCAACACTTTTTTAACTGGCGGCCATTTTGTCAGCTGTCAAGTGATTTTTGTTTAGTTTGGTTTGGCATTTCAACATGAATAGACTGACGCCTGAACAACGCTTCCAAATTGTGCAAATTTATTTTGAAAATCATGGTTCTGTTCGAAATACGTATCGCGCACTACGTCCATTTTACGGTCAACATAATCGTCCATGAGAGCAATTAATTCGATTAAGTATGGAACGTTTTCGCACCACGTTTACTCTAAATGATAAAACGCATCCAAAGAGACGTCGTACAGTGCGTACAGAAGAAGTAATTGCTGCTGTAGAGCGTAGCGTAGAGGAAGACCCGAATCAGTCTATCCGCCATCGTGCACAGGAATTGGATATGTGTCCATTCACTTTATGGAAGATTTTGCGGAAAGATCTTGGTTTGCGTGTTTACAAAATCCAACTCGTGCAAGAATTGAAGCCACACGATCACCTAGCAAGGCGTAGATTCGGTGAATGGGTCCAAAACAAGATTGCCGTTGATCCCGATTTTCATAAGCGAATTTTGTTTAACGATGAAGCTCACTTTTGTTTGAATGGATACGTCAATAAACAAAACTGTCGTCTTTGGAGTGATGATAATCCTCAAGTGTATGTTGAGACACCGTTACATCCAGAAAAACTGACTGTTTGGTGTGCTTTATGGGCTGGTGGAATCATTGGTCCGTACTTCTTTAAAAACGATGCTGGTCAGAACGTTACAGTCAATGGTGACCGCTATAGAGCCATGATTACTGACTTTTTCGTTCATCAATTGAACAACCATGATGTGCAGGAGCTGTGGTTTCAACAAGACGGCGCAACATGTTACACAGCTCGTGCCACAATTGATTTATTGAAGGAAACGTTTGGTAACCGCATAGTTTCACGTTTCGGACCAGTGAATTGGCCTCCACGATCGTGCGACTTAACGCCTCTAGACTATTTTCTGTGGGGATATGTGAAGTCGCTAGTCTACGCCGATAAGCCCGAAACAATTGATCACTTGGAGGACAACATTCGCCGCGTTATTGCCGATATACGGCCACAAATGTTGGAAAAAGTCATCGAAAATTTGACCTCCAGATTAGGCTACGTCCGAGCCAGCCGTGGCGGTCTTATGCCAGAAGTCATATTTAAATTATAATGCCAGAAGGTTATCTTTCGAATAAAGTAAATATCATGTCAATTTAAAAAATTCATTTTTGTTTTATTCCATTTAAAAGTTCTATACCTCTATAAAAAACACCCTTTACTATGCTGTTTATAAATGTTTTATCTTAATAGATCACATAGTAGAATGTATTTTTTAATAAATTTAATAATAAAAAGAAAACAACTATAAAAGCATTCATTTTTGACATCAAGTAGAAATAATGTTCCTAAATTGGGTGTTCTAGTTTCTGAATTATCGTTTAAGTTCTCTGTTACAATTGATAAGTCTAACTCATATGTGAACTTTTTTAAATTTCAAGTGCCCAACCTGAATTAAATTTAATCCTCACTTAATTTTTTTTTATTAATATGAATGATAACTGATGCTTTCTGATTTATTTCTCTATATTTAACGGAATCTCTAATTTAATTAGAACTTCTTTATTTGCACATTACCAAAAATATTCCACAAACATTCGGAAAAAAGGAGAATGAAAGACAGAACGAGAGAAAGACCTTGCTGTGAACGTATCGATTCAATTTCTGTTTTATTCAAAAGTTATGAGTTATTTTCGTGCCTGTGCCGGAGTCCGGAAAGACCCCGGACTGACACAAGTGCCCTCGGTTCTTTTATTTTTAAACGGTCTCTTGAAATACACAACTTGTTATGAAGTAGGCAAATAAAATATGCAACGAGTCACTCCCTTAGAGTTAAAAGAGTTGTAAAATATGTTACAATGTTTAAAATGTCTAAGTTTGGGAATACCGGGTATTAAAAAACTATGTGTATTATTTTAACTTGATTCCTAGCTATGTCGATTAATATTCATTGTCTCATTTTCTCATAAAATATTGGTTTTTAATTTTGGGTAGCTCTAAGGTTAGAAATAGCAAAATATGCTCCTTTTGCTATTTCGAAATCCAATTGATCAGGTATAATCGCTAATAAAACTCAAATGGCTTAGCCATTCGAAATAATTTTTTATGAGATTGTTATGGGGCTTTCAAAATGTAAATTATAATTTAAATAGAGATCCAAAAACATATTTTCTAATAAGCAAGCAATGGTGTAGTCACCCAATAATGCCAGATTGACATTTAAAAGATATCACATTTGTCTTAGATATATTCAAAAGCTAATAGCATTACACTACTGTTCAATTTAAATCAAGTCATAAACAACTGTTTCCTCAACGACTGCACAGCTACTTTATCTGCAAGTAATGAAAATTTTTCCAAAATATTTAGTTGAGATAAGTGATTGACATACAACAAAAGAAGAAAAGTTTCAGTTCCAAACTTTGAACATGCCATACTTCTGCTGACATTCCAAGTAAAGTATTACTAGAAGCGAATTGGAAACAATTAAGTTTTGATGTATAGTACCAAAACAAATTGTTTCTAGAACTTAGTGTGAACTTGAAATATGAGAAAAAGATACCAATTTATCTAATACTAAATTGGTAAAAATGGTAAATTTTTATACTCCCTCTTCCAATTTCTTAAAGAATAGAGAATCTCATTTTGAACATTTTGTATTGCAAAACATAGCGAACAATGTCAATTTTTGGGCCCTTCATGTAAAAAATCTAAATTAACGAGCAATTGGAGCTCAGTTTTAACTTATATTGTTTAATCGCCTAGAAACTTCAGATAAAACTTTAACTGATCTAAAAACACAATGATAAGATGTAATTAATCCTCGTTTTTATCTAATATTTTATCTTGTCTAACTTTCTACGATTTCATTTTTGTGTTTAATATTTTATTTGAATTTTCTTTTGAACAAAGAAAATAATCACAGTTTCAGAAAATTGTTTAATAATTAATAAAACAAACTAAATAAATAGAAATTAAGCTAATTTTAAAAATTTACAAATTACATCTACACTTTGGTGGACCTCTTCCAAACGTTACTTTTTCTTAATGAGGCTTGCAGCCAGTTCCCCCTTTGAATATCGTCACGCCATCTTTTTTAAAGTTTTTCTACATTTCTTTTGCTTTCTATAGAGAGTTAGTTTAGTTCAATGGTCTAGATGTCGTCTCGCGATACGCTCGGCTCATTGCGACTTAAGTTGAGCTATCCTTCTCAATCAGCTCAATTCTTTTTTGAACTTTTTCATTATGCTTTCGTTTTATTAGGTTAATTGCAATTATCGATATTATTATCGTTATTGTGCGTTGTGTAATTTGGATCCTGTTTATTTATTCAGTTATGACCGGCATTGTCTCAAAGTCATATGTGAGAAGTGATGTTATATAGGACTTATATATTGTTTGTTTTAAATTTATAAGAGTTTCTCAAGATTTCAGATAAATCTCAATTTGCCAAGTAGCTTCCACTGAAGGCAATTCATCTCCCTTTACCTAACTCTAATTTTTGTATATTCAAAAACGTTTTCTAACATTCTAACATTCAATATTGTATATCTTCTAAACTCGTTACTTTAATTTTGCTTAGGTTCCAACGTATGGATCTAAAATTAATCGTTTTTATTGATTTTCACAAATTTCGCAAAAATGAATAATTAATTTATCTTTGTACAGCTATATCAATTTATTTTTAAATCTTTTTGCGCCGCTGTAACAAGAAAATTGTGATTAGCTGGATTTTGGCTAAACTCTAAACTGGAAATAGTTAAAAATTTTAGTATTAAATTTCGAAAACGAACTATACATATTTCTTTATGTTTCGTACCTGACAATGTCTGCTTAACGTTTGTGACAAAGGTTAAACTTGATATGTATTTTTTAATATATCATGATGTAAATTAATAATTGACAAAAACAGCCGATAACTTGCAAATATCTATTAGCAGATATAGATTTATGCAAAAATCATTCAGTAACTATCTTTTAAACAAGTAAATTGTTTAAAAATTATTTTATATACATTTATACCCATGCAGCATCTAGAGTACAACTTTGTATCATATAACTTTCAGGATAATAAACAGACCCAATTTAGTTTAGCAAAATATCCGATAGATTTAGAGGTTAACATTTACAGCCATTTAGAAATAAACTTCATAGTGTCAGTAATAAGTTGTTTCGATAAACACACGCATTTTACCACAATTTTAATATACTGATTGGGAAATATTCAAAATAATTCATCAACTGTCTGATCAATTTCTAGGTTAAATAAGTTTTTATAAAACAAGTAGAACCGCTTTAAAATAATTAGAACAACTACAGCTCTAATGATATATCAGAAAAAAAGTTATTTACTACGACATTATTTGCCATAAATGAATCTAAACTTACAGAAACTAAAAAAATATACTTTGATATTTTTCGAATCAAACCACTAATTTTTCAAGTTCAAAAGTTTTGTAAATACAACAGTAGACGAAGAAAGTGTCAGTGCAAAAAAAACTTTAGTATTATATATAAGCATTATGTTTTTTTCATGTGTAGGACTACTAAAGTCGTAGAGTTGACGATATGTCTCTTGTGTTCAGCCACACGTGTGTCGATATAATGACTGATTTGGAATATATAAAACTTATGTTTGAAGGTTATAGACAATGCTGAAGATTGACTAAAATGTGGTTATCGGACTTGTGTTATTTTTATAAGACAATGCAAGTCTGACAACCACATTTTAGTCAATATGTAAGACTTATTGCAGAATTTGTACGAAATTTTATCAACTACGCCGGAAAATTAGTCTTAGTTTCTAAATTTCTGTACGATTATAATCTCTCTTCTTCTTTTTTTTCAATCCATAGTTGTTCACTCCTGCACACAGCTCTCTCTCAATCTGTGCCACGTCTCTCTGCCCTGTGCCAGATTTATTCAGTCAGGCGCGGATCCAAGGGGGGGCGGTGGGGGCGATCGCCCCCCCCAAGAGCTCTGAGTTCAGGAAAATAGACCCGATTTTGCCTCTTATACTATAGTTTATTCAAGAACTAGAGAAAGTAATAAATCATTTTTAACCATTTTTTTCTTCGCAAACTGTGTTCTTTAGTCCGGTGTCTTGGGCAAAATCTGTTAGACACATATATTTTTCGTAGAAATGGGTTTGAAATTTTATAATCAAAAGTACCTGTCTATAATAATGGACTATTTGGGTTGGATAACAATAGATATTTGGAAGTGTGAAGTGTTAAAATGGATTTTAATCCTTGTCAAACCGTCGGAAGGAGGTTTATTTTATCCCTAAGTATTTATGTCATGGAATAGTATTTCGGTAATAAAGTTAAAATAAAAAGCTTTTATAATATTATTTTATTTCTTACTATTTCACACACACACACAAATCACAACTGTATTTTTATTATTTTTAATTTTGTCGTAGAAACCGTTTTAGGCACCTTTAGACAAAAACGTAGCCTTATTCTCTCAAAAAAATCTACAAAAAATTAAGCATATATAAAAAAATAAATTAGTCCAAATAATATCAAAATTTTTTTGAGGCTTCGGTCGGCTTTTATTACTAATTAAAACATTTTTAGGACATTTGACGTTTCAGTTTATTTATCTCTTAAACCATTTGCAGAATTACAATTAAATACGAAAAAGAGATTCGAATATAATTAGTTTTTATATGTTACAGTTAAAAATAGACCTACTTATTTTTATTTCTATTGTACTGATATCTTAATTTAATTTACTTTATTATATGGAAATCCGATAGCCCCAAAAAAAAAATGCTAATTCTACACGCTTAAGAAAAAGACATAAATACAATAATAAAATAATAAAAAACTTACGGCTAATTGGAATTAAATATATATCAAATTAAAGAAAAATATATAAAAAATAAAGAAATATATAAACAGCATTAAACAATAAAATACGACAAAACCAAAAATTTAAGTAATAAATTGTGTTTACAGTGGTAAATATTACGTATCTAAATCCTAATCAAAGTCAGTGAAGCTATCTTCGCTCAAATTAATTATGATTGGTTCCTCTATGTCACAGATCATGAGATTAAGTTTCCACATTTTGTTTTATTCTTTTATTATATGGATTTTTCCCAATTTTCCGCACTAACTTTATTCAAAAAAATCTTTCAAAAGTTCAGTTAAATTACAAATTTTGTAAGTTGTGTTATTTCTAGTAACTCTACCTTTTACATGAGAGAGATATTTCCTTCTTCAACGAACAGTTTCCGGACGATCTATAAGCACAGATTTTTTATCTGGTTTTTCCCAGCAAGAATTAAGTTCTCTGAGCAATTTCCAGAGTACAGTTCTTTTAATTTCAGGTAAATCGCGATCTTCATTGATTTTAGTTTGAATTTCGTCGACGGTTGGGTTCTGCTTCTCATAATAAAATGTATGTACAACTCCTTTTATTGCAGTTTTCATCTTTTCTTCCAACGAGCTTTTTCTTCTGCCTGTGATCGAATGTGGCTTGGGAGTACTAACAATTCCAGTATTTTTTTTCTCCTTCAGTTGTCATGTTGGAACACATCTCAAAAGAGCTTTTAACATTATTATTCGTCGTAATAAGTTTAACGATTTTGGAATAAATATTGAGGTGGAAACCATTTCTTTTGGGTACCTCACTAATCTCAAATAATATATAAAAACAAGCACAAACAAAATAAATCACTAAGGACACACTGTAAGGTGTACTTTGTTCACTGACAGAAATTAAATTGAACTATCAGAAACTCTATTGTTGCAGTAAGTTTATAAAACCTTATAATGTTTAAATATAATTAAGTTTACGGCAGTCCTCAGTTATCTGCGGCACTGGAGCAAGACGTTGGAGGTTTCGGTAACAGTTTTATTTGTCTCTCTAGTTCTTGAATGGAGTATAGGAATGTGTATGCTTGCGATCGCCTCTCCTCTTCCCAAGAGCTTTGAGTTCAGGAAAATAGAACCGATTCTGCCTTTTATATTAGGAATGTGTATGCTGCTGGCACTCCCCATAGTTGACAACTTGTTTTTCTTGCGATAACCTCCTCCAAGAGCTTTTTGTCCAGGAAAATAGACCCGATTCTGCTCTTATACTTATGCTGCTGGCATCCCCCTTGTCGGCAACTTTTTTTTACTTGTGGTCGCCCCCCCTCTCCAAGAGCTTCAAATATAGAAAAATAGACCCGACCATGTTTTTTACACTAAAAATAGGACTGTTGCTGGTGTCTACCCCCCTCCCCCCGTCGACAACTTATTTTCGCTTGCCATATCACCGCCCCCCCCAAAGAGAGAGGCTGGATCCACCCCTGTATTCAGTGATATAATATATATACACATATATATATATATATATATATATATATATATATATATATATATATATATATATATATATTATGTCACTAAATTATTCAACTTTTTCGAAGAAGTCCTTTACCCAAAAAATGTAATATAAGGTGTAAGAGTTATTTGTAATTTCGTTAGATTACCTAATATTAATATAACGTTTCTTTTTTCTAGGTGTTCGAACTTTAGATTATAGAGTCTCTACTTAGGGAATAAAATGCCCCATTTCATCATAACTTGTTGACAATTATTATGTAAGTATAACAATAATGGTATAATTAAAAATAATTTAAAATTAATGGTAATCGTTTAAGAATATTGCTCGCAGACATGACAGAACGAAATTTGCAATAGTGTAATTTAAAGAAATATGATAACCAAAAAATCTCCGGCTTGTCACGCTGAATTGTTGTTTTTGGACTTTGCATTCGTGTTGATATATTTTTGATCTCTTATGCTGAAAATTCAAAAATTGCGTATGATAGGGTGTGGCTATTACAGAATAAATACCTATACAATTATTAGCATTTAAAACTTTTTAAAAATAGAAAATTTCCATGATAAATTATGAAATGGTTTGCTTTTTTTACGTTATTGCACAGTTCTAAAATCGAAATAATATTGACTGATTATAACTCTTATTGTACTTTATCGAATATCCGACTTACTATTTTATAAACGCTTTTAATACAAATAAAAATAATATACCCTTCTGATTGAAAATTTTAAAGTTAATCCGTATTTTAAAGAAAAAGGTATTTAAAAAAGCATGAAGTATACAGCTATATATTGTAACTGTCACATCACTACAGGCCTGGCGTCTCCACTAAATAGTCTCATTCCTAAATTTTAAACAGTTTTTTTACCATATAAATTACTCTTTTCTTCATAATTTTCATTAAATATTTTTAGTAAATGCCAAATTTTTTGAGATTTATAAAATGGACATTTGGAAAATTAGATGGCGGGTGGAACATTTTAAAAGCGACTTTGGAAACTCATATTTCGCGAGTGATACGGCTAAATAAAAAATGTTATATGATATATCTAAATGGATTTTTAAATACTTATCCAATGAGAGCTCACTCGATGGGATGAATAAAAACTTTTTTTACCTCTTCTTTTCGTAATATAAAGATACCCAAAATTGTTCTTAGCAATTTAGCCTCATATTTTTTGTTGGATTAATTAAAATAATGTGCCTGCCAAAGAAGGAGGTTCTCTTTGGGCTATTTTCTGACCCTTAAAAGTACCCCGTTGATTTTGGAGTTTGAAGTAATGAAACGTTTTACTTTTGAAAATGCTTTGAGAATTTTCATATACTTAGACCGTGAGGTGTGACAAGGGCATTTGAAGCCCAAGTTATTTATTATAAACAGATTGTTATGTATGCATATATCTATAGGAACATAATATGCGAAGTAATCGGACGTCATTAACCGTTTCTTTCAGTGATCATATAAAAAATTTTGTGTAATTTCCTTCAAAAATTTTATAGTTGCATAGTTTTTTAACCAACCTCTAAAAGGAGAAAGTTCTAAATTTGACCGTTTTTTTTAATGTATGTATCCTGGAACGGCGGTATCGATTTAAATAACATTTTTGCATTATGTTCAAAAAGTTTCTGCGGTGATCCCATATTATTATGGCCCAGATTGGTTTAATAAAATCCAAGAGGACACTGATAATATGGCGGACAAAAAAATTAATTTTCTCCTATTTTGGGGGAGTGTTCGGGACGTACATAATGAATGAGACTTATTTTTAAAAATTCATGATTAAGATTAAAAATTTTACATATCTCCGTTTTGTCCAAAATTGGTGTAGGAGGGTTTTTGAAGGTGTATATTATGAATTTAAAATTATTTAAAAAAAATTCAATATAGTGGATCCATAATAGCGGTCTAAAAATTGTATATTTTCGGATGATGTCCAAAATTGGTACTGGAGGGTTTTTGAGTACGAGATCCGTACGAACTACTTCAACAAAGTCTCTCTCTCTCTCTCTAGAGAGAGAGAGAGAGAGAGAGAGAGAGAGAGAGAGTACACATTGTACAGAATCAAAAACATGATGTTTTTATAGAAATTAGTCGGAACATTGCTAGCGTCGAAGGTGTCGTGACTTTATATCTGTTCACAATATAATTTTGGAGTTCGAATTATCGAATTCAAAGGTTGTCATCAGCCAGATTTTTGAAAATTAATTACCAAACTCTGCATTTCGCTTTGGTGACACTATTTCTTTCTAATAAATGTTTTTGAATTTTTAATTAAATCACTATAGGTTTTACTCTGTAGATACAATGATCTCAGAAACAGCATTCTTGGGTGATGTTCTCCAGGTGAAAGAATTTTTCAGTAGCGTGATATGAACAGTAATACTAAGGAGAATTGCATGCAGTTGTTTATAAATTTTCTCTGAATATTGGGTCATCTGCAACGGCAATCTTATGAACCCTGTTAGTGATAATCAGTAATCTTACTAAGATTCGTAGTTCATTACGCTTTCAGAAGAGTAACTCCCTAGTAAGATCTGCATTAGATCCAATTAGGTGCTCTTCGCATACCTCATTCCCTGATTTCCCTCCATCATTCAGTAATACCGCATATTAATGAACTTATCATTTAATAGTTGCATAAAACCATGAAAATAATTTGCTAACTAATGTAAATAAATATAAATTATTTTAATAACACAACTTTAACGTTTACATTACTTTACTATCAAATAATTTGAATAAAAGGGCAGTAATTCATTACAAAGAAAATAATTTTATGGAATAATTAAATTTGTATTTAATCCTTTAATAAAATTACACTTCGTGCAAATAAACCTTATTTACCAAATTAATTCACATAATTAAACCATTTATTTAATGAAACAAAATTTTAATTTAATTCGCTATTTACGATAAAATTGTAAATTCAATTCCTTTTAGTAAGTGAAAAATTTTACAAATTAAATAAATTATTTAATTTTGAAAAATAGCGTCTTTAGGAATAAAGAAAAAGAAATTTTAAACTAGCAAGATACAACAGTATTTGCTTCAAATCAGTATCGGATTTTTCCCACATTCTAATCTAGTTTTTCGTAAACATGATAGAATAGAAGGATTTCTAGAAAATGTAAAAAATTATTTGAAAAGCCATCGTATAGTTATAATAATGTAACGTAACGTACGATATAAATAGTTTAACGATATCAACAAGTATATCACCGTAATGCAATTATAGTACTATTTTGTTCTATTTTATCCATTAGACTTAAAGTTGTAGTAGTTGATAAACTGCAGGCGGATCAATCTTTTATCGTTGAGGGGGTAACATCACAAGAGCACACAAAGGTTGAAAATACCCCCACCCACAGAGTTTGCCAGACGGTACACTATGACAAGCGAAAGTGACTGTACAAAATTAATTCAAAGTGCCATAAGCTCCAAAATTACATAACCACGGTTCACCGAGATCCACTTTCCCAATACAGCAGGCAAGCGAGTCTATATTCAGCAGATCATATTAAAAACACATAACTATGTAACCGAAGGGCAGCAAGTTACAAAAGAAATCTTCTTTTTGATGTCAAATCTTAAAAATATATTTATCTATATTATCAATGCACCAGAGATTCTCCTTTTTTCTATAAATGGTAAAGAAGAGCTAATGGTAACATTACAATGTAAAAAGCTTGAATTGACAATCAAACGTTATATTTATCTTTAGTCCACATAAAATCAGGTTTAAAAAGATTGTTGTTAAAGCCTTGAACTGAGAAGGAAATATTTTTCTATATTAGTAGTGAACATAACCCGATTCTCTCAATCCCCCCACTCCTCGACCTTGACCTTGACCTTGCTTCACCCCTCTTTGGCCCCGCCCACATGTCCTTGTCATTGACCTTGAAAGTGCACGTGTGCTTTGGCCTTGGCCTTGTGTTCAAGGTTGTGTGTGTGTGTGACCTTGACCTTGACCTTGGTCGAGACGACCTTGACTTTGTTGAAGGTCATCTTAGGTGTGTGACCTTGAAGATATGTTACGTGGTTGGGGGTGACCTTGAATGGTTTTATATAGAGTATGGGGCAGTTTCATTCATCAGTTGGCTCTGACTTGTATAGGTAGTACATGTGTTAATATTTGACAAATCATGGCATATGTTTGTGAAAATTGCGGTTCTAAGTTTACTAAGAGTTATAATATGAGACGTCATAAAAGAGAATCGTGTGCGGCGAGATTTAATGAAGTGCCTGGAGGAAAACGGCTCCGAATTGAAGAGTATACATCGACGATTCCGGTAATTAATTGCGCTACATGTAATGTAGATGTTCCAATAAATCATATGTCAGCGCATAAACGAACACAACAACATAAAAATAATTCATGTTTGCCGGTATGTCATGGTGTGCAACTCGTTCAATGTGCCTTCAAAAGAAGAATTGCAACCTATCGGGTTAGCAGTGATATGGAGCATTCCGATTACGTAATGTTCTTTGCAGACATTAAATCCAAGGTGGTGGAACTTGTTAATAATTTATTGCGTGTGCATCATGCTTTAAAAGTTAACATGACAGCTGTTGGCGAGTACATGCTTCCGTCACAAGAAATATTCAGTGAAAAATCCTTCAACACTGCTAATCAAATAATTAGTGTAGAAAGTGATTTGGATGCCGTTTACCATTCTTTCACCGAATCAATAAAAACGCAGGCGACAGAGTTCCAGGAGAAAGATTCAGGTATGGAAAAATCAAAACCCGATATATTAAACTGATTTTTATATATTATTTTTCTTGTTATAGGATGGGCTCTTGTGCGAATTTTATACTTGGAAGTTGGTATCAACAAGTATATGCCTATGGGTGGCTCATCATACATCAAGTTGCCGTGTTCTATTGAAAAGAAAGGAGCTGTCGTCAATGTGATTAACCAGGACGAATTTTGCTTTGCGTGGGCTGTAACATCAGCATTGTTTCCTCCAACAGCAGAGCCTTCACAGAAGACATCCTACCCCCATTTTTCTAGAGTGCTAAATGTAACAGGTATGGATTTTCCAGTAAAATTACGTGACATTAAAAAATTTGAGGAAATGAACAACATATCAATTAACGTATACGGTCTGGAATCTAAATATGAAAATAATGAAATAATACATGAAGTTATTGGTCCACTGAGGTATGCGTCAAAAAAGTTGGATAGGCATGTAAATTTATTGTTAATTACAAAAGACTGTAGTAGTAAAGATGGCGGTGAACATTTTTGCGATACGACTTGTTCAAAGAGTCATTATTGTTGGATTCGGGATTTATCACGTTTAGTTTCAAGTCAAATTAGTTGTCAACAACATAAAATATATTTCTGTGATGGTTGCCTCATTTATTTTAGTACACCGTCAGCTTTAACTTTACATCAAAGCTACGATTGTAACCACATTTTCACGCAAACACCCTCAGTGGATTTAAAAATCGATAAATTTGGAAAGAGTGTGCCGGAAAATATTTTAAAATTCGAGGGTATAGAAAAGCAAATGCGCGTTCCATTCGTGGTTTATGCAGATTTCGAATCTGTTTTAAAACCCATTGAAACGGTACAACCAAACCCACAAAATTCTTACACTGTAAAAAGTTTTAAACATGAACCATATTCTTTTGCTTATTTAATTAAATGCTCTTTTGACGACTCACTTTCGAAATTTGAGCTATTTCGGGGGAATAATGCAGCTCAAGTCTTTGTGGATCGTATCGAGTGTGATTTAAGGGCTCTATACAACACATATTTAAAAGACATTAAGCCTATGAAACCGTTAACGCCTGAAGAAAAAAGGGAGTTTAATGATGCTAAAATATGTGGTATATGTGAAGGCCCTTTTGAAGAGGGTGAGATTAAAGTACGAGACCACTGTCACATAACTGGTGCAAAAAGATTTGGTGCTGCACATTCCGTTTGTAATTTAAATTATAAATTACCCTCTTTTATCCCTATCATATTTCATAACTTAAGCGGCTACGACAGCCATTTATTTATAAAAGAGTTATGTAAATATGGGGATAAAATTGGTGTTTTGGCTCAAAGTAAGGAAAAGTACATATCATTTACCAAAAGCATTTATGTGCACGATTATTTTGATAGTAAATGTGGAAAAGTCAAGAGGAAATATTTAAAGTTGCGATTTATTGATAGTTTTAAATTTCTGTCAACGTCTTTGGAAAATTTAGGCAGCGGTTTAAACGACGACGATTTTATTGAAACGCGGAAACATTTTTCAAATATCAACCAATTTAATTTGATGCGTCAAAAGGGTGTTTTTCCCTATAGCTTTATTGACTCTATAGAAAAAATGGAAAATACATGTCTTCCAAGTAAAGATGAATTTTATGATAATTTACGGGAAGAACATATTAGCGATGAAAGCTATAGAAGAGCAAAAGAAGTATGGCGCTTGTTTGGGTGTAAAACTTTGGGGGACTATTCGGACGTGTATTTAAAATCAGATGTGTTGCTATTGTGTGATGTTTTTGAGCAATTTCGGAATAATTGCTTAAAATTCGATAAACTTGATCCAGCACATTACTATACCCTTCCAAGTTTATCATTTGATTGTATGCTACGTATGACTAAGGTAGAGTTAGAGCTCTTAACTGATATAGACATGATACATTTTTTTAAGAAAGGTATACGCGGCGGCATAAGCCAGTGTACAGAAAGGAAGCACATCGCTAATAATATTTTTTTACCAGACTATGACCCAACAAAACCTTCTTCATTTATAACATACCTTGATGCTACAAATCTATATGGTCATAGTATGTCACAAGCATTACCATATGGTGGTTTTCGATGGTTAAGCGAGCGCGAAATTCTGGATTTAAATATTATGGCTGTTGGTGATGATAGTTTACATGGCTACGTTTTGGAAGTGGATGTGCATTATCCGACTGAGTTGCATGATGCACATTCTGATCTTCCATTTCTAGTAGAAAATATCATACCGCCAACAGAAAACGCTAAATTACCGAAATTAATTCCCAATTTACAAGATAAAAAAAAATACATTGTACACTATAGAACTTTAAAACAAGCCATCGCCAACGGCTTAGTGGTAATGCAAACCCATCGAGTATTACAGTTTGAGCAATCAAAATGGCTAAAATCGTATATTGATTTTAATACCAATTTACGTAACAAGGCCACCACAAAATTTGCGAAGGACACTTTTAAATTAAAAAATAACGCGATATTTGGTAAAACTATGGAAAATGTGGAAAATCGAAAGGATATAAAATTAGTAACACATTGGGAGAACAGTGTAGGCAGAAATGGAGCTAGAGCACTAATATCCCGCCCCAATTTCAATAGTAGCTCGATATTTACCGAGAACTTTGTTGCTATACATATGAATAAAGTTAAAATATTGTACAATAAACCAATTTATATCGGTTTTTCCATATTAGATATATCAAAGACTGTAATATACGATTTTTATTATAATTTTATTAAATCCAAGTTTGGCGATGATGCTTCGTTACTTTACACCGATACTGACTCGCTTATATTAAAAGTGTATACGGAAAACTTTTATCAAACTATATCAGAAAACCCCGAAAAATTCGATACATCAAATTACCCCGAAATTAATAATTTCAACATAATTAAAAGTAATTCTGTAGTTGGTAGAATGAAAGATGAGTTTCCTGGTGATCCGATAATAAGTTTTTATGGTACCGGCGCGAAGGCTTATTATGTAAAGTCCATTAATAATGAATTAAAAAAAGCCAAAGGTATCAAAAAATGTGTTATCGAGAAAGACCTTCATCAGGAAGACTACCAAAGAATTGTTGAACGGGGTGGTTTGATATTAAGAAAGATGAAGACATTTAGAAGTGAATTACATAACATTTATACCAACATAATAAATAAAGTAGCATTGTCACATAGCGATGATAAACGTTATGTAATTCCCAGTTCAACCAAAACTCTACCTTGGGGGCATGCAGACATAGATTTTTACAAAACAGACCCGGAAGAAAACTTAGCAAATTTAGTCACCGTGTTGGAATCATTTCTAAGTCAGGACAGCACGTAATCTGGAAAATCCATATTTCATTATTTGTATTGTTTTTATTATTTCTATTAAACATACAACATTAATATGTAACGATAGTATTGTAATTTTTTTTTTTTTTTTTTTTTTTTTTTTAAATAAAAAACATGTATTCATTGATTGATTGCTTTTTTATTGAACCTTTATTTTAAAATTATAAATATAATGAAGTGTCGACAAATAACAAACTGTAAAAGTTATTGTTGAAAAATTTGTCTAATAGTAAATTAAACGCACAGGTCTACGAGTAAATGTTTAATGTGAAACAGGTTTGCTGACAAGATCCTCCATAGTCTTTTCAATTTTCAACATTCTAGAGTTAAGTTCATCACGCAGTTCGTCTTGCCTAAGTTCATATATTGCAATAACAGTATCATCAATGTATCCTCTAAGTTCTTGACCGGTTTCAATTAATTTCTTGCGTACGTAACCTTCAAGTTGGTTTCTGAATATATCTTTAATAACAATTGTTGAGTCATGTAAAGCTTTCTGCGTATCTTGCACACACTGAGCAAGGTTATTATCAACATAATTTCGTGTGGTCGCATCGTCTCCTTCAAGAGGTTCTGCTAAATAGCACAATCTTTTGCTTCCCATGTCGTAATCTCCATTAGGTGTAAGTTTAAAACCTATTCCTGAAGGACCTCGCATAAAGTTAAAATCCTTAAATTTTCTTTTGCGACCGAACTTATCAATAGTGTTTACTTCTGACATTGTTATGTGAGACTGATTTGAAACCATTAGATTTCACCCTAATATATGGTTCTATTTCATTAATAAACGGACTCTGCAGAAAAATATGGATTGCAAAACGTATTTTAGGTGATGTTTAATAAATACACATACAGATTCATTTTACTATTGTTTTATTGAAAAAAAATTAAAATATAACAAAAGATTGAGTTTACTTTTTATTATTAAAAAAAAATAAAAAAAATAACAAACAAAAAATTAAAAATTAAGAAATAAAATACATGTTAATTTCTTCTGTACAGGTAAGCTTCTTCTATGACCCAATTTCTTCTCTGGATGGCACGTTCATTAATGTCCTTGTTTTTAAAATAACCTTGACAGGACCAAAAAAAAAAATCCTTGAAAATTACAACCTCGAAAACGACCCTGACATTGACGGGTACTTTGACCTTGGCCTTGGCCTCGCATCTAACAAGTTTAGTACTATATTTATATGCTTCTTTAAAATAACCTTGACAGGGACAAAAAAAAAATCCATGAAAATTACAGCCCTGAAAACGACCCTGGTATTGCCGGTTACGTCGGCCTTGGCCTTGGCCTTGCATCTGACAAGTTTAAATATTATACTTAATGCATCGAACAAAAGGAATAAAGGCGGTGTAGTGGGGGAAATGGGCATAAAAGCAGACTTGCTGGCTCGAGCTCTTCACAGTTCGTCAGAACAGCAAACAGTACAGTGCTAAGAAAAAGTTAATTGTGTGAGTTGGAATATCGAAAATGTCTAGTGTACGGTCTCTTTTAGATGCTCTTGACGTGAGCTGCGGTTCACAGCAAGGCATGCTCGATAACATGAGTGGTTTAGAGGTGCTAAGTCCGGGGGTGTTCGAGAACTGGAATGGCGTGGAGCATGAAGATGCCGAAGACCGAGCCCTCAACGATGGTCGCGACGAGGAGTTGGTTCAGTCGGCAGCGCAATTCCTGGAATGCTGGACGGAGGAGAAAGAGCCAAAAATTAATGTGATTAGTGATGTGGTTGTGCGAAAAGCATCGCGGCCTAGGGAATCTTCTCCGAAAGCGTCGAAACTGCAAAAGCTCTTGACTATGCGGAAGTCGGAAATCGCCGATAAAAAAACATTTTATTCGGCGATTAAAGGTGTGGGACAAGGGAAGAAGAAAAAGTTTAACTTTAAGCGTCCCTCCACCCCTGTTCCATTACCCGACTTCCTAAAAACAGCACCGCAAGAGCCACTGTCAGTAGAAGTGGAAGTCATAGAAGGCCCCGATGGACCAACACCACCAACGCCACCAACACCGGCCAGCGTCGAGAATGTAATAGTGTCGGAGGTGAAGTCTTCCCCAGCGCCAGCACCACTGTCGCCGATATTGGGGTGCCGGAAACCCATGAAGAAGCGGTTTAAGCGGTGTTTTGAAGGCGATGAAGTTTCCGCTGCTTCGTCGTCGTCGTCGTCGTCATCGTCTTCACCAAATAAAACCGCGTCTTCTTCCGAGCCATCACAACCGGAGTGGGTCGAAGACTTCACCAACTCTCAGAAGACCAAATTGACTGACATTTATGCCATGAAAAAACGGTTAGTGAATGAAGTGAACGAGTGTGCCAGTGACATTATAGAACTTGAAAAACAATTAGAGATAAAAAAGGTGAAATCTGCGCGGTTAAAAAGACAATTAGAGGACTTTAATAAATTATGTAGTAGGTGTTAGGTAGTTGTAGATATTAGCTTTTAATTTATAGTATTAAGTTTGTAAATATATATATATATATATATATATATATATATTGTAGTTAATAAAAAAGTGTTTGATCAAATTTTTTATATTTTATAATGAGAATAAAAATGACTTGAAAATTTATTTTTGTGTGTTATTTCATATAGGCCCTGTCCCACATAATATTAGGTAATAAAAAAAAAAAAAAAAAAAAAAAGTGAATAATCCACTAAAACTACGCAATAGCAATAGTTGTAAATATTTTCTGATAATATTTACAAGTATGCTAAAACATGGTTCGGTTTATGAAGTTAAGGTTCTGTCGCCAGAACTTCTAATACTTTGTATCTCAATATTGTATGTTTTTATGAAAAAAACATAAAATATTGGTTACAAAGTATTATAACCAACTAAAACTACGATCAAATTATTTTGTGGTCCTGAAAAGGACCGTTTGGTTTTAAAACATGCGACTCTTTTATTGAGTTGTGGAGTCGCACGGCCCGTCATCATCATCAGCGGGGGTGGCGGTGCTGTCCTCTGTGTATTCGATGATGAACCGCCAAAGTTCATCCCATCTAGGATCGTTCGGCTCCCACTCCAAACAATTCTCTGTGGTAGAATCTACCACAGGGCATTGGATGGGTTGTTGTTGTTGTTGTTGTTGTTGTTGTTGTTGAGTCCCTGACATGTTGAACTAAAATGATTGTAATAAGTATTGATGGTCGTATATATAGAGACAAATTAATGGTGGGGGGTGAAAACAAATGTCATATTACGTATTGAGACCAAAAGTTGTTTGTGGTCTCAAATACGAACGAACGATTTAGCTGGGTTCCACCAGCACTTAAAGTTTTAATACTTTGTATCTAATATTGTATATTCTATACATACAATATTAGTAACAAAGTACTAATATGTACTAAAACTACGATCAAAGTATTTTGTGGTCCTGAAAAGGACCGTTGTTGTGTGCCCTTAAAAAGGGCCAGGGAGAGTGTGGGGCTTATGGTGCCCCATCCTCGCTGGTCGACCACCAGCTTGACGAATCGCAGGGGCCTTGTGGGTCGTCGGGTGTTGGTGATGCTGGAATTTCCAGCACCGCATCTTCCGTCGAGTCCGGCTCTGGCTGCGGCGACGGAGTTTCGAGTCTTTGTAAGACCCAATCACCCGCGTCGTCTAATTCCACTAGACCCGGATCATGGTCATATACTAGCGGAATCGGCTCATCCAAGTCGTCCCAACGTAGGACGTCAATTTCAAAATCCACCTCGTCGTCGTCGTCGAAGACTTGCAGGTCTCCAACGTTGTCGGCTACGGTGTCATCACTAAAGATGGATGAGCCTCGGCTGGCGGGTCTTTCTTCCTCCATGTTTATCGTATGAGGGTTGATGAATATATGACTGTGTAACTGACCCAGTCTCATATATATAGAACTACCCCCACCCCACCAACGGATTCTAAATGTTATGTATTGGTGAGAGCTTATAGAATTATTGATTTTTTTCAAAAACTTTAAATAAGGAATTAGATTTGTTTAGACAATAAGACTTATTCTTAATATTTTGTGAAGAATACATTACAAAAAAAAAATAATAGAAACCTTGTTTGAACTGTTAACATTTTCATAGGTTCTCAAGCATATAACTTGGCACTTAAGCTACGAGACAAATCGTCGTTAAACGAATATCTCGCCCCATAAGTGACGATTACTAAACTACGATCAAAATATAATGTGGTCCTGAAAAGGACCGTTTTTGTGGCCCTAAAAGGGCCTGGGGGGAGGGTGGGGTGCCTACCGTGGAGTAATACCCAACGATATTAACACCGACCTAGGTGCAGCCCTTGGTCTTCTCATTGGCGGCACCGTCGTCGTCGCTGGTGGTGTCGGCGTTGCAGGCGGTGCCGAAGGTGCCGCTCCTGGTGCGGTACCCCCGCACTCCTCACACTTGCATATTTTGCCGGGCACGAATGGCCTGACAATGCCAATGATCCTTTTTGGTATATCTTCCATCTTGCCGATCGAATGTGTAATGATGAAATCACCGTATCTCTGGTATGGACACAAACTACCCCCCTCCACTTTTCTAGCATATAGTACTAGACTTTCTCTACATTTTTTTCACTTAGAAAAAAAAAAAAAAAAAAAAAAAAAAAAAAAAAAAAACCTCCCCCTACAACTTCCACATACTCCCGTTCGGCGGCCCTAGCCTCATAACTCGAGAATTTCAATTTTTTCGTCTAAATTTTTTGTCATTTTTAAGATTTTCCAAATTTTTTTTTCACCATTGTATTCTACTCAAAATTCTAGGTAATTAAAGTGCTTTTATTTTTTCTCTATCTTGAACGGTTCCCGAGCTACAGCGCTTTAAAGAATTCAAATTACTAACTTTCTATAACCCTTTTTTTCAAATTTCATTTTTTCGAATTTTCAAAAATACTACAATATGTAGAAAAAAGTTCTCTCTTTAATTTCCCAATACCGTTTTTCTCTAAATCTTCAACTTTAGCGCGTATTCAGCATTTTCAAAAAAAAAAAAAATTATAATTTTTTTTACACCATCGCATTCTCCTCAAAATTTTGGGCTATCAAAGTGCTTTTATTTTTTTTCTATCTTGAACGGTTCCCGAGCTACAGCGCTTTAAAAAATCCAAATTACTAACTTACTATAACCCTTTTCTTAAAATTTCATCTTTCCGAATTTTGAAAAGTACTACCATATGTAGAAAAAAATTCTCTTTCTAATTTCCTAATATCATTTTGCTCCAAAACTTCAACTTTGGCGCGCATTCACCATTTTTCAATTTTTTTTTGAAAAAATTTTTTTTTACGTTTTTACTATCGAGAAAAATGCTTGCTTATAGTACTCGATTTCCTCTATAATTTTTTCTTATAATTTTTTTCCCTATTCCTAACCGTTACTTTCCTACAAATTTTCTAAATCGTTGTTTTCATATTTTGCCTTAAAAATTTTTTCTTGTGTTATTTAAGCTCTTTTTTCCACTTAATAAACCACCATTTTCTAAATTCCCGTACTCTTTTCTTAAAGAGCGGGCTTTTCCGCCAGCTTTTTTTTTTTGGTTGGGTTTCAAATAAATATAAAACTACTACTTCACTCATTACAAATTTATTGATTCAAGAACATTATTTTGTGTTACATATAATAGATACATTAAAATATAGATTTATTGGTCACCGAACCGTTTAATACATTATAACTAAAAAATGAGTCGTGAATAACTAATGCGTACACTTTAGTGTCTTTGGGGAATTTATTCTTTCTCGTTTGGAACTCCAATTTTACATCCACTGTCGATGAGTTAATCGCCTCTGGTTGATGACTGCAATTGATAATAAAAACGGGGTTTTTCATATATTCCGCGAACGTTATCATCGGATCGTTTATCTCGCGCCCGTAGTAGCTGCTTTGGAAGTTTTCGTAATTGTAATAGGCTGCTGCGTACAGTTTCTTGGCGAAATCTAAATTCCATCTTTCGTATGGATAAACGGTTGAATTCAGATACAGTCTAATGTCGCATACGTCGGCGTGGGTAAACTGGGTTGCGTTTTTTTCTTTCTTGTCGCAATTATTGCTGTCTTGAAACCCGACGATTATATAGCGCGGTCTTTCCAGACTTGTACTCGTTCTCAAGGCCCACACGTCGGAAGATGTTTGCCTTAAAGCTGGTAATTCGTACAGATCCCATTTACGATATGCCATTTGAATACTGGCGTTGTTTCCTCCTTTATTAATGCGAGACAGTATTTTCAATTTTTGCTTGTCGTCTGGAATGATGTGACGAATTTTCCATTCGATTTTGTCGATACTAATTTCTGCCTCTACTTCGCCGACGTAACAATTGGTAAAAGTGCGAGCTATAATCATAATAAGCTCTTGTTTTACGTTGAAAACACCTTTTGCGTAATCTTCGGCGAATCCCATAAGATATTTTAAGGGTAATTTCCCGGAGAATACGTTACTTGCCGTGTCTACGATATCTTGGTTTGCTTCGTCGAGACCCCATCCGCACGTCATGAGAGATCTTTGTTGCAAACTTCCGAATGAAACCATGGTTTTTAATGTCGTCGTAACTCCAGGTTTACGAACCACGGCGACCTGTTCACCTCCCATCTCGTAGCGAATTTCATCGAACAAAAATGCGAGGGCATTATTTGATAAAAAACATCTTTTCGTTGCGTCTATGGGTTTAAATTTTCCTTCGATATATATGTAACTTTCGGCGATATCCAGTATAATATCTTGAAAATTAATGGGGATACGGACTTCATCCGAATTGTTGAATGATGGAGATCCGTATGGTTTATACGTATGCTCTTCTAGACTAATAATGGAATTGTCCAAGATGGGCTCGGAGAAAACCTCTATTTTATCGCTGGTGGTGGAAATCATTTTCGCACTTTAAGACCGATTGATTTTAAAAATTTATAGTCTTCGGCAGATAACTGTTGAGATGTTTGTGATCTAACGTCTGGACGACGACTAACCTTGACGTTAACTCTTCTTTTACTTTTATTATGTTTCGGCGGTTCCCCCATCTTAGTCGACAGCACACACAATTGACGATTGAAGCAAAAACCCATTTCTATGAAAGTTTCTTCAGTTCCAATTTCACGATTATTTTCTCGCCTTGAAAATTGATTAGATCACCGCTATCGTCCAAGATGCGAAGAGTAATGTTGTCGATAAACTGACGTCCTGCCGGCATTAACGGCATATAAATATTATTTTGTGGTTCTTTACTGATTTTGTAACCGGGCTCCACGTCGATATCGAATTCGAACAAGGTATGACCTTCCACCGAATTCATATATGCTCCGGAAATTATATTACAATCTACGCGTATGATGCGTACTTTCATTATTTCCACCATCTCGGTTGATTCGTGCTTTTTGTCTCTTTTTAACACTGTATGATTAAATCCTAACATTTTACCGATACTCGCCTCTCCCCGGAAATCTATAGTATATTGGGATTTCAGTTCACATTTCAACGTATTATTATTAGCAACCAAGTAAAAGATTCCATCGTTCTTTTCTTCAGTTGAAATCCTCAAAGCCTCCAACATAGCTTTACCTATCTCATCTATTTCATA
Source organism: Diaprepes abbreviatus (assembly GCA_034092305.1). NCBI lineage: Eukaryota > Metazoa > Arthropoda > Insecta > Coleoptera > Curculionidae > Diaprepes > Diaprepes abbreviatus. The sequence goes on along the minus strand of JASJET010000110.1, from coordinate 13,035,120 downwards.
GGCCCCAGGTGGAATCTGCAATTGTATCGGCTCGGTGGTGTAACCCTCCTTCATGTAGGCAAACTTATTGTTGCTTTCGTCCACATTAAAAATTGAATTGTATGTGTAAAATCCCAGCAATGCCAGACCATATTTGTTTTCTCTATTTAATTCGACTGGTGGATAAAAATCGGCGCTTAAGACGCTCGAGTGTCCTGTTAGTGTGAACGTATAAGACATGACTAACCATTAAAACATCACACATCTCGGTTTTATTCTTAGCGGCAACATTTAAAAAGATTCATCGTCACACCTTTTCTCACTGCATTAGATAGTGATGTTTTTATGCTATTTTCTGCTTTTATGCGCACATCGCTGATTTTGCAATAACAACAAAATATTTTTCTAGCCGTAAGATCCTCATCAGTCATAACCTCGTTTAAATTGCTGCTGCTGCTGCTGAAATAATGTTTGCAACCGCACTGATATTTTAATATATCGATATCGCTTTTAAGGTGCTCCGGCAACTTTTCCCAAACGAATGGAATTTCATTTGGGGCTAATGCAATCATTACTTCCTTGGGCATGTTTTCTAACTGTTTCACGGTCATTTTCCTTAATCCACCGGCTAGATGAAATGCTTTCAGTGATTGCAACATTTTAGTATAGTTATTGCGATCCATTTGCGGTGTTAATGGTGACGATGATGATGATGACATCTTTTACGCTGATGATTCGACAAGAAACTTTAAGCACAAATGTCCACACCAGACTGTTCCAAAATCCTGCTGACGATCGTATGTATAGTAAATAATTTTTGATGGTTCCGATCCCGTTTGTAGATATCGTACCAATTCGATCGGTGGGGGTAAATCGCCGAAGCTGTCATAATATGTTACTTTAGAATTATTTTTTCTATAAGCTACCCAATGAGTCCCTGCACCACGCGTACTATCCAAATTCACTATTGCTGCTTCGTAACGTCGAGGACCTTGTCTAGGTAATAAATCCCTCATATAAACGCCTCGAAAGTGTCCTATTCTTTTCTTTTTGGCATATTTTTCTATATCGATGTTAGATAGTGGTCTTCGAGGTAGGGATTCAATTAGTTTTTTGATCTACGATTTAAAAATAATCCCATACCTTTACGATATGGCTTTAGAAACAAACCATTTCCTTTCGATTTTAAATACAGGCCGGCACCGGTTTTATCTTCGCTGCTTTTTTTTACTGCTTTTATGGCGCGCACAATTCCCGCTGCCCCACCGGCTAATGAACCCAAAGCTGATAACCCGGCAAAAATTGGTATTAATGGTAATATTCCACCAGTTTTAGGAATCGGTATTATTCTCGGTGTACGAACCTTCCTTTTGCCACCTGCCGCTTTTACCGATCTACGTGCTGCCGACAGAGCTATTTTAGATGCATTCATGACATTTTTTTCCAACACATTTTTACTTCCGGCTTTTAATAATTCCCTTCGAACTGCTTGTCGAATAGCTGTTCCGAAACTGGCTTTCCGAACATGTCGATTTTTATTAACACCTTTCCTTTTTGTATGACGCGTGCCTTTACTAGATGTTTTTTTTGTTGATAATGATGATGATGGTACACCCATACCAAAACGTTGTTTTCCTTTCATGATGTTTGTAACTAACCAAGCTGCTGTTTTTTCACCTAAACTGGAATCTTTCGATTTTACTCTATTCCAAGCACTTTGTTCGAGCTCGTAATCCGCTCGATGTCTCGCACTTATGTTGTCTTTATTATGTAAATAGGCTAAATCGTGTTTTTTGCATGCGGCATCCAAAGGATTAATGCCTGGATCACCTCTTGTTACACGTTTTATTACTTTTGTTCCGGGTCCGCAATATTGATAACCAGGAATGTGTACCTCGAATGGTAATTTATTTATTAACGAATTCACAATACCGTATCCAGTTTTGTTGGAAACGTGAGACCGTCCACTTCGTTTGACGCTCGACATCTGAATGACAGTTTTTGTGAAAAATTGCCTATAAAATATCAAATTTTCCTAAGATGCGCGTTATCGATCTTAAACAAAAACTTCCTATTGACAATCTCGATGAAAAAGTCGGACTTGGATTTGAAAAGAAGATAATGAAGAGACACGGTCCTTTACTTCCTTCCTCTATTCGCGGCCTGTTAATTGGTCCATCCAATTGTGGAAAAACTAATGTCATGATTTCGCTGCTTACACACCCCCTTGGGCTACGTTTCGAAAATGTCTATATTTACTCGAAATCTCTGTATCAACCGAAATATGAGTATTTAAGGAAAATTTTAGCGCCCATCAAAGGTTTAGGCTACTATGCCTTTAGTGATTCCAGTAATATTGTGGAACCGTCCGATGCAAAACCAAACTCTATATTTATCTTTGATGATGTTATATGTGAAAAACAAGATGTTATAAGATCGTACTTTAGCATGGGACGTCATAAAAATATCGACTCCTTTTACCTAGCGCAAACATATTCGCGAGTGCCTAAACAGCTTGTGCGAGACAACGCCAATTTTATTATTATGTTTAAACAAGATGAGTTGAATATGAAACACATATTTTCCGACCACGTTTCACCGGATCTAACTTTTACTCAATTTCAAGAAATGTGCTCAAAATGTTGGGATAATAAGTATGGATTTTTAGTAATTGATAAAGACAGTGATGTGAAATCGGGAAGATACCGCAAAGGATTTGATAGCTATATATTACTGTAATAATAAGAGAAAACGCTCATTTGATTGTTGAAACGTCCTTTGTTAACATCATGAATAACGCGATCGACTTAAAACGTAAACTAGTGGAAGCTACCAATGCCGTCAGAAAAAAATTTAAACAAATTAAAGCGGCTAAAGAATTTAATGTTGTGGAATTGGAAAAGTTTTACGAACCCATTTCTAAGCCGTTGACAACTATATCTGATGTGGTTAAGCAACGTCAGCAGCAGCAGCAGCAGCAACAACAACAGCAACAACATTATCCAGCTACAAAGCCACATAGTCTCAGTACATCAGTGCAGTCGACTCAAATATCAGGTTTTCCCCAACCTACACATTCCTTTCAAACCTCCACACCTATTCAGCAGCAGCAGCAGCAGCATCGCATTTCAAAAGAAGATATTAGCCAATCGGTGTTTGATACACCCTCGACATCAACTAATACATCTCTCGCATCCGCTGACACCACAACTTCCGATACTTTAAACGCACACCTGAAAGGATTACGTTTGAAACCATCTCTATACGATACTGTATATGGTGTACGTTTTGGTTCAAAAACAGATCATAACAAAAATTTTATTGGTAATTTAGAGGTGCGTTTTCGAAATGGAAATATTGTCTTATACAAAAAAGGGAAAAATATTGCAGAATATGGTGGATCACCGGCACTTTATGATTTGTTATTTCTTAAAACACCCCCAAGTGTAGGCAAGGAACAACAACAATTAAGTGATAATGTACTTTCAACGTACAAGGAAATTTTGGAATCAACGAATGCTGTCTACAACAATTTTAAAAAAAGTGATGGTTTACGGGAGACCAGATGGAACAAATATTTACGAATTATTAAACCTCTGATAATGGGCACAAAATTAGGTGGTACTATTACAAGAAAAAATCTCTCGGAAAAACTACAGTTACCCACAAAAAAGAAATTATCTTCGAAAAAATTTCAATATGTCTACTGGAACAAAGCTAAAGAGTTGGTGGATCGTTTACGCTTGTTGTGGAGTTCCAAAATGGCCGGTCACACTGGACACGAAAATGAAATTATGTCAATCATAGAGGAATTACGAGAAGAAGATATAATATATTAAGCTCAATATTTAATGATATTATTCAGTTCTTCCTTCGATCTGAAACCTTTAGTATTATTAATAATATGGAGCCCAGTCTAGAAAAAATCAAGATTGTTAATGAACTACATAGAACGGCTAGAAAAAATTTTGTAAGACGGCGCACGATAATAAAAGGATACAGAGATTTGTGGCAAATTGATTTGGCTGAAATGCAACAGTATGCTGATGAAAACGATGGTTATCGTTATATTTTGGTCTGTATAAATTGTTACTCGAAATTTGTCTATACCAAAGCCATAAAAAACAAGACTGGTATAGAAGTTACTAATGCGATGAAAAGCATCATTGAAGAGGCATCATATACACCAACAAATCTGCAAAGTGATCAAGGAAAGGAGTTCTATAATACAAACTTTCAAGCCCTGATGAAAAAATATAATATAAATCATTATTCCACTTACAGCACAAAGAAAGCTGCAATTGTTGAGCGAGTCATAAGGACTTTAAAAAATAATTTATATAAACAATTCTCGACAAGAGGATCTTACAAATGGATACATATATTATCGGCAGTAACAAAAACCTATAACCATTCGAAACATCGCACCATTGGAATGAAGCCTGCAGACGTGCAAGAAAAAACACATATTAAAGCATATGATTATTTAAAAATTGTACCTAAAAAATTTAAGTTTTCCATGGGTGACATTGTGCGTATTAGCAAGTACAAAAGCTTATTCGAGAAAGGATATACGCCCTCTTGGTCAACCGAATTGTTTAAAGTTGTAAAAGTTAACGTTACAAATCCACCTACTTACTTGTTGGAATCGTTAGAAGGTCAGCCTATAAGAGGGTGTTTTTACGAATCAGAACTACAAAAAACAAGCAGTCCTGACGTTTATCTAGTAGAAAAGGTCCTTAGACAACGCAAGAAAAATCACATCGAACAATTATTTGTCAAATGGCTAGGATTTCCCAACCACTTCAACTCTTGGATAGATAAAGCTAATATTGTTTAAATAACATATTGTATGACTATATTTTTTATTTAAAATGTAAAATAAATAAACAATATATTGTAAAATAAAGTTTTTTATTTCAATCTTCATTATTAAAAACAATGACAATAAAACATCATACACATAAATAACATTTCAATATTCTTGGAGGGAAGGTCCAATTCACCGACGACTACGACGTTATCTTCAAGGCTATGCCACTCGGAGTGCGTTCTCCTATTCTTTAACCTGCTTTTTTTAGATTTTTTTTGAAGTCGAGTCGTACGACAGTGCGCTTAATGAGTCATTTAAAGGCTGATGATAGAGTATTTTCTGCATAACTTCAATTTTTGTTTTAAGCTCACTATTATTTTTGTATATCATGGGGAGGACATCCTTGTTAAATATGTCACATATTACAACTGCAAAATTGTAAAACTTTCTATTAACAAAGTGTTTTGTCACAGCATCGTCATCATCTTTAGGTTCGCCTAAGTTGGTTATGATTTTTCCACCCATATCATACTGCCCATCCGCTGTAAGTTTAAAACCAATCCCTTGTGGCCCAGATAATATATGATATTTTTCATTATATTTCTGACGACCAAATTTATCAATTGTGTTGTTTCCTCGACTCATTTTCAATCTTTACTAAACTATTTTATTTTTATTTGCCCTACTTATATTAAATATTTCAGCTGAGAAAAAGAAACACTGACTATGATCTACTGGGTTGGTATGTTTATAAAAGAAATAAAATAAAACTGTGATTGTAATAGATATTTATTTACAGTTATTTAATTGCACAAATACAAAAATTATAAAAAATTAGTTTTCCATGTCTTCGTTTTCGTTGCTCAAAATTCTATCCCATCCGACACTATTTCGATCGTCAACGTCTTGGGCTGTTGCTGTTGCAGAAACCAATTCATATTTTGCAGCAAGCTCACCTGGTAAATGTGGAATATTGACGAGGTATTCTTTTAATTCTTCTTCAACCATTTCAGCACAAAATGTATCCATGTCTATGGAACCATATAAAAATTTGTCGCACAAGTGTGCCCCAGCCATAAAATTGATTGTATCCCTGATCTCGTTCTTATATTGATCTTTGGTTACATCAATATGCGACCAATCATTTACGCTATCTAACATATCGTGAGCCCTATTTCTTAATTCTCTCCCCAACCAAAATATGTATCTATCTACACATTCGTTGGCGGTCGTCGTCGTCGTCGTCGCATCAGCAGACATCTTTAACAGAAATAATGAACACGCGTAAGTATTCTGACATGTGCAACTATATTTTAAATTTAATTACATCCTTTTTTTCAAGCAATTTACATACAATTTACTCCAATGAGCCAAAACGTAATAATGTTCGAGTATTGTTTCCAAAAACTCTAGTGCCCTGCCCCAAATAAGTTAGAGTGTATTTATCTTTAGTTTTACTCATAATATCTACAATATCGTCAGGTAGTGTTTCGGCCACACGTTTTGGTAAAAAAGTCTCAAATGTGCTATTATCACCGTCATCGTGTAAAGCCACTAAAAGAGTTTTACCAAATCGTGTAGTCATTGAAACCATCTTTACAATTTTATACACTTTGCCTACAATCATTTCGGTAACCTTTTTTTTCTCTAAAACCTCGAAATCTTTGCTAAACATTTCATTAATTTCATCTAGAGTTTCTTTTGCAATACTCATTATTGAAAAAATGGTATATAAATCCAAAAATTACCGTGAATATAAAAGCACTTTCAGAACACTACACGAACACAATATTTGATGTTTATGCCACTGATATCTGCGACTGTTTGAAGTCACTTCTTCTCCCACGAACCTTTATAGCGAGGTTTCAAGGTCGAATTGTAACAATGGTGGGGGTAGCTTAACGATAGAAATAGTGGGAGGAGTATTCAAGGTCAAATGACGTCACACATTTAAATTGGTATAAGGATAACTTCAAGGACAAAATATAATGAAACAAATAACTACATTTTATGTACTTTATTCATTGATTTTTTTTCTGCAATTCTTCTATGCGTTTAACATTATCACCTAAACCTAATTTCCTTAATTTGTTCAATAATAAGTGTTTGTTTTTATTTCTAAGAAAATTCTTACAAACTATACTAGCTAAAAGACACACTTCGGCATGGTCCATATACTTAAAAAATACACTAAAGTCCTGAGCCTCCGAATCTTGCATTTCATATGCGTAAAATTCCGAACAGGCTGCAGAAATTAGAAATTCCTCGTACATTTCTCGCACTAAACTTTCCATATTAACTACTACTACGTTAAACTTAAGTCCTACACTCTAATTTCATCTAACACAACCGGATCTGCAATGAACCTAATCAGTTTTTCCAAACAGTCACTAAACCCCAACTTTTTTATCTCACGAACAAAGTCTTGTAAATTTATTGTTTTGCTGCAATATTTACGACATGCATTCGCAGCCTTTTCATATTCATAAGCCAAATCACAATAGCGCGACGCCCATTCTGCTCGACTTTTCATTGCATCATTGAAATAATTATTAGCCGTTTCAGTGAACTCATCGCCCAATTTTTTTACTGTCTCTTGCAAAGCACTATTCATATTATTCACTCATTTTTACATTCACGACACTTTTTTATTGCTGGTGGTGGCCCATCTATATGATGACGATATATTTGTTCATAGTGAATGTAACAGGGTAAGCTTAACTGTAGTTCCTTGTTACACCGATATGACGCTGGCAGCTTATCCCAAATTTGCCGTAAACTCAGCGTATCAACGCAAGTTTTTAAATATTCGAGAGGAAAAAATGCTAGATCCTTCTCTTCAAAATCACACAAACTTTTTAAATTACTCTGATATAAACAAATTACTCTGCCGACTTGCTCTATAATTTTTTCTTTAGATAGTTCCGTATCTGACATTTCACACTGAATGAATGCAAGTAGACTCACACAATTTATAGAACAATTTGCAAGGTCAAAATCATTTCAAGATCATCCCACACTATTACAATGCACAAATAACTACTTCAAGGTCACACACCCAAGATGACCTTCAACAAAGTCAAGGTCGTCTCGACCAAGGTCAAGGTCAAGGTCACACACACAACCTTGAACACAAGGCCAAGGCCAAAGCACACGTGCACTTTCAAGGTCAATGACAAGGACATGTGGGCGGGGCCAAAGAGGGGTGAAGCAAGGTCAAGGTCAAGGTCGAGGAGTGGGGGGATTGAGAGAATCGGGTTATGTTCACTACTTATATTTAAAGAAAAAATGTCCACGTTTAAGCGTCGCCCAGATAAAAGGAGGGATTTTCGTTGAAACCTAAATTCTTATTCTCTTGAACTTTTCAAAACGCCAACTTGGAAATAATCGTAAATAATACTAAAAGAAAGACATGGAATGCATCTCAAAATATTTGCAGTAATTTATTGTGGATAAAAATACGAATATTACAAAAACTGATATCTTCTACAACTTCTATAGAGTGTCATAGCGCATGAAATAAAAAATCCGAAAATTACAAGTAGAAGAACTGTTGTCATCTTACCAAGACTTGGATTTTAATAGGTTATTAAAACTATATTTTCCATACATCTGCTCATAGTTTTACTCATAAAACTATTGTGCAGTATTAGATCAACATGGAGAGATTTAACTGAAAGATTGCTTAAATTCAAAAACATTATAGCTGAAAATCAAAAGCGATTATATTGCGCGACTTTTACAGTCGACACCACTGGTTCTGCCTATAAATAGACGAAATAGACGAAGACGAATATTGTAGTTTAATATACATTACATAAAGGATTTTTAATTTTATAAAAATTCCAAAAAAAATTAATTCTATATTATTTTCTTAAAATTCCATATGCATTTACCTCCCTAGAAATTGGCGGAGCTAACTAAAATTTATATTTTTTATCGATGATTTTCAAGGAGGAAGATTACGCTTTAAAGAAATATTGAAATATCTTATTAAAAATTAAAACACCATTAGAAAATTGATTATTATAAGTTAGAAAATTGACATGAAACTCAAAAAGTAATAAAAAAATTAGTAGAGTTTTAACAACTTTTTAATATCAGGTTCTAATTTTGATAACAACAATCGTAAATTACCACGCTCAATGAGCTGTCCTCCAGTTCCTTTTTTGGGAAGAAAATTTGCTACCTCACTGAACCCACGCTCAACCAAATATGATGAATGGACTACAATTAAACATTATTGATCTATTTCGTAAAACATACGGTGAAGTCTTGGTATTGATTTTAAAGCTTCAACTAGCCTTCTATTTCTGAATGCTATCTCAAGTTCTTCATGTTTAGAATATCTTGGAATCCAAGTGTTGACAGTAAGTAAGTAAATCTTTCTGTTTTGCATACACTGCTGATAATGCTGAAAAGTGGCTGTACTCACAACAACCGAGACTTTTCCTGAACCGAATCAGTTTCCCAACGAAAACGGCTATGACGTCTTCTGGTTTAATTTAATTCAACTCATCGCCTTAAAATTGAAAAATTACTTCATTAAATATTTTATACGGGTTTTTTTAATTAAGCGATGTAATTATTCGTCTTTGTTTTCACCGAAATCTAGTCCCAAGTTAAACAGACTATACAAACGATTCAGACAAATACCTTTAGAGAGCCAATTAACTTCTTTGAAAAGCAGTAAGCGACTAAAATCCTCAACATTTCCATTACATAGTTGGTTAAATAGTCACTCGATAAATTGCTTCTGATCTTATTGACGGCTTTAATAACATACGTTCATTCAGATCGTTCACAAGCAAATGCTAACCATAAATAATACAAACCACAGCAGGTACATTTGGTATTGCTTGTTTCAAATACATTATGAATGCACTGTCATTGTTGAAGTATCATCAGTAGTCGCTGACAAAATATTATAAAGAGAATTTCTCTTGAAAAACAAATTTTTCGTATTAAATATTGTTTCTCTCCTTGTATTGGTTTCCAAATTTTTATCAAAGAATAATTCTTGACAATTTTTTCTTTTTTTATGAATCATATATATGATAAAAGTAGTGCTTCGTCAGTTGGTAGAGTTGACTCGTCGAGTTAAATGGAAAATTTGTAAGTAATCGCATAATGACATTTCAACGTTTGAGTTATTTCATCAGTTCCTTTTTGTAATGAATTTTTGTACTTAAAGAATTTTTTTGATGGTGTCTGACGCATTCTTATGATACTTTCTTCACTGCCGGTGAGATTAATTGTTCAACAAATGTATGTCGCTTTCCTGCTTTTGCTATTAACATTGAAATATTATATGAAGTTCTTGGTTGATCATATTCTTGTCTGGAGGACGAAGCAAAAGGTTTGTTGTAGTTAATTGCTTCGAATATTTGTTTTTCATTTTTTAAAAAAAGGATTCATCTTTATCCTTTCATCAATCAAATGTTCTTGTAGCCTAGAAGGCTAAATTGTTTGGCGAATTAAAATTAAACACGTAGGTAATGATTCGTTTTTTAGGAAAATACGTAAATCCATATTTCAAATACTCAATTCTGTACTGTCATGATGAAAGGCAAATTTTACCAGCGTTTAACAATAGATTTACTTATTGACTGTTCACCTTTATTTAATTTATTGTGTTTAGTGACGTGTTTCATGTATCACTCATACATAAGGATTTTGGCACATAATAAGTATGGAAACTAATTGCTAGATCCCTTCTTTTTATAGATATGGATGATATACGCATAAACTTGCATGTTTTCGTTTGTTTGCGATACCGAGGTATACGCTGTGTAAACAAGTCATTACAAAATCACATATTCTTGTGCTTGATTACAAGAATCACATAATAATTTTAATTACTTACAAACTTGCAGAGACTTGCCGCAGATAAAACTAAAATGATCTATAATGCTATCTTTGTTTTAAACTTGTGTGATAATAATAAAATTAAAAATATATATTATTAATTTTTTAAATACGCCACCACTCACCTTGACTATCTTAACACCCCGCAGTTTCTCTTGGACTTGCTGCCACCTTTGCAGGTTTCATCGCCCACTTTGGGGCATGACTGCCCCGTAGGAAACCTATAATTTAGTGTATCAACGATCTGGTATGCTAGAGAATAATTTGAATTAAACTGTAAGGCCAAATTACCCTTCAATAAATTCTTTCTATCGCCAAATTGCCATTATGAATTTTTTATTATTACACATAACATATTCTGAAGAAATATCCTTACTCTATAACAGTATATCGAATTATTACAAAATTAATAGATACATTAAAACAGTTTGGAAAAACATTAACTCAAGTTATGTGTTTAACTTGAGTTCAAATATTTGCCTTCTGATTATGCAAAATTTAAAAACATTTTCATCTTCTCGTAGATGCAGTTTATAAATTTGGACATCTGAATGTAAAATTGCTTGTTTTTTCTATTTTTACCTATGCATTTCCCATGCCCTTCTTGGGAAGATCCATTCTACAAGTCTATTTTAAATTTTTCTTCTATAGATGATGATATTTTTGTATTTACAATTAGTACCAGTAAGTATTTAATGACAGATGTGACTCACTTTTATATGTAAGAGTCCCGCCATTTTGTTTTCCATTCGTAGTTCCGTAAATTTGTTTTTCTTAGATTGGCGATATGCAGGGAAAATACGTATACAACGAATTACTGAAGCGCATTTTAAACGTTAGCAACCTTTTTAATCACAGTAATGGCACTTAGAAAGCCAGATAGCAGCTTCACGGAGAGCGAGGAGGAAAGATCGTTACTCTTACTCACTTTCCGGGGAGCAAGCTTAGTATCGCGAATGATGTAATAGAACATTGCGAAAGGCCCACCAGAGAAGCTTCAGCGATGGCCAGGCACATATGCAGTAGCGGTCATTTAAAATGGGCGTTGAACACCTTCCGACCATTTAAATCCCCAGGAGTTGATAGAATAATCCCAGCCCTGCTTCAACGAGGGAAGGAAGAGATGCTACCACACATAGTACGCATTAATCAAAGTAGCCTGAAACTGGGCTATATACTAAATATGGAGAAGGGTCAGTGTCACCTTCATTCCGAAAGAGGGGAAAAGGGACACTACATACCCTAAATTCCTTCGACCCATCAGTCTCACATCGTTAATTATAAAAACGATAGAGAAAGCAATAGATAATTATATCAGAACAGAAATTTTTGAACAGGCGGCACTGTACGCTCATCAACATGCGTATCAAGCGGGTAAGTCTACGGAAACCGTACTGATACAATTAACGAATGAGATTTAAGAAGCGCTCAACTGGAAGGAATCTGTAATATGTGCCTTCCTTGATATAGAAGGGCCTTTTGGCAACACTCCACATGAGACAGTCAAAAGAGCACTCGACGAACATGGAGTGGACGAAACGACATCTAAATGGATAGCACGACTTCTCTCCACTAGAATACCAGATATAGAGATAGGACAAGACACTATCGCCCTCCACCAGAGGATATCCTCAGGGGGGAGTAACCTCTCCACCTATGTGGAGCTTAATTGTAGACCGAGTCCTCCGTGATCTCACTGACCTCGGCATATCTTGTCAGGGCTATGCCGATGACGTGCTCGTGATCGCAACAGGCAAATTCTAGAATACCCTCTGTGACATAGTTCAAAGAGGGCTTGAATACACTAGGGGGTGGTGCCAGATGATGGAACTAAACATCAACTCCACAAAAACTACCCTAGTAGCCTTCACAAGGAAAAGAAACCTCAATCTGAAAACCATCAAAATGGATGGGAATATTATTAAATGGAAGTCAGATATTAAATATCTGGGACTAACCCTAGATAACAAACTCCTCTGGAACAAGCACGAAAAAGAAGTTATCAACAAGGATACGACAGCCTTGATGGCCTGTAAAAATTTTGCGGGGAAAAGATGGGGTACAAACACAATAATCCTGCATTGGATGTACACTGCACTAGTGAGACCAATCATGACATATGGGGCAGTGATCTGGAGCAAAATAACCAGTCTGGCTCCTACGAGAGCTAACCTCTCGAAAGTTTAAAGACTGGCCTGTGCATGTATAACCGAGGCAATGAAAAGCTGCTCAACGGCCGCCATGGAAGTAATTCTAAATCTCACACCGCTACATATACTTCTTGAGAATATGGCGAAGAGGGCAATTTATAGGATTATACGAGATAAGGTCATAAAACGAAAGCCCAATTTCTTATCCAGAAATCAGCCAATCTGGGACATGCTCCAAGATGAAATGAAAAAGAAATTCAACTTTGTGAAAAATTTCAGCACAAAGTTGAGCCGCAAGAGCAAATGGGACAGAAACACCATTAAAAAACTCAGCAAGACCTCCATTATATGATATACAGATGGCTCCAAAACAACGGAGGGAACTGGAATAGGAGTATATGGACCCACCACCAGACACTACAAAGGCTGGAATAAGACATCAAGCATTTTCCAGGCAGAAGCATTTGCCATTAGGATATGTTTTCAATTCAATAATCAAAAAAACTATCACGGCCAAGAGATTATCATCATGTTAGATAATCAAGTATCAGTGCGCTGAGCTCTTAAATTATAAGCTCCAAGATGGTCTGGGAATGCCTAGAGGAATTAAATGATTTGAGTAAGAATAATAAAGTCACCCTCATGTGGGTACCGGGACACCCTAGGATAGAGGGGAATGTAATAGTAAACAGGCTCGCGAGGAAAGGGGCTGAGATACCATTTCTGGGATCAGAGCCTTTATGTGGAATCAGTAGCAGCGTAATGCTGGAAGAACTAAAAACAGAAGAAGAAAGCAGGAGATCCAATTATTGGATGGAACTGCAAGGATTGAGACAAGCGAAGATACTTCTTGGGAACTACGACCAGAAGAGATTTAAAGAATGCATAAGCTTAAGTAAAACCAACTCAGAGTTCTGACAGAGGTCCTGACGGGGCATTGCCAACTGAAGGGACACCTCAAGAAACTCGGACTGGTAGAAACAGAAAAGGGCAGATTCTGTGAGGAAGAGGATGAAACCTCTATTCATATCCTTTCAGGGGCAGCGCTTTAGAAAACCCTTGGATGCAGTTCTTGGGAACACACCAAATCGAAGAAGGGAAGCTACCCACCTTGAAGCCGTCCAACATGCTAAGGTTCCTGAGGAAAATAGGACTGGAGGACTTACTCTAGCCGATAGGTAACTCTTACGACTTGGCAGCACTAGGGGAGAACAATAGATCTACCAGGTCGAAGTGCACAGACCCCAACTCAACTCACTTACAATCTTTTAAATAATCCAGAGATATTTTTTCAATTTTTTAAAAATTGTTTTATTATTACAGCAAATTGGTGTATACATGTAACTGAAAATATTTTTCCTGGGGAAACAGCTCATCCAACGAAAATTTTTCAAGGGGTAGAAAAGCTTCCAAATGCATGCAATCATTCAATAGAAATATTTAGGTTGACATAAGGTTGATTACATAAGAAATCAGAAGTGATATTTACAAGTAACGTCACTTTTATTACACTAACACCACTTCATATTTTCTTAAAATTATGAGGTCTTCTACCGCCTAAACAAAGCAGTACCGAATATAACTGAGTTGGTTTAAATTGACCTATTTTGACCTCAAAAGTCTGTCATCAAATATTGTTCACCTATTTTCCGGAGACCCTCTATACTTGAAGTTTTTCACTTGCCCGTTTTTTACCTTAATTATCTGAATAAATGTGCATTATTCTATTCCTTATTACTATAATTTTTTTGGAAAATCAGTGTTAGTCTATTTAATAGCCATTCTAAACTGATCGGCTCTTAACATCTCATTTTGCAAGTTCCGAGCAGTAAGAGTACGAATTCCTAGGGCTGGCATTGTATCGGTACTGCGCAGCTATTGCAGCTCTTGGATAGTCTAAACCAAGGCGTTTTGAGAATTTAAAATTTGATGGTGAATTGAAATTGGAATTTATTCGATAGCGTTATTGCGATTTACACCTCAACATCTGTTGGATGGCCAGTGAGATACCTATTTTTATTTTTCATGAATAATCTGATCGAACATTCACGCTATGAATAAAATATGCTGGTACTTTTTGCATGGTATTAGCACATTTTTTGTTTGCATATGTTAAAAAAAGCATACTTTACATGGAACTAAAACAATTTTGGTCAGTGAGTGCCTTTAAATGTTTATTTATAATATGCGATATTTGTTTTGAGTAGCAGGACAGGATTTACATAGGAGTGCTCGCTCATCCAAGGTTAAGTTCAATTAGTCATTTATATTTATTTTCTGTATATATATATATATATATATACTAATTTGTATTCAAATAACATGTCTGTTGTTTAATAAATTATCTTGTGCTAATCTGAGATTTTTTGAAAGTTTATTCGAAAATATTTTATTTCTTTAAAGGACTTTCATAATTGTGCCCAGGATCCATCATCTTTAAATCCGGCTCTGCTGAATAGTGTAATCTAAGCCTTGATATTTTAATATATTTATAACATTAGTATTTGATTAATTTCAATTTTGAAAAATGTGATAACAATTGTGGTCATGATAGTTAAATAAGATATAGTGTCATCCGTATGTAAAAGTACTAGGCATAGGCCAACAAATACAAATAGATCAGGTTTCAGTCGACCCATAATACTCATTTGAAGCTTTGTGTTTTTGTAACAATAGTAAACTTTAAAAAATATTTTTCTATTCAATCATATTTGTAAAATTTTATTGACAATTGACTTGTTTGGTCTTTTGAAGTGTTGAAATTTTAACCGGAACATTTTGAGAATCCGAAATTCATTCTACTGTCTCAAATAGTTGCTACTTGCAGTGCGATTAGAGTTGCCAGATGTCCGGGAAATCTGGAAAATTTCAGGAATTTCCCTACATGTTCCATATCCGGGAATTAAAACTATTCTTCCACATATCGGTTATTTGATTGATTTTTTATCTGGGACTGTTCCATTCTATAAGCATTTGCATCGAACGCGTATAAAAAACACGGCTCCATCGCCGGTGGTCTGTCACCTAGCGCTGCAGCGGAGATTTAACAATGAGGCAGAGGCTGAAAATAGATGGAGCACGGAGACTTGGCATTGAAATTCCATCTAATTATTGACTTATAATAATTTATTAGATATTATTCTTAAGTTACCAACTTAGGTAAGTTCAAACTTTCTTAATGGAATACTGAATTTAAGTAGAAGTCAAACTAGGAAAGTGTTGGGCCTCCTAACGGGATAATGTTTCCTCAGAAAGCATTTTCACAAGAATCTATAGAGAGAGGGACCCATATGAAACTACGTGAAAATAACAAAAAAAAGTTTTTTACATTAATTTTGATTGGCCCACATTCACGTACTGAGGAATAAACTTTATGGTGAAAACTAACTCTCATGAAGCTTTTATCCCGAAAAATTTGATAAAAATGTTGATGCCGTTCATTTATATGAACCCACTTACAATAGGAGATGCAGTGTTGAGATTTTTCTTAATAAGAATAAAATTAATCAATCAAGCTGAAATATATTTATTAACTTTGTTATTTTAATAGAATATTACAAATTGGTGTCATCCTAACAGGTTTCAGCGTAAAAATGCGAATTTTATATATTTTCCAAATAAAGTATTTTCATGTTCTGTAAAATAAGTATATTTATAGTGTTTTCGAGAGATTTTCGAGATAACTATTGAAATATTTCCTATGAATATTTTATAGTTTAGTTATTGTATAAGTTACTGTGTTGTAAATATAAAAATGGAGATAAATTTTATGCAATCCAACAACAGAAAGCTTCTTGTAGTGGATTCACTTATGAGTGTGGACTTTTCTTTAGAAATAATTCTGATTTTGATGCTGCGGGACTCAAAAATCTAAAAAGGGTAATGAACGTATTACTTGCAACTTATTTATTCATAAAAATCACTCAATAGCCATACAAAAAACTTGAGAATATAAAATCCCGATACAGATTATGTTACAATAAGTTTACACGTAATTATAACAAATATCTTTTGATTTAGCCTTTTATTCCGATCGACAAGAGAATAATAATAATGCCTTTATCCTTGAACGAATTGTATGAGGTCTACATGGTATATGTACACTTGATGAAATTTTAGACAACGAATATTGATAAAAATTTGTAACGGCTCAGCCGTAAGATAGTGCACTACTATAAAAACACGAATATATAGCTCATTTGTATCTGGGGGGAGTTTCTACGAGCTAGTTTTAACTACTCTTTACGCCACTTAGGATCCAGTAGAACAGAAATAAGCAGCTTTTCTGGTGTGATAAAGGAGGTCGATGTACATTGTGGCACTATGTACCATTTTAAAGTAGTTTTATAATGCCAAACTAATACAAATCTCAAGAAATCAATTGGCGTTGATCTATTTACTATGATGTAACCTCATATGTGTGATGTAATCAGTACCATTACTCAAATAGCGTTTTGGTGCCCTTTTTTACCATTCAATCTTTTTAATTGTTTTTTACCGAAAATACAATAGATAGGAAATTTACGTAGCGTGCATTAAATGCACTGCGACCTGGTAGATTTATTGTGCCTCTCTACTGCTAGCCAACTTTGAGCTGAAGTTTTTCGCAAAGTTGAATTTCCTTTTCATTTCATCTTCAGGCATGTCTCAGATTTCTTGATTTCTGGATAAGAGATTGGGCTTTCGTTTTATGACCTCATCTCTCATCATCCTACAAAATTGTCTTTTTCACCATATTCTCTAGAAGTTTAGGATTACTTCCATGGCGGTCGTTAGGCAGGTTTTCATTACCCAGATTATATATTAACAGGCCAGTGTGTGAACTTTCGAGAGGTTATCTTTCGTATTAGCCATACTGATTCTTTTGTTCCAGATCACTGCCCCATATGTGATGATTGGTCTCACTATTGCAGTCTACATCTACAGGATTTTTGGATTTGTACCTCATCTTTTTCTCGCAAAGTTTCTATAGACCATCAAGGCTTTTGTAGCCTTGTTGAGTACTTCTTTTTTGTGCTTGTTCCAGAGGAATTTATTATTTAGGGTCAGTCCCAGATATTTAACACCTGACTTCCACTCAATAACAGTCTCATCCATTTTGATGATTTTTAGATTGAGATTTCTTTTCCTTGTGAAAGCTATTAGGGTGGTTTTGGTGGGGTTGATGTTTAGTCCCATCATCTGGTACTATTTTCTAGTGTGTTGAAGCCTCCTTCGAACTATATCACAGAAGGTATTCTCGAACTTGCCTCTTGCGATCACGACCAATTTATCGTCATAGCCTTGACAAAATATGCCGAGGTTAGTTAGATCATAGAGGAGTCGATCTACAATTAGGCTTCACATAAGTGGAGTGGCTACTCTCCCCTGAGGGCATCCTCTGCGGGTACAAAGGGCGATAGTCTCTCTGTCTCTCTTTTCTATTCTAGTGGAGAGAAGTCGTGCTATCCATTTGGATATCGTTTCGTTCACTCTCCTATCGTCAAGTGCTCTTTTGACTGCCTCATATGGAGTATTGTCAAAAGCCCCTTCAATATCAAGAAAGGCACATATTACAGTTTCTTTACTGTTCAGTACTTCTTGAATCTCATCTGTTAATTGTATCAGTGCGGTTTCCATAGACCTACCCGCTTGATACGCATGTTGATGAGGGTACAATAGCGCCTGTTCAAAAATTTCTGTTCTGATGCAATTATCTACTGCTTTCTCCATCGTTTTTAAAATAAACGATATGAGACTGATGGGTCACAGAGATTTACGATTGTGTAGTGTCTTTTTTCCCCACTCTCGGAATGAAGGTGACTCTGGTCCTTCTCCATATTTCTGGTATTTAGCCCAGTTTCAGGCTACTTTAACTAATGCGTATTTTGTGAGGTAAATTCTCTTTCTACCCTCGTTGGAACAGGGCCGATATTATTCCATCGACTTCTGGGGTATTAAATTCTTTGCCCATTTTAAACGATCGTTCCTGCGTATGTGTCTGGCCATTGCTGTAGTTTCTCTGGTGGGCCTTTCGCAATGTTCTATTACATAATTCGCGATGCTAGACTTGCTCCCCGGAAAGTGAGTATTGAGTAAAAGTAATGCTCTTTTCTCCTCGCCCTCCATGAAGCTACCGTCTGGCTTTCTGAGTGCCATTGCTGTGTCGACCCTACCCTTCGCCATGACTTTATGTAGTCTAGCTGCGGCAGGTGTTTGAATGTCTCCTCAGAATTTCTCGAAGCTTTTAACTTTCCTAATTTTCTTGTTGTAGGTTGTAACTTTCTCGGTGTAGCTCTGCCAAAGTCCTTCGTAATGCTTAGCCCTATTAAAAAGTCTGCGCGTTTCGGATCTTAGCTTTGACAGAAACCAAGGTGCATCCTTACAACTTTTGCTTGTTTGTAAGGGGCAGTTCGATTCATAAGCTCCAAGTATTGACTCATTTATTTCTTTCAAGTCACTTTCTAGCTCCAGATGGTACCTAGCGGGTTCTCTGATCTGAATGCGTACTAAATTTGTTTTCAGATTGGAACTGTATTTTCTCCAATCTGTTTTCCTGGAATTCCTTCTGAGGACTGGCTCAGGAGGATCGGTTTATAAACTGAATGTGATTATTCTATGATCTGAAAGAGAAGGTTCATTCAATACCCTCCAGTTTCCTAATATGTTTGTTAAGTCTAGTGAACTTAATGTAATGTCTAGCACTTCTTCCTTTACCCTTGTTACAAATGTAGAAGTATTTCCTATATTGATCATGGTAAGATTACATTTAAAGACGTATTCTAAAAGTTGTTTATCTCTTTGATTGATGTCCTTGCTGCCCCAGTTTGTGTTGTAAACGTTCACACCCCAATAGTATTGGCAGTTTCTTTTCCTGGCAGTATTCTACCAGTCTTTGTACTTTTAGCGGTGGTATAGGCCCATCTCCTGCCAAGTAGCATGAAGCTTTGATGATTTCTAGCTTCTTCTTCTTCAGTTCGAGGTATACTCGCATAAGAACGAGGTCTCTCGTTAAGAAGTCTGAAAGACAAAAATAATTAATATTTTTCTTTTCCATCATACATGTTCTGAGTGTGCCATATTCCTGTTATTGGGAGAGAGTGTCGTCCGCTGTCATGAGGGTGATATCCACTCCTAGGAGGATGATGTCCCCCCTATCATCTTCTCCTTCGGCTTCCTCGGCCTCTGTCGTTGTTTCATCAGATGATGATGCTCCGAGATGGAGATCTGAGGTGTATAGACTCCCCACGCGCTTTTAAAAGTTTTAGGAGTCACTTCCCCCATTTCCTTCTTGCCCATCTTTAGACCGTGCACGGAGATTTTCCCAAACCGATAGTGGATGGTGTGCCTGTTGTCTTTGATTTTCTGGCAGGATAGATTGTCGATTCCTGGCCCTCAGTATTTGACCTTTACCTTCGTCCTTTAGGTTAATGACCTTCCATTTTGATGTTTTTACCCATCTTTTTGGGCTTCTATTAGCTGTAAAAGCTTTTCTGCCGTTGTTCCTTGGCTTTTTTGAAGGAAGATTAGCACATTGTGAGCTTTTGGGATATCATCTTCCTCGCACACCCTCAGTTCTATTCCGTTCTAGCCTTTTAACTTTGGTGCTTTCACCCGGAGCCATTCTGCCGACTGTGGTGTTTCACAGTCGATCAGGATCATACTCGGATGGAAATGGATGAGTCGGAACTGGAGCTTATGTTCCCATCCTTCGTACATCTCTTCCACTAATACCTCCTTCAATAGGGTCAGTTCATTCGCGCTTAGTCTCAGGGAATGTTTTGGGGAGGATAGAAATCTTGATTGATTTCAGAGCAGCTGCATAGCTATCATCATTGAACGAGGTGGCGGTGACCTTGTCCATTCTTCTTTTCTTTAATTCTGATTTTTGAGTTGGAATTGCACCTGTCTCCTCCCGCTTACGTTTCAGTTTGTTCTTTTGATCTATGGTAGCTTTATGTTCTGTCGCCTTCCTCCTGACTTCCCCTGGTGCTAACCCTTCATTCAGATAGCGCAAGTATCACTTTACTCCTGGTCCACTTAAGCCTTGCCTCAGAGGATCGTCTCTGTCTCCCGGTTTTCCCAGTTCAGATAGTGGAGGTGAGTTTTGTTGCTCCTTTTTTCCTTTTCCTTCTTCTTCTTTTCCACTGGGGGTTTCCGCTTCATCAAGGAGATGGAGGGTGTAGAGAAGGGAGTTTTGCTCTCTTCCTCCTTCCTTGTTTCTTTATCATTGTTCGTATTCGTTCTTTCCTTGTGAGATTGACTCACTTGAAGAGGCGAGAATTTTCCGTTTTTTTTTTGTTTTTTAGAGTCATTATCTATGGCTGGTCCAACGAGTAGCTATGGAAAGTAAGTTCGACTTCTGTAAAGCCCCGCAAGCAGGAGTAAGGATTATTGAAACTGGAGGTCCCCAGGTATACAGAGTGTGCATGTTAGAGATAAAGCATCCCCTTTACCATGCAGCCCACGGCACATGTAGTTCCTTTTAGGAAAACAAATAAAAATCTCAAGAAACTAAACAATCATTTGGCGTTGATCTGTTTACTATGATGTAACTTCATATGTGTCACGTGATCAGTACCAAATGGCGTTTTGATGCGCTTTTTTACCATTCAGTCTTTTTAATTGTTTTTTACCGAAAATACAATAGATATCCAGGAAATATTTACGTAGTATACATTAAATGTAATAAAAAATAATATGAAATAATTTTCCAACAACAGTTAAATACCCTATTGTAACTAATAATAATTTTATTCTCTAAGATCTTGCATTTCACATTAACGTTAAAAACTTACTTATTAGCAAAACTACTTAAATCTATTTTGCAGCCATTGTCTCAAAAAAGCTCTGAAAATCTTCACCATGCTGTTGAAATCCGAATATATATTTATTTAATATTATAAAAATCAATCTTAAGCAATAAAATACTTGTATAATAACTCAATATAATCTGGCAATGATATCATTTTGAAAACATATTTACATCCAAATTGAATTACTAACCAAAATTAAATACGAAATAGATTCATCAGTGCTCATTGTCCACATATAATAGTCCAATTGTATATGATGGTGCAATTTGTGCTCTATAAACCAATAAGTGGGTAGTAGCATCGACGTAACACAATGATAATATTAAATATCCTGATTATTATTTCAAGGACAATTTAGAACTAATTACATATATTTTGTTTCAAAATAAATACTAGGTGAACCTGAACAAATAATCTCCCGAAACATAATCTCAGCAGTGTAGAACTTGCAGCTTTAAAAGACATGAATAAAAATAAAAACATCTTAATGTTATACCAACAAATAAAGTCTATGCAACCATCATCATAGATATCAACTACTCCTTAAAAATGAAAGATATCTTAAAAGACCTTGCGACAAGCTTGTGTCAAGGAATCTCACCACATATCTTGAAAAAAATGACTAAAATCAAAATTATGGACTAACCCATAGAACCAGATGTCAGGAAAAAATACAGCAGATGCCCGAAACTCCACGGACTTCCAAAGGTACATAGAAAAATACCTTGCTGGTCTCATGCTACTACATGTGGAAAATGCCGCATATTACGTGAAAAACTCGTAACAGTTTATAACAATTCTATACTCTGTAATAATAAAAAAAGATTAAAAATAAAAATAGCAAATAAAAACCACTACCTGTCCAAGAATCAAATGCGTTTAAAAGAAAACACTAAATATGTGTTGTCGTCGTACCTAAAAGATCAAAAAAAATCTATATGTTACTTGAAAATGAAGTCTTTAGAGGTACCAAAAATTGTGGTTGATGTTGCTTTTGCTCGATTCTTCGGTTAAGTTTTTACTATTAATAGGAAGCTCGAATGTAAAAATACTATTTGAAATCATAGTTTGATGTTAAATTTTTCATCTATTTGTAATAAACATTATTTACAGAAATATTAGTCCCAATTTTATATGGTTTATACATACAGCAGCGGTGCAGCAGCTAAATATGACATAAGCTCATTGAGCGAGATCGCCCATAGCAACAATAATGACGTAGACCGTGGCATGAGGGACAAATAATACGATGGTCAGATAAGGCTCGAATGGCCCTAAGTGGCCGGGTTATGCCACCATTGAGCGGGATTATATGGTTAAATTGCCACGGAAAATGTGTGTCACTAGGGTTAATTTAGTTACCGCAAAATAGTGGGGTAATGTACTGTTTAAATATAAATATTCGGTTATATTGACATATTTGATTAATATATTCACATCTTTTGGAAACAAATTATAGATAATTTAGTGTATAACAAAGAAATCGGGTTAATTTTACTAGATAGTTATTTACCTTTTTTAAGGTTTTTAGGACAAATACAAGACGTAATGTCAATAAAGTGATAGAATGAGACCCAAAAATACTTGGGTTTGACAGGAACATATTTAGTACTTTTTTTTATTCAAATCTTAAAATTATTAACATATTCAAAAAAAAACTTTATAGGCTTTAATTAATTCTAAGAGACCTCATTTCAAATTAATATCCAATTTATGATCCAATCACACAATATGATAACACTGCTCAGTTTAACTCTAATATGTTCTAGTCTATAAAGTACAAGTACTAGCGACCCACCTCGTACGATTTTTTACGTCTTCTTTAAGAATTGTTTTGAGATCACACGTTGTTTTAATATATCTCAAACGGTTGAAAGTCAAAAAGTCAAGACCTTCGTTTTGCCTCCGACTTAATTTGAAACCATTGCCGAATTTACATTATATATAGGTGTATTATGTACCAAAATATTCCTCGGGAAATGATACAACCATTGATGAAACACGGATAAAAATTCACTTAGTAATTTTCAAGTTAAGTTTGGATATACAGATACACGCGGTTAAGAAATTTTGTCAGAGTTATTTTATCAAGATATAGTGTATAATCAAAAGGTGGATTACTTACATTTAATACCCAAAAATTTCTTACTAAATTCAATACACGAATGAATAAATAACGAAAAACCAAAGAAACCTAAAAGACGGTATGCCCCGTACTACCCGTATCTTATTAACTTAAGTTTTTTTTTTTTGCAAAATTTGTTCTCCAAAAAACATGGTTAAAAAACAATAAATACCTAAGTAATAGCAGAACTTTTTTTACGCTTTAACAGCCCTAACCAACCATAAAAGACAATAAATCTTTTATAAAAAAAAATTGAACTTACTATAAAAATGCAGTAAAAAGTGAATAGTAACAATATAAATTTTTCTTATGAAAATTAAATTTTTGAAGTCCCCAATTACAAATAACAAAATGTGATTCACATAAAAAGATTGAAAAATACTTTATTTATAATTGCTTTTTTACAATAACTCGTGCTAGTAGATATTTGTTTCACTTAGTAATACAACTGCTCTACATTTTGAAATGTTTTGTCGCTCCCTGATATTTTTTTGTTTTTTTTATCTACTGTAATGTGCTAAAATCAAATATAAGCTCGGCTTTTACTTATCACCTATAACATTTTGGTCAAGGAAAGAAGGATATAAAATATGAAAAACCCTAACCATAAGCAATCTAGTAAATTATGGAAGATTAAAAAAAAATCAAAATCACTTTTTCCACAAAATACACTTTATTTTGTATAAAAAAAGGTACAACACACGTTTGAGGGTGCAAGAGTAGTCTATTAAGATGTTTGGGGTCCATTTTCCCACTATAGAGCTTCTCCATTTTCAACAATTTGCTGGTGTTCGTCTGAAACTGCACGTAAATTTTCAGGGAAGAATTTCAAATTGAAGTGAAAAAAATGCATATTGCAACATAAAGTCTTGTAAAATTGGTAAAGTTCTTCAACTAGATTTTTGTATTTCTCCGATTTCTTGTTAACTATAAAGTTACTATATACATTTTTAAAGGCAGTCCACGCCCTAATTTCTTTTTTCGACAGTGGAGTTTCAAAATTTTCGTCTTTAAAAAGTTCTTGTATTTGCGGCCGCTACAAGTCCTTCTTTGAGCTTCGCCTCACTTATTTGTGAGAATTTTCGTCACAAATAAAGAAAAATATTTCCCTTTCTATTTAAGGCTTTAACAACATTTTTTATAAGCCCTAGTTTTATGTGTAGAGGAGCTGCTCTATGAAGGACGTTTTTCAGATCGGGCATAATGTTTTCACGTAGTTATTAAACATTTACTTAAAAATTATTGCGAATCTGTCAGTATCTGATATTTATTTTAACGATTTCAACTTAAGAATTAACTTTCAACTTTTAAAATTAAATTAAGCAAAGGTGCTTAAGCATATCACACTGATGCTGCTAAGGAATTTACACTTATATATTTTATGGATAAAATATTTAAATACAAATTTCTAAAACTAGTAAATCTATACAAATAATGCTAGAAAAGAAAATATGGCCTACATATAATATGAATTGCTGACCATCTATGACATTTTAAAATTTTTAATTCCCAAATAAATTATTATTCTGAACCAATGTAGTGTGGACACAAATTCCTAGATTTTTATCAATTTAGTTTAAATGATATATATCCTATCTTCATATTTTATAAATTTCTACAGTTGACGTGAAATGTTTTTAATAAATTGCAAATAGACTTACTGGTAAGCGTTCTGTCCTGGGACACTACAACAACGCATTTTAACATTATTGAAGGTTTGAATATTATATTATGTTCAAGTCTTTCTTCAAATAAATATTTATTTACATGCTTTAGAGTATATAAATCATTTTGTCTTTATAATTCAAAATAAGAATAGAAAAGTCTATTTTTCGTTTATTATAGCTATTTTCGGGCTAACTACGCCATTGTAGGCCGCTATTAGTCTCTTTTGAGATACTGTTAACGGCTTTGAGTCTCTGAGACTATTAGGCTCTCCGTTTAGAGTATAAATTTGCCGCCGGGAGCGCCACGACGCTTAAATTGCCGACGCTTTCGGCTTTTAATAAATAAACACGCGCTACACAAAATTTATAATTTGTGCGGCTAAATTAAGTCAAAGGAAACTGGTTAAGCGGTTAATGGACGTTTATAGCGTTAAGTACTCGCTTTTTAGCATGTTTAAGTTCAAACACTGAAAACAAATTAGAGGCAATTCATATAGGATAATGTGTTTATATTTAATTTTTATTTTGTAAAATAATTGACAAATTCGACATAGAGAATAATATACTAGCGGAAATAACCTACTTTTTATACTACAAGGATAATTAAAAAGCAGTTTTTGCTTTAACAACGACATTTCAAGTGAAATTCGGCAGCACAGCATAAATAAAATAATAAATTGTCTTGGTATTATATTCGCTGTGGATTAAATGTATGTATTTTAATATTCCTCATTGAGGTAGAGGAACATCTGTCAGTAAAACTAATTTTTACAATAAGTACTTTTCGGATTTTATATTATTTTTCAGTCCCTTTCAAAATTAACTCAAACAAAAATAAAATTTTTATGAAAAAATTGAACCGACTTCTAAAAGTGCGCTAAAAAGTGAAAATAACTATAAACTTTTATATGAAATTGAAATTTTTGAAGTCAGCGCCAAATTAATACCTGACAAAATGTGATTCGCATAAACAGATTAAAAATACTTTATTTGTAATTGCATTCTTGCCATCTTTGTATATATTATAAATTTATAGTTATTTTTTACTTTTTAGCGCACTTTTAGAAATCGGTTCAACTTTTTTATAAAAATTTTATTTTTAGAATTCATTATGATATCCATAAATTATTTGAACTAAGTACTAATCCAGATTAGTGTACCTCGCAATGACTCCAAGGTGGAAAAAAGTACCCATTTTATCCAAAGTTGTAAATCACCCTAAAATGAACCAATAAAATTTTTTTGATTCTTAAAGTTCTCCAAATACCAGTGAAATTATATCAAACAAATATTTATTTAGTCTGTTATAGTAAATCCACTATCTTACATTTCAAATTAATTTTAGACTAGTAATATAGGCTCCAAAACCTTCCAATATCGATATTTAAAGAACTTGATACGTAAGTTTCTTAGCCCGATATATTTTATATTGCATATTGACTTTGTACACGCCCCAAGAACCCCGCAAAATCAATTTTAGATAAAATCGGAAAATGTAAAATTTTCAGTGCCTCATATTGTATCTTATCAACTTAATAGTTGTAAAAAATTAACTTCATATTCGTAATACACGACCCCGAAAACACCCTAATACCAAATCTGAAAAATGCGAATAAGGTAAAATTTCCAACTCACCGTATTGGATCTGCCATATGGAATTTCGAAAAAATAATTTTAACGTCTCAATATAATCTAAATCTAAACGTTTTAAAGCCCCCTAGTATCAATTTTGGATGAAATCCGGAAATTTAAAATTTCTATACTTATATTCCCTATTAACATCCTCAAAAACGATTCAGTCCCACCTTTAAACAAAACCGAAAAATATAAAATTTTTAGTCCGCTATATTAGATTCACCATATTGAATCCTGAAAAAATACTTTTAAATTCATAATTTACACCCTCAAAGACCCCCTATATCAGTTTTTGAGAAAATTGAAAAATATAAAATTTCTAGGACGTCATATTGAATCCGCCAGATTGAGTTTTTCACGAAATATTTTAAATTCGTAATTAACACTAACAAAAATCCCCCAATACTGATTTTAGACAAAATCGACAGATATAAAATTTTTAATCCGCCATCTTGGATCCGCCATATTTATTTTTTTTAAAATAATGTCAGATTCGTGATGTGCGATCCCAAAAACTCTCCTGTATCAATTTTGAAAAAAATCGGACAAAATTAATTTTTTATCCGCCATATTGGATACGCCATACTAAATTTTTTAAAATTAATTTCAAATTCGTTATGAGGGACCACGAAAACTCCCCCATACCAATTTTGGAGAAAATCGAACAAAATTGATTTTTTCGGCCGTTTTATTAAATTTTTTAAAAATAATTTTAGATTCGTCATGTGCGACCCCGAAAACTCCTCTGTACCAATTTTGGAGAAAATTGGATAAAATTAATTTTTTTGGGCACTATATTGGATCGGCCAGATTAAATTTTTTAAAAACATTTTGGATTTGTTATATGCGACCCCAAAAATATCCCACACCAATTTTGAAAAGAATCGAACAAAATTAAATTTTCTTGTCCGCCATATTGAATTTTTTAAAAATAATTTCAGATTCGTTGTGTACGACCCCGAAAATTTCCCTATGCCAATTTTGGAGAAAATCGGAGAAAATTAATTTTTGGCCGCAATATTGTCAGCGCCATCTTGAATTTAACTGCACCAATTTCATCCAAAAAAATATGGCAGCACCGCAGAAACTTCCTGAACATAACATAAAAAATTTAATTCGAATCGGTGCCGCCGATAAAATACATAAAAAAATACATAGTCGACGAATTGAGAACCTCCTTCTTTTAGAAGTCGATTTAAAAACAACTTTTGAATATTTCGACTTTTTTAGGATATATCCGAAAGCATGGCGACATCCCTAGTTTTAAAATATTTCCCTCCAAATTCGCTAACATGGTCTAACCTTAAAACCGTTCTAAATTGAGAGCTGAGTGTTTAAAGTGACTAGAGCAACAATAGATCAAGCAAGTTTTAAATTCTAGAAAAGCAAACATAAAAAAATCATTTCGTTTTATTACTGAATCTGCAAAAATAAAAAATCTCTTACACATTTCAAAGCTTTATCGATAGGTTCTTGTTCTTAATATCCCTATATAAGCATTTATTTGTTAACATATGGAATATAAAAAACTGGCCGACTAGAAGATTTATTTTTTTGACTGAGTTTAAGTCTCAAACCATCTTAGTGAATCTGGCTGTTAAATATTAAAGACTAAGTTGTTTGATTTTGCTCTTCTTGATTCTACATAGCATAATTTTCAGTTTCCGAGATCCCAGGAGTAAGACATGAATTTGCTTCGCTCTGTAGATCGGAATATGGGTTGTTATAGAAGATAATTTAATTCCATATGTAAAAAGGTTATTCTGACAACTCAAATTTCTCCTATCAGAGTAACTTTATACTTACTTCCCCTTACTCATATGTATTTAGATGAGCTGAATCCGTTTCTTGGAGTCTGATTGTTTTATCAGGTCAGGGTAACTCGCGAAAATAATCCAAAAACATTGAAATACCATAGCAGAAACTACAGTAAAATATCTGTAGATTCTACACGACGTCACAACAGTAGATACTACAGCAAAACTACATAAAACCTGTACTTAGTTCAGACTGCAGTTTTAACTACAAGAAAATATAACTATAGCATTTATACCTGCATTCGCAGACTTGAAATATGCTTAGAATATAGGTATGTGTATACGTTTTTATGTGTACTACATATAATGCTCTAATTTTTTTGTGGTTTATTGTAGTGTTGCTGACTAAAATAATTATAATTTTGTTATAGTTCCAGTAGTAGTAGTTTTGTAGTATGCGAGGAATAAGCCGTAGTGTGTCTGACGACGTCATGCATAGCATTGGGGGCATGACGGATATCTCCACCAAGACAATGGACTTGTCTGCTATCGGACCAAGGTCCCCCATTTTTATCATTTGCAATTCTACAAACAGTTGAAGTTTCAGAACTCGAAAAAACCCTTAAAAAACATGCTTAAAGCAATGGAAAATTTATCTCAGTGGATTCACTCTCTGAGTAATGGTGATAAAATATTTTCGTTGACTCAGTTTAATTTAAAGCAATCCTAAAAATCTAGGAGGTTTGAAAGTTAGACATTTATTCCTAAAAATTGAGCATATGTTTTCGTTAGGGAAGTGAGAAAGTTGTATACAAAAGTTGCAGGATTTCAAATGCGGCACTCGCAGGTGACCTTCACCGTCAACCTTGTAGTCAAGCTCAAGATTTTTGAAGGTCAGCTCACTTGTTAAATTGTGACCAATATTGTTGATCATGAAAAGTATTATGGTAAAAAATGTTCGACTAATGCTTTGACATTGACCCCCATATTAAACAAGATCATTTTCAAATGTCACTTATGAGCATGCGCAGAGAGGTCGATTTAAACTACTTACATACGGAGAGAAAAAAAATAACGATTACCATCTTGATCTTCACCATAAGGTCGACGGCTGAGGTCACCTGCTTATGCCTGACTCGAATTCCTACAACTTCTGTATACAACTTTTTTCTCTATCTCGCTTCTCAAACAATCTCCTAGATCTTTAGGATCGCTTTAAATCGACTTGAGGCAATGAGAACTTTTTATCAGCATCACTCGGAGAGCATATTCTCAAAATTTGGAGTAAATCCATAGAGATCAATTTTCCACTAGTTTTGTGCGTGGTCCTTTCACATATTGATGCTTTTTTCAAGATTAAAAAATTAGGTTTTTACCCGCTTATCAATCAGTTAAATTAACAGTTCTTTTTGATATTATACAAATACAAAGTTAGCCTAATTGGGGCAATTAAAGTTATCAGAATTACTATTCATTCCGAAAAATAATCAATTTCGACGTTTTTAGACCATTGTCGTGGATTTACGGAGAACCCTGACCTAGTGGGGTCATTTCAACCCAAGATTTAGATTTAGCGCATCAAATTACATGGAGGTAGAAGAATCTAGCCTATCGGACAAACTACTTTTTTTGTGCACCTATGTAATCAACCAAAAAAATTAAATAAAACGGAGATCCTATCTTACAGCCCTATTCATATTACCATTCTAATATGTGTATTTTTAGAAGCAGAAATATTCACATTTGAGAAAATCCATATTTACTGTATTAATAATTACTAGGGAATAATTTTCCATCAGATGTGAAGCTAAAAAAAGCTCGCGATATACGTACAATTTACAATATAATAAAAAATATTTTTTATTCTTATCTAGAAAACTCCAGAAAAAAATTCGTTTGTCGCTAGGGAATCAAGCTTAAAATTTGTATGTCATAAGCTTAAAATTTATATATCATATTATATTAAAAAAGTTGTTTATAATTTAAAGTATATGTAACCTATTAGTAATGTCAACTTATAAGGACTGGACCAGTAAAGCAGTAGGGCGACTTTCGATATTTTTGATATTTAACTGATTTGATAAAATGTTCTAAAAATTAACTAGAAATTTCGTATTATTTGCAAACGAGTTTCCTAAACTTTCAGGGAGTTATGAAAATAGGTTAATATATTTTAAAGAGGAGAATTTCACTTGGAAAAAGATGGCATATGATAGGTTTCGAAGAGCTTGGTTTTAAATATTTACAAGATTCAAATACACTTCCCGAACATGACAATTTAATAAACCTCTCTTTTAGACCGTTAAAGAAAAAGATATGCTGCGAATCCAAGTCTGATAGTCCCTCCATACGCGTTTCGATCGCCTAATGATTTCGAAAATGATCCAAGAGCAAAAAATATATATAAAATCTGAATTCCGGGATATGTTGGCAGATTATTAATCCTGTAGACATTTTCGATGCCAGATTGTGAAATATCAACAGTTAAACGACATCTATGCATACACTGGAGTAATAAGAAGCTTGCCATGGAAATTAGATCTTCTAGTTGGCCGGTTTTATTCTGCTTATGGTATTGATTTAATTTATATTACATGTGTCAAGAAAAAGACACTTATATGGAAATACTAGCAGTTACCTCCAGCGGGTTCTTCCGCGGTGGTAGTGAGAAACGGTTGTGGGAGACTAATACATTACGCCGCAATAATTATTTTATTCTTTTTGATTTTATTGTGCTTCTATTTATGATATAAGCGTGAAATAAATTTTATACTATTTTTGAAAATTGCAACTACATACTAATTAAGTTTGAACAAAATCTATGCAATATTCTTGACGTTATCTTATTTTTGAAGCCAAAAATCATATTTATGTAGCGATTTTTCACAGAGAAAATTACTTTTTAACAAGCAGTCGTATATTCGAGTCTTACCCTTTTTTAATTTTAAAATACAAATGTGAAAAATCAAGAAATAATTTTTTTGATATTTTTTGACTTTTGAAAATTGAGTTTATTACTCTATTTGACCAAGATATATCGATAAATTTATCAAATGACCTTTTTGGAGTGCAAATTTTGAAAAATCCTTTGTTGGTGGGAATCTACATGGTGTTTCCAATCTTTTCCCAAAATTTCATTATTCTATCTTTAATAGTTTGGGCTGCGCATTAATATGTCAGTGACTCAGTCAGTTAGGACAACGTCGCTTATAAGTATATATTATGACAAAAACCTAGACATCAAACCTTGAAATCGATAGTAGAAATATTTGTTTTCCGAAAATAAACAAAATTTTCCATTTTTGTGGGTTTAGTAAAGAAAGAAAATTATTGTTATCCTTGTATTTTTAAGGTTCAAAACTTACTTGACTTATAGTTGCTTTTATCAGTCTACACCCTCTACAGCCAACTTATATCGGTTTTAAAGTTGAATCATGTTAGTGGATTAGGGGGTAAAATTTCAGTAAAATATTAAACATTTTTTTCCATTAACGGCCTGAAGGAGAAGAATAATGGTTATTAAACTAATTCTACAGTCGTAAAAATTCCTTTATATCTCATTGAAATTTTAATTTGCCAGCTTCTCACTACTCTTGTGTATATATAGATGTTGCTTGACTGTTGATATTTTACAGTATGGCATCGAAAACCTCTACAGGGAATTTGGCTTTTATACAGAGGTTGTTTGTTGCGAATCTTTCTCTTGGGTCATTACAAATCCACTAACAGGATAAACTATCTGTCTATATTTTTTTTTTATTTAATAGTCTTTATATCTTACTGAAATTTTAATTTTCAAGCTTCTTACTACTCCTGTGTATGTATAGATGTCTGATTGTTGATATTTTACAGTATGGCATTGAAAATCTCTAGAGGGAATTTAGATATTATATAAAGAGTTATTTGTTGTGAGTTTTTCTCTTGGCTCATTACAATTCCACTGACAGGATAAACTATCTGTCTATATTTTTTCCTTTATCAGTCTTTATATCTTATTGAAATTTGAGTTTTTATGATGATAGTGAAAATTGTGAAAATAAACAAATTGTACGAATAAAAATTTGGAATCTTACATTTTAATTTTTAACTTTAATATATTGAATTTAATATATTTATTTATTCCTTTCAACAAGTTTTACCAAACTGCTTGAAAGTTCTCACATGACATTTTTACTTAATGCATTTCAAAAAAATTAAGCTACAAATAATGTTCATAACACTTTTGAAAAAAGATATTCTTACAGTCCTCAAAATCTTATCTCATATTCTTTGTTTCAGCTCCGGCCTGGTCCGGTTAGCCCCTCGGGTATGCGGTGGGGCTGCTGGCCCCTGATGGGGCTTCTGTTAGCAGTGGTGGCCCCCGCAGCCCCTTCTCCCAGGCGTGGGAGGCACAGAGCCGTCCCAGAAAGTCCCAGAGCTGAACCCCTCATGGCCCAACAGGCACCTAATAACCAAAGAAGGGATCCTTTTGATCCGCATAAGGATTCTGAAGAATTTAGAAGGTAGATCCTAATAATGAGCAATGTTAAATATTAATGTCAATAAATATATTGTACTGTAGGTTTTCCCGGATGGTAGAATAATCACTGGTGTTTTTCCGGTTGTCAATCCGTTCGTCAGCGGAAAAATATTAACGACGTTTCGCCAACATCTCAGCTGGTGCTTAGTTCGAGGATTGACAACCGGAAAAACACCAGTGCATATATATATATATATATATATATATATATATATATATATATATATATATATATTATATATTAATCAATACGATGGGAGCATTACTTTAATATTTATATAAACATTGTTAAAATCAAATATTATTAAACTTCTAGAGATGCACCAGATGATAAACGAGACTTTGCCAGTAGACTAGCATCAACAGATGAAGACCCTTTGATTATACGAACAACAAGTGGTAAAATAAGGGGCATTACCCTTACTGCAGCTACAGGAAAAAAGGTAAAAACAAAAAGTAGATAATTACTAAATAGATGTCTCCTACTGCATAAATATACAATTTTCGGAAAAATAAGAAAACGTTTTCATCTAAACTTGATTCTGGAACTTTATTGTTTCAGTAACACATTAAAGTATATTTTAAAAATTAGGCAAGGATTGAAATTTTTCTTGACCTAGCTACTTTGTGTCGATTATCTCACAGATGCAAAATCGAGCAAAGACCAGGGATAAAACTTACAGGAATTCAAATTTACGAATACTTAAAGAATACAGTGGGTGGCTATGTCGTTTCTTAATATATTTTGAAACGATGGCGTCGTAAATTTAAATTTGTTAGAATTTCATAAGATGAACTTTTTGGTGGAGTTCCGGTAAATGTTACGACTTAAGAAAACATTGATAAAATACAAGGTCGTGCTCTGCAAATAAAAAAGTAATGACGTTTTATCAGTAATTACTATATAAGTAGATGGGGATAATTTAACAATTAAGATCACTTTTCTTATCTCATAAAATTGCATTGATATTCATCACAGTATAATCGATAGTGTAATAATTTTTTTGAATTTCAACTCCAATAATTCGTAGTTATTTCAGACCTTACGCATAAAAAAGGTCTCAAAAATGGTGTGAAATATCTGTTGGCCCAAAAACAACCACCTTTAAACTCCATTATCAGTAACCCCAAAATCCTATAACTCTTTAACCTTAGGACCCCTTAAACCAGTATCTCTATAAAATAAAAACTCGTCAATCAATACATGTGAAACCTAAGACACCTTCTCACTAACTCATAATATCAAACCCAGAATCTACAAACCTCGAAATTCCATAGTAGATCAGGCCTTATCTGTAAAATATTGGGGTTTCGTGGATGTGAAATGGAACATGGAGATTTTTGCATGAAAGCCTTCAGAATAACCTGAATAACGATAAATTTGATATGCGTCAATTCAAAAAGTTGGACAACATTGTTTTTATTAATAAAAATATAAAATTAACGAAAAAAACGTTTTCTTTCCAAATTTTGAAGGTATTCATTTTAGAGGAAAGTTGAAGAGCAAAATTCCGTAATTAAATTTGTCATAAGATAGGGTTGGTCGAAAATCTCAAAATATATTTCCCTTATTGCAAATTAGCAATAATTAAAAAAAAATTTAATCAATTTTTTCGACCATTTAAATTTTTCTGAGGACCTTCATATAAGAGCAAAGAAAACTTTATGCAATGATAAAATAACACGCTAAAATTTGTTAGGATCGAATAGATAGTTTTTGCACAATAATTTGCAATCTGATTTCGTTTACAAAAATTGACCATTTTTCAAGTTTGTCCAAAATATCACGTTAACGTATTTAAATTTATTTTCGGTATATGGTAGAGAACTCAAGTTTTCCAACGCTTTTTTCAGAATCAAAATCGGATGATTTGGACGCCCTCAGGAATTGTTTAAAGACATTGTTGATATTTTTGCTTATAAACAAATAGATTATCTCGGCGGATTTCCATTGAATTTTTGCAATACATGATTTGAAAGTACTTGAAAAGACGCTTCTTTTCGTGAAAAAAATTTCAAATCCGCCATTTGCTTTCCGAGATACAAACTGTCAAAGTTGATAGCCTGTTACGGTGAATCTATAAACAATACAGACCTGGTTCTTAAACCAAAAACTTTGACTTGCCGAATTCTTTTTTGATACAGATATTTAAATGTTTATGTTGTCGGAAACTTAAAAAAAAATGAAAAAAAAGAGTGAGGATTTCTCCTTTTAAAATTGAATTCGAAGATTCAAAATACATATCTGAAAAGAATTTTCATTTTCTCGGCTTCTAATGGAGCGATTTTGATCGTTTTTTTTTAAACCGATTTACTGCGAATAATGGAGCTCAGATATCATAATACCATGTGCCCATCATGCATTCATTTTGTTATAAACAAATGACGTTATTTGTGTAACATACTTACAGCATACTGCACCCTACAGTATTGGACTTTCCAAGCGAATCTTTGTTTATTAATATAATTAAGCATACTCTGACGATATATATTTACTTTAATTATCAAATTGTTTAAACAATCATTGTTTAAACAAATTGAAAAAAAAATTGATTTTAAATTATTTTATATAAATCATATATAGTTTTTAAGTTATAAGTAATACAAAAGACTGGGATTGAGAAGTGCAGTAATCATGTTTGGAACCAGTTGAAACTACAGATATACTGTTGCCAGATAATCTATTGAAAAAAATAAGCTATAAATGTATAAAAGAGTGTTCCAAATTATGTGGCTGTATTAAGCATGGATTAAAATGTACTGCAACGGACAAACTTGCAAAAATGGACAAAACGAATATATTGACCTAAAAGAAAGTTCTGAAAATGTTATTGATTTTGAAGAAGTTGACAGAGAAATAGAAAATGACTGTTTCGAAATCGATATACGATTAGATGACGAAGATTTCAATAAAAATGATGATCCGGTTATTCCACAGTCTAAGAGAGCCCGATTCGAATCAAAAAAAATTTAATGTAAAAGAAAAACGATTATCTGAACTCTGTAAAGTTTGTAATATAATATTTAGTGTTAAGAGAGCTTTATTGAACTTATTGAACATAATTTATAAAGAATAACTATTTTATTTTTACCTATATTTTACGAATAAAATAATTTAAAACCAGCATTTAATCTAATATGAAGGTCCTCAGAGAAATTTAAATGGTCGAAAAAAATTGATGAATAAACTGCTTTTTTTAACTTTTTTTTTTAATTATTGCTATTTTGTAATAAGGGAAATATATATTGAGATTTCTGACCAACCCTATCTTTGGCAAATTTAATTACGAAACTTTTTTCCCTTTTCAACTTTCCTCTAAAATGAATACGTTCAAAGTTACACGAGAGAAAGTTTGAAAAAAAAAACGTTTTTTTTTTCGTTAATTTTATATTTTTATTAATAAAAACAATGTTGCCCAACTTTTTGAATTGACGCATATCAAATTTATCGTTACTCAGGCAAAAATCTCCATGTTCCATTTCACATCCACCTAAAAACAGATAAGCCCTATTCTAATAGCCTAATAATCCCACAACCCCGTAAGTACAGAAGACAAAAAAAGGAAAAATGTATTAACTGCATGATTTAAGCCAGGTGAGCCCAGACGACGACCCTTATTATCTTATAAGATCATATCTCCAAAATTCGTTGCCGCATAATTATCGAAATGCGAAATGGTTAACAACGTCATCATTATGGATACATAGTATATGGTGTTTCAGTTACGAGATAAAGTTATGGGATTATTCGGTTATAGCATTGTTCCGTTACGGCCTTTTGTGTTTATGGGTTGAGGTAATGTAATTTTATATTTATAAGATTAGGTAGTGGTATTTATCGGTTATGTGGTTTCATCCTTAAGGAATTAGGTAACGGGGTTTCGTGTTTAAGAAATCAGGTAATGGGGATTTTCAGTTATGAGTTATAATTTTATTATGTAGTGTGCTGCGTACAATCGCCCTACATTGCTTGGATTTTACGTCTACAGTTAGCTGGTTGTTGGGTTATGGGGCAATGGAGATTGGGTTCTTGGGTTATCCTGTCAGTTGCTTGGCTGAAGATACCTTACGGACTAAATGCAACGAACCCTATGCTAGGCGAGTTTCTGGTCGTTCCCTTCTAGACTTATTAGTTTCTAAGGTTAAAGGGTCATATAGCAAAAGGATTTCTGTGTTAGGAAGTTATAAGAAATGGGGTTTCAAGGTAATTGAATCACCTAGTTTAAAGGTAAATTTTGCAGATGTTTCGTGTTGTTTTTAAGACATTTTATCTCACTTTGTCAAAAATCTCTACAGGGTGGGCCTAAACGAACAACGGATTTATGTTCAGCGATATTAAATCCATGTATCATACCTTGTCTTATATAAGTCAATCAAATTTGTGATCCTGTAAATTATCCAGTTAGACTAATTTGATAATAAGCAAATGCAAATATGTACAAATATACAAATTGGTCCATAGGCTCACAAATTTGGACGGTGAGTTAATCCCCTATCCCCGAAAAAAAAAATGTTTACGTACATTAGATTTCGACAAAGAATAGCAGATTTAAATCTTATCAAAATTAAAATAAGTTATCTGACACTGTTCAATATATAATTAGTTTTAATTAAATTTTGCCTCAATTAACACAATTTCTTTTTTAGGTAGACGCGTGGCTAGGAATTCCCTATGCACAAAAACCACTTGGTCAATTAAGGTTTAGGCATCCACGTCCCGTTGAAAGATGGGACGGGATACTTAACACCACCAAGCAACCTAATTCTTGTGTTCAAATTATAGATACGTTGTTTGGTGATTTTGCTGGTAAGTCGACGTTAAAACCAGTCACCTATTTCTCTATTTATGTATGTTTAAGTTTTAAAATTTATCAGTTTTATTATGTTTGTGTTTTAAATCTCCTGTGTTAAATTTTTCCAGATTTAAAAAAGTGACACTATTACTTGCGCAACAATGATAAATTTCAAAAGTTTATATTGAAAGTATATTTACACCTTTAACAGTTTTTAAAGCATTTTTAATATTTGTAATCAGCTGATGGCAGCGGTATCAATAATTGTTTCTTTAATTTACCCCACGATTAAGTACGAACTAAAAACGGTATGACCGTGATTTTTTTCAATTTCCATTCCTAAAATCATTTGATTTGGACATATATTATCTACACGCTAAAATTCGTTAGGATCGAATAGATAGTTTTGCACAATAATCTGATTTCGTTTACAAAAATTGACCATTTCTCAAGTTTGTCCAAAATATCAGGTTAACGTATTTAAATTAATTTTCGACATATAGTAGAGAACTCAAGTTTTTCAACGCTTTTTTCATAATTAAAATCGGATGATTTGGATGCCCTCAGGAATTGTTTAAAGACATTGTTGATATTTTTGCTTATAAACAAATAGATTATCTCGGCGGATTTCCATTGAATTTTTGCAATACATGATTTGAAAGTACTTGAAAAGACGCTTCTTTTCGTGAAAAAAATTTCAAATCCGTCAATTGGTTTCCGAGATACAAACTGTCAAAGTTGATAGCCTGTTACGGTGAATCTATAAACAATACAGACCTGATTCTTAAACCAAAAACTTTGACTTGCCGAATTCTTTTTTGATACAGATATTTAAATGTTTATGTTATCGGAAACTTAAAAAAAATGAAAAAAAGAGTGAGGATTTCTCATTTTAACATTGAATTCGAAGATTCAAAATACATATCTGAAAACAACTTTCATTTTCTCGGCTTCTAATGGAGCGATTTTGATCATTTTTTTTTAAACCGATTTACCGCGAATCATGGAGCTCAGATATCATAATACCAAATATCAAAAGTTTATATTGAAAGTATATTTACATCTTTAACAGTTTTTAAAGCATTTTTAATATTTGTAATCAGCTGATGGCAGCGGTATCAATAATTGTTTCATTAATTTACCCCACGATGAAGTACGAACTAAAAACGGTATAACCGTGATTTTTTTCATTTTCCATTCCTAAAATCATTTGATTTGGACATATATTATCTGGCTCTCAATCTAGCTCTGAAGACGCTACAAAATTTGATAACAAGGTTTTCTAGAGCTTTGCTAATGCTAACAATACAATAGACCTCATACTATCAATTGTTTCAACCACAATATATCACCTAAAAAGTAAAATAGGTATTGGTCTGACAATAAGTATTAACAACTATCAAAGTTTCCACTAGAAACCACAAAACGGATATACTCGCGATGTTTATATATATATATATATATATATATATATATATATATATATATATATATATATATATATATATATATATATATATATATTAATTTACCACTTTTTGCAATTTTTATGGATTTTCTCCACATTTTTATTTACAAAACATATATTTATGCAATGAAAGTTAACGTTAAGTTCGTTCAAAAAATCGTTTTCACGACGTTTTGCCAAAATCTCATTTGGCATTTTTAAGTGCGGCTCGTCTCGTTACTCGCTGAGAACTAATGTTGGCCTAATGTTGATGAATTTCGGGTTTTATTTGGCTGGCTCGCTTTCTGATTGGACGAGCGGCTTCGCAGGCTCCTCCCCTCTGCCGAGTGCGATATATTTAGTTCTTGTATGCTAGTTGTTGGTGTATTGGTTGATCTTTGTTGTTTTGTTTCTTGATTTTTTATTAATGTTTTCCATGTTGTTGAAATATGTATAGCATCGTGTCGTTTATTCAGCTGTCCCGCTTTTTCGATTTCTAGGGCCTCCCTTATGACGTGTACCTTGTAGTTCTGTACTGGTGCTATTTATTTTGCTTTTTCAAAATCTATGGTATGTCCGGTGGTTTCGTAATGTTGAAATACAGCTATGGTTATTTATTTGTTTTTGGTGCTATTTTTGTGTTCTTGAATTCTTGCTGATATACGCCTATTTGTTTGTTATATATATGTTTGCTGCCAATCTGCACATGGAATGCTGTAAACGCCATGATTTTCAAGGTTGGTCTTATCTTTGAGATTTCCTAGGATGTTGGCTATTGTTTTTTGTGGTTTAAATATGGGCTATATGTCGTGTTTTCTTAAGACTCTTAAGATTCTGTCCGTTATTCCTTTTATGTATGGGATTATGGCTTTGTTTCTTGTTTGATCCTGGTCTTTGGTTTTTGTTGTGGTTCTCTCTTGTCTTTTTATGGCTTCCTTGATGTCTGATTGTGAGAAACCATTCCGTTCTAAAGCTGTTGAAATCTGTCTTATTTCGTTTTGTTTTGTGTCAAGTTCTGTTAGTTTTAAGAGGGATGATGATTTGACTCTGCATTGAGATATCGGTGAGTATGTGTGAGTTTCCGATATACGCTAAAACCTAAGGTGTTGTTGGGTTTTCTAGTTAATAGCAGGTCAAAAAAGGGAAGTTTCTTTTCTTGCTCGATTTCTAGCATGAATTTTATTCGATGGTGGATATTGTTCAGGTATATGAGGAAATCGTCCAGGTGTTCTTTTCCACGGAGCCATATTATAAAAATATCATCCACATAGCGTTTCCAAAATTTCGGTTTTAAGAATGCCTTTTGCAGTGCCTCTTGTTCGAAATTTATCATAAAAAGGTTAGCTATAACTAGTGAAAGTGAGGACCCCATAGGTGCGCCATCTGTTTGTTTGTATATTTGGTTATTGAACATGAAATATGTGTTTTTTAGGCAGTGTTCTGCTAGTTCAAATGGCTGGAAAATCTTCGTTCATGGCGATTTTGTCCAAAGTCTCATCCAGTGGTTTGCTTGGATATAGCGATTTTATATCGTGGCTTGCTAAGATGTCATTTTCTTCGAGGTGAATGTTTTTGATCATTTTTGTCAGATATTTGTCCCCCTAGAAGAGACAATTTCGAATATAGAAGCTACCCTAGAGAACATCCCTGAAGAAAATGCCGAAATACATATATATGCTCATAA
The DNA here is from genome assembly GCA_034092305.1 of Diaprepes abbreviatus. Classification (NCBI taxonomy): domain Eukaryota; kingdom Metazoa; phylum Arthropoda; class Insecta; order Coleoptera; family Curculionidae; genus Diaprepes; species Diaprepes abbreviatus. The sequence goes on along the minus strand of JASJET010000110.1, from coordinate 12,993,888 downwards.
ATCTTGATCTAAAACTTTTCAATAAGATTATTGATTCGCTTAATGTTATCAATCCATTAAAGGACGGTAAAGTTCATAATCATAACGAATTGTGAATCTAATGGTTCTAATTCTCGAACGTACAAAGAAATGAATGAAGGACCTTCAGGAACCGATATTATCAATTCAGTATTAATGTTAAAATCTAAAAATTTGTTGTGATATTTATATATATTTTTAGTTGCATTTATTAAAAAATGGTTTGTAATAATTTTGAGTCCATTAATATAATCTTACTTATTGAAAGTAGTATCGCAGCTTTATGCTGTTACTTATTTAAATAAGTAGTTATTGAAAATTAACACATTAAGTCATTTCTTCATTTCAGGTGCGGATATGTGGAACCCCAACACACCCCTAAGCGAAGATTGTTTGTATATTAACGTAGTGGTTCCACGCCCAAGGCCTACTAACGCAGCTGTCATGGTGTGGGTGTTTGGAGGTGGTTTTTATTCGGGAACAAATACATTGGAAGTTTACGATCATACTATTTTGGTTAGTAAAAATTTGGTAAAATAAATTATATATATATATATATATATATATATATATATATATATATATATATATATATATATATATATATGTATATATTAAAATTTGATCTCTCCTAATGAATGAACCTCACAAACAGTTTCATCCTAAATATTCGGAGATTTCATAAAATGTATCATTGCATATATATATATATATATATATATATATATATATATATATATATATATATATATATAAATAATATTTTTAAATTCTAAAAAACTTTAACCATATTTCTAAAAAAATAATAAACTAAGTAAAGTTTTGCACGGATTAGTAAAATTGCGTTATTAATTTAACTTACAGAACAAGTTTATAGCAAATTTTTCAGTCTGAGTTGGAATCGGAGTTTTGTGTAATTATAAAATTTTCCAACGGGAACATATAGTTATTTAATTATTTTCGTAACTTTCTGCATGTTTTAAAACAAGCATAAAAGGATATTGACAACCAACAATAAATTGATTCAATTAAATCAAACAATAACAACGAGTAGCGATAAGGGATTTTAATGTTCAACATGTTTGACAATTGGTTAAACGGAAGTTAAATAATGGTTGGTCATTGCGAGTTATTTACAGAGTGATAGTTTGTAATAATTTATATTTTATGGCAAATACCAACAGAAAAAGATTGTAATAAAAATATTACAAAGGTACAAAACAGCTTCCAGTGCCATGATAGTTATAAGGGGTGTTTCTACAAAGAATGTACTAAACTCTCAGATCAGGAATATGAAATACACCGCAAAAATATGGATATGCGATGGTTGTTAACAATTAAGTTCTTCGAAATCTGGTTCTGATAATTGTTCCACTTCAGACAACAGTGATCAAGACCCCGTTTAAGTGTATCTAAAATAGTCAAAAGAAAGTCAGAAGGTTCGGGATCTAAAAATGATGACTTTTCCTTAATATTAAAGAAGTCTTAACCACCAGTTAAGGACATTCTGCAAATTCTCACAAATAAATTTGATATTCTTGAGGAAGCTGTTAAATTTTATAGTAACCTGATAAATGATTTGCAAAAAACAATAAGAAAAATGAAGATCAAAAACAAAAAAGGAGCAGAAATTTATGAACATGAGAATCCAAAATCCTGAAATGGATATGGCTGCAGTTAAATAAAAAGTATCCGAGAATCAATTAGAAAGCAAAGCTAGGAATGTGATAATTTTTATTCTGGAGGGCAGAGGCATTGCCTTCGCCTTTTCGAATTTAGGAAGTCAAAATTAAAATTGGAGACCATTGAATATGGCATACATATATTGATGTTAATGAAGACTTGCTATTTCATATCCGTGAACTGTACAGGAAGCCTTTTATAGTTCACGATGATGGCTATAAGTATGTTTGGGACAAAATGAATCGTGTCTTCACCAGAGAAGAAGAAGGTGAACTCCTAGTAAAAATATTAAATATAGGTTAAACAGAGAACTTTACTAAATAAGTGATTTGTTTCTTTTTTTATAATTAATTATATTGTAATATTGTTAATTTTTTTGCATATATTTAAGATTTAACAATAATATTAAGTTAGGATATATAAATATTCGTTCTCTGGTACCAGCTTTAAATGATATAAGGCTTCTTTTAGTGCACGGCTGGATGCCGAGGTATATTTATTGAAGTCGATAGTATGGCGCATGTGAATCTACATAATGTGACGGATCATCAGCTGGTTTATTGTTTTTTAAGTTCCTGGAGATGGTATAAAATAAGAATCTTTTAGATATTTTGATTCTATTTCTGAAGAAGATTTTGATAATTCCCTACTATACCTCGGCATTATACGGAAAATCGACATAACTACTGATAATATTCGTTATTTTCAATGAAATAAACTTTTGAGTAAATACAAGTGTACTAGATGGTATACTGATTGGTAAGCTTTGAAGGAACTGAGAAATTTTGTGGCATCTGAAGTGAAAATTGCAAACCGAGCCTACCTAAACCATACATACATCAGGTAGATAGTAGTTAGGAAACATGGAAAATTTTGGCGGACCTCAACGTGTACTGCGAAAATCTGTGGGTGTTCCTATTCACTTATGTGTTCCAGATAATATCAACAGTTATTTTGTTAGACTCTGTGGAGTTCCTTAAGTGTCACAATTATCCTGACATTATTTAGTTATACAGACAGAATTTCTCAGGTTTTGGAGCCTTTTCAGTTGCCGTCTATCTTGGAAATTACCATGGTTAAAGCTGTTTGCTTAATTAGATCTAATGATGTTGGATCGGATGGAGTAAGTATGAGAATAATAAAACTGTGTGGTGACTATTTTATTCCACCCATTACACATATGTTTAACTCATGTATAATTGAAAGGCGTTTCCCTAATGCATGAAAAATGGCTTTGGTACACTCCCCTCTGAAAACATCTAGCCCAGAACATTTCTCATCTTCGACCAATAAGTCAGCTTCTTGGTCAAATTTTTGAAAGAACTCTTTATCTGCAGATGATTAACTTTACAAATCAGAATTGTCTACTTTCGAAAGTACAGTCAGGTTATCGAAGCAGACAGTATTATAACTGCTTTACTAAATGCACATAACCACATTGTTTAGACAGTGGATAAAAATAACATTGCTTTACTGGGGTTCCTAGATTATAGTAAGGCATTCGACACCATAGTACATGACCTCCTATATACAAAATTGTGGTGTGGTTGTATAACCTAGAGGTACTGTAAAAAATCTTGGTTTGTTAGTAAATAAAAATTTACATTTGAGATCTTATGTAAAAGCAGTAACAAAGGAGTATGCTACCTTAAAAAATCTATACCACAACCGTAATACATCAAATACAAATTTTGTTAAGTCATGTTAATTATGCAGATATGGTATATAGGTCTTGCCTGGATGTTTTAACAAGTAATAGGATATAAAAAAATTCAGAAATCATCACAAGTCGAGGAGTTATGTACTGAACATTGCCTAGTTTAATATAAAAACACTTTATTATTATTATTGTTAGGTAATAAAAATTCTTCTAATGTGTATATTTTTACTGTATTAAGATTCTTTCAGGTATCCGAAGAAAACGTAATTTTAGTTTCTATGCAATACCGATTAGCGTCACTCGGTTTCCTTTATTTCGGAACAGCCGATGCACCTGGAAACACTGGCCTATTCGACCAATTGATGGCGCTACAGTGGGTACATGATAATGTCGCAGCTTTCGGAGGAAATCCGTTAAACGTGACATTGTTTGGAGAAAGCGCGGGTGCGGTTTCAGTATCAATACATCTTTTGTCACCATTATCGAGGAATTTGTTTTCTCAGGTAAGAAAAAATAATATTATGGATTTAAACAACAGAAGTTAGGCTTTCAATATTAACTATATACTAGCTATTATTTTTTCCGGTAGAATTTTATATTTTTAATTGCGCAACATAAATAATAATACGAGTCTCCCATTGTATAAACGATTATTTAATAATTTTTAAAAAACTTGGTAATCAGAATACAAATTATAAGTTTTTATTTGTGTTTTAGGCTATAATGGAATCAGGTAGTGCCACAGCTCCGTGGGCCTTCATATCTAAAGAAGAAAGTATACTACGAGGACTCAGACTGGCAGAAGCTGTCAAATGCCCACATGACAGGAATAACTTGGGAGCAGTTGTAGATTGTCTTAAGAAAAAAGATCCTGTCGAATTGGTTAATAGTGAATGGGGGACACTAGGTTAGAAAATTATACAATACATATGTAAACTTCTCCTCTCATACGGTCATTTTTGAACTATACAAAATAGTGTAGAGGGTATCGTTTATGATACTCTTTAACGTAAACTAACATTAAAAAACATACCAAATAGAAAGGAAAGTCGGTAACACATTTTTTAATCTTCTTTCTATTGATACAGTTTGGTCATTTTTATTTGATACTTTTTAAGGTCATCTGTAATATGTTAGATATAATTAATATATAAAAAAATATAATTTAAACGGTGATATTTTTCAGGTTTAATAATTAACAGGTTAGAAGATATTAATGTTTGCATTTTAGGTCAATTCGAACAAAATAACTCAAAATACATTTGTTAATCAAGATTATCTACATACAAATTTTATACACTAAACAGACCTTGAGACTAATCATTGAAGTTCATTCTTATTTGCGTATATTAGCTGTTATGTCTCTCAATTTAAAATATGCACCTTACCTTTCTTCTTTCAGGTATTTGTGAGTTTCCATTCGTCCCAATTATAGATGGAGCTTTTTTAGATGAGCATCCCCCACGAGCTATGGCTAACAAAAATTTTAAGAAAACGAATATTTTGATGGGATCTAATACAGAAGAGGGCTACTACTTTATCATGTATTACCTTACGGAATTGTTTAGAAAAGAAGAAAACGTGTATATAAGCAGGTAAAGATTTAACTTCTTACCACTACATCCTTGTCTATTAATAGTATGACTTTTTCAAATTCGGATGATAATTAGAAAATATGCAAGACTGCAAATTGTTAAGTAGGTATCATATTCAGAATTTTTAAATAATACTCGTACACTAAGTGGTAAAATATTATTTTTTCAAATATTAATTAAATACGTTTGTTTCATTAACTCCTGTAAACCCAAAACTATACTTAAAAAGTCATGTCATATGTTTTTACTACAAACGATTCATATTGTTCGATTACCTACATAGAAGACGTTGATTCACATAGTTCCCAGGTTGTCGGGCCCTAGGTGATGTTATGGCCCTCTGCATTTCCCATAAACTTCCGGACAGTTCAAACGGTCCCAAACAGCACTGCCTTTTGGATAACCTTATACAAGTATTCGCTAGGGCCTAAACCCTCGACATTTAGGAAAAGACCCTTCGGTACTACGCCGGTTGTTGATAGAATTTTGGGGATCGTCCAGGCGCTATTCATTCCCCACTGTCTGCGTATTTGTACCTCCAGGTCTCTGTATTTGGCGATGTTCTCATTATGCTTATCCCTTACATTGTTAGGAATGGCGAATTATATTAGTGTTACTCGCTTGAATGTTTTAACTACTAAAATGAGGTATAATCCGTGAGCACAGTTCGATCCCAGTACAGTTGAAACTCGTTGTTCTCCAGTATAGATTCCGAGTTGCATTCATAGTATGGCACTTTCTCTACCTGCATAAATTTAAAGTTCTTGGTATCCTGGCATCTTCCTGTTATGTGCTGGATTGTCTCTGATGTTCGACATCCATAATTGTAATGGTCGTTCTGGATCGAGGGATCTCTGATTAGGTGCTTCAAATAGTTTCTCGTTGGGATGATCTGATCTTGAATAGCTAGCAGAAAGCCGTCGGTTTCAGAATATATTTGTCTTGATGTCAACCAATAGTTTGGTGCTAATTTGTCGACATTTTCCTGGTTGACTTTTCTTGGGTGTAACCAGGCTGGAAGCGGGGCGGAATTAGCTTCTCGGGGGGGGGGGGGGGGGCAGCGATATCTCAAGAGTACCATATGGCAAGCGAGTTGTCAACCGGGGGGTGGTGCCATCCGAATCGACGTTCCTAATGTAACAAGTAGAAACGAATCTATTTTTCTGAATTTGACGCTCTTGGGGCTATCGCACAGTATAGCAAACGAAAATGAGCTGTCGACGGGGGGGGGGGGGTAGTGCGTCCATTTCCCTGAATTCGAAGCTCTTGGGAGGAGCGATTGGTCCCCCCTCCTTGGATATGCGTCTGCTTGAAGCTCCTCTTGGCCTGGTTGGTGATGAGAAGAACAACAGCGGTGTTGAATCATCTGCCTCGCCTATTGCCCGGTGCAGCACAGAAGATTCTACCAGTCTGTGAAAATGTGAGTGTAGAATTGTTAGTTGTTGATCCAACTGCTTATCAATATCTACCAATCCTCTTGCTCCATGGTATCTTAATAACATTGTCCGCTCAATAGCACTACGAGGATGACGTTTGTGTACCTTTATCAGGAGTGCTGGAACTTTTCTCGGCAGACTTTCCATGTCGTCCGGCTTCAAAAGAGTAAGTGAGTGCAGGGCAAGCATAAAGTTAAGGACTTTTAAGAGATTTTTATAGTTTAGGTTTGTTCGAATATCTGCATCACCCGTGTTATGAACTTATTGGTTAATTAGTTCTTCATTGTTCGTTGGTCAATTATTTGTACCTGTTTCATGCATATTTAAACATCTGTTCTTCCTTCATTGCCGCATTCTGCATCTCAAATGCTCCTAGTTGTACCCTTTTTCTAGTTGTGTTTAAAATGCTGCATTTATCAATACCGAACAGCATTTCTATATCTTCGGAAAACTCCTCCATAATTTTGAGCATTTGTTCCAGCTGATTTTTGGTAGCAGCCATCAATCATCCATATACAGAAGATGATTTAGTCTTACCACCTCTTCACGATTGTTCTTAATACTGAAGCTGCATCTGGTGGAATTTAAACGACTTCGTATTGAGTTTGTGTCGGTCTCAATGTTGTCGCTGGAAGGTATTTGTATGTTAATCTAGTTCTCCAAGTTAACATGAGGTGTTCTAAAAAGGAGGCAATATGTATATAGACTCTATATATTCTCAGTATAGTTAGTCAGTCATGTAGTATAGAGTCGAAGGCTTTTTGGCAAATAGGTTTCTTCGTTTGGTATAAGTCTGATTGCAGATGACCGAATCGATAATAAGTTTTTTTTGCAATTCATGTACATCCTTTTGGTGATTTGCAATAATGTTGTTTTTCTCACAGTCTGCATAGATATGTAGTGTCAAGCAGGATGTGTACACCTTGCATAACATGGGCAGGCCGATAGGTGGCTTGATCTTGAGTATTATGCTGATTCTTTGGGAGTAAGATTTTCTGTAGATTAAGCAAAAATCATTTATTAGAACAGTCAATAATTGGTGCATACTCCAAAATTTTTTACGCCAGTAGTTTTGAACATGATTCTGTGTTTATTATTAATTATATTATCAATCAGTGGTTGTCAAGGTCTCTCCGACAATCAGTTCATACACTACATATTCATTCTGGTTTTCATAATTTTATTTTCAAAGATTTTTTAAAGAGCTTTGTGAAATTGTCGATATAATGATGCCTGGTGTTTATAATAGTAACATAGACAGTTTTTATTATGTGTATGGATATTTTACTACAAAAAAATAGTAAAAAATTAACCCCTATTAACCCTACTTTGGTATTCAAAAAAAAATCAGGTTAGATCCAAGGTTCCGCATGTAATATGTTCAAGTTGTAACAAAAATTTACAAGATTGTCTGTCCGCTCGTAGGTTTTTAGTTGACATTTCGCAAAACCAATGACATAGAAAGAACACAAAAATCACTATAAAGACTGTTACTTCTGTCTTATCAGAAGAGTAAGAGTCAGCATTCCTACAAAGAGGAAACCATACGATGAACAACGTTTAATAGCTCCACTGCCTTAAAAAAATGCCTTTGAAAATTTAAGCGATTCCTGTCCTGAAGATGATGACCCCACAAATGCAAATTTTGTTATGATTCAGTCACCCGAACTTCATCTTATTTTTCAATTTGAATGAAATAATTTAGCGAGAAATCTAAATTTGTTAAATGTACAAGCAAATCTTCCTGGTTCGGTTCTTCAGCAATGAAAATTCTTAGATAAAGAAATCAAGATACCTGTTTTTGAAACCTCTATAATAATCTTATAGGATTTTTTTAACAGGACCGTAATTTTCTTTCCTGTAAACATACCAATGAGCTATTTGAAGGTTTCCAAACATAAAAGTTATTTAGGGATTCTTACAAAATTACTGTTACACAACGGTAATAAATACTCGTGTATTTTTATATATCATACTGAAACATAGGCATTTTGGCTTAAAAAAAATATAAATCATATATATTTAAAAGACCAAACCTTTGAAGCCAAATTGAGTTAAAAAGAAAACGAAGATTAAAAATCCATAATACAATTTTTTCAATACTTTTTAGGAAATAAAAACACAAAAAACTATAAAAAGTTAATAAATCATATTATTCAGATCTTGCATGTTCTTGGGTGTAAAATTTCCTTCAAAATACACATTCTGGTTTCATATTTAGATTTTTGTGCCCAAAATATTTGGGATATTAGTAACGAGTACGAAGAACTCTTCCATCAGGATTGATTGATTGATTGGATGATATAGCAGGCTAGAGTTGAGAAGCCCTTACACTGCAGCATAATGGCTTTTATGTCGTCTGTTATATCTGTTCTATGTGAACAAATCAAGTTTAGCAGTCTGTTCACTAGTTTTTCCTCTAGGTATAAACCTTCCGGATTGATAGAAGGTTGAAGGTGTCTCCAGTATGTTACAGCTTCACTTTCAAGAATAATATATGAGGCTGTTTCATCTTCTTCGTCGCATACTCGTAGTCTACATATTGATTCTTCCTTACAGATGCCCATTCTATGTAGATGTTTCCTTAAGCTGCAGTGGCTGGTTATTGGTTCTATCAGCAGCCTAATCTGTTGTCTGCTGAAATGCAGGATGTCGCGGCTTGCTTCCATGAGGAAATATTGGGCATGGAATGGCCGTATCAAAGAAAGTGGAGCCCATCTAGCAGATTACTTTTGGACCTAAGACCGATGACATAGTCGTGATCGCAAGTGGCAAATTCGAGAATACCCCCTGTGACATAGTTCAAAGAGAGCTTGAATACCCTAGAGAATGGTGTTAAATGATGTAGTAGCCTTCACAAGGAAAAGAAAACTCAATCTGAAAGTCATGAAAATAGATGAGAATGTTATTGAGTTGGACTCAGAGGTTAAATATCTCAGACTAACCCTAGATACTAAACTCCTTTGAAACAAGCATAAAAAAGAAGTAATTAACAAGGCTACAAAAGCCTTTATGGTTTGTAGAAACTTTGCGGGTAAAAGATGGGGTTCGAATCCAAAAATCCTGCAGTGGATGTACACTGCAATAGTGAGACCAATCATCACATATGGGGCAGTGATCTGGAACAAAAGAATCAGTCTGGCATACGGGAGTTCAAAGACTGGCCTGTGCGTGTATAACTAGGACAATGAAAACCTGCCCATGGAAGTAATTCTAAACCTTAAAACTCTACATATACTTGTAGAGAGTATGGCGAAGAGGACAATTTATAGGATGATGAGAGATGAGATCATAAAACGAAGGCCCAATCTCTTATCCAGAAAAGAAATTCAACTTTGCGAAAAACTTCAGCACAAAGTTGAGTCGCAAGAGCGAATGGGGCAGAAACACCATTGAAAAATTCAGCAAGAAATCCACTATATGGCATACAGATGGCCCCAAAACAACGGAGGGACTGGATAGGAGTATATGGACCCGGCATCAGACACTACGACAGCTTGGGTAAGTCACTAATCATTTTCCAGGCAAAAGTACATGCCATTGGAAAATGTATTAAATTTAACAAAGAGACTAGAGAGAGAGAGAGAAAAACTATCACGGCCAAGAGACTATCATCATGTCGGATAGTCAAACAGCCATCAGTGCACTGAGCTCTCAAGTTATCAGTTCCAAGATGGTGTGTGAATGCCTAGAGGGATCAAATGATTTGAAGGAAGAGTAATAAAATCACTCTCATGTGGGTACCGGAACACACCGGGATAGAGAGGAATGAAATAGTAGACACGCTCGCGAGGAAAGGAGCTGAGACACCATTTCTGTGGCCAAAGTCTCTTTGTGGAATCAGCAGCAGGGTAATGCTGGAAGAACAAAAAGTAGAAGGAGAAAGCAGGAGATCCAATTATTGGACGGAGGTGCAAGGATTGAGACAAGCGAAGATACTTCTTGGGAACTACGACCAGGAGAGATTCAAAGAATGCATAAGCCAATGTAAAAACCAACTCAGAGTTCTGACAGGGGTCCTGACGGGGCATTGCCACCTGAAGAGACACCTCAAGAAACTCGGACTGGTAGAAGGAGAAGAGTACAGATTCTGCGAGAAGAAGGACGAAATCTCTATTCACATCCTTTCAGAGTGCAGCGCTCTAGAAAACCCTAGGTTGCGGTTCTTAGAAACACACCAAATCGAAGAAGGGGAGCTATCCACCTTGAAGCCCCACACGTCCTAGGGTTCCTGAGGGAAATGGAACTGGAGGACCTGCTCTAGCTGATAACGCAACTCTTATGACTCGGCAGCAGTTGAGGGGCACAATAGATCTATCACAGTGTAAGACCCCAATTTTACGCACACATACATACATCTTAGTTACGAAAGACAAAGCAATAAATGACTATGGTGTGTCTCTGAAACCAATATAAAATATCAGTGGCAAAAAGTATTTATACGAAAACGAAGTCATTACCCTCACAAATCGCTAATTTGAAGGGTTTGGACACCGTTATTGCGAGGAAGCTGGAGGAACGTTAGAGCACCGTTAAAGGAAATGTATAGAGATTGGAAGCGACCGTGTTGAAAAATAAGGTACAAATTTTTTCCAGTTTTTATTCGAAATAGGTACACCGAAAAATATTTTCCTGAATTTAAACTACGCTACAACGGGTTAGAAGCGATTATTGCTTGTCGAATAGTCTTATGAAGATGCTTTTAAATCACTTTCGAATATTTTAATATCGTTTACTATACGCTAGGATGCTGAATAAGCTGATGACATAAAATTTTTAATAAAAAACTACCACCTTCTTTCTTTCTAACACCTGACCATATTCTCATATATTTCTTGTATTGGTAGAATTTCATTTCTGCATTTCCTGATATAACTTCGGATTAAGTTTGAAAACAAACATTTGACTAATACTCCACTAAAATAGTTGTGACCGTGAAAAAATGTAATATACTACATAAACAATTTAAGATTTTCTTATACCAATCTATTTCTTTAGTTCAGTTAACAATAATATGTATGTTTATTCTGTTAAGAGTCTTAAAAGCAACCAGTTGGTATTCAACGTGTTGCTGCAAAAAAAAAAACGGATAACATTGTGTATTTCCTAACAAAATATAATTAAAAATTCCTATCCCAAATCTATATAAGGCCTATAAAATATCTGAAACGACTTCCAAACGTTTATTAAAATTTATTTGTAAGAGTATTATCTACTTAAGAGAGGCAAGAACGCCGGAAATTCCATAAATATATTTTATTTTTAATTAAGGTAAAAGATAATTCGTACGTGAGTGGATCTCGGGCCATTAATCTATTTTCAGCTCGGAGGTAGTTTTATGGCCGCTTTTCTAATCGACTTAAATGCCACCGGAAAAAAAAAACGCATTTTAATTTATGACTGGGAGAACACAAATTGGAACAGTCTCGCATAAATTTTTTTAGCATACCATAATGAGTTTTATTAAAATCATAGCTGCATCATTTTCATGATTAAAATGGGATACTACTCAAACAATAAATTATTTCGTAGATGTTCATATCATATAAATAAAATTTTTATAAATGTCTAAAACGTTTGTTTCCAACTAGTGAGTCCCGACCTACGAGGGGGCGCACTGGCGTTTTTGGGGATTCGCCGGATATCAATTTAATAACCAAAATTAAATTTAAAATTTAAGGGCAGGTAATAAAATGTTAATAATTTATTTATGCTTGAAAATACACGAGATAAGCGTAGTAATCAGTGAACGGCTTGAACACGTACCTCCCCTTATGCTTGGCAAAATTCAACTGGATCAAGCTAACCGGGTAGTTTGCAACGATCGCGACATTCCGTTCCCTTTTAAAAAAATGTGCAAGACATAAAAGTCTCCAGACAGACAGCGAGAGTAATAGGAAAAGATACTCCCAACTGATATATAAGCAACGAGCAAAGCAGTAGATGACAGTCTTCAATTATTCAGCTGCAAGTTTGAATTTCGAAATATGGAGATAAATTGTGGCGCTCTTTATACTTGTCACCTAGTGTTCAGTCGTTAATGTTTTTTTTTTTAGTTTGTAAATGAATAGTTCGCGGTTAGTCTTGTTTGATTCGAAAAACTTTACAATACTATTGATGGCCCGTCAAAATTCGTCTTTGATAGGCATACCTAGGAATATAGGCTCTTTTATTATTTACTGTTTTGGCATATAAGATAATATTCCTTAATTCAAAATTTTTAAACAATTTTTTAAAATTATTCTGTGAATTATTTTATTTATCAGATATCAAGGTTATGGAGAAAAAAAAACTATTTAAACTTTGGATTTCCAACTCACAATATATTTTATGCAATGCTGTTTTTAATGCTTAATCAATGAAATCTTCAAAGACCAAAAATTACTTAGCAACAAAGCATTCTGGATATTTTACAAAAGACTTTTTTTTAAATAAGATGAGACTGTCTTGGAACGATAAAAGTTGGATTTTACTGGGACGTTTCAACAACAAAACCAAGCTGTAGTTCAGGGATCAAATGAAATTGCTCTGCAAGTTGCAAAAACCAAAAACCAATACAATTGCAGAATCCCTCATAAAACCCTGTTTGTTAAAATCCGTTAAGTTCATTTTTGGAGAAGCGAGTAAGATTAAAATGTGTGATATATCCACAGACATGATGGAACAAATTTTATCTAAATGAATCTCTGTCTTTCCCTTGACGAGTCATCGATGTTAGTTCATGTTCCCAGGTACTCGTTTTCGTGGAGGACATCAAAAAAAAGTTTCTGTTGTGTAGAGCATCAAAACTATTACCAAAAGTGAAGACGTTATGGAGATAATAAGTTCAATCTTTGAAAGTAGTGACTTACAATTGGAAAACTTGTATGGGTTATGTACTAATAGAGTACCAATCATGCTTGGATCGAGGTCGAGCTTTCAGTAAAAAGTGTTAAGAAGCTTGCATCCCAACCAAAAGTATTACATTGACTGATTTGCCCTTGCTATTAAGACTCTTTCAAAGCCTTTGTAAGAAGTGTTCAACTCTTTAGTGACAATTGTCTATAATATGAAATCTAGACTCTCAAGCCTCGTTTGTTTAAGGAATTATGTAAGAACAAGAATTCTGATCACGAAGTTCTTTTCGATACTGCTGTTCGTTGGTTATCAAAAGGAAATTTTGTTAACCGAGCCATTGAATTGAAAAACAAAATAAAACAGTTCTTAGAAATGAAAGGGAAACATGAGTTAATGACACATTTTCGTATATTCATAATAAAGCTGCAATTTTGGTACCGTAAAGTAAATCTTGGAAACTTAGGAGAATTGTAGATAATCTCGGAGAGGAAATTAATAATCACCTTTAATCAATTTAGTTTCTAATTCAGCGTTATCACTCCTTAGCGTGTGATATATTTCAGGAAACCTTAATTCTGATATACTATGCTTCATTCATAACCTAAAGTTTCCATGGTTTTATTTCGAATATTAGTACCATTTGCTTCTACTTACCAAAGCAAAAGTGGATTTTTAATTATTCTGCAGATCAAGACAAAATCCAGGAATAGATTGTTGATTGTGAGTGAGTCGTTAAAGCATTCTTTGTCTCTCTACATTACTTCAACCTAGAAGATCTTTAGTGCATTATCCTGGTCTAACATAAGCCCGGGATATTTGGACTTTTCATGTAGCCTATTATTCTTTTGAGGGGTAGGTGCTTTGCTTTTTTAGACATCCAGATGACGCGTTCTAGAATTAAGTCTTTTGCAGAACAGTGTCATGCACTCACATAACAGGTGTAAATATGGCGGATGGGAAAGGGGAGTCGCGAACATTTTTAAAAAATTGAAGAAGGGTCGCGATTAAAAAATGTTAGAAATGGTCTAGAACTCGCGTGTGGCCATTTACCAAATTTCGGCTTCGTATGTGAATTACGCTATGATTTTTACGGTAAAATTTTTCAATTATTCCGTATATATAAACTCTAACATTTTTATGGTACCAAATAACGTTCCTATTTCAATTTATGCACCTTAGAAAGTAGGGATGATTCTAAAAAAATACTTTTATACACTTTAAAATAGTCTCAATTTAAAATATATATACTTACGTTTCTCTTACCTTGTTTTTCGTTCTTTCACGACCAATCTTCTAATGTATTATATTGTAATAAAAACTGAAAATTTCGGACTTGAAATATAGTAGGTCCAAAATAACTGATAGGTTCAGCTTTGCGTCAACCGGAGTTTTTCGTGACCTTCAAAAGATCTAACCCCAATTCTAGCCTAAAAACAATCCAGTGTCAGCGAAAATCGCGACGATAGGTTCAAACTTTTAAGACTTTTTAGCGCTTTGCATAAGAAATTAAAAATAATGTTTTGCATATCCCTTCAAATTTTTTCACACAATACTTTATACGAAGTAGCAGTTATTATAAAATTATTCACTTTTTCAAAATAGGTGTGTTTTGAGGCGTTGATTTCCTGAAGATGAAATTGTAAATTCGCATAAAAGTTTTTGAAATATTTCTTCTTCTTCTTAGATTATTATTGCTTTCTTTATTTGTAATTTTCTTTTTTCTAACTGTTTATATTTAGCCATTTTTCTGCTAAAACCATAATAATCACCCGTCTTTCACTTTGGAAACAATAAATATTTTAGTGAATAACCTGAATATTACACGATTATTGTTTAAATCTAAGGAAATGAATTCGAGATGTTAAACAATTACCACGGCACAAAAAAGTTATATATATTTTTTAATTCCAAATTTACAAACAAATTCAAGTTTAAATAAAATGACGTTAAAAACAGTTCTGTCAATAAAAAAATACCCTAAACGTTGTACTAATGATAGTTATTTAACATCTCGAATATTTGATCTTTGTAAACAATAATTGTACAGAAATCAATGTAATTTAATAAATGCTTTAAAAATGGATAAATATGATAGTCAAAAAGGGAAAATGGCAAATAAATCATTGAAAACCTAACCCTTAAAAACAGACATAGAGTATTTATCTGCTCTTGAGGGTCACGTGATTATATTTTGCTCCACTCATTAGAAAGAGAGAAGAATATGTCTTTCAATCTTTTCTCTCTCTCGCACTGTGGAAACAGTAGGCATTATGGACGCACTGTCAATATATATATATATATATATATATATATATATATATATATATATATATATATATATATATATATATATATATATATATTTATTTATATATATATATATATATATATATATATATATATTTATATATTTATATATTTATATATTTATATATATATATATATATATATATATATATATATATATATATATATATATATATATATATATATATATATATATGATTTGGTTATTCCGGGTTTCAATCCGTTCGTTCAAAAAATCGTTTTTACGACGTTTCGCCAAAATCTCATTTGGCATTTTCAAGTGCTGATTCAGTTCTCTGCGAGTAACGAGACCAACCGCACTTGAAAATGCCAAATGAGATTTTGGCGAAACATTGTGAAAACGATTTTTTGAATCAACGGATTGAAACCGGGAATAACCAAACCATTCATTCCACCATCCGTGAAAACCTACGATATAACATATATATATATATATATATATATATATATATATATATATATATATATATATATATATATACAGGGTGATTCAAAAATCGATCACGAAACTTAAGGGGGTGATTCTAATTGACAAAATAAGGGTAGAGCTTCATATAATTTTTTTTCAAAATGTCATTCGTTTACGAGTTACAAGTTTTTGTTTTTTGAATTACTCGCTTACAGGAAAACCGATTTGACTAATATTTGAAAAATAGGCTAAGTCTTCTGCGCTTCATCATTTTAGTAACAATTCACATTGATTGTTTGCCGCTAGAGGGCACTTTACCTACATTGAAAATTGTTTTTTTGTCATAATTTTTTAGTGTTGACAGCTACAGTAGTTTTTGGCATAATTTCTGAAAGACTGATGCCAGGCCTTTAAAAAAGGTGCTCTTTATTTACATCGCTAAACCCAACGGTTTAGACGTAAATCACCCTTAAAAATTAAGTGGTAAATTTACTTTTCTCGTTTCATTACCACCAGCTACCAGGTAAATAGCTATCAAAGTATGCTAGAGCTGTCAGTTTAACATCAAATAAATTCGCTTTTTAAACTATTTAATTTATAATCTTAAAATAACTAATAATGGCTAATCACCAATATTCAAATATCGAATATTGTGATATCCATTTTTGTTATGGAAAAGCAAATGGTAATGCAGAGTTGGCAAGAAGATATTATATGGAGAGTTATCCGGAAAGAAATATCCCTCATGCTCAAACATTTTCCAGTGTGCACAGGAGGCTTGCGGAATGTGGTTCCTTTAAAAGTTATAATGGAAATAGGGGAAGACCTAGAACTGCTAGAAACGTGCAACAAGAAGAAAGAGTGCTTGAAATTATTGAAGATAATCCAGGTATTAGTACTAGAAAAATTGGGAGTGAAGTGCGGCTCTGTCAGGCTAGTTCATGGAGGATACTAAGAGAAGAACAACTCTACCCGTTTCATTCAAAAAAGGTGCAGGCTCTTTATGACGATGATCGGCCGAGACGGTTGGAAATGTGCAATCAGATCCTAGCTAAGTATGAACACGATAATCGATTAATTGGCGTCATATTATTCACTGACGAAGCTGGTTTCACTCGTGATGGCATAACAAATCTACACAACATCCACACATATGCTTACGAGAACCCAAACAATGTGGTAGAAACGAAACATCAGCGTAGATTTTCACTAAATGTGTGGGCAGGGATAATAGGAGATTACCTTATTGGTCCTCATTTCTTTGATGGCCCATTAACTGGTGACGTATACTTAGATTTTATCCAAAATCGTCTCCCATTGTATCTGGAAGATGTGCCATTGGAAGTAAGGGCCAACATGTGGATCCTCCAAGACGGAGCTCCGCCCCACTTTAGTATACGTGTCCGACAGTATTTGAATGCAACGTATCCTGAGCGATGGATAGGACGAAGTGGACCATTGGCATGGGCAGCGAGGTCACCAGACCTTAATCCTATGGATTTTTTCTTTTGGGGTCATTTGAAACAATTGGTGTACGATATTCCAGTAATCAACGTCGAGGATCTTCGCTTCAGGATAATCGAAAAGTGCCAAATTATTAAAGAAACACCAGGAATTTTTCATCGAGTTAGGCGACATTTTTTGAAGAGTGTTAGGAAATGTATGGAAGAAAATGGGGGACATTTTGAGAATCTTTTTTAGTTTGTTTAGTACTGTTTCATTAATTTTTATCAATTAAATGTATATCGCAATAATCCATAATATGAATATTTACTGATTAGCCATTATTAGTTATTTTAAGATTATAAATTAAATAGTTTAAAAAGCGAATTTATTTGATGTTAAACTGACAGCTCTAGCATACTTTGATAGCTATTTACCTGGTAGCTGGTGGTAATGAAATGAGAAAAGTAAATTTACCACTTAATTTTTAAGGGTGATTTACGTCTAAACCGTTGGGTTTAGCGATGTAAATAAAGAGCACCTTTTTTAAAGGCCTGACATCAGTCTTTCAGAAATTATGCCAAAAACTACTGTAGCTGTCAACACTAAAAAATTATGACAAAAAAACAATTTTCAATGTAGGTAAAGTGCCCTCTAGCGGCAAACAATCAATGTGAATTGTTACTAAAATGATGAAGCGCAGAAGACTTAGCCTATCTTCTTTCAAATATTAGTCAAATTGGTTTTCCTGTAAGCGAGTAATTCAAAAAACAAAAAATAAAAACTTGAACTTGGACGGCTTGTAACTCGAAAACGAATGACATTTTGAAAAAAAATTATATGAAGCTCTACCCTTATTTTGTCAAGTAGAATCACCCCCTTAAGTTTCGTGATCGATTTTTGAATCACCCTGTATATATATATATATATATATATATATATATATATATATATATATATATATATATATATATATATATATATATATGTGTGTGTGTGTATGTGTGTGTGTGTGTGTGTGTGTGTGTGTGTGTGTGTGTGTGTGTGTGTGTGTGTGTGTGTGTGTGTGTGTGTGTGTGTGTGTGTGTGTGTGTGTGTGTGTGTGTGTGTGTGTGTGTGTGTGTGTGTGTGTGTGTGTGTGTGTGTGTGTGTGTGTGTGTGTGTGTGTGTGTGTGTGTGTGTGTGTGTGTGTGTGTGTGTGTGTGTGTGTGTGTGTGTGTGTGTGTGTGTGTGTGTGTGTGTGTGTGTGTGTGTGTGTGTGTGTGTGTGTGTGTGTGTGTGTGTGTGTGTGTGTGTGTGTGTGTGTGTGTGTGTGTGTGTGTGTGTGTGTGTGTGTGTGTGTGTGTGTGTGTGTGTGTGTGTGTGTGTGTGTGTGTGTGTGTGTGTGTGTGTGTGTGTGTGTGTGTGTGTGTGTGTGTGTGTGTGTGTGTGTGTGTGTGTGTGTGTGTGTGTGTGTGTGTGTGTGTGTGTGTGTGTGTGTGTGTGTGTGTGTGTGTGTGTGTGTGTGTGTGTGTGTGTGTGTGTGTGTGTGTGTGTGTGTGTGTGTGTGTGTGTGTGTGTGTGTGTGTGTGTGTGTGTGTGTGTGTGTGTGTGTGTGTGTGTGTGTGTGTGTGTGTGTGTGTGTGTGTGTGTGTGTGTGTGTGTGTGTGTGTGTGTGTGTGTGTGTGTGTGTGTGTGTGTGTGTGTGTGTGTGTGTGTGTGTGTGTGTGTGTGTGTGTGTGTGTGTGTGTGTGTGTGTGTGTGTGTGTGTGTGTGTGTGTGTGTGTGTGTGTGTGTGTGTGTGTGTGTGTGTGTGTGTGTGTGTGTGTGTGTGTGTGTGTGTGTGTGTGTGTGTGTGTGTGTGTGTGTGTGTGTGCGTTTGTGTGTAATGCGTAAGCGTAAAGCTTATGATAATATTTCAAGATTTTTGTTGTGTTAACACTAATGGGAATAATTTATCATAAAATATATTCTCAGACAAACTCTACTATGTGGTAATATTCTGGTTAAATAAAAGTCAACATTAGCATATTCAATCAATACACGTAGGTTTATAGGATTTTGCTCTAATTTGGAGTTTTATTACTTGGTCGTAAATCTGTGGAATAATTATTTTTTATTCGGTAGTAATTGTTCAGCAGCAGACCTATTTTTAGAATTTGAAACATTTAAGCTTTTTAAATAAAACTTGGACGTGCCTCTGAATGTACGAAGCGAGATAAATCTAATTTGTTCTTTTTTAGCATGCCTGATTTTAAGTTCACTACTATATTGTTGTCTTATCCAAATTTTTTACTTAAATATTATGCCAGTTCTACTAAAAATTACTGCAGTTATTATTCTCAAATTTGTCAAAAGTTATATACATGGATTTCGGAAATTTTCTACTATATAGAAAAATAAGTGTTGTAGTTTCTCTTAAATAAATATCAATAAAAGCTTGGGCTCTTGTCAAACTCCAGCCGATAGGATCCTTTTTATTATTCGAAGTAAAGGTGAAACGTTGAAGTGGTCAGAAGTTAGAAATACTTTGAGGATGAAGAAAAATATACCGAGACAAACAAAAAATGTTAGGAAGATACAAAGTGTGTAAGACTATCGAGATGCCCCAAGTTAAAAAATATAGAAATATAGAAATAAAACAAAAGTGTCGCAAAGACACAAAGAATTTTTTTATAAAAAACGAAGAGCGAGAAAGCTCCGGTGATCCTGTTGAAGTCAGATGATCAAAATTATATAGTATTATCTTTTACGCGCAATTTTCCTCGCGTGTAACTTAAATTCAATTGTTATAAATAATAAACAATTAGAAAAGCAGCTCATTTCACTACTGATAACCTCCTCACGTCTGCAAAGTTTCATCGAAAACGGTTTAATCTTTTCGAGGATTAGCCCGTACAGATCGACAGCTAGATAGAAAAAAAGCACCTTATATCACTTCTGATAATTTTCTCATTATGTCTGCAAAGTTTAATCGAAATCAGTTCTGCCGTTTTAAAGATTAGTCCGTACAAACAGACAGAAAAAAACACCTTCTTATGTCTGTAAGTTTCATTGAAATCGCTTTAGTCAGGCAGAGATAGACAGGCAGAGAAAAGTAGCCCATATCAATCCTGACAATCTCCTCTCCATATATGTAAAGTTTCATGGAAATTGCTTTAGCCGTACAGATAGACTGGCAGAAAAAATGTAGCCTGTATCACTTCTGACAACCTCCTTTCCATGTCCGTAAAATTTAATGCAACCCCCCATGCAACAGACAGAAGGAAAGAAAATGGCCTATATCACTCCTGACAATCTCCTTTTTATGTCTGTAAAGTGTCATTGAAATAAGTTCTACTGTTTCGAAGATTAGCCCGTACAAATAGACAGACAGAAAAAAAGCAGCCTATATTACTCCTGACCCTTTGTACCTGTAAAGTTTCATTGAAATCGGTTCAACCTTTTCGAAGATTAGCCAGTGTAGACAAAGAGTCTACATCACTCCTAATAATATTCTCTTCGTTAGTAAAGTTTCATCGAAATCGGTTAATCTGTAGACACAAACAAACAGACAGGCAGAAAAAATAGCCTATATCACTCTTAACAACCTAGTCTCAATATCCATAAAGTGTAGTCGAAATCGCTTTAGCCATTTCAAAGATTAGCCCATGCCACAGACAGACGGAAAAAAGGATACTATATCACTCCTCTTTATATCTGTAAAGTCTCATCGAAATCGTTTCTACCGTTTCGACAATTAGCCCATACAAATAGACAGAAAAAAGCAGCTTATATCACTTCTGAAAACCTCCTCCCCATGTCTGAAACATGTCATCAAAATCAGTTCTACCGTTTCGAAGATTTCGAGATTATCCCGTGCCCACAGGCAGACGGAAAAAAAGTGGTCTATATCACTCCTGACAACCTCCTATTTATGTCAGTTCAGTCGCTTCGAAGATTAGCTCTTGCAGACAGACAGACAAACAGACAGAAAAAAAAAGTAGCCTATATCACTCCTGACAACCTCCTCTTCATGTCCGACAGACGGATAGACTTCAATCATATTTATAGTTATAGATGTATAGATTAACCAAGTACTCAAAGCGAATAAGACACGAGGGTAGTAGTTGAAGTTGATAATGGAGTCAGAAGACGATTAAAGTGGTCATCACGTGTGGAAGTACAATCATATCTGCAGACCTGATGATGCTGGCGGAGGCAGGTGGCCTCCACCAATCTTTCTAGTTTTTAAATATGTTAGTTTGGTCAAAACTTTAGTTTGTAAGGTCACAAATCCCACAAAAAATGTGTTAGTTCTTGTCTATAAATTAAATAGTATCTTGTTCGAACAATTGAAATATTTATAATTTGTTTATAAGGAACTAAAATATTTTTCAGGCAAGAATTTCTAAGAGCAGTAACCGAACTGAACCCTTACGTAGGACCAGCAGCTCGTCAAGCTATAGTTTTTGAGTACACTGATTGGTTGAACCCTGACGACCCAATAGCCAATAGGGACGCTCTAGATAAAATGGTGGGGGATTTCCAGTTTACGTGTAACGTTAATGAGTTTGCTCATCGGTATGCTGAGACAGGCAATAATGTGTATATGTATTATTACAAACATCGAACGGTATGTACTAATATTTGAACTAAGATAACTATAAAATTAAAAAATAAGTGAAAATATCTACAAGCATGTACAGCTAGATCAAAAATTATGCAACATATTCATTATTCATTTCTAAGAAAATTTAATTTCTAGTTAAACAGTTGAAAATACCACTTTATAGTCAATTTGTGGCTGTAATGTAAAACGCAGTTTTGGTTAATTTTTGGTCTCTAAATGTGAAAATGATGGTAAACATTTCCTAACACGTAAGATTTTTGAGTTATGATTTTTTCAACAAAAATGAGTGAGTATTTTAATCACATTATTTTAAAAAGTAAATTGTAATATACTGGAACGCGACGTTGCCAAATTTCCGTTTCCATAAGTTTGATAAATTGTGCACAATCTGGCGACAACTTGTGGGGGTGTCTCGACCCCCTAGGGCTTCAAATAACGGACGTACCCATTTAAACCCACATAATTCCAAATTTCACTCTGCCCCGTAGCCGAATATACTTATAGATGGCCCTTGTATATGAGAAGTACGCCGTCGCTTTTCGAACTTCCAATACCTGATGTTTCTAGAAATATCAGATCAGAAGTACGGAACGGCTATAAGAGCAGCTGGCCGGTAGTCGCATCATCAGTGATCAGTATTAGATGGAGAAGAGAAGTGGACGAACAAGACAATAGTAAGAACCTTGTATTAGTATTATCTTTGTGTTGAATAAAGTTAGTTGATGCCTGTAAACGTAGTATCACATCTTTTAACCGACGTATGCGAGAGTACAAATATGTCTAAAGTACAGAAACGTAGCTGTGTTAACTCTACGGATAGTTTTTGCTACATGTGTGGTCAATTTACCCCTAATCGCAGAAAAGGGCAATTAAGAAAATGACCAAAATAGCTTATCATAAATAAATATTTTAGATATCTTCTTGGCGATCAAGATCGGGACTGGGTTCCTCACATATATATGAAGTAATTGGTTAAATGGCAAACGCTCTTCTATGCTTTTTGCAGTTCCAATGGTTTAGTGAGAACCAAATTATTTTAACGACTATTACTTTTGCATGACAAAAGTGTCTGTTTTTTTAAGAAAGAACAAACATAATATTGAATATTCGGATATTTACTTAGCAATAAAACCGGTTCTTCATGAAGAAGTTTCAGCGCCCTAGCAAAATGGGAGGAAGATTTAGAAATGTATTAGGGTCTAGATTACAACAGTGGAATTTACTATCCACTGGAACCACAGTTACAATATTTAGGAACCGTAACCAGGAGCTATCCTCGTTTTTTGCTTTTCAGGATAAAATGTGTGTTTGTGTTAATCTAAATAGTGTTATGGAAAAATTAGGATTTGCACATAACCCGGACGAGCGGGGATTACTTATAGATTATTTTGAAATAAGTTTAAAAGCAGTTCTGCTCCATAATGGCAACAAAAGCCCTTCTATTCCTCTTGCACATGCAGTTGACATGAAGGAAACATACGAAAGTATGTCACTTATTCTAAATGCAATAAGCTATAATACGTATATGTGTCAAATATGTGGAGACCTAAAAGTCATAGGACTATTACTAAGGCTTCAGGGTGAATTTCCTTGTCTTTGGGACAGTAGAGCAACACAGAGCCATTACCAAGCAAAAGTAGGAAAGACTTGTAGAATAATTACTTGAAAGCTACTTCAAAATGGGCTATCGCACGTCTTTTAAAATACACTTCTTGAACTCCCATTTAAATTTGTTCCCAAAAAATTTGGGTGCGGTTAATGATGAGCAAGGAGAAAGGTTCCACCAAGACATATTGACAATGGAGCAACGCTACCAAGGCAGATGGGATCAAGCCATGATAGGGGATTATTGTTGGCATCTTATGGGAGAAAACGTTGAGGAATATAAAAGAAAGTAGACATTTGCAAAAAGTTATGTACAAAAGACTTACTATAAATGTATTTTCATGTGTATTTTTGTAAATAAATCCTGTTATCCTTAAAATATCTTGTTCTTTTATCGTTTTGAATTTATGTATAAATATTATATAAAAATGTTTATATTAAACAAAAATAACTAATATACTCTATAACTCAAAATCTATACGTGGTGGAAAATTTTCGTTGTCGAATTCGCAATCAAAATGCTTTAAACTCCCATACACTGCCATTATAACATCACTGGCAATTTCTTTTTGTATTTGTTGACTAGTGAAATTACTATGCTTATTTTAGGGGGTTTTTACAATTTTGAAAGATAAACTATTTTAGTTCTCAACCAACTGCTAAAACCTTATACTAAAAGGACATACTTACTTTTTCTAATATGGTTAGAGATAAAGCACTATCTCAGATTTCAAGGATACTAGAAGAAATTGGAAGCCTTTCCCATAGTAGTGCACCGCCGTCTGTAGACCGGAATCGAACTTATTGGTTCTCGTCAGTACAGAGCAGGCGAACACACTTCAACTGCTAAAACCTTATACTATAAAGATTGCATTGCATTCTTGCAATCTGAGATAGTGCTCTGTATGTGTTCGAAAAAGTACGACTGTACGTTACTTTTTTAACAAGAAAAGTAAAAATCTTGAATTCTGGCTTCTACTCAACTGCTTCCTAATGAAACCTTGGTGTAACTTTTGCGAGTTAGACCAATAATTTCTCAAAACAAAGGCTAAGTAATATCTCGTAATGATGATGAAATTTCCTTTGATATATAACTCCGATAATATGGTCTTGGAATAACTCTTATAATTTATCGTTGAAGTGATATTTTCAGACTATCCCAAATTTCTAAGAATGGAAGAGCTTGGAGATTTTATTTTTGTAACGTTACTGCATTGAAGTAGTTACTAACACGTACCTAAAATAATTTAAAATCGTTAACACATATTGAAGAAAAATAAAATAAAAATAGTAATTATTTCTTAGATAGGGCGAGCGATAAACTGAATCTGGCAACGTTGCATATCTGAGTAGTTATTTGGTTTCATCTTGACTGGTGCTTCTTCCATGTCGGTTTAATATCGTTTTTATTTATATTTAAGTTAAAAATATGTGTACACTACAAGTTTAAATAGTGTTTAAAGTACTTTTAATGTGCTATATTGATGTTGTGTAGCCGGTTGTAAGGTAAATTACCAAAACATTCCGATGGTGCCGTTTTCCAAAACGAATAAAATGTGAGGCTGATATCCCCACAGGACTCCTGAACTGGTGAGGCCGTTTTTTTAAAAGTAAATATATTAAGATTAAATAGACAGTGTACCAACTTAATTTCTTAATTTGTTCAAAATACTTATCAAAAAATATAATGCATCGAAAAAGCAGAGGCGCAGGGTAGTTTACCATTAATGAAAAGGCTTCTAAGATTCTCTTTTCAATTGAATATACTCCGGGATCTACTTTTAGATGAGCTATTCAAATAAACAGTAATTAAGAAATAAGTAAATATGGGCAACCAGCAACAGGTTAATAAACAAAAAAATGCCATTTTTTCGATGTAATTCCAATAACTGACTAAACTCGAAACTTTTATACTTATATTTCTATTTTTAAAGACGATAATAAATTTGAATGTTTTGCAGCTCTTTAAACAATGCAGGACTTAGAACACAATATGTTACTAACATTTAGCTTTGAATTGAAAGATTCGTGACCATCTAACTCGGAAAGGCAAAATGTAAAAATGGCACTGAAAATTTTTAATTCTCTCGCGGTTTGGGGATTACAAAATTTTGAGAAAAGATTATGCTTAATCGACTGATTGTAAACAAGACAGTACTGAAAATTGTTTTTATGAAATTGATAAATTCTTAAAAATACTTGTATTGAAGAACATGAAATGCCCGTATTCACTTATTTAGAAAGATATTGCAGCTAAATTATTTCAAATACACAACATGCAGTTATTGCAAACATTCATTGATATGCAATAAAGAATTTGTTGCTGAAATAAGTTTAAACTCAAACTACCATAAAATATCTTAGACAAGGTAGTGTTTTTTCAAATTATTATGTTATAGTTTTTTCACTTATGTTGTTAGCCCTATGAATACATAATTTACTTAAATATAAATTTGAAATATTAAAATAATGGCCATCAGTAGTGGGAATAGGGGGCTTGTACTTCACCCCCCCACCACTTTTTTGATTGGTCAGCCAAGAATGACCTTGTTTCTGATTGGCTGCCCAAGTTCGCCCCCTATTCCGATTGGTTACGTAAACTCCACCTGTTTTTTCTTTAGCTCCGCCCATCAAAATTTTTCTCTGCAACACCATCATGTATGCACTTCAGTTCGAACAGCGAACCGGTGTAGACGTCTTCTATGGAGCCGAATTGTCTTAGAATTTAAATTTAAATAATGGGTACGATTGAAACATTTTCAGATTTTGAGAAGGCCACAGACTGAATAGACGCGATGTAGAATCGAGAAACTCTATGAAAATTTGTGTTTTCGGGGTGGAATTGTTAAAAGACTCGCGAAAATGAATGCAATTTAAGATTTTCGTAAGAAAATCAGGGAACTTGCGCATTGAACCAGGGTGTACAAGGAAGATTACGTAATCTAAAGTTATGCTCTTGTCTTTGAACTTTGTATATTTGGTAATATCCCTGCATAGGGTTGAAAACAGCAGGACATAAATAAGATATTCAAAGTGCAGGATGTATAGTCCATAGGTCAAATATTATAAAGACATTGTGAATTAAAACAGCATTTATAGCTGTCTTTTGTATGAGTCAGGATTAAAAAAGTTTTAAAAATTTTGTGTGGCCATTTTTTTATTTTTTTTAGGGTGAAATTGGCCCGTTTCAAATTTTCGATTATCAGGAATACAGAAGTTAATGAAGATATATCAGAACCTGACATTGATGGTATGCTGTTACTATCCTTAGTGGTGGAAGCCCTACATCGATATGTTACGTTCTCCTTCTTACTCTTCTTCTTTCTTTAGCTCCGCCCCTCATCTTTTTTCAATCCATCGCTACTACATATGCACTTTAGTTTGAATAGCGAAGCCGCGCGGACGTCTCTTATGTGGCGGTGAACTGTCTTGGAATGGAAATTTAATTAATGGATTTCAGATCTTGAGAAGACCACAGACTGAATAAGTGCGGTACAAAATCGGAAAACTATGAGTTTTTGTATCTTTTTGGTGTGAAATTGTTAAAAAACTCACGAAAATGAATGTCATTTAAGGAAATTAGGGAACTTGCACCTTGGACCAGCATGTACAAGAAAGATTTCGTGACCTATTGTTATACTCTTGTCTCTGAACTTGGCATATTTGGGACTATCCCTGTGTAGGGTTCCAGACAAAAGAATATAAACAAGGTATTCAAAGTGCAGGATATATAGTCCATAGGTCAAATATTATAAATACATTATGAATTAAAACAACATTTATCTGGCTGTTTTCTACGGGTGACTGAAAAAGTGTTAAAAAATTTGTGTGGTCTTTTTTTTAGGGTAACATTAAAGTGTTTAAAATTGTTTTAAATTTTCGATTATTAAGAGTACAGAAATTAGTGAAGGTATATCAGAAAAAGATATAGATTGTATTCTGCAACTCTTCTTAGTCGTGGAAGTCCTATATCGATTGGTTACGTAAACTACACCTTTTTTCTTTGGCTCTACCCCTCGTCTTTTTTCTCTTTAACACTATTATGTAAGCACTTCAGTTCGAACAGCGAAGCCGTGCAGACATATTTTTGAGAGCTGAATGGTCTTGGAATTTAAATTTAATTAATGGATTTTAGATCATAATAATACCACAGACTGAATAAGTACGGTGTAAAATCGGAAAACTACGAATTTTTGTGTCTTTTCTGGGTGAAATTGTTAGAAAACTCGCGAAAATTAAGATTTTCGTAAGTAAATTAGGATACTTGCACCAGGGTGTACAAGTAAGATTATATAAACTAAAGTAATATCCCTGCATAGGGTTAAAAACAAAAGTAATATCCCTGCATAGGGTTAAAAACAAAAGAACATAAACAAGATATTCAAAGTGCAATTTGAATATTCTATAGGCCAAATATTAAAAGACATTGTGAATAAAAACAATATTTATGGAATTTTTAGCGTAAAATAAAGGCTGTTTCAATTTTTCGATTATCAGGAGTACAGAAGTTAGTTAAGGTTTATTCCAACGAGATATTGATGGTTTCGTGCGACTATTCATAATAGTGAAAGTGCAGGTTTGCCTCCTATATTGATTGGTTACATAAACTACACCTGTTATTTATTTAGCTCCGCCCCTCATCTCGTTCCTCTCCAGCATCGTTATGCATGCATTTTACTTTGAGCAGCGAAGCCGTTCGGTCTAAGGCAGGCTATCGAGTAGGTATATAGAGACTTTTCGAAATAACGTTATAAATAATGTACGATAATTCGAAAAAATTTAATAATTTCCTAATCAGAACGAAATTTTGGGGTTAGATTTTTATGTATGTGGGCGATCATTGTTGAAATATTACAGGCTTAAATTGCAAACCCTTCGTGTAAGGGTAACTACCACCAATTTAGTATGTGGTTTTCCGATTCTTTTTAGTAGTGTTCTATTTTAAGGGTGTGCGAAGACGTTAAATCAGTAAATAACGATTGGGGTAGTTTCAACCCCTAATTTTATTTTTTGAACTGTGCGATAGGGAGTTAACCTTTTCGATTGATTCTCTGGGGTTGAACAGAGAGGTTCTTCAGCCATCGTGGTTGGTGGTTTTAAAGATGATCATTATATTCCTAGAGGGTAGTTTTTGTGTATAACTGAAAAGAGTTGCGGGCTGCACTGAGAAAATTTAAGTGTGTGCATTAGGAGGCATTTTCACCCAACCACTTGATAGTAACAATAATTTTGGGTTGGGGTAGTTTTCACCCCTATTTTTGATGCCGTATTGTGAGCTTATTACTTGATGCCTTTTAACGAAGTTTTGGGGTTAGATTCCTATGTATGTGCGCGATCATTGTTGAGATATTACAGGCTTAAATTGCAAACCCTTCGTGTAAGGGTGACTACCCCCAATTTAGTATGTGGTTTTCCGATTTTTTTTGTAGTGTTCTATTTTAAGGGTATACGGAGACGTTAAATCAGTAAATAACGATTGGGGTAGTTTCAACCCTTAATTTTATTTTTTGAACTGTGGGACAGGGAGTGAACCTTTTCGACTGATTCTCTGGAGTTGAACAGAGAGATTCTTCAGCCATCGTGGTTGGAGGTTTTGAAGATGATCATTATATTCCTAGAGGGTAGTTTTTGTGTATAACTGAAAAGAGTTGCGGGCTGCACTGAGAGAATTTAAGTGTGTGCGTTAGGGGGCATTTTAACCCAACCACTTAATAGTAACAAGAATTTTGGGTTGGGGTAGTTTTTACCCCTATTTTTGATGCCGTATTTTGAGCTTATTACTTGATGCCTTTTAACGAAGTTTTGGGTTTAGATTCCTATGTATGTGGGCGATCATTGTTGAAATATTACAGGCTTAAATTGCAAACCCTTCGTGTAAGGGTAACTACCCCCAATTTAGTATGTGGTTTTCCGATTCTTTTTAGTAGTGTTCTATTTTAAGCGTGTGCGGAGACGTTAAATCAGTGAATAACGATTGGGGTAGTTTCAACCCTTAATTTTATTTTTTGAACTGTGCGACAGGGAGTGAACCTTTTCTATTGATTCTCTGGGGTTGAACAGAGAGGTTCTTCAGCCATCGTGGTTGGAGGTTTTGAATATGATCATTATATTCCTAGAGGGTAGTTTTTGTGTATAACTGAAAATAGTTGCGGGCTGCACTGAGAGAATTTAAGTGTGTGCATTAGGAGGCATTTTCACCCAACTACTTAATAGCAACAAGAATTTTGGGTTGGGGTAGTTTTCACCCCTATTTTTGATGCCGTATTTTGAGCTTATTACTTGATGCCTTTTAACGAAGTTTTGGGGTTAGATTCCTATGTATGTGGGCGATCATTGTTGAAATATTACAGGCTTAAATTGCAAACCCTTCGTGTAAGGGTAACTACCCCCAATTTAGTATGTGGTTTTCCGATTCTTTTTAGTAGTGTTCTGTTTTAAGGGTGTGCGGAGAAGTTAAATCAACAAATAACGATTGAAGTAGTTTCAACCTCTAATTTTAATTTTTGAACTGCGCGACAACGAGTGGACCTTTTGGTCGAAACTCTGAGATTAAACAGAGAGGTTCTATAGCCATCGTGGTTGGAACAGCAAGCAGAGCTACAGCAACAGAGCTACAGCAAGCAGAGCTACAGCAGGCGGAGCGACAGCAGGCAGAGCTACAGCAAGCAGAACGACAGCAAGCAGAACGACAGCAAGCAGAACGACCGCAGGCAGAGCTACAGCAAGCAGAGCGAGAGCAGGCGGAGCGACAGCAGGCAGAGCTACAGCAAGCAGAACGACAGCAGGCAGAACGACAGCAGTCAGAGCGACAGCAGGCGGCAAATAAGAGTGAATTAGATAAATTTATTCGCATGAAATCTAAGCCGAGTTTAAATAAGAGTGACACAAGATGCGCGGCATCTAGATTTAAATCAATGGTGTTCTCTTATTTCAACTTGGATAGTATATGTAATAATTTATCTAATTCGACTTTAAAAGACGTTAAAAATTGTATACAAAGATAAGGCGATCTTCTTTTAAATTTGGGAAATATATTTTTTTAAAAAAATCCATGTTTTTCTTCAAATTAAAAAATGAATCCAAAAGTTAATTCAAAAGTAAATCCAAAAGTTTTCTAAATTGCGCGAGCTGAAAAAATTGCTAATTATTCTATGTCATTGGGTCTTGATAGATCGAAATTGTATTTATTTAAAAGCGACACAGCCCTAATCGATTCCATTTTAAAATGACTCTCCTTTGCACGCACTGCCTAAGAGAATTTAAAAGAAAACAAAATATTGTACGCCACCTTCGAGAAAATGTTGTTAATAACGAAAACACCTTTAACTTGGAAGATTATATAATTAATCGTAAGTATTTTTTTATAACATATTTAGCTATAATTTTTCTTTTAATTGTACTTTTTAATATTAATAAAGTTTTACAGAAAAATTAAAAAATAATAATTGTTTCAGTTGATGAACTACTTTCAAGACCTCAAATGCGATATTGCCAAGATTGTGAAGTAAATGTCAAATCTAATTCCTGGAGCACACACTTGAGGACAAATATTCATAAAAACAGGAGCTGCATAAAATATGGAAATGGAATTGACATTATCAGGAGTGCATTTAAATGTCGAATAGCTTCCTACAGAATATATTCGCAGAATTATCACATCGACATCAAAAAGTTTCAGCAAGATGTTGGTAATAAAGTGCAAACATTAATACGCCAGCGCCAACAAGAATTTACATGTGCTAAAGTAAATTTGGAGTTATTTGGGATATATTATTCTCCAACTTTAACCTCTACTTCAATTAAGTCATTTAATACACCGTTCTTCATTGTAACCCATACAACTGATCTACAACAGCTTTACGATGATTTATTCAAGATTATTGAAACCAAAGCAGATGAATTGCCGGAAAGAGACTCAGGTAATTATTATTTAATCTCAAGAGCTAAGTTTTCTTAATATCACTTAAACATCTCTAACAAATATTATTCAGAACTAATTTTTTAATTCCTATTACAGGGTGGGCTCTACAAAGAATTCTGCATTTGGAAGTCAACATCAATAAGTACAACCCATTGAATGCCTCCTCCTACATTAAGATGCAAACATTTTCTAAATCAATAGTGAATGTGATGAATGAGGACAATTGCTGTTTCGCCTGGGCAGTCGTTTCAGCAGCATACCAGCCAATTGGTAATCCTCAAAAGACCTCATCATATCCAGACTTCAGAAACGCTTTCGATTTTACAGGTATTGAATTTCCAGTAAAATTATTAGATATAAAAAAGTTTGAGGAAAAAAATAATTTGTCCATAAATGTATATGGAGTTGAAAAATTTTTTAGAGATAATAAAAATGTATATGAGATTGTCGGTCCTTTACATTATAATAATGAAAAGAAAAAATTACATATTAATTTGCTTTTAATAAGTTCTGATGATGGAAATAACCACTACTGTTGGATAAAAGATTTAGGTTGCTTGGTATCCAAACAATTATCAAAAAAGAAAATAAAAAAATACTTATGTGATGGATGCCTTCAATATTTTGGAACATATGAAAAACTTAACGCGCATTTAGAACGTGATTGTAGTTTTGTTCGAATTGAGCTTCCTTCAGATAATTTGATTTTAGATAAATTTGGAAATTATATTCCTGCAAATATATTAAAGTTTCAAAATATTCAGAAACAGTATAAAGCTCCTTTTGTTATATATGCCGATTTTGAATGTTATTTAAAAAACATTGAGTGCCAACAATCTACACCTGATTCGACAACCTCATATACTATTAAAACTGCTGAACATATACCCTATTCATTTGCTTATTATATTAAATCATCATTTGATGAGAATGTTGTTTGTCTTAAACTTTATAGAGGTACAGATTGCGCTTTAAAATTTATTGAATACATTGAAAATGATGTAAAAGAAATTTATAAAAAATATTTAAAATATCAAGTACCATTGAAAGATTTGTCATCTGTAGAACAGATTGAGTATGAAAATTCTAGCATTTGTTACATATGTGAAAAACCTTTTTCAAAAGGAAATTTCATAAAGTGTAGAGATCATTGTCATATTACAGGTAAATATCGAGGAGCTGCCCACTCAATTTGTAATTTGCATTTTAAACCTCCAATATATATACCAATAGTATTGCATAATTTAAAAAACTATGATTCTCACCTATTTATTAAATCGCTTTGCTATAATAAAGAAAATATTAGTGTTATAGCTCAAAATGAAGAAAAGTATATTTCTTTTAGTAAGGAAATTTTCGTTGATAGTTATGTGTCAGAAAAGCGGAAACCAGTTTCTTTGCGACTACGCTTTATAGATTCTTTTCAATTTCTCCCAGAGTCTTTAGAGTCGCTATCACAAACTCTACAAGATTCACAATGTTTTGAAATTAAAAAGTTTTTCTCAAATGCTGATGAATTTCGATACATTAGACAAAAAGGGGTATTTCCATACTCTTACATAGATTCCAACGAAAAATTAAATGAGAAATCTCTACCATCGATTGATAAATTTTATAATAACTTAACCGATGAAAATATCTCTCCTCAAGACTACAATCGTGCTGTAGAAGTGTGGAATCTATTTAAGTGTTCTACAATAGGGGCTTATTCCGATATTTACTTAAAATCTGATGTTTTACTTTTGGCTGATGTTTTTGAAAATTATAGATCCACATGTATTAAAACCTATAAGTTAGATCCTGTTAATTATGTTACTAGCCCTTCTATGTGCTGGGATGCAATGATGAAATTAACTAATGTAGAATTAGAATTATTAACGGAACCAGATATGCTTCATTTTTTCAAAAAAGGTGTTCGTGGTGGGGTTAGCACTTGTTCCAAACGCAAATCTGAAGCAAATAATCCATTCTTAGAAAATTTTAATCCTGAAAGACCTACAACATATATCACTTACTTAGACGCCACAAATTTGTATGGTTATGCTATGAAACAATATTTGCCTGAAAAAAATTTTGCTTGGGTACCTAAGCTCGAAATAGAAACTTTAAATCTATCCGAAC
This sequence comes from Diaprepes abbreviatus, assembly GCA_034092305.1. Lineage (NCBI taxonomy): Eukaryota > Metazoa > Arthropoda > Insecta > Coleoptera > Curculionidae > Diaprepes > Diaprepes abbreviatus. Next base: position 12,960,241 of record JASJET010000110.1, on the reverse strand, counting down.
TTTCAGATACATCATCTATAGGGTACATATTTGAAGTTGATTTAGAATATCCAAATTATTTACATGATAGTCATAATGATTTCCCATTTTGTCCTGAACAATATACACCGCTAATTTCAAACCACTCCAAATTGATTCCAAACTTACATAATAAATATAACTATATCATTCATTACCGATATCTGAAACAATGTCTAGAATTTGGACTCAAAATCATAAAAATACACAGAGCAGTTAAGTTTACACAATCACCATGGTTAGCGGAATATATAGATTTAAATACAAATTTACGAAATTTATCTAAAAATAAATTTGATAAAAATTGTTATAAATTGGCAAATAACTCAATTTTCGGTAAAACCATGGAAAATGTTGATAGGCGAGCAGATATTAAATTAGTATCTCAATGGGAAAGACAGGGTAATAAATTTAGTGCCGAAAAACTTATTTCTAAACCTCAATTAAAGGATTTTAAAATTTTCTCTGAAAATTTAGTTGCTCTTCAACTTCAACAGGTTTGCATTGAATACAATAAACCAATTTATGTTGGGATGAGTATCTTGGATATTGCAAAAACTGTGATGTATAATTTTTATTACGGGTATTTAAAAGTTAAATATGGTAATAATTTAAATTTATTATATACGGATACTGATTCCTTAATTCTTGAAGTTCAGACCCAAAACTTTTATGAAGATATGAAGCTAAATCTGGATAAATTTGATACTTCTAATTTTTCTGAACAAAATATTCATTGCATGCCTATTATAACATCAGTTGTTGGTAAATTTAAAGATGAGTACAAAGGGATTCCCATTGAAAGTTTTTATGGAACTGGTGCTAAAGCATATTGCATCAAATCCAAAAATAGTGTAGATAAAAAAGCAAAAGGTGTTAGTTAATCATGTATAAAAAATCAATTAACATTATCAGATTATAAAGATGTTGTTGAGAAAGGTGACAAAATATTCTGCACCATGTATGTATTCAAGTCAGATATGCATAACATATACACTAATTTGTTAAATAAATTGGCATTAACAACTCATGATGATAAAAGATATTGTATACCAAATTCCACAAAAACTCTTGCATGGGGACATAAAGATATTTTGGAAACAGATTTTTTTGATAAAGATATGAAAATGATGTATGATACTCTAACTTCTTTAAGTTCCGAAAACGAAAATGCATCTAAAAATAAAAAACCACGATTAGAATTAACTACTCTTAGTAATTTTTCATCTTTATAAAATCATCATTTTATATGATGATAATATATGTAAGTCGTTTTTGAAGCTTTAAAAGTTGGAGGGGGAACTGAATCCAAAGACATATATATTGTATACAAATACCACTATTTGTTAGTAATATTACAACAATGACTGCTGCATCTTTAATAGTTTTAGTTTCCCTTGTTGGAAATGTGCTAGATGTAAATTACATTCCTAATGCAGTTAGGGCTGATATATGTATAAATGCTCTCAAAAATGAAACCGATTGCTACAAACAGATGAAAATGACATATCTTGTTGGAAATTCACACTTTTTTACCTATAATATAACTGATTCTGCTTTATGTGAAAATACATTCATAAAAATTAAATATTCCATGACAAACAAACCATTACAATATTCAGATTGGATTCCTTTCAACAATAAAAAAGAAGAATCCTGTCATTGTGTCTGTTGTTATATATTTGTTATTATATTTGCAGCAGCAATATTTATTTGTACATGTTTAATTTTATTGTATTTCATAAAAAAATATCTATAAAATTATTTAATAAATGTTTAAAAATAATATAAATTTTGTTTTTTATTGATTCTTGTTAGTATAAAGACATTTAAAGTTTATCCCCTCCTCTTAAATGGAGAAGGAAAATAAGTTTACCCCTCCACTTGAGAGGAGAGGGAAAATGTATAAAATTTAGGAGCAAACGGATAGATAGTTAGTTTTTTGAGAGTAAACAGATAGCTAGTTAGTTTTTGAAATACATCATTCAAGATGTTCAGTAATCAGAGTAAAAATATATTTGAAAATTCACCATTAAAAAAGAAAATAAAAAAAACAATTATAAATTCTACAAAATATAATTTAAATAATTCTAACTCTAAATATGCTGCGATTGGTTTGTGGGTGGAAAGTGATTTTCTACCATGCATTGAACTTGGTGCTAAAAATGGTCAATCTGTGATATTAAATGAAGATGATTGGAAGAACTTATTGCAATATCAAGGAGTTATAACAAATTATATGTTTTCACCTAATGTTTTCAATGAACCGATATATTTGCAAAATTTATCTATTCATTTTGAAAAGATTGGTGAATTACCAATAGTGAAGATTGCGAAAAGCTGTGAATTTATTTACTATGGAAATGAAACTGTCTGCAGACTATGGGAACAAATTCCACTTATAGAATATAGACTAAACGTTTTACAAAAACAAAACTTTCGACGTTATTTCAACGTTTTTAGAAATAACAACTTTTACGATGGAGATTCCTTTGACAAAATATATAATGTCCTTTCTCCAAAACAAAATCTAAATAGTGAAAATGTATGCTCCATGCTGGAACTGCTTTTGAATCATCCCGAAGAACTAGAACAAAAATTAAAGTCTAAGCACTATTATGAAGAAGACAGTATCTATTGATGAATCAAGAAACCAAATTCATCTGATGGTTGCTTGGAACTTTGCCTACAGAAAAGCTCGTATGACTTCTGAAGAATTTATAAATTAAAAACATTTTAGAAGAAGGATTAAATTGACTGAAGAAATTTTAAATCCCATATTAGACTCTGATTATAGGAATATTGTATTTAAAAAAATGTTTATGTAATAAGCTTATTTTTAAATAAAACAAATATATATAAAAATTCATTTTTTTATTACAAACATCAATTATTATTACAGCGTTAATTACTATTACATCACATCTCCCTTGAAGATCCAAGAGTTATAAGATTTATCTAATCCTAACCATTTTACAAATACTTTGTTTCCTTTCTTTCTTAACACTTTTTCCACCAGATATACATTTGTGTGTCTTACTTTTTAAAGTTCTTCCTCATAGAAACCTCCTTGAATATCTATCCCGTTTCCATCTTGAATCAAATACGTTGTTGGATTAGTCAGCTGGATTTTTTTATTTGAAAAATTTCGTTTGACCAGTTAGGTGTGTAACCTTTAGAAAATTGTTCACGAATCTTGCTTATTCGTACTCTATCACTGACACGAAATTTTGGTGATCTGGGATCCACAGTTTTCCTATGGGTATAAGCTGATTTCAAGATTTCCATTTCATTCTTTTTGTTAACTTCGTTTGGTTTTTTTCCGATTGTTGAATGCTTAGTATTATTGTATTCTGTAATTATTTCTTTAAGAAAGCTGATCCATTTATAATTACCTAGTAAACTAAACTTTTTCCACATTTTGTTTTTTATCGTTCTATTTACTCTCTCTACAATACTAGCTTTCATATTAGAAAATGTGTTGTAATGATTAATTTTGAACTGCTCCATAAGTTTCTGAAAGTCTTGATTAAAGAATTCTTTACCCTGGTCAGTATTCAGATTTTTTGGGGGAGTTTTTAAAGTTAATAGAATTTTTTTCATTGCAGCTGTTACATCTTTACCAGTTTTGGATTTTACAGGTTCTGCCCATACAAATTTAGAAAACACATTTATTACCATTAAAATATATCTTAAACCCCTATTAAATTTCGCATATGGCTGCATTTCTATCAGATCAGCTTGAAATAGATCATTAAGCCCTTTTACAATTGTTCGTCTCCTTCTATATCGCCTTCTCGCTGGTTTATGTAATTCATTTACAACGTCTTGCTTAATTTTACTCATTATTAATTTATACCTTACTCTCGAAAATAAATCCCATAAATAACTTTACCTCCTTCTAAACCGTTTATAAAAACCCTTTATCGCTGACTGTGTAAAATATGAAAAAGTCATCTCAGTTTTTTTTAGTAAGTTCTTTAATTTTATTTTCCACTGCTTCAAATGATTTTTTATTTTCATTTCTAATTTCTTTTATTGATGAATTTATTTGGGTGATGTTGTTAGTAGATCAGAAATTTTTACAATAAATTTATTTTCCATTGTTTCAAATAATTTGTTATTTTCATTTCTAATTTCTTTTATTGACGAATTTATTTGGGTGATGTTGTTATTAAGATCAGACATTTTCACATTAAATTTAGTTTCCAAAACAACATTTGATAACGTATAATTTTTTTTGAAACCACCTAATGTTGAATTCATTTCTTCTCTTGCATAATTCATTGTATCATTAAATTCTTTTCTAGAAACTTCAGCAGCTCTTTGAACTAATTCATTTAATGATTTTATTTCTTTTACTAATTTATCTTCTAGATTTTTTAGATCTTTTCCTAATTGAAATTCTGCATTTGTTATATCTAATGTCATTTTTACAATTTTTTTTTCTATATTTTTTATATCTGACGCTGTCTTTTCAGCTTTGTGTAATATATCTGTATAAGATATTTCAAGTCCTTTTATCAGTAAAGAAATCTCCTCGATTTTTGAACTATTATTTTTAATTTTAATTAATATATCCTTTTTAGAAACTTCCATTATAGCTTGCACTACTTGTAGTAAGGATTCTAATTCTTTTTGTAATTTTTCATCAATTACCTTTGTAAAATTTCCCTCGTCAAAAGAAGTTTCAGATTTGGTTTTTAGATGGTTTAATTGCTTTAGTATATCCTCGATTTTTTCATTATTTTTTGTAATTTGATCTTTGAATTTTGTTTCAATTTTTTCATTTTCGTTTTGAAAATCCTCCTTCAATTTGTCTTCTAAATATTGTAAATTTGATTTATATGCATTGATTTTAATTTCAAATTCTTTAATTTATTCTTTAAATTCATTAACTTTGTCGGTATCTTTTTTGTGAATTAGAAAATGAGTGTTCATTGATTTTTCAAGATTTTGTGTATTTTTATCCATAACGTCATGTATTTTCTTAAAATTCCCTACTTCTTCTGCTACTCTATCATTAAGCATATTAGTAAAATTTTGAAACTTTGATGTAATTTCTTTGGAAATACTATTCTTGGTGTTGTCAATTGCTGAAGTATCCTTAATTATTGATTTAATTGATGTAATTTCATTTTTTATTTCATTTTCAAAATCATCAACTTTATCATATTTTAACTTCACTACGTCAAAGTCATTTGCATATTTAGAAACTTTCTGAGAAAATTTTTCTACTACCTCATCATTTCCATCAACAGTATTTTTCAAATTAATTATCTTGTCATTATATTCAGGAATAACTTTATCCTCAAATAACTTAATCTTTTTTGCAATATTTTGTATGTTGTTATCATATTCATTTATTCTCTTATTTAAATTATTAACGTCACTTTTCAACCCGGGATCTAAATTTTGAATTAATTTGTTTTCAATATATTTTACATCGCTTTCAAAATTTTTTATTATTTTCTCTTCAACATTTGATAATATTTTATTTTCTAATGATAATAATGTATTTAGAGCAGATTTTTTTGAAATATGAAGACCAAATTTATCGATGGTCATTTTAGAAATGTTTAAAAGTATCTATTATGTTCTTTTATATAATAATATTCGCTTCTCTTAGTTTTTCAATAATGGAAATAATTTCATTGTTATGACCAGTGTGTCCCGCAAGCATGGATGCTACCAATAGTTGAAGTCTCTCAACAAGTTCGTTTACATTATCCCAATATATGTAATCTGTATTAGGTTTATTAACTTTTAAAGTTATACCAAATCCGGTTTTTTTTAAGACATTCGACTTTCTCTATATGGAGCTTTGCGTCTTTCAAAAAATCCCTGGATTGCTTGTTGTGATTCGGGATTTAGAGTTTTAGTTTTTGTAATTCCTTTGCTTTGCAAATAAGGTCCTATTATAGAAATATATTTATGTGATCCATTTCCCTGCACCTGCTCATTTGGATCATTATTTCTACGGTATGCATTGGTTCTTTTTAAAATATCCATATAATTTTCCAAATCTTGTTTTTTATACCCTATTGGTTCTTTTTTAAATAATAACTCATATAAACCTGGTGTACCTGTATAGGTTATTCCTTCAATTTTGATGTTTCTACCAATAATTTCGACAGGTTTTTGAGTTAAACCCAAAAAGAATTTCTCGGTTTCCAAATCATGAACTATTCCATATTGGTGATCAAACTCATGTTCAACATCTTTTACACCGCCATCAATATATTGGCGCGGTAATTCATCAAATCCTGATAAATATTCTTTATATAAATCTGTATCAACAAATGTTCGAACTGCTTGCCGTGTTTGTTCTAGTATATCTGAAAGATTTCCTATTGTGGAATGTGAATCTGAAGAAGGGGTAGTTTCTGCAATAATACTTGTTTGTTGTATAGATGGCATTTGACTTGCTGAAGCTAAACTCGCGTCCCAGTCAATAATCGATGGTATTTCTGTAGGAAGGAGTGGAGTTTTTCCCGTCTTTCTTTTTTCTGGTGTTGATGTTCCATATTGTAATTTTCTCTTTGGTGTTAGTGTTTGAATTGATCTTTTTTGTGGTGTTTCATAAATTTTTTTAATTGGTGTGTGTAGCTCTTCCTTTATTTCAACAGGTTCAATTTTACCAATCGTTGAAATTAATTCTTGTAAGGGTTGAGTTATCGGTTTATATGTTTCCTCCAATTTAGTTTGCGCCTCAAATTCCGCATTTTTTAAACTCTGATATTTTTGTTTAACAGCTTTTCTTGATTTAACTAGCTCTCTTGCTAAACGTTCATCCATGATTGGTATAATTTACCATCAAACGTTTATTTTTATAAGTAAATATATGAATCAAATCCTTTTCGATATCGGCCAGATTTCACATTAGAGTCTTTGTCTATTACCAAAAATCCAAATTTATCTTTCCAACATATTAAGCACAACTCATTAAATTGGTTGAGTGACATATCAACATTAACATGATCATCATAAATATGTTTTAAGTTTGTTCGATCTTGTTGAAATATAACAATTAAATTTGCATTGTCACGAATTAATTGTTTCGGAATAGAAGAATATGTTTGACATAAATAAAAACAATCAGTATTTTTATGTCTTCCGAAACAAAAATAATCTTTTACAACATTCTGATTACAACACACTATATCATCAAATATTATTATAGAGTTTGGTTTAACTTGTTTTGGTGAAACAATTGTTTCTTCATTTTCAGATTCATAATATCCAATTTTTTTCAAAGGTTTAAAAAGTGTTCTCAAATATTTGTACTTTGGTTGATATAAGGATTTTGAATAAACATACAGATTTTCAAATCGCAAACCATTCGGATCTTCAATTAAACTAATAATAACATTGGTTTTGCCACAGCCTGACGGGCCAATAATTAACCCTCTTTTACTATTTCCCTCAAACAGTTTTCCATGTTTTCCAAAACCATCCACTGAACTTTCATGATCCTTAATTGTTATAGAGTATGGTTGTTTCTCAACTCTCATTTTATATATAAAACAAACTATTAATATTCGGTATTGTGATGTAACTGGTTAGTTATCACTAGGATTGTGACTATATATAATGTTTCCATCACATAATAAACGAATCATTTACAAGACAAACAGCAAAAGGAAAGGAAGTGGTTTAGTAAACTCATTAATCAATAAATTACCCTTTGAATTGCATATTCCTGGTTATAATTTTTGTGGACCTGGAACAAAATTGGAAAAACGATTGTCAAGAGGTGATAAAGGTATAAATTTATTGGATGAGGCTTGTAAAGAACACGATATTGCTTACTCACAATCAAATGATATAAAAAGAAGGCATTTAGCTGATAAAATATTAGCTGACAAAGCTTTATCAAGGTTCAAAGCTAAAGATTCGAGTTTTGGGGAAAAAACTGCTGCACTAGGAATTACTGGTGCTATGAAAATTAAAAGAAAATTAGGTATGGGACTTCGAACGAGAAGAAAGTTCAAGCGAAAAACCCGAAAAGGACGAGGACTATCATTATCTCAGGTAATTTCAAAAGCTAGAAAAGGAATTAAGGGGAAACATTTTAAAGACCTAAATGAAAGTATTCAAACTGCTTTAAAAGCTATTAAAAAAACAGGTAAAGTGTTACCTCCAAAGAAAAGGGTAATTCCAATCCCAAAGACTGGCGGATTTCTTCCACTTATACCTTTATTTGCTGGTTTGTCTGCTCTTGGTGCTCTTGGAGGAGGGGCTGCAGGTATTGCTAAAGCAGTAAATGATGCAAAAGCAGCCAAAGCGAAATTAGAAGAATCTAAACGACACAATCAAATGATGGAGTCCATTGCGGTAGGAAAAAAAGGAAGTGGACTTTATTTAAAACCCTATAAAACAGGATGTGGATTATACTTGAAACCTTATTCAAAAAACTGCTAAAACATATACCTCGAAAAGCACTTACAAATTATGATTTACTTAAATACGTTAAATATTTACAAATTCCCAACTTTCGTGGTATTTTTATGAGGGATAAATTACCAAAAAAGATAAAGATAATTGAAAGTGCAATTGTCAATCTAGATAATCATAGTGGTGCTGGTACTCACTGGATAGCATATACAAAAAAAGGAAAAAACATAATATATTTTGATAATTATGGTAATTTGCGACCCCCTTATGAATTAATTAAATATTTTTATAGCGACCAAAATAATAATATTGTTAATTATAATTATAACAGTTATCAAAACTTTAACAAAACAAATTGTGGTCAATTGTGTCTAAAATTTCTTTATAACCATATGTAACACGTAATTTTAGTTTATTATTAAACACATTTTTAAAGTAAAATGTCATATAGTTTTGTTCTTAGCGGCAATTCCGCTATTTTAACATCAGAGTTACATCCTCCAATATATTTAGATGAAGATGTTGAATATGTTATCGGGCTTGTAAATTTCGAAACATTTAACGCAATTCCCAATATTGATGTTGGGAATAATGTATTAATTCATGATGAAAATTTAGAAATAGCCATACCCCCAGGTAGCTACGAATTAGAAGACATAACAGATTTTTTAAAAAAACACTTGAATGAGGATAAAATTAGTTTTAGTCTTTATGCAAATAATAATACTTTGCGTACACATCTTAAATGTTCAGCCCCCATAACTTTTCGTGAAGGAACTATTGGTAAATTATTAGGGTTTAAAAATGGGCGATTGGAAGCCAACATTGAACATATATCAGATTTTCCCGCGGAAATAATTAAAGTAAATTCAATAAATATAGACTGCAGTATTGCAGAGGGATCATATTTAAACGGGAAACCTGTTCATATAATACACCAATTTTTCCCGAGCGTTGCTCCAGGGTTCAAAATAATTGAGTCACCTCAAAACGTCATATATTTCCCAGTCACCGTTAAAGTAATTGATAAAATAGCCATTAAAATAATAGATCAGGAAGGTGATTTGGTTAATTTTAGAGAAGAAACCATAACCATCAGACTACATCTTAAAAAAGTAGATGAAAGATGGTAATATTATATAACAATAAATCTGCAAACTTTACTAGAAAATTTAATAATAAAAACATTAATAAGACAAGAAAGAAACCAACTTCCTTTAGTAGGAAATCAAACTTCCAAAGGTTAACACCTTCTAATAGAAAATTTCTTCAAAGTTTGGGTTTTAAACTTAAATAAAAATGGATTATTTAAATGTAAGAGAAAATGTATTGGTTGATGAATCAATATTAAGCTGGGAAATTCTTTCTTTCGATCCTTTTAATCCTACAAAACTCGGACCAAATGATGAAATCAGAATTGCTTTGCAACAAACAGGAAAATATCCTTTACCTTGCAAAAGTGAAATTTATGTGGAATTGCAAGTAACTAAAGAAGATGATTCCCCTTTAGCTAATACTGTTTTAATTAATAATGCTCCGGCATTTTTATTTAAAGAATTGCGCTATATTTTAAATGGTGTTACTATTGACTCCGTTCGGGATATTGGTATAACTTCAACTCTTAAGGGATATATTTCATTTAATCAAAATGAAAGTGCTAAATTGGAAAATGCCGGTTGGTATCCGAAAACAAAATCTAAAGAAAAAATTATGATTGATGACAAAGGTAATGTTTCATTATGTATACCATTAAAGATGTATTCAGGATTTTTTGAAGATTATAATAAGATTATTCTTAATTCACAACAAGAACTTATTCTAATAAGAAATAATGATGATACAAATGCATTATTATCCAGTAATGAAGATGAAAAACCCAAAATTAAAATTACAAAGTTGTGTTGGAGAGTTCCTCATCTTACTGTAGCGATTCCGCAAGAATTAGCACTTACTAAAATTATTGACAAAAATAGTGATATACTAATAACCTTCCGAAGCTGGGAATTAGTTGAATATCCAGAGTTATTGGAAACTACGAGGCACAACTGGCCCGTAAAAACATCTACAAAAGTCGAAACGCCACGTCATGTTCTAATTGCTTTTCAGAAAAATAGACGTGGTAATCTAAAAATGGATATGAGTAAATTTGATCATTGTAATTTAAGAAATATGAATGTCTTTTTAAATTCAGAAAGATATCCTTACAATGATCTTCAACTTGATTTTGAAAATAATAAATTTGCTACTCTGTATGAAATGTTTACAGACTTTCGTCAAGGGTATTATAACTCTCCAGTGGAACCAATTTTTAATCCAAAAGAATTTAAAGAAAATGCTCCTATAGTTTACATTAATTGTTCACATCAAAGAGATTTACTACAAACAGGTCCAGTAACCATGAGAATTGAATTTGAAACCAAGGAAAAAATTCCCGCTAAAACAGCGGCATATTGTGTTATAATTCATGATAAAGTTTTCAGTTACAATCCATTAACAAAAATTGTGAAACAGCTGTAATACAATTTTCTTAAGATAAAATACTCCTTTTAAACAAACCGCTACTTATGCTTAAGAGCGCATGCGTCAATTTTGATATTTATTAACGTAACCAAACCAGAATTCTTCATTTATATAATGTCTTACGAGATTTCAGTTCGAGTATTAGATTTTCAACTTAAGTTGCAGAAATTAAAAAAACAAATAAGTGAATATCAATTAAAAGTAGAAATGATCAAGAAATTCAAATATTTGAAAATATGAAACTTATTCTAGATCTTCAAGGATTCAAAATTGAAAATAATAAATTTATTGTAAAGGAATTAGCAGCTTACGATGGGCAGAAGGCAAGTCATTTTATTTTCAAAGCTCCATTTCCGATGGGTCATTTACCATCCTATTTACACAAACAAGCTCTGTAGTTAATAAAAAATTACCATTGCATTGAGTGGTGTGAAGGATTTACGCCATTACACAAATGTGGAGATATCATAAGAGATTTAAGTGCTAAGGTGGACTATGTTTATGTAAAAGGGGAAGAAAAGGCAGATTTCGTAAAGAAATATTCCATGAAACCAGTTATCGAGATTGATGAACAACCCACCCTAAAGAAAATGGATCCTTGCTGCTTTTATCATCAAAAAATACCATGTGTATGTGCATTATCAAATGTTTATTACCTTTACAACAATTTTTTTATGTAATAAAAGACTTGATTACAAATTATGTGTTTTATTTTCTAACATTGTTCTAATACATGAAATATTATTATTTAATCCTAGTTCTTGAAGTTTACATATTAAAATATCTATATTTTTATTTTTTAAATATTCGCTACAACATTTAGCTGCTAGCAAACATAATTCTGCATGTTCCATATAATTTAAAAACAATATAATATTCTGCGCTTCACTTTCTTGACCTTCATATGCATAAAACTCGGAACAGGCTGCGGACATCAAAAACTCTTCATACATTTCTCTTATTAATAATTCCATAATAAATCCTACACTAAAACCTCCCTGTTTCTCAATATCTCTTTATCTCTCTCTTCCTCTTCCACGATTTCTTTTAATATATCAGGATCTTTTATATAATCCTTCAATATCCTTAAAAAGTAACTGAATCCTATTTCCTTTATTTCATGAACGAACTTCAGTAAATTTTGTGTTTTTCTATAATTTAAACAGGCTTCTGCAGCTAATTGGTATTGGAAGGCAGTCTCATAATATACCTGTGCCCACTCGGGGTGCGTTTTTCTTAGCATTGCATTCTTTAATTCGGAATTTTGAATTTTAGTAAACTGTTTACCTAATTTGATTATTTCATTTTGCAAATCACTGTTCATAACTACCACTTATTTTTAATTTAACACTTTTCGTTATTAGTGGTGAATCTTCTATGTAAGCTTAAGACTAACTGTGAATGAATGTAGCTCGCTCAGATTCAGTCCTTTAAAATACCAGCTCCCCTCCAACTACTGTGGTGGTTAGGAAGGAGGTAGGAGGTGGAGCAAAAAGAGGCGGAGTTTATGAAACCAATCGGAATAGGGGGCGAACTTGGGCAGCCAATCAGAAACAAGGTCATTCTTGGCTGACCAATCAAAAAAGTGGTAAGGGGGTGAAGTACAAGCCCCCTATTCCCACTACTGCCATCTAACGTACGTAAGTAAATTTAAAAGTTAACAAACACATCAATTCAACAGAAAGCAGGTAATAGTGTGTTGATTGATCAGCTGTCAGGTGATGCCGTCACAAATCAGCGCTGTTATACCCTAAAATTGATAATTACACAATTTTTTCTTTCATTTACTTAATTTGTTTTTTTTTTGGTACAATAGTTAAATTATCTCAAAAAACGAAATGAAAAACACTGCATGGCTTACTCCTGTAATACAACACATTGTGACAGAATTTGATCGTAGACTCTTGCAAACTGAATATCTTGTGGTAACGTTGGCCATTTTGTCTATAATCATTTTGCTGCCCCATATTATTTTATAGCTATTTTAATAACCCTATAAGGAATTCTGGTCATTCATCTTCTCTCTTGCAGCTTTAGTTCCAAACAACTACGGTTATATAAGCTTACCACGACCATGACTCAGAACTTCAGGATTCAGGCAAGGTTGCTAATTAGCTGGTCAGATGACAGCTCGCACAGCAGTACGTCTGCGAGTGTAGTCGCGTGAAGGTTTTTAATTAAATTAAATAAAACAAATTTCTCAAAACACTTAGTTTATTAACAAAAGTAAATAAAAAAACGAATTATTTACAATGAGAAACTTAACCTAATAACAAATAATAATCAAGAAGAAACTAACATAATTGCTCTTATTAGCCTTCCTATTAACAAAAATGAAAAACCCAATTTTGACAAAACACGTATAAATAGCTTACTAAAACATTAAACAGAAAGAAGAATAAAATGCAAAACAAGAGCTATTTATATTTCTTAATGAAACAGTATGAAAACCTCGAAATGCTCTACTAAAATAACACACGATATTCCCTTAACTTCCCAAATTAAATGAAAAACAAAACAAAGAAAACCTTTCCCGACGAATATTCCCATCACGTAATTTTCTACAAATCTGCTCTTAAAAGACGGTATCGACTCTAACAAAATTCAAACTGTAACTGGAGTTTAGTACTCCTTAAAAGACCAAACTTATACGCCCTGCATCCCGCAGGTACGCATTTCACCCCCATGTTTATTAGTTTAGGGCTTCAGATTTATGGGTTTAAGGTTTATGAATTTTGGGTTTAAGGTTTATGAATTTTGGGTTTAAGGTTTATGAATTTTGGGTTTAAGGTTTATAGTTTTAGGTTTGACGGGTTCATGACTCAGAATTATCGGATTTTAAAATAATTAAGCACGCTACCTAGTTTGGAGACAGGTGTGTCTGGGGTTACTGGGATAAGCTTAATGGCCATAAAGTATTTATAAGACATTTTTCTCCATTTTACTAAAAATCTTGACTGGACCAAAATAGCCGTATTCAGCGATCTGAAATCCATTTATTTCATTTAAATAAATGAACGATAAAAAAATTACGAGCCTATATTATAAATCAAAACTAAAAGAGAGTTCAGTAAAATGTCAGATTTGTGTTTACAACAGACTAGAATACAAGTTTCTTTAAAAAATCTAAATTTTAAATGTAAACCGAAATAAAAGATGCAATTGATCTCTAACTGGCAAATCAAATACAAAATACTGTAAAATTGGAAGAAAAATTTATAATGCATTTGACTAGTCCGCAATTAAATGGGTGGTGATGAAGGAACTAGAAATTAAAAAAAATCAAAACAAAAACTAATTTTAACATCAAAAAATTATTTGGCTACTTTAAAACTCACATCTGTAAAATAAGGCAACAAGTGCGAGCAATTTCAGGGGCTTATATTTCGTGAATGAGATGATTAACTAAAAAATATTTAAAAACATATTTAATTGCATTTTTGATAAACTATTCAGGGCAACCCCACTCGAGCATAGACGTAAGAGAAATTAATATTATTTAATATATACTGTGGATCCTAGAGAAGAAACTTCGCTCACGCTTAAAAAGAGATAGCGCATTTCCAAGGAGCAGTACCTCTCTTTCTAATGGCGTAGTTAGGCACGAAAGCCCAAACGTCATTGGGCATTCCTGTCACCTGACCGAAATTAGAAAAAGAGGTACTACTCTTTTTAAGCGTGAGTCAACTTTCTTCTATAAGATTCGCAGTCTATATTAAGTAATATTAATTTTTCTTACGCCTATGGATAGGAAATTGAAGTTAACACTAGAAAGTTTAAACTGATAAGTACAACAAAAGTCAAACAAGTTTTTAATCTTAAAAATACAAGAATAAAAAATATAACCAAACCATCAAAAATGGAAACTTTTGTTTTTTTTTCAGGAAAACTAGTTCTCTTCCAATTCCAATTCTTTTTCTCTAAATTTTTATCCTTAATTTTCTTATATAAGCGTTTACGTCTTGTCATTTTTGATATAAATTAAAACAATATTATAAACAAAAAAAAAGTGGCTAAATAGAAAATCTGACTTCCATTGCAACTAGATCATCTTCAATCTTCTTAATGAACCCAGCTGTAAGAGTTGTTACTGTCAACGAAAACCTTTTCTAGTTTTTGAAAAAAATATATTTTGGAGAATAAGTTTCAATCATAGAATTCTAAAGCTAAATTTCAAATTTAAAAAAATATTTTTATTACAAGAAATTTTCCCATATGATCCATCCATTTTGCTCCTTACTGTATAAAACTTATTTAATTTAGTACATCCATAAATTTAGGAGATACTAGATTGCGCGTCCCCAGTGCTGGCCGTTCCCAGAGTGGAGAGAGGAAGAAGAGTGAAACCAGTAATCCCTTTTCTTTCTAATTGGCGAGCATAGAACCAGACATAAAGTATTATTCGCATTTGGAGTGCTTTCACTCTTCTTTCTCTCTCGCATTGTAGGAACCACCGCAATCTAGTATTTCCTAAATCTATGGATATATGATCAGAAGATTATTATGATGCAATTTTAAATTAATTTTTGAGTTTACACCGGAATGATTACTCTACTCATGCGTCGAAAATAAATTAAAATTTAACTATGAACGTTTTAATTTCATTTCAAACGTTCTTTAAATAGAATAAAATGGTATGCTTTACAGATTGCAAATCCGTGGCCCTCATGGACGGGGGTTATGCATGCTGAAGAAATAGCCTATGTGTTTGGAGAACCCCTTAATCCTGCGAAATCTTATACAGCCCAAGAAGTTGACCTTTCAAAGAGGATGATGCGGTATTGGGCTAATTTTGCCAAAACAGGTATATCACACTTTTTAAAATAGTAATATGTTCGAATGACGATTGTTACTGGTTGAATTTCAGAAATAGTTTGAGTTATTTAAAAAAAAAACTATATTGCGATTTTTAAGGCAGAGAATGAATTGAGATCTCTGAAACGGTACGAAATAGAAATAGGTTTAATAGCGCTAGTAGATTAATTCTAATCCTTTTGATTTCTCAGATACCTTGAAAAAAGTGAAAAATTGTATTTTTAAAAATTCGCTCTATTTTCTTTATTCATAAAAATGTTTAAAATCTGTATAAACATCTTTTAAGTTTCGCATACAATAGAGTTCGATTTTCGGAACTAACGAAACAAAATTCCATTTGTTGTGCGACCTTGTCATATTGACTTAAATACGAAGTTTTGTTTTTTAAGGCCTATTTTACATAAGAAGCTGCTCTAAAAACATTTACATATTTTAAAAACGTTCGTAACAAAAAAAAATACAGCCTATTTATAAAAACACGACCTTAGACTTTTTTCAAAATATCTCAAGGCAATTTTTTCTATTTAATGGTCTATCTATTTTGCACAGTTTCAAACTCTACCTTATTATGGCAGATAAAAAGCCCAATTGAAACTATTATTTACCCCATTAAATTTCTGAATTTAGGCAATCCTTCCTTGGCGCCCAACGGGGTTTGGACGGCCACTTTTTGGCCTCTTCATACGGCCTATGGTAGAGAGTATCTCACCCTAGATGTAAATAGTACTGCGACTGGTCGAGGGCCTCGATTAAAACAATGCGCCTTCTGGAAGAAATATATACCACAGCTGCAACAGCTAACTGGTAAGAAAATATATATTTTTTTAATGTGGTAATTTGAATCTGGATTAGCACAGTTAAGGTGGGGGCTGGAATTTTAAAGTAACAGTTGATTTCTGTGAATTTTTAAACCTTTCGGATTAGTAAAACTTCATTGATATGACAATGAGATAGTGGAAATAATTCAGGCAAGAGAACAAGGGTGAAATTTACAGAGCATAACTATCCTTTCTTTTGTAACAACCTTAAGAGAAAAGTCAACTTTTATGATGCACCCAAAGATTCTTCATGTTTAAACTAAATTTATCTTATCTCGTAGAATAAATATCTTTGACAATTAAAATCGAATGTCGTCAACGAGCAGTACATTTTTTAGTTATTTAATTATACGACCTACCATTAATTATGTAATTATTTGTATTTTAGTTGAAATGCAACAAAAACCTGCCCCCCAAAATTGTACGAATGGAGCATCGACTCTGCTGCGAATGACGTCATATCAAACCAAGGCAGAAGTGTTGTTTTCGCTTCTGCCATTGCTTCTGGGTGTATTCAGGAATGTGCTTGCGTAGGAAAACTAGAAAAGAGGTAATATTACATTGTATTTAATAAGTGTAATTTAAAAAATTGAAAATAATTGTTGAAAAAACAAGTAAAAAAAATATATGTTGAATAATTAGATATTTGGTTAAAAATTAAAACATGAAATTTTCAAAAAAAATCTTTTACAGCAGAAGTATTTATTTAAATAAATATAATATGCAAAAATATATATAAAAAAAATTTGAATAATATGATGAATTACACAAGTCTGCAAAAAAAAATTGAGAGCTGTTTTGGTTTTTTTTTTGCGTAATTCTTATGTTTTTGAGTGTGTTGAATCCGAAAATGATTCATTTTGTCATAGAACGTCACGTTTTCTGACAATGTAGGTATCTATGTTAAACAAGTTATCATCTTAAAATAAAAGATAAAAGACTAAAAATTTTTTTTTAAATTTATAATTGCGTAGCAAAATTTATTTTTTTATCTAAAATACAATCATTAGTAAGCACTAAACACATTTCTTTTTCCCAGTGAGACTCCTTTTGGTACCTTTTCGCTTGTAGGAAGCATCTGGAAGGTCTCTCTGAAGCGTCTGCCAACATTGAGACGCTCCATCTTCCCTGGTATCTTTTTTCCATCTCCTTAATATCTTGGTGAAATCGTTCACCTTGCTCTTCACTCACATCTCCTAAATTTAAACTCATTAGGCAACCTAAAGCTTGAAATGCTTTTAACATTCTTTTGACGATTTGTTTGTAGTTAGGGTCTTTGTTATTGCCTAAAAATTTTTCTATGACCTCTTTAAAGGCAATCCACCCTTCTCTTTGAGGATCCGTCATGGTTGTGATGAATTGTGGATCAGCGATAAGCCATCTAATATCTGGTCCAACGAAAACACCTTCGTTCAACTTTGCCTCCGAGAGGCCTGGAAACTTTCATATTAAGTATTTGAAGCAATTTCCATCTCTTGGAAGTGACTTTACAAATTGCTACATCAATCCCAGCTTTATGTAAAATCGTCGTAGGCAGTGGAGAGATCACGTGGAACGAATGGACGATGACAGACTAGCAAAAACCGTGATGAGAGAGAAACCAAACACCAAACGGCCGCCTGGACGGCCCCCCAAAAGATAGAGAGACAGCTGGATTTCGACCTCAAACGAGGATCCATGAGACATTGTGTAGATAACAGAACTTGGTTCTACCTAGAAGAAGAAGAAGGTGGTAGAAGAACTTTATGAGGAGGCACCAAAGTTTCATGCAGGACGTTCTTTTTGCCAACGTTAAGCTCCCTCGGAGGCCAACCCTTTTTGGTCCAGTGATTTGCTCGGTCTCTACTATCCCATAGACACAAAAAGCAAGGGAATTTGGTAAACCCAGATTGTTGTCCGAGCAACATGCCCAAGATTTTTAAATCACCGCACATTTGCCAATCGTGGTCTTTATATTTTAATTTGCAAAGAACCAATTCCAGGTTCTTGTAGGTTTCCTTGAGGTGTACGGAATGACCGACAGGAATGGAAGCATAGAAACCGCCATTGTGAAGCAGAACTGCTTTAAGGCTTCTTTTTGAAGAATCTATGAAAATACGCCACTGTGCTGGGTCGTATGAGATCTTTAACACATTCATCAAACCTTCAATATTGGTACAATAAACCAACTCGTCCTCTTGGGCAAAGTAGGAAGTGAATCTAAACCAGGAGGAAGACACTCCCGGCAAAAGTAAGTTCCTGCTTTTGAGCCTTGATCCAAGCAACTCAGCAGCGTTTTTGGGAAGATTCAAGTCTCTTACCAAATCATTTAGCTTGCCCTGGAAAAACAATTTCGGACTGCGGTGATCTTCAAATTCAAAACTTGACTTGTCATTGGGTTCAGGTACAGCACCATCTTCGTCAGAACTTGGAATCTCTTCCAAGGTAGCAGGGGCCTTGGGCACTGGTATTTCTATCCCATGAGGGATGGGACGAATAGCTCATTGCAGATTCGGGTATTAAATTGACTGCTTCCGTTCTGAATTATACCCTTTCACATTACACGAACAAAAGTAACAATCATCACTATGGTTCTTTTGCTCGCGCATACCATAGGAATCACATATCGGAAAGCTTTTTTCTTGCCCTTAAACCAATTTCGAAGATCTTCAACACATCGTTTGCAGACTTTATGAGGTGTCCAAACTTTATCCTGACCTCCAAGTTTTAAGCCAAAATACTCGAAGTATACTTTTTTTACAAAGTCCGTAATATTAAGTTGTTGCTTTAATAGCATAAATTCGCCACAAATATAACAGAAACTGTCAGACGAATTCACACACTTCCGCACAGACGACACTGCACTAGATTGAATCAAGATCTATAAAACAATGACGAGTTAACACGTAATTGTATTGCGCCACTTTCTACACTATCGGAGCGCGCACGTTCAGGTTGCAAAATGTTTATGTTTGTTAATTTAACTTACACAGGGCGTTCTTTATTTAGAAAGTAATGATAGTTATGGCCTGTATACATTTAAAAACAGTAATCAAATTTAAATTGTACCTATTTATTTATGACCTCAAGTTAGCCCAAAAAACCTCTTTTTTATAATAAAATTTTGCGTTTTGCAAAATAACCTGACGTTCGGGAATTTTTTGAGTATTTTTTTAGTTTTCAGAACATCTAAATACATAGAAATTAGTTGAAAACATCCAGACAGAATTTTTGTTGCAGACTTGTCTTATCTAAAATATAAACAATAAAAACACAATAATAAAAATTTTATTTGTAACTTCGAAAATGCAAGTCTCGAATTAGTTTAAAAAATATTTTTTTCATAAAAGTCATGTAAAAGGGAATGTAGCAAATTTAGAATAAATCTTATTTTTTAAACTCAATATAAAATATTGGTTTTTATAAATACAGGGTGGTTTACTTATATGGTATATTAGATGTATCTGAAGAAGGACTTTTTAACTTTAATAATTTTGACTCATTACTAATTCTTTCAAAATAATTATGTAACATATGACTTTACCAGTGTTTTCCCAAGCTGACAGCAACTTTAATATTTTAAACAAGTCACCCCAGATATTGACGACATTTGGGATTCAAAGCATTTAATTCATCTTTATTTAGAATTGTCCATCCTATACTTCTATTTGTTACATTAAGTTATAAGCAAAAATTATTTTTCTATCAATTTCTCAATACTTTTATAATTTTAAACCGTTATTATTAAAATCGACACTAGCTGTAATACAAGTAGATATAAGAAATTCCTAATAAAATTTATATAAGTTAAATTTAAAGGAAAAAAGTGTTGGTGGTCGCTTTTGTTGCCCGAGTTGCGTGTTACTATATCTTTATTGAAATATCACTTATATTTTGTTAAACAACATCCGGACGGGCCGAACATGCCAAGTTTTAGCCAGACCTAATGGTAGATAGCCAATTACGTCTGGCTAAAGCTCGAAGTCTATCAACCCTAGGCGTGCCTCAAGCCATTTAACTTAACTTTAATATTTTAATTTTTTAAATTTACTTTTCAATTTACTTAAAACGGAGAATTTCCCAACTTTACTTTATATATTCTGAGAGATTTAAATTAACATTTAAAAATAAACATGCAATATAATTATCAAATTTATTTCTAAAAAAAAAATATATTAATAAAATAAAATTTTAAATAGTCTCAAAAGTACATAACACATGATATCAAGGTGGTAAAACACTTATTAATTGCAGAATTGACCAAGTGGATGCTTTAAATAAATAGAAACATGTAATGAGAGGAGAAATGGATAAATCTTCACTGTCGTGCAGTGAACTTTAGGAAATTTTCGCTTATTACTGTTTAGAAGACCCCAAAAGAATGAAACTACGTGTTTTTAGAGGTTGTGAATTGTGACTGAGGAAAAGGTGCTTTGGGTTCGAAACCTTATGGTCAAAGAATAAACGACTGTTAAAATGATTGGTGTATTGTTGCCTAGAATGAACTCAATTATGAAATTTAAAACATATCTTTAGATTTTTAAGGAAATATATTATTATATTAAAGTTCAAGCTTAAGTTTTATTAAAGGTGTCTATGATAATAATAGTAACAATCGGTTTTGGGGCTATTTTTAAATTAATTTGCCTAATTTTGATAAGACTGTTTCCTTCTAATATCGTCAGAAAACTAATCTTGAATTTGTAATAATTATCTTTTAAAACACTCAAATTTCAAGCAAATAAGGCCTGCTAATTTAATAACAGCCCCTTTTTACCCCAGCAATGAAGTGCATATCATTCAAATATCATCGAACTACGATATCATTTTGTTAAAATATATTTTTAATTTAATCTAACGATACCAAGTGTTTTATGGTAAGTCATCTATTAAAAATTTCTTTACGATTACAATATTGCAATACTGATTCTACCGGAAGTTAATATGTAATTTCTATAGCTTGCAGTATTAAAAATATAGAATCTGTAATTGCATTTACTTAATACTTAAAATTTATGAAATGTTTTACCGAGTATGTTTATTATTCATTAAAATTTAAAGAGCTCTGTGCGTTACTCATTTTGTTTTGTCATGTATCAATAATATATTGACAGTTTGTATTTCAAGGTTTTATATCCAAAGTACCTGGTTTCCTAATACCAAAAATATAAATTCTTGTATAAACATAGGTTATAATATGATTTGGTTTCAATTTTACAGGTCAGAAAACTCCAATTTTTAAACTACAAAAAATCGACGATTTTATATTTTATACAGCCTGTCTAAGGAAAATTAAATTTTAAGCAAAATTAATATTATCTATCGTCATTAAATTATGCCAAATCATTCCTCGTCATATCTATTCGGCGAGTAATTCCGGAAGTGGAGTCACTGCCTATTTGTAGTTTTTAATGTTGTTCCAGTTTATTGTAAAGTTTTTAACGAATTTTTTAGTTAATTATTTTGGCTTCTAAATGTGTAGAAAATACCTAAACTTGCCTTATAGTGAAAAAGCTACATAGTTAACATCAGTTTATTCATACATTTGAACAAACAATTGATAGTTATTACTTCTAATTGGCAATTACTGTTCTAAAAACAAATCTAAATATTTAGTAAATTCTTAATATTTTAGTTCCACTGTTGCCAAAAAACTAATTGTAATTTAACTATCCAACCAAAGAATTTAAGTAGTCGTTATAAGATTACGATCTGAAAACACATAAAATAAATTCTGAACAACGGAAAGAACAGAAACTATTTTAAAAAATTACATCTATTCCATCATTTTAAAGAAAATTTTTAAAGTTTAACAAAGTCAAATGCGACTGTCTTTAGAAATAATAGTTTCCGTAGCAACTTCAAACTAAGAGCTCTGTCAATTAACGGAAAAAAAATTATTTATTAATATTTTTTATTATAATGTATTGCGCTCACAACGTTTTAAAAAACTTCCTACTGTAGCTATACTAAGAAATATACAAAATAGGCTCATATGGGATTTTGAATTCAACCAGACTTACCCATTTCAATAAAAACTTAAAATATAAATCGTTCAGGGTGCGAATATTCTCAGTTTCCCGGATGTTTATCAGAAAAGGAGTCCTACAGGATCTCAATAAAGGGAAATTAGATGTCGCCCTGTATAATTAATGGGTGCCGGTATTGCTCTAGAACGGGCATAAATTTAGCGAACGCTGTGACAGTAGGACACACTGGTCGATATTTATAGCTTAGCCGGCCGACTTGGATGTATAAACAAGAAAAACACACAACAGTGGTGTAGGTGGGGTATAACTATTGCAGGTAGTAAGGAATTTTTCTCTATAATGATTTAATAATTAAAACAAAAATAAAAATTTTCATCGAATACTACAAAACCTACCCGATAATTTGTCACGGTACATCTTGAGAAAAAATAAGCATTAAAAAAAAAGGGTAAATTTAAAATTTATTATTTAGAGGCATTTTTACAAACTATGGTGTATATGTTAGGATTATTCATTTATTGGAGGTCAGATTTACCGGAAATTTATAAATTTTTATTTTTTTAATAAAAGGTACTTTAAATATTTCTACCAAATTCGTATTATAAATGTAAAATTGCAACCAAAAATTACTATTATCCCTGTAAAACTAGTTTTAAAATGTAAATTACAAAACAGTTAATTGCCAAAATTACAAACAATTTGTTCGAGATGCATGCAATATTTCCTATTGATTGTGGAGTGTCCAAAATCAATTAAGCAGTAATTAAAACTTGATAAGAGAGTATTTTTAAATAAAATATATCTGGTTATGATTTTTTATACGAACTTATGGTTATAATTAATTAAAGAGAATAGTCGGTCTTCAAAATAAAAAAAAATATTATATGCATCTTTAAAAAGAAACTTCACGCCCCTGCTAAAATATCTCTTCGCTGCCTTATATCGATAACTTTACAAATATAGTGACAAATAACTATTTCGTACTGTAATTAACTCTATCCTAGTGACTAGTGATTAGTGACTCTAGTGCCTCCGCATTTAAGTAGTATTAGCGACTCGGGGGACAATAAAATGAAACGCAATCAACACAATTTTTGAGTATTGAAAGTTTTCTTAGATTTTTTTTCTATACAATTTACACAATGACTAGCATAATCATACTTTTCTAACACATGTATCGTGATATGCTACCCGTTTAAAATAGAAATTGCGGACATAAATTATAACAGCAAACCTTTCGTTCTAAATTAGTGTGAAGTAAAGTGCGATGGTGCTAATGTAAATAAATAATTAAATAAATAAATGTTTATTGACGGACCAGCCATTTACAAAGAAAAAAAATCAATACATAAGTATAATTAAAAAATTCCTAGTATCACACACATGAACAGAAACATATAACAAAACATTGAACAAATAATAAAATAATGTAAGCAAACAATCCGAGGATAACTTTTAGGATGATGTATTTAAACCGTTGAAGTGACTTATTGTTCAAATTGGAATTAAATAAAAACGAGTAACTGATATTCAACTTCAAAATTCAAAAAAATTGGTTAATGTACAAATTTTAATTACAAAAGCTATTTTTTCTGAAACATTTTTAGTCCAAGCCATAGGTAAAAATTAGTGTTGTTCTTGACGTAAATTCCGAGATGGATGGGACCTGTTCAGGGGTATTGGACACAATGTAAGAACAAATCCAACAAACTACAGCAAAAGATAGGTTGGGGTCAAGAGGGGGGATCAAAATTAGCTAAAACAGATTTTTTGAATCTAAAAGCTAAGGAACACGTTTTGGAAAAAGGTTTCAAATGAAAGTTGTAGAGATTTTAAAAACCCACAATTTGAGCTCTCGTGCGCTCATTTTCGTCAATGTATTATTGCAAAAATGCCAAAAACCCTTAAACTCGGCCATTTTTTGTATACCAATTATTTATTGCAAAATTAACTTTTTTTGCACATTTTTTATTTGAAAGGGAAGCCATCGTGATTTTGAACAAAGGATATCAGATAATTTTTTGCTGAGATATTGCTATTTGTTTATCCCAAGACGCAAAATATTGATTGATATAGTTTTTTTTGGGTTAACCGTTTGACCTCCACAAAGGCTCAATCTCTTCGTGAAGGCCTAAATTTTCATAGCTTGCTGGGAGCAAATGAAAAAATTAATTTTTAAACCCTTAAATATCGCTGTAGAAAAGGGGTTTCGCCATATTTAAAACATTTCAAGCTACCCCAGATTTTAAAAAAATACCGAATTGATTCAATACAGCGAGTTTTTTCGAACGCTGCTGATTTGAAGATGCGAGTTCAGTTTTCTCGCGCGCGCGAGAACTTTATTTCTTTATAAAAAAAAAACTGTTTTTTTAAGCGATATTTAGGGGGTTGAAAATTAATTTTTTCATTTGCCCCTAACAAGATATAAAAGTTGCGAAGAGATTAAACCTTTTTGGAGGTCAAAATGTTCACTCAAAAAAAAGTTACAGCAATCAACATTTTGCGTCTTGGGATAAATAATTAGCAATATCTCAGCAACAAATTATCCGATTTACTATCATAAAATATCATTTTCTTCAGAAAGACGAAGCCTTCCTTTTAAAGGCAAAGACAAAAAATTTAATTTTGTCATAAATAATTGATATGAAAAAATGGCCGATTTTGAGGGTTTTTTCACCTTTTTGCAATAACAAATTAACAAAAATGATCTGTGCGATTGTCTCAATTTGTAGGTTTTTAAAATCTCTATAACTTTTATTTGAAACTTTTTTTTCAAAATGTATTTCTTGGCTTGTGGATTCAAAAAATCTATTTTAGCCAAATTTGACCTCCACTCTCTCCTACCTATTTTTTGCTGTTACATTTTATGTAGGGTTTGTTTTTACCTTGCTCCCAACACCCCTGAGTAGATCTCATCCATCTCGGAATTTATGTCACTATTTTTACCTATAACTTGGACTATTTTAACATTAAATAGCCTCGTCAAAATCTCAATGATTTCTCTGTCATTACCATTAAATCTCATATATGTTACAACAAAACTATAATTAGACGGTTTACAAAAATATATAAAAATAAAATTTGGTAAAGTTAAAAACATTTCATCCTTATAATTGTTTATACTTTTTTGTAAGAAATAGAATTTATGGCTAAACTAGATATATCTTCAACTTTTATTACATTAAAACTGTACGAAAAATACTATATAAATACAAATTTGATCCCCCGGTCGCCCTTTCTTTCAAATGTACCTATAATTTAAGCTCTCCCCGCATTTTTACTACTCAATACATACATATCCACTAATGGTGCGAATCTTAATGATTATTATTAAACCTAAAACAAACAAAACTTAGATCTCTTACCTTTAACTTTCTATTTGTACATATTTCTATAATTTATTTCTCTATTAAGCGATTTATTTTATAAGAAAGTGTGTACAAATTTTTGTTCAAGGTGGTATATTAACAAGTATTTTCAAATCAAACATAAATTGTTACAAATTTTTATATTAATTACAAAGTTAGTTCAGCATGTACGAAAACGAACAAATATTTCAGAAAGTGATAATGATATGTGTAATATTTAGTTTACAGAAACAAATTTATGGAATGATTTAGTTCAAAGTTGGTTTTTAATTTGTGTTTAAAAAAAGATCTTCATAAAATAAATTATCTAACCTCATTCTTGGACCATATTTTCACATATCAGTTGAAATATTTATTTCAAAAGATTTTTAATTCTGGTGACAACAAACATATTGCTATAGATCTTTTTTTCTATTTGTAAAACGAAAGTGGAATTCATTTACATCTTTACAAAATATATAATATTTGTTCATACACCATCTTTAAGTATATTTTTCAAACTCATATCTATGTAACATGTTAACAAGCTTTAGTTTTAGACCTTAGAAACTCTAGTTTATTATTAAATTCTGTACAAACTCTATACATTAGCTACATTAGCTATTCCTTAGTACTATTTGAAATATAGATTATATAATTTTTCCCAAATTTAATTTGTTATAAAAGCATCTTATAATAGATAATGAAATATACAGACGGACCAGAGAATAACGAAATATCGAATCCAAAAATTGACAGCAAGAGCGCCTTTTGAAATTAACTTACCTACTTTTAAGCTTGTTAATTGGCACAACATAATACAATCGTCAATATAACAAAATAATCACTTGTGCAGACGTAACCAACCAACAGTGAAAACAAAGGCCACTTAAAATCTTGTAATGTTAGAAAATGGTTACAAAACGGTGATGTGATTTGTAGGTACGATATTACATCTATCGATAAGTCACGGCACTATAACTATAGATTTCACTCTTGTTTCGGTATAACATCAGTAATAGGCAAAACCTAGATAGGCCAAAAAACTGGACTAAAATAGTGAAATAAATCATGTTTATTTATGATTCGACATATATAAGTTTTTAAATTACTTCACTAACAGAAAGTTAACAACCACAGGGCTCGACTGTTTTCCCTTTAGGCTCCGAAATTTTAGCATTAATGATTAATCTGTATGATTTATTATCTGTGTTAAATTTAAAGAAATGTAGATAGGTAAAACTATTAGGTAAGTGTTAAAAATGCAAAGCTTGACGTGCACCCAGGACTGAAAATTATTTTAAAATTGGTTTTTATAACATTACCCTGAATTTTACAGTCAATTTTTGGTCTCCCTGCGTGGTATATGTGTTTCACAAAAAAAGGGAAAGACCTATTTAAGACTAAAAGTATTGTCACAAATAAAGATGTATATCTTATAATTTGAAATTGTGTATTATTGTTCAAACACTAAAAACATAAAAAACCTTTTTTAGTTATTCCTTCAGGTATTTATAGCAGCTTTAAAAAAATACTGCATGTTCTTTATTGTGGAAACAAGAACCGATCCAGAGCAATCAGGGACCTAGACGACACCAAAAAAGCGTCCACAAATATTGTATGGCCAACGTTATGTTCGGTTACCTATTGTTCTTTTAATTAAGTTTAATATACCAATAATAATAAGAGTAAATAAATAATTTATTATTCATATAAATTCATAAATATATATATATATATATATATATATATATATATATATATATTTTATATATTCAATACCTTATTATACAAGAATTTAATATTTAAAATATTATAACTAGAAATAGTGTTACTATTTCAATAAGCATAATGTAGTCAAAAATTCGCTTAATTTCCTATCTACTATGTTATACAGGTAGAACTCGCTTTCCTCCGGGCACCAGGTTTAATGTCATTTGCCTACTGTGTTAAAGTATAGAATTCACCATTCGATTTAGCTGCCCCTAAGAACCGGGCCCTAGGTGGCTGCTTAGTTCGCCTACATGGGAAAGTGGTTCCTATGAATAAGTTTACCAATTTCTCGTTGCAATAATGAGACTTTCTTATTATATTACCGACATCTTTTTTTCTTAAATATGTTTTTCCCAACTATCGACCAGTAGCGTACTAAATGTAAATTTTGTAACGATGAACGTAGTTTTTCATATGCACAATAGGTCTAAGATGAAGATCCATTTGCTGTTTATTTGTATTTAGTGTAGATAAGAGTACTTTTAGGAAAAAGTTTTTACATTTTTAACGTCAATTTTTGTATGTGAGGCAAAGTAACGTGAACAATAATATGCACAAAAAATATGTATCCACAATTTTTAAAAAAGCATTCGTTATTTTGAAATATATTGCCCCTTACTAAACCTACGAAAAGAAATTTATTTTAAATTTACGACACAAGATAAAAGTTGAAACATTTAAAAATATTTTTTTTCTACAGTGCCTCCACTTTTACTTGGTAGAAATCCATTACGAACTAGTAGTAATAGACAAAATAATTTTTTCTATCACTAACGGTTTACATTTTTAAATGTTTTAAATATCTTTTATCATAGGTGATAATTAAAATGGTGCCATTTATAAGTTAAGATCTCAAAATTAGGCTTTTTAATAATCTAAAAAAAAACTTGAACTTTAACACCTATTTTGGGTAAAGGTTACATTCGGTTTAACTGATATTTTTAAAATATCTTTCTATATTTAGGAGTTAAAGTAACTAAAAAATTATTAATTTCTTTAATAGAATACACCCACAGTGATATTATACAGTTTTAAAATTCTAACTATTGTATAAGAAGAATTTAAAACGTTCAACATTGGATAATATTTTAACGAAAACTTATAGAATATATTTTTTTTTTGGGGAACAAAAATAATGTTCATTATGTAGAAACTTTTAAAATTACCTAAACTCTAAGAATTAGATTTGAAATCCCTTATAATAATATAGGAAGTTTTATAGAGAAAAAAATCAATGATATGTGTTCCTTATATTTCAAAATCTTAAATTTAAATATTTGTTTAATAAAAAGTTGAGCTAAAATATTTTCGATTTTAAGTAATATTAAAAATTAAAACATATAGGCCTCAATTTATTAACGATTTTGTAGATATTAATGGCTGTGCAAGGTAACTGCTTATATTATTTTTCATAATATTATAAATAAAATTAGTAACGACAGTTTCAAATCATGGCACATGCTAAGAAGAAATAAAGTAACTAATTTTGCTGCACTACGCTATAACAAAAAAATATTAAACTCGTATATTTTTAATAAATATGTCCTTTGTTGTTAACTAACTCTACTATTGACTAAATTTTTAACGTACTCAATCTTGCCCAGACAGGGGTGGTCTATCTTAAAAATGAAATTTCGATAAAATGAAACTATTTAAGAAGCCTTAAGAAATATTGGTAAATATCATTCAAATCATAAAATTTTTCGAAATAATTATGAATTAAATATAACCACTTACTTTGTAACTTTTATTTTTATAATATACAGGCCTTAAATTATGAAGAATAGCTTTTGAATCTTTTTATTAAAATGGATATAATAGCAAATTTGAGCTGTGTTGGATTCGGGGGATTTTTGTCCAGTATTACAATATTGTTAGAAATTTTTATACCCGACGTAATGTTATTATTACGGAAGCTCTTCTTTATTGTTTCAGTCCTGTAAAAAAATGTGTTCGGCGCAAAACTGTGGCATATCACAAAGATAATAGATATAATATTCTAGTACATATCTCTGCTTCAAGTTTTGCCACCATTTTGGTTTAGTTTCTAATAATAACTTTCAAAAAAGTTTTTTTATGTAATTCTAAAGAAATATGTTTTAAAATAAGAAACTAAGCTTTAAAAAATATGTCTATAACAGCTTTTAAAAAGTATCTTCCAAATTCGAATTCACGAATGCTTAGGAACCCATAAGAAAGATGATTTGCCAACGGTAGAGTCTTTATTCAAAGCCTAAAACTAGAACAGCGAATATTTTAACTTGTCCACAACTGCAAATTTTTAAGTCTATACAAAGAAAGGGATTGTTTCAGATACAGTTATCACTGAATTTATCTGGAAAATATACTTGGTAAGAATAACTCGTATTCTATTATCTTTATAATTGGTATTATCGTTTATTTAAAATAGTGTGAAAAGGAAACAAAATTGACATAGTATTCTATAAAAATAAAGTAGACAAGAGGTACAAATATGTTTTCATTTATCTGCACACCCTGAATTACCACTTCAAAGTTGGTTAATTTAATTTGTTAGTAATACAAAAAAATAATTAACATGAATATGTCACTCCTAAATAATATAGTTCAATTTTGTATCTATAGGACGTTTGCTTTTTGTACACCCTATACCACATCTAAATGTTCCATTCATGACGGTCTCTTTGGACTCCAAATTAAATTCTTCGAAGGAAGTTTGTAAGATTAAGAAAATTTATTAGATATCACTTACATGAATAAACAAATTCAGAATTTTATTATACTTAGTGGGCATATCGGTATCTAATTTTCATTATCTACTATATTGTATTTTATCATTACCAATATACTTACCAATCAACATCATATCAACTAGATGTATATTGATAAAAAATTAATTTTCCTTTTGAAATGAATTTCTCATAGGGGAGTGGTATATAATTAATTTAACATTTAGAATCTCAACTTATTAAGTTTGTTAACGAATGGTAAATTAACTGAATTAGAATTATTAAAAATAATAGTTATAGGCGCCCAAAGAACGATGAAGAATTAATTATAAAATATTTTTAAGTATGTTCTCTCAGCACTTTCGTAATTTCAAATCTACAAAAAATAGATTTTACAATCTAAATATCTTACCAAAAAAACTTAATTGGTGTTTAAATAATATAATCTAAAGCTGATATTGTTAACTCGTTCAATTGTTTCAAATGCGTTTTCTCATCAGTCTTGAAAAAACGTATCAATTATATCTTTTTAGCCACTTGAAATTTGATTTTTACAAAATGTCCATATTAAGTTAATTTTTTTAAAAAATGAGACGTTTTAAAGATTACATAACTTTTTGAAATTTCAAAAAATCCATAGTAGGATATGCCAAAAATATTTTTTCAAAGTTTCAAGTCCTTCGGAATGAAACTGTAGTAGAAAGAGCCTTTGAAACCTCCTCCCATTAGGCTCGGCCGGCCGGAAGCGCCGCAAGTTGTTTGTTTTTTAAAATCCTTTATTATTTTCTATTTTACAGTGTTATATTATACTACATACACGAGATATCCCAAAACCTTCAATTTATATATATATATATATATATATATATATATATATATATATATATATATACACACTCTGGCGGAGAGCAGCAACTGTTCAGTTAGAGTGGAGTAGCCGTGGATTAGCCTGTGGCTGATATAAGTATGACATAATTTCAGTCATAATTTGAACGCGAGCCTTAACATTGCAAGTATATCGAGGCAGCTGTTTAGTTATTGTTTCTCTATCTTTCGCTCGTTTTCTAAGGTGCGTATAAATATGGCGAGTCGTACCTGTGAGGAGTCCCTTTCAATTTTGCTGACTTTGGTTGTTGCCGTCAAAGGAGGTAATAAAAGCATCATCATATCTTTATTGTTCATGAGCACCGCGATCGAGACTCGCAGTGATATATTTTCTGTTGGTTTTTGGTGCAAACTCAAAGGATTTTTTTAACTGATTAGACGGGTATATGGTCTGCTCTTTTGAAAAAAAAATACTTTGCAACAAGACTGACACAAGAAATATGATGAAATTGGCTTCATGTGTTCCCAATGCTTTTAATATCTTCTTCGACGCTGGCCGCTGAAACCACAAGGGTCTCATGAGAAATCGCGTGGTGAGCTCGACATCGATCGAAGTCGGCAAAATTCAAAGGAGGCTCGTCACATTTATATGCACCTTAAGGGTTACCTTTAACAAACATCTGAGTTTGGCGTTGCTGGTTGAGCTGAGCTATATGTATGAATTAAACTTACCGAAAATTGGGCATTCTTTTTAATTACTTAGTTCAGTTACGAGTTATACTATCCTGACTTTTTTCTAAGGGGTTCCCGAAAACCTGTTCTGAAGGGCTGAATTTTCAAATTTTTAAATCATAATTTTATAAAATATTGTTCAAATGTTGTCCTTTTATATGCTTAAAGTGTGGATAAAATAATTCTTTTATTATGTTAAAAAAGAAAATAGAGAAAATATGCTGGAATTGCGAAGGAATTATCTTAATAATCGTTATAACCTTTAATGCAAATTTCTCCAAACGCGACCTCTGGAGAGATATTGCAACTTATAAATCCCTCTCATTCCCTCCTCCAAACACGTTCTTGTTCATTAGGAGAATTTTTGACTGAATTTGCTTGAAATGTTAGTTTATAAAAATTATTGCAACGAAGTTAATATATTGAATTATAAAATAGGGTATCACCTCTAATAGAAAAAATAAAAATATTTAGGAAACAGAATTATACGAATTTTCGGGGCCCAATCAATCTGCAATAGAAAAAAATCATTGAAATCAGGCCAAAACTCTTTCTTTGGATTATATGTTGTCTAAAGTTTTATAGTTTTTTTTTACTGTTTTACGTTATTTTATATATGTCTCTTACCTTCCTCATTAGAAATAATTCACTATGAGTAGTTCTAGATCTAATTTTTGTTTTCTTTTGAAAATTCTAACCTTAATCATAGAGATATAATTTCTTTCTTCTATACCTCAACGTGTCCTATGCGTAAAATATTTTTTACAAGGAAACAAGCACAGTTTTGTAACACTGCACTTGGATACCTCAAAAATGTACAAAATTATTATTATAAAAAGTACGTAATTCAAATCAAAACTGATTTATAGTGTGTTCACTTTAATTCACAAATTACAATTAATTTTTTCAATAAATTTACGTGTATTTTAATATTCCGGACAACGTTGTCTCGTTAACATTTTAAGGCACTATCTAACAGGAACTAAAAGGTGGTAATATGGAAAAAAGAGCAAAAACTTTTGTAACAGTTTTGATTTTCTCTGTTATTTATTTACTTTGTGTGTCTGCTTTGTAAGGCTATTCATTTCTTTATTAACATCGGTATGTAAGTTTCAAAAGAAATTAGATGATACAACATGTATAGTTACAAAATATATTAAATCCTAATGCTAATGCTACAAATATACCAGGTATTATAGGAAGCCAAAAAATACCTTAATGTCTAAATGACTGTATTGTATATATTAATATAATAAAAAAAATACTGAGTGGACAAAACGGACAAAATATAGTCATATGTACATATATATATATATATATATATATATATATATATATATATATATATATATATATATACAGTGTTGCCCAAAACTAAAATAATTACAATTTACGGAATAATTTCCTAATTAAATTCACGCATTTCCCTAAGAATGTCTTAAATATCATTAATTTTTGCCAGATAGTATAATGGCGGCCTTTAAGGTATTGATTATATCGTTATTTTTTTATAGATCGAAACTAAAATTAAATTATAGTTAGTACGCATATTACTAATGCTGAGAAAGTGTTGCAGCTTAGAAGGCAGTTCACCATTGGTATGCGGCAGATAAACTGATTAACTGGATCTGAAAAATCCTATTCTAAATTAAAGTAACTATAAGTAAATCTATTAGTTATTGTGATAACGTATAAGAAAAGTTTACTATATAAAATGTAGTCAATTCTTTTTGTTAGATATAGTAGGACTGTGGAGTCCTAGGATGTATATTTAGTGTTTTTTGATATTGTTAGAGCTTAAGTTTTTTTACGAAGGTGAGTTTATAACAATTGGTTTGGTTTTATGTTATATTTAGACCAATATTCAAATTCCCTTATTCTTATTTTCATAATAATCGAATATCTTGTTTTAGTAGTAAAATGAATACAATATTTATTTTTATATTTCAAGTGTTCTTAAATTTTCAGTATTAAAATTTTCTTTTTATATAAATAAAAATTTATGATTTGGTTGCCATCATTTGGTTTTCGTTTTAGTTCTGTATAATATTTGTAATTCAATTCTTTAAAACTTTTAATTAAAAAAGGCAAAAAAATTCAGCAACTTTACATAAATTTTAAGAAAAAAATTTTAAATAAAATTTTAGGAATACCAAAACCAAATACTGGACAAAATTTTAGTAGCTAAATATAAAAATTTTTATTTAGTTAAAGGGTATACAAAAAACGTGTTGTATACTTCTTTAAAACATACACACCTTAATCATTATTTATATATTTAGTTCGCAAAAATTTATGGAACCTGTGATGAAGTTTATCTAACGAAATAAGTGTCATAAACACCCAATTGCACATGTTATATGTACTATTATATAAATAATTTGCTATAGGTCATTGAACCTTATGAGTTATCACGGGCTGAATCAAGCCAAACATTTCATTAAGTTTATTGCTAAATTTAACAGTTACTATTTAAGCATGCTTAATTTTTATGATTTTAGAAGCCAATTTTTTAAATGAGTTGGCTTAAATAGGTATCCATAAAATACATAATCGTACCAATGTATCTATTTCTTAAAAATTTTTAGAAAATTTGATTATAATCAAATTATTACTTAAAATACTCTTCAAAATAAGAGTTTAACCACTAGCTCAATAAACAACCTTTTACTTGCGAGGCTTATAAATAATGTCGATTTTCCATAATTATTTTACTGAATCTAATGAGTTAGTATACCATCTGATCATGTTAGGAACATTAGTCTCCTACTCACTCAAAAATCCGACATGACAATGCAAGATTGTCTTCATATCTTTTTATGATTACCATCGCAAGCTGTGTCTATTACACTTGTAGATCTAATAAACAAATCACAAATTTTATTTTGTTTTCTCTCACTCTGCATAACATTAAAGAATTCTGAAGTATTTAAAAACATTATTACAAACCAAATCATCTCATAAATAAGAATATCACGTGTTTTCATTTACAATTTAAAATAAACTAAACATTTTCGACCACAAGTAGTACCTATTTTTTGTCTTTTTATTTTATGTTATCATTTTTTTCAGAGTAATTTTCAGTTAGGTTAGCCCTGGAGTATAGAGGCATATAACATCCACTTTGTAAAAAACTCCAATAATATTGGTCATTTTTCCTTCTTAAAAGAAAAAACCCACCAGTTAACATAAATTTTCAATATTCCAATATAAACTGTACTATATAATGGAGAACGACTATAAAAAACACTTAATTACTCAGAAAAATCTTGCCAAGACATAAACTCACCATAACATTTAACTCTATGCTACAGAGTAGATAGATGGCCTATAAAAAACAACTAACTCCTAGTTATCTAACACTGTATGTCAACGCATTTAATATATTGTTTTTAATTTGAAAAAATATTGTATAAATGACAAGGATATATTAAAAATATTAAATGATAGAATTTATTGTTGTAGGCCTATGGCTGTAATTATTATTATAATTATTATGATTATTATTGATTGATTTAAATAAATGAAATGCTTGTAAATTCCAATTATGTTTTATTTAAAATGATAAGCAAGTAACGCGGCAGCGACGTGGTAATTAAGCGATATTTGGAATCATAAAAGTACACGTAAGCCAAGGCGCGCACTAAAATGGTAAGCAAGTGACGTGGAAACGACGCAGTGATCAAGTGGCTTGTAGAATATACGCAATCAAATTCGACCGCGCTTATTAAGGCGGGGTAGTCATATGATGATATATTGACAGTAGTATGGTGTCAGTCGGGTGCCACTAATCGTCAACACAAATCCATTTAAATACCACTTCGCTGCTATTTTGCTGCGACACCCATTCTTACCACTAAGCCACGTAACCACCCTTTACCTCGTCAGTACCACACGACTTTAGTGCGCGCCTTGTCTAATGTAATCAAATTTGCTTATTCGGACTATCCCAATCATCAATTTAAAAGATCCGATTAAAAGATTTGGTTCAATTATTTATTTTTTCTGACAAGAATTCCGAAAAAGTTTGAAGGATTTTCTGATTTTTTTTCAAAGTAATATTTTAAGAAATACTCCACTAGTAACAATTGGCACATCAGTCGTTTTTTTTAATATAGAATGTAATAACATACCCCTCTAATTTTATTTTAAACTAAATGCAACTTTGTTTACAACATAAAAATGCGAATGCGATATTTGCATTGAACGACTAGTAATATTGTGGCTCCCTAATTAGAGACCTAAACATATCCAAAAGAATTTCAATTTAAATTAAAACAATCTTATCTTCGAAGAGGCAGAGATCCGATTATGGCATAAGGAACACTGCCGATTAATTTAGTTTAATGGATCGCTGCTTATTGTTGGTCCGATATAACATGTGAACAGTCGAAGAACGAATTTTAGTAGTGTCCGGTTCAAATATTTAAAATTTTATTGAACCGGATCTTTCGGATTGCAAACTGATCCAGATAAAACAGTAGTTAGTAGTGTCCGGTTCAAGTATTTAAAATTTTATTGAACCGGATCTTTCGGATTGCAAACTGATCCAGATAAAACAGGGTCTTTCAAGTTCAACTCATCTCTATTTTGTAAATAGTGTGGCGTCAGTCGAGTGCCATTAGGCCCTGATAATTTTGGCAACTACTGAGACTCAGTTCAGTACCTATTATTATTTGTCTGTCGGGTAAAGGTAAACCGGTAACGAAACTTATCAGGACATTTGATTTTCAACACTATATTTACAATCCGATGAAGAATTGCTATTAAATAGTTAATATGTACCTGGAAATATTGAATGATTCGTATATAAATATGTATCCCAGGTTGATAAATATATTTACCAGCAATTTTGTTAGTGATAAGAAGTCTTTATTTAGAAGACACACAATTTCTGTTATTTGTATCGGTTATTTTTGGAGCTTAATATAAGAGATTTTTTAGGTAATTTGCATGTCCCGTTGTCATTCAATAAAAAAAGTTTAAATATTTGGTCGTCAAAATTTAAATTATATCTAGAAATATTACATACTCTGTCTTTCTTATTCTTCTATAAAAGAGAATGAATCCAATTAAACCCCTTTGTTACCACTTCGCTGCTATTCTATTGCTGCACCACTTTTTACTATTTCTATGCCACACGCCTTTACCATGCCACCACCACATCACTTCAGTGCTTGTCTTGCCTAAAGCAAGCCACACCCTAAATTGGTAAGCAAGTAACATGATAGCGGCGTAGTGATCAAATGACAGCTGAAAATACTGCCTGTAGTCTAAGGCCAAAATTGTTAGCAATGATGTATTATACAACGGCAGAACATAGTGCGTAGGGGTATAAAGCTAGGCGTGCACTAAAGTGGTAAGCAAGTGACGTGGCAGCGACGTGGTGATCGAGCAGCAGGTAGTATCACTAAAGCATACCTAATCAAATGCGGCCACGCTTATTAAAGTATAGTAGCGGTTTACGCCTCGCCTAATCTTGTGTTTTTTTGTCGTTACTATTGCCAAATTAAACGAAGACTGACATAGTATATAAAACAATCTTCTTATTTTGTTGAATGCGGGAACAACTAATTCCTAATTACAGAGTTAGTTAAACTAAGAAGTAACAAAGTGCGAACAAAAAAATAATTTAATGCTGTCTTACGGGACGAGAAATTCATATTATGGATACATACGTGCTTTTTATTCCTTCGTTTATATTCATTTTAATTTACAAAGCGAATATCTTAACGAACAAGACGATAATTTTGTATTTATATTCTTTATTTATAACGGGTAATATACATAAGTTTTTGGGGATGCAAAATATGATTTTGATACTAATTTTTTGTTTTAAAAATTTGATCTTTGAGTGGAAATAAAAATCTACAATTTCCAATAATATATTGATCCTTTGTTAATGTTTAAAAGAATACGAGAAAAGTTTGGCTTCATTACTTTGCAGAATATTTAATTAATCTAAAATATTTTTCATTGGTTTAAAAAAAAATCAATTAT
The DNA here is from genome assembly GCA_034092305.1 of Diaprepes abbreviatus. NCBI lineage: Eukaryota > Metazoa > Arthropoda > Insecta > Coleoptera > Curculionidae > Diaprepes > Diaprepes abbreviatus. Next base: position 12,922,319 of record JASJET010000110.1, on the reverse strand, counting down.
CAAGTTATATTCAACTTAAAAAAACGATTTTAATTAGAATATTATTTAAGAAAATTAAAAGAGATTTTAATTTTGTAGTCGAAAAATAAAGGACCAAAAAATAGTATTTTATTTTTAATATTGTCTTCCTTGCAGCTGGACATTTATTAATATTCAAAATATAAAGCCACTTGTATTCTTAGTTTTTTTCGAATTAAGTTATTGCTCAAATTCTCAATTTCTTTAAAAAGAATAATGTGGTGTTTTATTATACCATTTGTTTAGGTATTCCTTCGTGACGTTTTTGGATTTACTAGTCTTTCCTCTGCATTTTAACTTAGAAAACGTTGAGCAACTAGTTAATAATATTTAGATTTTCTAAAACGTACAATATTGAAAAATAATTTAATTTTTATCTCTTATAAATAGAGTGATAACTTTAATTGAAATTGTAATGTAATAAAAAGTAGTTATTTTATGCTGATCAACGTGAAGTATATTCTACTAAAATGAGTAATTAAATAATTACTTTGTAAATTAATTTTAACCACGGGAACGAGACAATACGTATTTTATATTGCCACCCTAAGATCTAAATCTAAAACTTAACAATTTTATTGTTTGTGCATCGTTTATCTGTCTTTCCGAAGCCATGAATATTTAAAAATGTGTCGAGATAATTTTATCCTCTTTAGAATTATAAAAACCGTTAAAGATTGAGTTAAGAATGAAATTAGTACCCACCATACGGCTTAAACTGCATAGTAAGTTTTAAATATTGAACGATTTTCTCATTATTAGGAAACAAAAGAATAATCAAAAAAACTCACTATAATGGAATATATTGTTTGACAACATGTACAAAGAATTAGTATAGCGACTGTTTTTCCTGATTGCAAGAAGGAATGATATAAATTCCAGCAAAATAAATAAAATGGCATTCAGGCTTTTTTCTCAGTGGTTATCGATTTTTTTTTTTCGTTATAGGAAGACGTAGGTTATCTTGATTAACGGTTTATATATAAAAAAATAAGATATAGATGCTGTGAGGCCAATTCGGGAATTAAGTATCCGACATGAAATGGCTAACACCCTCTGGGACAAACTATTCGAACCTTCGAACATACCCCTATAGAATAAGCATAACATCAGAACTAGGGCCCATTTGTTTGAACGCTGAATAATGTAATAATATTTTTATTTATATCTGAAAAAGTGTAGATCAACAGTAGATACTTCATCTCTTGGTACACACATGCTGATTTTATGATATCCTTTTCTAATTCCATTATTTAAAAGAGTATCATATGATAATCGATAGGTCAATTCTAGAAATGAATTTATGGTTCCTTAATTATTATTATTGTTATTTTCAATATGTAAACAATATCTGACAATATTTACCAATAAAAATAAGTTTTTAAATCCTCTTTTTGTTAATATTAATTGCAAACTTTGCATTTATAGTAATTTCTAACCCTTAAAAACACTGAAAAGAGCCACGACAAGCAATTAAACTGAAAGAAATGATAAGTAAACATATTTATGTCTGTCAAACATTAAAAAAGCCTCTTCCCCGCCGACCATAAACAGCCTTCAAACAAATCTATTGTTGTTTAAATCTATAGGGTATGATCGAAGATTCGAACTATTAGGGGATTAAATTTACAGTTACAGGGTTGTATGGGGTGAAATGAGTACCAGCGGGATACCGGGGGAATGCAAGTTTGGCCTTTTAAGAAATAGTAAACTTCAGTTGTGATCAGAAATTCGATAAAGTCGGTACGGTTTTGAGAGCAGTTTCTTTGAAAATTACGTGTCGTGTATAACCGCTGCTAATGAAGGTAGTTTTATTTTTTAACCGACTTCTAAAAGAAGGAGGTTCTCAATTCGTAGCGTATATATATATATATATATATATATATATATATATATATATATATATATATATATATATATATATTTGTATGTACACCGATTACTCCGGAAGGGCGGCACCGATTTCAATGAAATTTTTTACATTATGTTCAGGAAGTTGCTGCGGTGGTCCCAGGTCCCATATTTTTTGGGACGAAATTGGTGCAGTAAAATCCAAGATCGCGCTGACAATATGGAGGCCAAAAAAATAACTTTGTTTTTGAAAATTGGTATGGGGGAATTTTCGGGGTCGTACACAACGAATCTGAAATTATTTGTAAAAAATTCAATATGGCAGATCCAATACGACGGTCAAAAAAAATTAATTTTGACCGATATTCGCCAAAATTGATGTGAGGAAGTTTTCGGGGTCGCACATAACGAATCCAAAATATTTTAAAAAAACTCAATATGGCGGATCCAATAAGGCGTACAAAAAAATCCATTTTGTCCCATTTTCCCTAAAAGTGGTACAGGGTAGTTTCCGGAGTCGCCCATAACGAATCTAAAATTATTTTTAAAAAATTCAATATGGCGGATCCAATATGGCGGACGAAAAACATCAATTTTGACCGATTTTCTCCAAAATTGATATGGGGGACTTTTCGGGGTGGCCCATAACGAATCTCAAATTATTTTTTAAAAATTCAATATGGCATATCCAATATGGGGGATAAAAAATTAATTTTGTACAATTTTTTTTTTCAAAATTGATATGGGGGAGTTTTAGGGGTCACATATTACGAATCTGATATTATTTTTTTAAAAAATTAAATATGGCGGATCCAAGATGGCGGATTAAAGATTCTACATCTCTCGATTTTGTCTAAAATCAGTATTAGGGGATTTTTGTTAGTGTTAATTTCGAATTTAAATTATTTTTTGAAAACTCATTCAATATGGCATCCTAAAAATTTAACACTTTTCGATTTTCTCCAAAACTGATATAGGGGGTTCGTGAGGGTGTAAATTATGAATTTAAAACTATTTTTTCAAGATTCAATATGGCGAATCCAATATAGCAGACTAAAAATTTTACATTTTTTGATTTTATTCAAAGGTGGGATTGAATCGTCTTTGTGGATGTAAATAGCGAATATAAAATTATTTTAAGAAAATCTAATATGTTAGATGCAATATGACGGTCTAAAAATTTTAAATTTCCTGATTTCATTCAAAATTGGTACTAGGGGGCTCTAGAGGGTTTAGATTTAGATTAGATTAAGACGTTAAAATTATTTTCTTGAAATTTAATATGGCGGTTCCAATATGGTGGGTTGAAAATTTTACCTTAGTCGCATTTTTTTAGATTTGGTATTAGGGGGTTTTCGGGGTCGTGTATGACGAATATGAAGTTAATTTTTTACAACTATTAGATTGATAAGATACAATATGAGGAACTGAAAATTTTATATTTTCCGATTTTGCCTAAAATTGATATTGTGGGGTTCTTGAAGCGTATACAAACTCAATATGCCGTATAAAATATATCGGGCTAAGAAATTTATGTCTCAAGTTCTTTAAATATCGATATTGGAAGGTTCTGGGGCCTATATTACCAATCTTAAATTAATTTGAAATTTAAGATAGTGGATTTACTATGACAGACTAAATATTTGTTTTACACAATTTCACTGGTATTTGGAGAAATCTAAGAATCAAAGAATTTTTAGTGATTCATTTGAGGGTGATTTACAACTTTGGATAGAATGGATACTTTTTTGTCTCCTTGAAGTTATTGCGAGGTAATCTCGATTAGTACTTAGTTCAAATAATTTATGGATATCATAACTAATTCAAAACTAAAAATCGAAAAATAATATTTTTATGAAAAAATTGAACCTACTTCTAAAAGTGCGCCTAAAAGTGAAAAATAACCATAAATTTTTATATGAAATTGAAATTTTTGAAGTCGGCGCCAAATTATTTCTATATGAAATAAATAACTACCGATATATACAAATTAGGGTAAGAAAACAATTACAAATGAAGTATGTGAATCTGTTTATGCGAATCACATTTTGTCAGGTATTAGTTTGGCGCCGACTTCAAAAATTCCAATTTCATATAAAAATTTATAGTTATTTTTCACTTTTTAGCGCACTTTTAGAAGTCGGTTCAATTTTATATTATTTTTTATTTAATTTGGGAAGTTAAGGGAATAATCTGTGTTATTTTACTTGGGAAATTAGCAACTTTAATATTGCGTTCGCAGGAGTATACTATCAAATGCTGTCACAAAATATCATTCAGTAAAACAATTTTCTGGAAGTTGTTCGAGGAAACAAATAAAATTAAACGATTTTTTTATTAGTTTGGCTACCAAATTATAGGTCAGAAAATGACATTTTTACAATTAATGTTGCCTTTTTTAAAGTCATTCATACGAATTTATTTTGTGGATATGATTATATTTGAAACAAAAAGTGTTTGTATTCAAAAATAAAGCTAGTATTCGCCGAATCAAGTGTTTGATTCAAAAATTTAGTAAATTTAAAACAAAGGGTTGTTTTATTTTTCAATTTTTAAGAAAATAAGGCAGGTAATTTACGTTTTCCATTTGAAATACCATATTATAATCAATTTTTTGCCTATTTTTATGTGGTGATTTGGCACTTACTAAATATTTCTAAATAAAATATAGCCCTTTGCACTCAAAAAGAAAATTTTAGTTGCCTTCTATAATTTCTATATTTAGTTATTTATGTAATTCCTATATTTAGTTGTTTATGTAATTATTATTTGAATTATTTCCTAAAAAGAGTAACTCGAGTTTATGTTAATCGGCCGAGAGTCTAGATAAAACTTTCAACTAGAATACCAACAATTCAGCTAAACTCTTTTATTAAAATCTTTAATTACATTTACTGACATACGCCGCGTAATAGATAATTTCACCGACTCCTATAAATCGTGGCAGTGATTTAAAATTTTATATAGTATTCTAGTAGCATTCCTAGAAGTACATTAGACAAAGGATCGATATGAATGGTAAAAGCAAAAATGTCCAGGCCAGAAGTGCATATTTCTTCAAGCAGTATGGGCTAAGTTTATATAGACAATATTTTTTTTTTAATTTGTAACAGTATCGTAAGATGTGAGAATACGTGGCACGCACTCAAGTTGTTTTTAGCCCTATTAGTCAATAGTTTTTCAAAAGAGCATTATGATGAGAAAGCAAAACCTGATATAACTTAATATTTTAATACAGTAAAGTTTATCACATCCTCATTTAGAGTTACAACGCCAACGAGCAATTTTATAGTTAGATCAAGTTATATATACATGTTTCAAATCTTTAGATCTGATTTTTTATAAAATTGTTTAAAAACGAAACAAATATTAATGGCAGAACAAAAATTCATATTGAGATATAAATATTAATTTTAAACATATATTTTCTGTAGCTGTGTGTTTACAATTGTTTAACATAATTTATGAGCATATCAAGATTAACATATTTTCATACGATTTTTTCGCAAAATTCACAATTAAAAAATATTGACTCTTCGTACAATATTTTTGAAAACACTGTATATTTTTACACTCTGCTAAGTATTTTTAAACCTTTTCAGCTATACTATCTTTCATTTAGGAAGATAAAGAAGAATTGAACCGTCAAATCAAACAATTTTCCTATAAGAAGCTGCTCCGTTTAGATGTAATAGACTATCAAAGTGTTAACTTAAAAATAATTACTAAAACAATTATAAGATTAGCTCAAAAATTGTATATGTAAAATGACCGATTAAAAAAATTCAAGTAAGAGGAATTCTTGCCTATAATTTTGTTGACTCATGACAAAACGCAAAAATTGTGTATCAAGCACGGCTTGTATTTTATCTCGAAGTTGCTGGAATACGATTAGTGGTATAATTCCACCTCCTCTTAAAAACATCCGACTCATGGGAAGTGACGAGAATTAACCATCAAGGTACCTTGTTTGAAAAAATGAAAAAATCTATTTATTATATATATATATATATATATATATATATATATATATATATATATATATATATATATATATATATAAAAATTTTTAGATAAAGTCGTGTTTTTTCAAATCACTACATTGTAGATTTTTTCACCTCACTATGTTATAGTTTTTCCCATGTCTTATTAACACATAATTAATTTAAATCTAAGTCTGAAATATTTAAGTAAGCATCATCTAAAGTTCATAAGTAAATTTAAAAGCAAAAACACATACGTCCAAAAAAAAGATCTAAATTTTCTCCACTTCTATAATTTAATTAGGGACCTTGATGTCTTGAAGTTTAATAGTCCATTGTTTTATTCCGGATGGAGTCAGAACTTTATAAAAAAGAAAAAATTTCTTTATGCTTCCATGACTAAAAAACAAAAATTTGACTCGAATAGATGAATTCTTTTTTTTTTTGAGATATTTTTGGATTTATTAATTTTGGGAGGTGTTTTTTCGTCGCTTCCCATTAGTGTCCTTAAGAGGAGGAGGATTGTACCACAATATAATATGGTGGGGTGAGAAAAATTACAAGCGAGTGATTTGAAGAAAACACAAAATTAGTTTTATTTTGTTTATGTATATATATATATATATATATATATATATATATATATATATATATATATATATATATATATATATATATATATATATAATAAACCCACAAAGATGCCCGTAAATTTAATTAAAATATTAATATTTATTTGTTGAGTGCCAGGTAAAAAATAATTATAATAAAATATAACTATTCTTTACCAATATCAAGTATTTTCAATTTTCAAATATTCTATATAGATATAGATGTGTTCCTATCTGTAAATTGACTCCTTCTCAGGTAAGTTCAGTGGTTTATAAGATATCAATCAGATAATCAATACACAGAATGATTAAAACACAAAATATAAATTAATTATTATAAATACATGGCACAATATTATTAATTATTACTAGATGGAATTTAATGGTCAATAATCTTTCATCCAACGCTATTTCTAATCAATATTATTTATTAGTTACTTTTATCTACCATGCATTGACTTTTGACAACCTGGATCACAAATTGGCAACGTTTAATTTTGTAATCATCTACTAGATGGCTATAGTGTAGTTTTATATTGTAAGCGTCGTTTATTTCTTAGAAATAATATTATTTTAAACAAATTATCTTATGCTATGTTGTGATATCAGTAGTTAATATAGTTTCGCACCTAATATTTATGATGATAAATATTATTATATTCTAACAGTTTAGTATTGCAAACTATAATTTATCAATTTTATTATTTTAATTTTAAGAAAAGTTAGGTTAATATTGGATGCTAATCTTCAATATCTACGAAAAATTAAAAATGTTTTCTTTTATTTGACCCCAATATATTAATAAACACAATTCCATTAATTTTATTTATTTTCTTCTTTAAAAATCCTCCAAATTGTTTTCTATAAAGTAAGGAATTGACAAAAATATTTTCCAAAGTCTCTTTCAGCTATGTTCTTCTTAGTTCAATTCAAATTAATTTTTTTATATTCTTCTTATCAGAATATTATCGTATTTGTTGTTGTCTGAGAGTTGCACAATTATTTTACAGGACAAAACTTATAAACTTTTACTAATTACTTCAAAAATAAATTATTAAATTCTTTTTACTTGATAACAACAAAAACATATAACCTCTTTTAAAACCAAAATATTTAACTTTTGTTTTCTTGTGACGTAGGAAGACTTCTGTTTTTTTTTAACAATTGAAAATTTGAGGTTATGAAAATTTTCGGGAGCTCGAAAAAGGCAGCACTTCCAGCAAACTGAGAAATTCAACTCTCTAGAAATTCCTACTCCTTGGCTTTTTATAGTGGGCCAAAACATAAGAAATTTCTGCATTATGATTGGTCAGATTTTTTAACACCTGGCAACTTGATAAATCTTAATACCTTGAAAAACTGAATTTATATGATGGCTTTTTAATTTTACCAATTTTGACTGGAATTTTAATGTTTTTTTATTAATATATTGACATAAATCTGATTATTGAGCATAATTGATCTTGCAATAAATAAACCTTGGAGTTTTCTCGACATTTTGATATATATAAAAGCTACTTTGGCACATTATTTATATATTAAAATTGATAAAATGTTTATTGTTGCTTTAATATTATTATTCTTTTATTTAGCAAAATTTTCTTAATATATTATTGCCAAAACTGCTTAAAGTTAGCTTAAATTTAGCTTATAAACTAATTGAATCCATATTACATTCTATAGTTTTATATAAAATATGGTTTTAATTTGTACATAATTTCTTTAATAACTCTCAAAACTAGGTACTGAGAAAATTTTTCTGTCGGTTGTCGGTTGTTTGATTTTCGGAGCAATCTGGCAATCTTGTCGGTTCACTGACACGTTCATAGTTTGGCCGCATGGCGCAGATAAACTCCATAATTTCCTGGGTCATCTAAATCAACAACACCCTAGCATGAAATTCACTATGGAAACTGAATCAATTGGTGCCCTTCCCTTTCTTGATGTACTAGTATAAAGGAGAATGGCAAATTAGGACATTCTGTGTACAGAAAATCAACACATACTAATCGATATATCAATGCAACATCACACCATCATCCTTCTCGAAAACAATCCGTCATAAACTCTTTGGTATATAGAGCACTTTCAACATGTGACGAACAGTCACTGAAATCAGAAACAGAAAAACTGACTAATGCTCTGAGAGGCAACGGATATTACGCTGAAGACATAGAACATTCTATTAATAAATATAAAAACCCAATTCCTCAACAAAATGTCATAAATGAACCTCCTGTGGACAGTGTTGTCTTACCTTACATACACGGAACTACCGACAAGATTGCCAAATTGCTCCGAAAATCAAACATACGGACAATTTCCAACACATAAGAAAACTGGACGATGTTTGAAGTCTCCAAAGGACGCAATTCCATTTCATACAGAAGGCGTTTACAAGATACCAAGCTCTTGTGGTAAAATGTATGTAGGTGAAACAGGATGGTCTATATCCACTAGGTTTAGGATACATGAAAGATGTATAAAAAATAAACAAATTATACAATCTGCAGTAGCTGAACACCAGCATTTCTCAGGTCACACTTTTAATGTAAAAGAAACTAAGGTGCTAGCATCAGTACTTGGTTTCTTTAAACGTAAAATTAGAGAATCAATCGAAATATGTAAATATCCAAATAATATTAATAGAGATGTGGGTTACAGTCTACATCACACGTGGAAATCGATTGTAACGCTGGTTCATGGTTCGCTGAGCACCAGTCAGGTATAAATACCGGACTCTTGCTCCTCGATAATCATTCAGTGTTCTAATATCGTGGAATAAAGATCCCTGAAGATGCCTCGTGTAATCGTAGGCGAAACGTCGGATAATAATTCCAAATTGGCACGGTCTAAACCCAAGAACCATGATTTTTACACCTATTTCTATAATTTTATCATATTAAGCATTAAAAATAAAGGTAACTTTGTATAAGGTTGTCTATTCCACGAATTCGTAGTTTTCAAAATATTGGCAATTCAATATTTTTCTATTGTAAAAATTATACGGCTTTTAGGTTTTGTTATTAGTTGGCCATGATGGCGAGGCGAGGCGAAAATAAAACAATTGAACCCTACAGAATTTTCACTATTTTTTGCCATTTGATACTCATTATGCCGGGGTAAATTATACGTACGAAGATTATTTAAACTTATTTATTATTTATGGAGAATGTAATAGAGTTATTTCAAGACATGCGATACATTCGCGATCCGATATCCGAAGAAACAGAAACCCACACTACCAGCTGTTAAAAAGATTATAAAAAACTTTAAGAACTTTGGATCTATAAAAGCTAAAAGAAATAGGATTAAACCACTTGTTAAAAAAAAAATAAAGTTACAAAAATTATTTGAGTAAATGTTCAAATTGACGCCCTTGAACTTCCAAACATTTTTCGCACCTAAGCAGGAACTCTTCATGGGTGGCTTTTCTTATTGACTGAGGATTAAGTTTTTTAAATGCTATTCTGACGCGATGCATGCAATCTTCCATAGTTGTTAATGCGGTGTTGTATATTTTATTTCTGATTGTCCCCCAAAAAAAATCAAGTGTTGTCGGTCGAAGGAGCGAGGTGTACAAAGATGTGACCCATTCTTGGCTATCCATTGATCATAAAACAAGTTTTGTAGGTGATTGTTAATTAAATAACTATTATGTGGGAGCGCCCCATCATGTTGATAAAATAGATTTATATAATTAGCCAGCGGTAAGTTATCTAAATAGTTCACTTCCAAATTTCTCAAGATGTCTCACCTATAAGTTAAAAGACGTATTGTGTATCTATGTCTTCAAAAATTGCCAACTTACCATTCAGATTATCCTGGTAGAATTCTAGGGCGACGACGCCGTCATTTTTTATAGCACAATACACTAACCTCCAAGACTCTTGAAAATTCAATTCTCTAAATGGATGTACATTTAAGTCGCTCCAATAGTGGGAATTGCGTCGATTAAATAATCCATTTTTTGTAAATTTGGCTTTGTCTGATCAAATAATATTATCCAAAAAACAAGTGGATAATTTATTTTCAGGAATATTTAAAAAATACCCTGGTTGAAAATCTGCTTATCCTAAAAACAAATAACTTACCGAAAGACTTCGATATTCGCTGGTGTAATTTTCTTTCATGCTACCAGGTATTTTAAGGGTACTGACAATTAGGAGATAAATTAAGGAAACATGATAAAATGAATATAGGGAAAATACCTTTCTCCTTGAATCTCACCGTAGACACCTTTTCGATAAAACCCGTACGAAAAAGCCCGAAAATTTTTAACTTCGCATGCCGTTATGCTACTTATCAGTTCTGACAATAATTACAAATTTGCCAATAATTACAAATTTGTTTTCTCAGCAAACTGGCTCACACAACCAGCATTTTCTTGTGATCGAAGTAAAATAAATTGACAGAATTCTACTCTTCGTAGAAAATCAGTGCCTTGTATATATTTTACTATGGAATATACATAGGGATAAAAATTGTGTTTCCACAAAATCCTTTAAACTGATGTTTGAGATAATCCAGACTCTAATGATACTTATCTTATAGATATTGTCGGATATGCGGCGAAATATCTTAAAATTATAGTTTCAATATTTTCATTATTAACAACTGGTTTATTTCTATTTCTTTTTGCTTTTATGGATCCAAAGTTCTTGAAGTTTTCTATAATCCTTTTAACAGTTGGTAGTGTTGGTTTCTATTTCTGCGGATATCGGATAGCGAATGTATCGCATGTTCTTGAAATAACTCTATCAGATTCTCCATAAATAATAAATAAGTTTAAATAATCTTCGTGAGTGTAATTTAATCACCCCGGCATGATTATTATTAATGAATGTCAAATGGCAATAAATAGTGACAACTCTGTATGGTACGATTGTTTTATTTTCGTCACGCCTCATCATCGTGGCCAACTAATAACAAAACTTAAAGCCGAATAGCATTTTTACAATAGAAAAATGTTAAATTGCCAATATTTTGAAAATTACAAATTTTTGGAATAGATATCCTTATACAAAGTTACCCTTGTTTTTAGTGCTTAATATGATAAAATTATAAAAATACGTGTCTTTAAATATAATTTTTATTTTTCTTTTTTAACCACTCTGTACTTACGTAATTTTTGACATAAAAATTTAAATATGTCCAAAACATCTACTTCCGGTATAACTGGAAGTGTTGCTATCTTGAAAATATTTTAACCAGCTATCCCCCATGCACGTTAGTACACTGTCAAATTTTCAGATCCTTCCTAATTATAGTTTTTCCACAATCGATCGATAAAGTTCCTGGGGAACCACCCTGTATAAAAATTGTTACTGGAAAGTAAATTTATTGAATCGTGGGAAGGAGCTCCTAAAATGAGGGAGCTTCTCTTACTTGGAAGGAAAGAGCTGCGAAATGTGGTGGGAGTGTTGGCATGAGATTATCACCTGAGGGGCCATCTTCACAAGATTGGTGTCGCTGACGACCCGACGTGCAGATGGTGTTTAGAGGAGGATAAAACTGTTGGTCATGTGCTTGGATTCACAAAGGCGATCAGCCTCGAATGGCCTACAGCTATGGTGATATATAAAGAACACAACGAGACCTAGGCATTGTTCCTCAAGTATCATCACCTTTTTGTTCGGTACTTTCATTTAATGAACCAATTATTTATCGCAATTATTAAACAGTTAAGGATTTCACAATTATGTATTTGCTGATACGGAGTTATAAATTTACCGTTTGGAATGTCAATTTTTATATTTACAACTTGTTCAGATCCAGGAGATAATGTGATACTATTAATCTCTGATTTAGTGTTATAAAATTACAACTTAATTCTAGCATACACTATTATTAAATATCCTTTATCAAAGTTTAAATTAGTTTACAAAAATTTTTAGTTCTCGAAATTTAGGAGGCCATCGGATACATTATGAAATTTGAATAAATTAAATTTTAGACGTTTACTTTCAAATATTGTTTAAGCGGATGTTATAACAGTATGTTGGGGTGCCGATTGCGGAAAAACTGTAGTGACGACAAATAGATCATCTATTATGCAATTTGAAAACAAATTATTTTATACATTAGGAGCAATAAAAGATATAGTTGAGCTAGAGTCAATTAAACTTGTTTAATGATATTCTGGGGATATTATATAAGATAACTCGCTGAAATAATTTATATACATGAAAAAATTTGCTAGTTTATGTTTTATCGATTTCCGTGACCGTTTCTTGAAAATTTACATTCTCATCTCCACTATTAATCGAATATTGTTCCTTTTGTCGTATTCGGGAAAGATTTCATTTTTAACCGACTTCTAAAAAAAGGAAGTTCTCAATTTGTCGACTATGTATTTTTTTTTATGTATGTACACCGATTACTCCGGAACGGCGGCACCGATTTGAATGAAATTTTTTACGTTATGTTCAGGAAGTTGCTGCGGTGGTCCCATATTTTTTTGGACTAAATTGGTGCAGTAAAATCCAAGATGGCGCTGACAATATAGCTGCCAAAAAAAATTATTTTTATCCGATTTTCTCCAAAATTAATATGAGGGTAGTTTCGGGGTCGTACACAACGAATCTTAAATTATTTAAAAAAAATTTAATATGGCGAATCCAATATGGCTGACGAAAAAATCAATTTTGTCCGATTTTCTCCAAAATTGGTATGGGGGATCTTTCGGGGTCGCATATAACGAATCTGAAATTGTTTTAAAAAATTCAATGGCATATCCAATATGGCGGATAAAAAAATAATTTTCTCTGATTTTTTTCAAAATTGATATGGCGGAGTTTTTGGGATCACATATTACGAATCTGAAATTATTTTAAAAAAATAATTATGGTGGAATCAAGATGACGGATTAAAGTTTCTACATCTCTCGTCTTTGCCAAAAATCAATACTGGGGGATTTTTGTTAGTGTTAATTTAGAATTAAAATATTTTTTAAAAAACTCAATATGGCATACTAAAAATTTAGCATTTTTCGATTTTCTCCAAAACTGATATAGGATGAGGGTGTAAATTATGAATTTAAAAGTATTTTTTCAGGATTCAATATGTCTAATTCAATATAGCGGGAATAATTTCACAATTTTCGATTTTGTTCAAAGGTGGGACTGCATCGTTTTTGAGGATGTAAATAGCAAATATAAAATTATTTTAAGATGAGAGATTAAGACTTTAAAATTATTTTTTTCATATTCAATATGGCGGATCCAATATGGTGGGTTGAAAATTTTACCTTATTCGAATTTTTTCAGATTGGGTATTAGGGGGTTTTCGAGGTCGTGTCTCACGAATATGAAGTTAATTTTTTACAACTATTATGTTGATAATATACAATATGAGGGACTGAAAATTTTACATTTTTCGATTTTGTCTAAAACTGATATTGCAGGGTTTTTGGAGCGTATAAAAACTCAATATGCAGTATAAAATATATCGGGCTAAGAAATTTACTTCTTAAGCTCTTTAAATATCGATATTGGAAGGTTTTGAGGACTATATTACCAATTTAAAATTAATTTGAAATTTAAGATAGTGGATTGGCTATGACAGACTAAATATTTGTTTGACACAATTTCACTGGTATTTAGAATCAAAGAATTTTTAGTGGTTCATTTTAGGGTGATTTACAACTTTGGATAAAATGGGGACTTTTTTGATACCTTGGAGTCATTGCGAGGTAGACTAATCTCGATTAGAACTTAGTTCAAATAATTTTTGGATATCATAATGAATTCAAAACTTAAAATCGAACAATAAAATTTTTATTAAAAAAATTGAACCGACTTCTAAAAGTGTGCTAAAAAGTGTAAAATAATTATAAATTTTTTTTGAAATTGAAATTTTTGAAGTCGGCGTCAAATTATTTCTAAATGAAATAAATAACTACTAATATATACAAATTATGGTAAGAAAGCAATTACAAATACAGTGTTTTTAATCTGTTAATGTGAATCACATTTTGTCAGGTAATAGTTTGACGCCAACTTCAAAAATTTATAGTTATTTTTTACTTTTTAGCGCACTTTTAGAAGTCGGTTCAATTTTTTTTATAAAAATTTTATTGAAATAGTTTGTTGCCTCGTCGTGCTGGGTATCTGGGTAATAATACTGATTATTTTGGTTATATAGGGGCATATGATTTGTCTTGGCGTTTTAAAAATCCTCGAATATAAACTTGCTTTGTTGAAAATTAGAAGCGTATGGGATGTTTTACCGAAAATTGTTTGAAGTTTGGCACATGTTTAATTCATTGGTATTCGCTCAGTGCTAAGCCATGGAAGGGAAGCAAAAGCGATACTACCGTGAACGACGGATAATTCAAGTACTTCGGGAGATATTTTATATTTTTGACGTTTCAAAGACAGGTTAAAATTTAATTTTTTTTTTAATAATTAAAAACAATGTAATGAACAATCGGAGTTGCTGTGTTGTAAATTGTAAAAATATTAGCAGAAAAAAAAATAGTGTATGTTTTATAAATTCCCAGTAGCAAAATGGAAATTAAAGGGTAAGTACAGTAATACCTTTTATTCTACGTTATTATTTAATGATATTTTTTTTTATTTTGACATTACTTAACCTAAATTTCAATGACTTCTGATTATTTCTTTATTGATTATACTCACTTTTTTTTAGCTGAATTAATAAAAATATATAATAATAATAAATTAATCTTATCACTTGTTTTATTTCAAGTATTGGGCGTGGAAGTACTCAGGACCGCTTTCGGATTTCATGCTAGTTTACTTATCAAAGAATTTATCGATTAAATATTTTGAAAAACACGTAGGTTGTCAGGATTAAAAAAATTTATTATTTAGACTTTGACAGACGAACAATTATCTATCTAAATCGTTGGGGCTACCGTGAAATTGAGGTCCATAATTTAAATATTGCATACTTATTGATAATTTTAAACTATTATTTAAATATTCTTTAATTCTACGGTTATTTTTGGTACTTTATATTTTGAACAATTACTAATCCATTGAAAGCACTAGTTTTTAATTTAAATAAGTTAAACAGGACCACAAAATGAAATCGAAAAGGGCCTCTGACCAAACTGAGTGATCCATACGTTTTTGGGTGCGCTTATCACGAATCCGTAGCCCCTATGACCCCTACACGTTAGGATCAAGTCAGTTGAAGCTCAAATTTGTTATTTCCAGAGGTACCATTTTTTTGACCTTAGATTCCGAAAGATCGGACAATTTTACGTTCGCCGAGGCAAAGACATTTGCCTGATTGCAGATGACCGAATCGATAATAAATTGCTCCTTGTAACTTATTGCGTCTCAGACACATCTTTTTGCAAAAATGCAGTGATGTTGTTTTGCTCGCAGCGTGCATATGCAAGCAGGATGTGATCACCTTGTTCAGCATGGAAAGGCAGGTGATTTGCCGATTCTTGACGTGATCTTGCGTAATATGCTGATCTTTTTTGCAAAAGATACGTTATTCCTTTTATAAGAAACAACGGCATTTTCAGTGGATTAAGCAAAACATCATTTATCAGAACAGTCAGTAATTGGTGCATACTCTAAAACTTTTTTCGCCGGACATGATAAGGATTCTGAGCTTGACGATGCTAGTGATTTTCTCGGTGGTGAAGGGTTCAGATTGCATCTGACTGTAATCCTGGCAGACTTAATATTCTTTATTGATCCAGCTAGAGTTGATGTTGCAGTGGGTGGTTGTAGCTAGTTGACTTCTTCAGAACACTCTTACTTGCTTTTTATACGGATATCTATATTATCTACCAATTTTGTAGAAAGTTTAACTTCCAATAACAAGTTGTTTCTGATCGCTCAATTCAATATTCGTTGTTCTTCTGTTCTAACAGCTCTAATATACATTGTCAGCTGCCTCATGTCTTTCCGAAGATTTTCGATCTTTTAATTAAGTCTTTTCTCCCACTGCGGAATTCTAGGCCGTTGCCTTGAGTAGTCTTTTCGCTGCCTCGTGATGATCGTAACCTCCATAGTTTTAGTTGCTGCAGTTGCAGCGCAGTAGATCCTCATATGTAGATATTTTAGACTGAGTGTCTGAAACATAAACTGGCAAAACTATGTTATTTATGATATCTAATACGATCATTTCTGGTAGAGTTCAGTATTGTCCTCTCGAATGTTATTGTTTGACCACGGGTTCTGGCTGTAGCCAGGTTCAACGATTTATTTAATGTTATTCTCAGTGTCTCTAATTTCTTGCTTGATTTACATTTTCATAATGTTAAGTCGCTTTTCTGAGATTAGTTTATTTTTGAGTATAACCCTGAATTGTGTGAGTATTTCCTGCAGAATTCGACGGGTAGTTATTGTTTTTAGCCGGCCATCTCCCGCCCTAGATGAGTTACTCTCTAAAAAATGCGCATTATTGTTTCATTCATAGCCACACATCATTTCATGTGCTGTTTGGTCATCTTGCTTGAGTGAGTGCTGGTTGAGGTTTCCGCGCAACATTTTCGGCGAGTGGAACTCTTGGTGTGGTTTGGCTATCATGCCGATATAGTTGCTGTTTGACTTCAGAAATGTTCTCTAAAATATCGTTGTTTAGTTACTCTTCGACCTCGGGTTCTGGCTGTGCATCAGGTTCAGCGATTTGTTCATGTTTAAAATCAGTGCTTCTGATCTCTCGTTCGATTTTCATTTTTATGATATTAATTTGCGTTTCTGGGATTAGTTTTTTTCGAAGAATAACCCTGTATTGGTTTTCTATTCTTTGTTACGATACTTGTATGTATGGGTATTGCTTGTAAAATTCGGCACGTAGTTGTTATCTATAGCCGGTCATCTTTCGTCATAGGTGAGTTACTCTAAAAAAAATGCGCATTATTGATTCATTCATTGATACAGTCCATTTTATGCGCTGTGTTGGTCGTCCCACTTGAGTGAGCTCTGGTTGAGGTTGTGACAGAATTTGATTATAGACTCCTGCTAATGACATATTGAGGTAGTGTTAATCATTTTATCTATAATCATTTTTTTGCCCCATATTAATTAGTAACTATTTTAATAACCTACAATTAAATTTCACTGTAATAAAGGCACTCTGGAAGTCTGGTCGTGCATCTTCTCTCTTGCAGCTTTAGTACCAAATAACTACGGTTATTTTAGCTTACCAACCACAACTCGGAACTTCAGGATTCAGGAAAGGCTGCTAACTAGTTGGTCAGAAAGCAACTCTTGTTTTGTAGGTCTCGCAACAGCGCGCCCGCAAGTTAATTCGCGTGAAGGTTTTAATTAAATTGAATAAAACAAGTTTCTCAAAACACTTAAATCTATTTAACAGAAATAAATAGAAAAACGAACTATTTACAATGAGAAACTTAAAACTAATAACAATTACAAAAAAAAACTAGCATAATTGCTCTTCTCGGCCGTTATTTGAACCAAAAATGTAAAACCCAATTTTG
The DNA here is from genome assembly GCA_034092305.1 of Diaprepes abbreviatus. Taxonomy (NCBI): domain Eukaryota; kingdom Metazoa; phylum Arthropoda; class Insecta; order Coleoptera; family Curculionidae; genus Diaprepes; species Diaprepes abbreviatus. Next base: position 12,904,425 of record JASJET010000110.1, on the reverse strand, counting down.
AAAAAACACCTATAAATAATAGCTTAATAAAATATTAAACAAAAAAAGAAATAAAACGCGAAAAAAACACCTATTTGTATTACTTAATCGAACCGTATGAAAATCGCGAAATGCCCACTAAAATAACACACGATAATCCCTTAATTTCCCAAATTAAACAAAGATAACCTTCTTCCCCGATGATTATACCCGTGACGTAATTATTCTACGGCACTGGTACTCACGGTACCGTTCTAACGACATTCAAATTATGATTGACTTTTACTATTCCTTAAAAGAGTTTCTTCGAATCTTACACCTCTCGGCACCCCTCTGTTTCCCGTTTGTACCCATATTACCAGATGGAACCAGGTAAACGTCAATTTCTTTCCCTTAAAGTTCGAAGGTTTCGATCGTTACGTGCTGAGGGCATTAGCTATTCTATACGGGACGTTTGATTCCCGAATTGACCTCTGAGCGTCTAAATCCTAATTTTTATATAACAGAGTAGTAAAACAACTTAACCTACGTCTTCCTATAACGAAAAGAATATATGTTAAAAACCGTAAAAAAAACGATTCACTTTTCTTGGCTGTTTTGGCAATAAACGTCTTAACTCGTTATTTCTTGTGAATAGAAAAAAGAGTGATTAAATCAAAATTCTTTTTACAAATGGCCAAACGATATATTTCTATTATAGTGAGTTTATTTGATCATTCTTTGGTTTCCTAATAATGGGAAAATCGTTCAATATTTTAATACGTTTTAACGGTATTTCATATACCATTTGTTAACAACTACCCTTAATACGTCTGATTTTGCTTACATAATCAGAGTAGGATTATTTCGACAGATTTATAGCCAAATCTTAAAAAGGGTCTTTTACTTTTATGACTTCATAAATTTGCTGAGTTTATATATTTTTAAGAAAACATTTAAACGACAAAGATAATAAAAGTTAAGTTCGATAACTGATTTATTTTTCCTTTAGACTTTCGTGGATAGTGATAAAAAATACAACTACCCTATTCCCACGGGAAATCTATCCACAGAGTGATTATTTAATTATTTATTTTAACAGAATATAGTTCACATTGAACAGTGTAAAATAATAAATATTTGTTCCATTACAAGGTTTCCGCTCAGCACCTTTGGCGGGTGGAGCTTTTGGTGTTGTTTGGCTCTTATTCTAATGTAGCTGCAGTTGTTGTCGTCGTTGGGCTTCTTATGTGACAGAAACCTGCTGCTTCTTAAAAATTGAAGATTGCCTTCCATAAGACAGCCCTCGCCACAGGGATGGGAATGTCCTGAGCCACTCGCACCTACCCAGGGTAAATAATTTCCATCTCTCTGTTCGTCCATCTTAAGAAATTTTTATGGTGTGGTTATATCGGGTGTTCTTCCCTAGATCGATTGCTTTCTCTACGATTTTGAGCTTAATCTGCCCATTTGCAGTCTCTCGCTCGGGTTCAATCGCTAGGTTGTAGCATTCGTCTCCGTTCGGCTTGTCATCTTCGACCTGTCTAGCATAGGAGAACCTAAGAGTAGTTAAACTATCGCTAACTTAGTTTTTAGGCTCTTCGAAGTATGCAAGTTCCACCGGTGCATCAAATCAAGAAGGCCCTCGGGGAGTTATTACTATTATTTAAATAATTATCCATGAAATACTAATAAAATTAACTTTTAGTTGTCCCCAATCAAGTTAGTCAAACTGAGGATTTCTCGATATCATGAGATCCGTTCTGTTTAAACATCTCCACTATGCACTAATTCGTTGAACCAAAAAAATCGATACATCGATAAGTTTCGATCCCGTATATCATATCGTTGACTGCACCAGTTAACCAAATTGAAGTTCAACATGCTTTTTAAAAAAGCTATTGTTACAAAATCAAAATTAGTTGATGACGGATTGAAAATTGTCAACTAACTAACTTAGCGACTATATAATAATTAATAATATAATTGAGGAAATGCAAACACTATAAAAGTATATATAGTTCATTTCTTACGTTGATGATGTGGTTACATAATATGCATAGAGAGCTCACAAAATCCGAGGTTTAATTAAGGGGAACGAAAAAACTTCTAAGACTCTCTTTCGGATTGAACATACACCTGGGCCTTTTATTACGTGAGATATTCAGACAAACAATAATTGGAAAATAAATACATATTTACAGGGTGTTCGGGAAAATGTGGGAAATCTCCTGGATATGAAAAAAATACGTGAAAGGAATACTAAAAGTTCACATAAACTTTATTCGTATAGGTCTTCTCTTCGGTGAAATGAGCTTCCACAGAGCTACAATGGAATTAAGAAACCAGGAAATTACTTTTGCAAAGAAGCTTATATGACTTATGTAGAAAACCACCCTTCTTGTGCAGTTCAACTTATCAAGCATCAAAAGAATATTACATCTTGTCACCCTTTTAAGATACAACTACACAAAACTCAAGCAACAACAATCATTGATGAAAAATGGTTAATTACCATACCTATCCGATTACCTATCTATTGCTAAGAATAATCAATCAGAGCTAATCAATAATGTACAGTCCACCTACGATGGACCTCAACTTTTACAAAGGCGCAAAAGAAATCAAAACCCAGTTAGAAGACAAAAAAATATTGGAATAAATCAATGCAGTACTAATTTATATTGACAAAACTAGTATTTGAATATTATTATATTTTATTGGTTTTCCAAATGCATGCATAGAAAATTTGTAAAAAAATCTTAGAAAGTCTTGAGGAATAATCCGAATAACGATAACATGGAATTAGATAACAGAATTTTCTAGTTGTCTGGAACAGTATACTAAGTCTATGCTTTCACCTTAGGGCGAATAAGTTACGTTCCCATGAGAAGTAACCATATTGCAATATTACGCAATATAATGTAACATTTCTTAGATTTTCGAAACAATTGTTCACATGCGATATCAGCATGTTTAATTTTACAAATATGACCAGCTGCATAAAACAAATTAGATACGTATTTACTCGTTTACGTGATTCATAGCAATTAGAATTTTTAAGAACACACAACCCTCGAGTTATCAATTGAATAGAAGGATTAATAAAAATATTTTTGGTAAAAGTACTTTTGTATCAACTAAAAGACATAATATTAAATCTTCATATCAAAATTAGATCATGAAAGTTGTATTCATTTATTTATCACACTTGTGATTTTGTCAAGTCAATTAAAGAGCACTGTATCACCAATAGGTGGTTTTGTTGTCTTTCTTTGGTCTGAAACGGATATTAGAACTAGTAGGTAACACGACGGTAGCGGAACCCACAAACAATTAGCTCTAGCTGTACCAAATAGTCCAGAATGTAATGATCTTCACTATAGTAGTGCACATTTTGCAGGCCAAGATAAGGAAATGTTTAGAACTTTCCACATATTGACAATTCTTCTATTCGTCAAATTTTATATTTCTTAGAAATCCAATAGTATATATACACTGACTTGCAAGTCATTCATATTCTCACTAAAATTGCTATTAAATGGGAAGGAAAAAGTTGTAAAACTCTTTACAGACTTCATTTAAGAAATGTTTGCTATTTCAAGTATATTTTGATAGATCTTAATGAATTCTCATACGGTATCAAATTTTCGACAATTTAAAAAATGTTTCACAAGGAACCGACTGCAGAACCAACACAGTGTACCTTTTAAATAAGTTCATAGAAACAAAACAAAAATCAAAATAAACTAAAAATAAGTGCTATAAATCAAATTACGATCTTAGAATCTACAATTAATAAATTTGAAGAAATGAGATCAAATATTACCTATAACGAATAAATGTTAAAATCAGATATCCTTTAGACGACACAATTAAAAAAGTTAAAATACGGCAAACTAATTTTGAAGTCTAGAAAAACTATCCTTAAAGAGTACTATTTAAAATTTTATAAATTTTGAAAAATTATTAACAACTAAAGGGTTTCTAAAGAATCTCAAAATAATATTCATTCTCAATATATCTTATAAACTATATCTAGCACTAAACAGTAAAAAACATGCCTATATAAATAAATGCTGTTTAGAAATTCAACCAGAAAACTACCTCTGCAAAGAAGCTCACACAACTTATGTAGAAAGCGACCCTTCATGTGCAGTTCAATTTAGCAAGCATCAAAACAACACTTTACAATACAACTACCCGAAATTCAAGCACAACAATCATTGATGAAAGATGGTTAATTACCATTCCTAACCGATTAATTGGTATTATGAATTGCCAAAAATCAATAGACAGCATACCCCTACTTGGATCATACCTCCTGCAATGGTCAACTGGTTGTAAAGTTCAAATAAAATAAGTGGTATTTGAAATACACAAATCAAACCATTTCGAAAGTAAATCTACCTATATTGTATCTAAGGATAATCAATTATAATCAATCAATAATGTACAATCCACCTACGAGGGACCTCAACTTTGTAAACTTCAAAGCCACATAAGAAATCAAAACCCATTTAAAAGATAAAAAAAGGAAACTGGAATAAATCAATACAATACCATTATTTTAACAAATCAAGTATTTGGACATTATCATATATATTTATAGGTTTTTTTAATTATATGTATTGTATATACAAAATTTGCAAAAAAATCTAAGAATGTTTTTAAAAGTAATCTGAATAACGATAACATTGAATTAGATAACAGAATTTTTTAGTTGCCTTAAACAATATACTCGGTATATGCTTTAAACTCGGGGCGAAGGAATTGCGTTCCCGTGAGAAGTAACCATATTGCAATGTTACGCAATATAATGTAACATGTCTTAGATTCTCTAAGCAACTGTTCACATGCGATGTCAGCATATTTAATTTTATAAATATATTACCAGCTGCATAAAATATATTTGATATACGTTTAGTCTTGTTCGTCACTCATAGTAAATAAATTTTTTTATAAACATACAACTTCGGTTTGTTAATTAAATAAAAGGATTTTCAAAAAGGTTTTTGGTAAAAATATAAACTCAGAGATATAATGTTAAATCTTTATGTCAAGACTAGATCGTGAAACTTGTATCCATTTATTTACTACACTTGTGATATTATTGCGATTTCTTCAATCAAATAGAGGGATTTTTTACAACTATCACCAATAGATGGTTTCATTGCCGTTTATTAGATGTACCAAATAGTCTAGAATGTAATTATTTCGACTAATAGCTATGCACATTTTGTCTGCAAGATGAGGAAATGTTTAGAATTTTCGAAATATTGCCAACTCTTCTGTTCATCAAAGTTTATATTCAATAGAAATCCGAAAGTATATATACACTAACTTGCAAATTATTTAAATTCTCATTAAAATTACCATTAAAAGGGAAATAAAGAAGTTGTAAAACTGTTCGCAGTCTCCATTTAGGCAATGTTTGCTGTTTAAAGTAGTTTTTGATAGATGTTAATGATTTTTATGCGGTATCAAATTTCAATTAAAAATGTTGAAATACGGCAAACTAATTTTGAACAATATTATTCAATATATAATATAAATCAAATAACATTGTTGTACTAATCAATTTACGATATTCTCGAAAAAATCGAAATTCCAATAACTAGGCTAAAACTAATGTTCTCCAAAACTCAATTCTTAACCCTGAAGAACTATTAAAAGAAATACAATAATTAAATCACTATTTAAGTCGAGAAAAACTACCTTTAAACGGTACAGGTTTTCTAAAGAATCTCAAAATAATATTCATTCTCAATAAATCTTATAAACCATACTTAGCACTAAACACTACAAAATATGCATATATGAACAAATGCTGTTTAGAAATTCAACCAGAAAACTACCTCTATGAAAAAGCTCACACTACTTACGTAGAAAATCACCTTTTTTGTGCAGTTCAACTTATCAAGCATCAAAAGAACATTACATCTTGTCATCCCTTTAAGGTGCAACTACCCGAAATTCAAGCAACAAAGGTCATTGATAAAAGATGATTAATTACCATTCCTACCCGATTAATTGGTATTATGAATGGTCAAAAATCAATTGAGAACATACCCCTATTTGGATCATACCACTTGGAATCGCCAACTAGTTGTAAAGTTCAAATAAAATCAGTGGTATTTGAAACATACAAATCAAGCCATTTCGAAAGTAAATCTACCTACATTTTATCTAAGAATAATCAATTATGATCAATCAATAACGTACAATCCACCTACGATGGACCTTAACTTTGTAAACTTCAAAGCCACAAAATAAAAACCCAGTTAAAAGACGAAAAAAGGAAATTGGAATAAATACAACACCATTATATTAAAAAATCAAGTATTTGGACATTATTATATATTTATAGTTTTTTTCATTATATGTATTGTATATACAAAATTTGCAAAAAAAATCTAAGAATGTCTTTAAAAGTAATCTGAATAACGATAGCATTGAATTAGATAACAAAATTTTTTAGTTGCCTGAAACAATACCGGGTGTCAACGAATCTATTAGACAAGTAATAATTTCTAGAGTATTATGTGTATCAAAATAAGAATTGGTACAGGTAAATGGTATGTGAAGGGAAGAGTTTTCGCATATTTTCCACTTTCCGGCCACTTCCGGTTTCACCGGAAATGGCCCCGGTTTTGAATTTTTAAATGGAACACCCTGTATATTTTAACATTTTTGGTTTTCTGAGATAATTCTAGATCAGAATGTGACATTTTAAAAACTTTTTACGTCTACTTCATTTTTTTAGAGCCACTTTTAAAATTGCATCTAGGTGGCCATGATCGGACGCAAACTAATCTAACGGCCTTAGGTGATGTCAAAAAAATACAATCGCAAAGTTTTAGTTACTAGTATGAAAGATAGGAATAAGACAAGTTGACAAAATTACGTTTTCATTTCTAATTATTAATTTTCAAATGGCGACCCCTTTTTGACAACTACTTTTCGAAAAAAGCATTCTTTGACGAATCTAACGGTACTAATTTATTTGCGATTGGATTTGACATAAGAACAGAAATTAAATATTATTAAGCAAAATACTGGATAATTTATTTACTTATGACAAGTGCGCAACATCCAGCCCATTAGTATTTTCCGTATGTCGAGACTCGTTTTAGGCAAATGGGAAATCAAGAGGCGGATCAGAGGTTTATCATAAATGAAGAGACTGAGATTAACATACTTGCTATGGTTGAGGTTGATAAAACAGTTTCGTTAAGAAAAACTAGTCAAGAACTGCAAATAAGTTATGAATCAGCAAGAAAAATACTGAAAAAGCATGGATATCGAGCATTTAAATATCAGTTACATCAACATTTGTATATTGAGGATGGCGATAGACGGGTAGTGTTTTGTGATTGGCTGCTTCAAAATCATAGAGTTAACCCAAATTTTATCGATTTTATTCTATTTTCCGACGAATCCCGATTTACAAATAATGGTATGTTCAATAAGCAAAATACTCGGTACTGGACCCAACAAAATCAACATGAAATGAGAGAGGGCAATTTTCAAGAAAGATTTGGCGTCAATGTCTGGGCTGGTATCGTTGGAAACAGAATAATTGGGCCAATATTGTTTCAAGGTCAGTTAACAGGGGTTAGATACTTAGGGTTTCTTCAAAATGAAATCGAAAATCATCTCAATGATATACCTTTAGCAGTTTTACGGCGAATTTACTTTCAACAAGATGGAGCATCGCCTCACAATACTAGAGAAGTTCTTAATTATTGAATAGAGCATTTTAATAATCGAATTATTGCAACTAATGGTCCGGTACGGTGGCCAGCCCGCTCGCCGGATCTTACTGTGCTCGATTTCTTTGTCTGGGGATATGTTAAAGAAAGGGTTTACTATGGAGCAGCCCCAGCTACTCTTGAAATATTAGAAGAAAGAATTTTACGGGCATTTAGAAGTATAACGCCCCAAATGCTGCAAAACGTGTTGAGAGAAACAATTGAACGAGCTGAAATGTGTTGTGAAAAAGAAGGAATGCACTTTGAACATTTACTACACTAAACTTTTTAACAAATTCAGCTACTGTACTTTCAAATATTTTAAGTGCGTCGTCTAAGTTATTAGTTTATTTTGTTAGTTTTTTGTTGATTTTGTTAAATTTTTAATCCAATTCCTGTCTTTCATACTAGTAACTAAAACTTTGCGATTGTATTTTTTTGACATCACCTAAGGCCGTTAGATTAGTTTGCGTCCGATCATGGCCACCTAGATGCAATTTTAAAAGTGGCTCTAAAAAAATGAAGTAGACGTAAAAAGTTTTTAAAATGTCACATTCTGATCTAGAATTGTCTCAGAAATCCAAAGATGTTAAAATATATAGGGTGTTCTATTTAAGAATTCAAAACCGGGGCCATTTCCGGTGAAACCGGAAGTGACCGGAAAGTGGAAAATATGCGAAAACTCTCCTCTTCACATAACATTTACCTGTACCAATTCTCATTTTGATACACATAATACTCTAGAAATTATGACTTGTCTAATAGATTCGTTGACACCCGGTATACTCGGTATATGATTTCAACTCGGGGCGAAGGAGGTACGTTCCCGTGAGAAGTAACCATATTGCAATATTACGCAATATAATGTAACATTCCTTGGATTCTCTAAGAAACTGTTCACATGCGATATCAGCATATTTAATTTTATAAATATATTACCAGCTGCATAAAATAGATTAGATATACATTTAGTCTTGTACGTCACTCATAGTAAATAATTTTTTTTAAAAACATACAACTTCGGAGATATAGTGTTAAATCTTTATATCAAGACTAGAAACTGAAAGTTGTATCCCTTTATTCACTTCACTTGTGATATTATTGCGATTTTTCAATTAACTAGCGGGATTTTTTACAACTTTATCACCATTAGGTGGTTCCATTGCCGTTCTTTGGTCTGACACAGATTTTAGAACTAGAAAGTAACACGACTGTTATAGGTTTTTTAAACCGACTTCTAAAAGAAGGAGGTTCTTAATTCGTCACGTATGTATGTTTTTTTTATTTATGTACACCGATTTCTCCGGAATGGCTGCACAGATTTGAATAACATTTTTTGCGTTATGTTCAGGAAGTTGCTGTGGTGGCAGGCGCGGATCCAAGGGGGGGGCGGTGGGGGCGATCGCCCCCCCCAAGAGCTTTGAGTTCAGGAAAATATACCCGATTTTACCTCTTATACTATAGTTAATTCAAAGACTAGAGAGAGTAATAAATCATTTTTTACCCTTTTTTCTTCGCAAACTACCTGTGTTCTGTAGTTCGGTGTCTTTGGAAAAATCTGTTAGATATATATATATATATATATATATATATATATATATATATATATATATATATATATATATATATTTCCTATATATAATCAAAAATACCGGTCTATAATAATGGACTATTTGGGTTGGATAACAATAGACATTTGGAAGTGATAAAAAGGATTTTAATCCTTGTCATAGGCATCGGAAAGAGGTTTATTTTATCAATAAGTATTTATGGCATAGAATATTATTTCGGTAATAAATTTAAAATAAAAAGTTTTTATATTATTATTTTATTTCTTATGATTTCTTAATAATTCACATACAGTACAAAATACAGACAATTTTGACATATTTAATATAAATCACAACTGTATTTTTATTATTTTTAATTTTGGCATAAAAACCGTTTTAGGCACATTCAGACTAAAACGTAGCCTTATTCTTTCAAAAAATTCGAAGTTACAATTTAAATACTTACAAAATACTCATTTTCAAAAAGAAAAGAAGTTAAACATATATAAAAAATAAATTTGTCCATATAATATTAAAATTTTGACGTTTCAGTTTATTTATTTCTTAAATTAAACACTAAAAAGGGATTCAAATGTAATTAATTTTTATATGTTACAGTTAAAATTAGACCTACTTATTTTTATTTCTATTGCACTGGCATCTTAATTTAATTTCCTTTATTAAATGAAATATCCGATAGGCTTAAAAAAATAAAATAAACGTGTTAATTCTACACGCTTAACAAAAAGACACAAATATAATAGTAAAATAATAAAGAAATTACGGCTAATTGGAATTAAACATATATAAAATTAAAGAATGGGACACACTAAAATAAAAATATATAAAAAAAATAAAAAAAAATATATAAACAACATTAAACAATAAAATACAACAAAAACAAATTGTGTTTACACTGGTAAACATTATGTATCTAATTTGTAATCAAATTCAGTGAAGCTATCGTCGCTCAATTAATTGAGTTTCCACATTTTGTTCTATTCTTTTATTATATGGCTTTTCCCAATTTTCCGCAGTAACTTTATTCAAAAAAATCTTTTAAAAGTTCAGTTAAATTACTAATTTTGTACAATGTATTATTTCAAGCAATCTGTCTTTTACTTGAGAGAGATATTTCCTTCTCCAATGGACAGTTTCTGGACGATCTATAAGAACAGATTTCCTATCTGGTTTTTTCCATCAAAAATTAAGTTCTCTGAGCAATTTCCTGAGCTCAGTTCTTTTAATTTCAGGTAAATCCCGATCTTCATTGATTTTAGTAAGAATTTTGTTGACGGATGGGATCTGCTTCTCATAATAAAATGTTTGTACAACTCCTTTTATTGCAGTTTTCATCTCTTCTTTCAACGAGGTTTTTCATCTGCCTGTGATCGAATGGGGGAGTACGAAACATTCCAGTCGTTTTTTCTCCTTCAGTATTCGGTACATAGTAGATTTTTCTGTCATTGTGGAACACATCTCAACAGAGCTTTTAACATTGTTATCCAGATATTGATTTCTTAGGGCATCATAAGCATTCATCGTAATAAGTTTTTCATTGAGGAAAAATGCCTTGGTTTAACGATTTTGGAATAAATATAGAAGTGGAGGCTATATCTTTTCGGTATCTTACTAATCTCAAATAATATATAAAAACAAGCACAAACAAAATAAATCACTAAGGACACACTGTAAGGTGTACTTTGCTCACTGACAGAAATTAAATTGAATTATCAAAAATTTTATTGATGCAGTAAATTTATAAAAGCTTATAATATTTAAATATAATTAGATTTACGGCAGTTCTCAATTACCAGGGGAACTGAAGCAGGTACGTTGAAGGTTTCGGTAACAGTTTTATTATTTTTTCTAGTTCTTGAATAGAGTATAGGAATGTGTGTGCTTGCGATCGCCCCTCCCCTTCCCAAGGGCTTTGAGTTTAGGAACATAGAACCGATTCTGCCTTTTATATTAGGAATGTGTATGCTGCTGGCAACCCCCCCCCCCCGTTGACAACTTTTTTTTTGCGATAGCACCCCCCCCCCAGGAGCTTTGAACTCAGGAAAATAAACCCGATTCTGCCTCTTATACGAGAGAGGTGTATGTTGATCGCATCTTCCCACCTCCTGTCGGAAACTTGTTTTTTCTTGTGATCGCCCCCCTCTCCAAGAGCTTCAAATTCAAAAAAATGGTGCCGGTGTCCCCCCCCCACGGGGACAACTTGCTTTCGCTTGCCATATTGTACTTTTGTGATATCACCGCCCCCCCCCCCAAGGAGAGAGGCTGGATCCGCCCCTGTGTGGTGGTCCCATATTTTTTTATATGAAATTGGTGCAGTAAAATCTAACATGGCGCTTACAATATGGCGGCCAAAAAATTTAATTTTGTCCGATTTTCTCCAAAATTGGTTTGGAGAAATTTTCTGGGTTGAACCCAAGGAATCTGAAATTATTTATAAAAAATTAAAAATGACGGATCCAATGTGGCGAACAAAAAATTTAATTTCATCTGATTTTCTCCAAAATTGGAATGGGGGAGTTTTCGAGGTCGTACATAAAGAATTCAAAATATTTTTAGAAAATTCAATATGGCAGATCCAATATGGCCGACGAAAAAAAATCAATTTTGCCCGATTTTCCTCAAAATTGGTATGTGGGAGTTTTCAGGGTATCACATAACGAATCTAAGATTATTTTTAAAAAACTCAATATGGCGGATCCAATATGGCGAACAAAAAATCAGTTTTGTCCGATTTTCTACAAAATTGGTACGGGGGAGTTTTCGGAGTCGTACATGACGAATCTAAAATTATTTTTTTAAATGCAATATGGCGTATCCAATATGGTGGATAAAAAATTAATTTTGTCCGATTTTTCTCAAAATTGATATAGGGGAGTTTTTGGGATAGCACATTACGAATCTGATATTATTTTAAAAAAAAATTAAATATGGCGGATCTGAGATGACGGATTAAAAATTCTACATCTCTGGATTTTGTCTAAAGTCAGTATTGGGGGATTTTTGTTAGTGTTAATTACGAAATTAAAATATTTTTTGAACAACTCAATCTGGCGGATTCAATATAGTGTCATAAAAATTATACATTTTTCGACTTTCTCCAAAACTGATATAGAGGGTTGTTGAGGGTGTAAATTAGAAATTTTATAGTATTTTTTCAGGATTCAATATGGCGAATGCAATATAGCTGACTAAAAATTCTACATTTTTCGATTTTATTGAAATGTGGAACTGAATCGTTTTTGAGGATGTAAATAGCGAATATAAAATTATTTTAAGAAAATGTAATATGTCAGATGCAATATGATCGATTAGAAATTTTAAATTTCTAGATTTCATCTAAAATTGGTACTAAGGGGCTTTGAAGGGTTTAAATTTAAATTAGATTAAGATGTTAAAATTATTTTTTTGAAATTCAGTACGGCGGATCCAATATGGTGGGTTGAAAATTTTACCTTATTCACATTTTTTCAGATGTGGTATTAGGACGTTGGGGGGTGGCGTATTACTAATATGAAGTTAATTTTTTACAACTATTAGGTTGATAAGATACAATATGAAGAACTAAAAATTTTACAATTTCAGGTTTTATCTAGAATTAATATTGCGGGGTTCTTGAGGCGTGTACAAACTCAATATGCAATATAAAATACATCGGGCTAAGAAATTTACGTCTCAAATTCTTTAAATATCAATATTGGAAGGTTTTAGGGCCTATATTACCAATCTAAAATTAATTTGAAATTTAAGATAGTTGATTTACTATGACAGACTAAATATTTGTTTGACACAATTTCATTGGTATTTGGAGAACTCTAAGAATCAAAGAATTTTTAGTGGTTCATTTTAGGGTGATTTACAATTCTGGATAAAATGGATACTTTTTTACCACCTTGGAGTCATTGCGAGGTATATTAATCTCGATTAGCACTTAGTTAAAATAATTTATGAATATCATAATGAATTCAAAACTAAAAATCGTAAAATAAAATTTTTATAAAAAAATTGATCCGACTTCTAAAAGTGCGCTAAAAAGGGAAAAATAACTAGAAATTTTTATATGAAATTGAAATTTTTGAAGTCGTCGTCAAATTATTTCTAAATAAAATAAATAACTACTAATATATACAAATTATGGAACGAAAGCAATTGCAAATAAAATATTTTTAATTTGTTTATGCGAATCACATTTTGTCAGGTATTAGTTTGACGCCGACTTCAAAAATTTCAATTTCATATAAAAATTTCTAGTCCGTTCAATTTTTTTATAAAAATTTTATTAATTATATGTATTGTATATACAAAATTTGCAAAAATTCTAAGAATGTCTTTAAAAGTAATCTGAATAACGATAAAATTGAATTATATAACATAATTTTTCAGTTGCCTGAAACAATATACTCGGTATAAGCTTTCAACTCGGGACGAAAGAGTTACGTTCCCGTGAGAAGTAACCATATTGCAATGTTACGCAATATAATGTAACATTTCTTAGATTCTCTAAGCAACTGTTCACATGTGATGTCAGCATGTTTAATTTTATAAATATATTACCAGCTGCAAAAAATAGATTTGATATAGTCTTATTCTTCACTCATAGTAAATAAAATTTTTTAAAAATATATAACTTCGGTTTGTTAATGAAATAGAAGGATTCTCAAAAAGGTTTTTGGTAAAAATATTTTTGTACCAACTCAGAGATATAATGTTAAATCTTTATATCAAGACTAGATCGTGAAAGTTGTATCCATTTATTTACTACACTTGTGATATTATTGTGATTTCATCAATCAAATAGCGAGATTTTTTACAACTATCACCAATAGGTAGTTTCATTGCCGTTCATTGGTCTATCACATATATTTATAGATTTTTTAATTATATTTACTATATACACAAAATTTGCAAAAAAATCTAAGAATGTCTTGAAAAGTAATCTGAATAACGATAACATTGAATTAGATAACAGAATTTTTTAGTTGCCTTAAACAATATACTCGGTATATGCTTTCAGCTCTGGGCGAAGGAGTTACGTTCCCGTAAGAAGTAACTATATTGCAATATTACGCAATATAATGTAACATTCCATGGATTCTCTAAGAAATTGTTCATAAGCGATGTAAACATGTTTAATTTTATAAATATATGAACAGCTGCATAAAACAAATCGGATAAACATTTACTCTGGTATGTCACTCATAGCAAATAACATTTTTTAAAAACATACAATTCCGGTTTGTTAACTGAATAGAAGGATTTTTTAAAAGGTTCTTGGTAAAAGTACTTTTGTACCAACTCAGAGATATAATGTTGAATCTTTATATTAAAACTAGATCGTGAAAGTTACATTCATTTATTCAGGACACTTATGAATTACCATTAGGTGGTTTCATTGTCGTTCTTTAGTCTGAAAGGGATTTTAAAACTAGTAAGTAACACGACTGTAGCGGAATCCACAAACAATTAGCTCCAGCTGTATCAAATACTCTAGAATGTAATTATTTTGACTTATAGCTATGCACATTTTGTATGCAAGATAAGGAAATGTTGAGAATTTTCGAAATATTGCCAACTCTTCTGTTCATCAAGGTTTATATTCAATGGAAATCCGGAAATATATATACACTAACTTGCAAATTATTGCCATTAAAGGGGAAGTAAAGAAGTTGTAAAACTGTTCGTAGTCTCCATTTAGGCAATGTTTGCTATTTAAAGTATTTATGCGGTATCAAATTTTGAAGTATTTAGCACTTTTACGCAATGTAATTAATTACTTAACCTTTAATAGAAATAATCGAAATTTTTATTATCAGTATAGACAGACGTTTGTAAATCATTGCATATAGAATATTTGTCAACCACCACTTTAAAAACACGTGTAGTGAGTCTAAAGAAACAAATGTCTAAATTTATTATATCGTTTAACATTAAAAGTTGACAATACGAGCTTTATATCAATAAATGTAACAAGAGGTCAATCAAGTTTTGGACCTATAATAAAAATATAGTATTTTCTATTAATCAACCAGTAACAAAGGATTTTTTCCTAATTTTCATTAGATTACTATTCTTCTTTCCGATTTCAACGCTGAATATCTATATTTTTATTTTTTATATTCCTATAAAAGTTTATTTTTGACATACAGAAAAAAAGATAATGCTTTTGAAAAAATTCCCTAGGCTTTCCTAATTGTTCGATCTGGAAAAATTCAATCCGTTTTGAAGCTTGACCCACCTTATAGTTCGGTCGAAGTAGACATTCAAGGTTACCAAAATTCGCATAGAGCTGAAAATTTGTACAAATGTCCGGAACACCATTACAAATAAGTTTTCAAAATTCTCCAACGATCCCATGCCTGGAAAAAAATTTATTCAAGGTCAAAGTGGGGAAAAATGGGTTTTTCGCGTTTTTCAGCCAAACGGTAAGTTTTATGATCAAAATAGCTCAGACCAAAATCATAAAATTACCTATAAAAATTGTTCTTACAATTTTTGTTCCTAAAAGTCACCGTTTTCGAGATATCATCGCTCAAAAAGTTGAGAAAGTTGCGTTCTCCAAAATATGCACACGTTTCCACGTCACCTGTGAGGTAGTGTACTTGACGCGTTTATTTTAACGTGGTTTCCCCGGTAGGTCTATTCCACGAACCATACTCTACTATGTAATGATTAAAAAAAAAAGAAGAAATAGTTAAAAATAATCAAAGCTGTCTGGATTCTATTGAATTTACGTTAGTTATTCGTCAGATTCATTATTGTTAAATACTTCTTGTTCTTCGTCTTCTCGTTCTTTTTCGTCTTCTTCTTCCTGCTGAGTGCAAATAAATCCTTTCAAAAGCGATGTATCAGACGTCCCTTCGTTGATATGATATGAACCGTCTTCTAATGGAGATCCAACATTGGAACACGAGTGGCCTTGGCAATTTGTACATGCTAATAAACAAAATAACCCAACTTTTTTGCAGCCGCATTTAGCATTACATCCCTTTTTACAATTGCAAAAAAATTGTGTTGAGTTTTTCTGGTGCAGGTGGAAGTAAAGTCTGAATTGGTTCCAATGTATTGTCAATCAACTTCCAACCCTAATCTTTTGGATCTAGTTGATTACCAAGCCACAGTTGAACTTGATAATATACCCGAAATAGATGTTGTTGGGCAGAAGCAGAGGTTGGAGGAAGACAAGCTAATTGCACTTACTTTTTGTTTTGAGTATTTTTAAAAAAGATGCGTAGCGGAACTTATCGATGCAGGTAATTTTTTTTTAAGCTCCGTACATGGCAAGAAGAAAGCGAATTCCATTGGTGATAATTTCTTGTGGAGCAGAGTTACTATTTTGAAAAACTTCAGCACAACTGACCAAATCTTTTTTTTTCAAACATTTTAAAAACAGATGTTTTACCCCTTCTGTAAAATGCTGATGTCGTATCGCAGCCACTTATTGCATGTAAAAACAAAACATGATTTTGGCACAGATAAGCAGATAAACTTTGTGTTGAATATATTTCAGACTGATGTTGAGCTTTCCCAGGTTTAAAAAAATAAATGGTTTTGTTACTTGGACTTCGAGCAGTCAGTAAAACTAGTAAATCGACGTCCTCACCAACAACAATAGTTGTGTTTGTCAAATTGATCTGTTCTAATGCTGTTTCAATGATGAGGATATCAGCATCATTAACAGCTTATTTGACACGTATACCTTCACTGGTCAATCTTTCTTTTAGCAGTGTGTTGTTGTGGGTATTTCCCAGAAACTTTTGTTGAGTAGTGGGAACGGTCATAAATTGATCAAATAAAATGTCTGAAGATGAAGATGTTGTTGTAGTTCGACGACGTTGTTCTGCGGCTTTAATGTTCCTCGTGCAATCGGTGTAGCCATCATTTACTACAGTAACTCTGTGACCAAAATGTCGACGTACATACTGAATGTACTTATCCAGAATTACATTGAATGTTTCTTCACTATCCCAGATAACGCGGTGTAATAAATATCCTCCATCGATGATGTATGTTACATTGATATTGTTAATATCAATGTTTACAGTTTTAAAATAATCATAGATGGCCGACTTTTGAGTTTTACGCATTTCAATGTCATTGAATAGCGACAACGGGTAGAGTGTCAATTCATATTCGAAATATTTTTCTATTTCATCTTTAAATGCCGTTGTAATACTCATATGTTGGAACAGTAATACTGGGTCAACAGATACTTTCTCATCGTGAACTTTGATAGTGCTACTCATCGCTAAAAGAAGAACTACTTTATCAGCGCGTTTTAATTTTATATTGTTGAATGTCAGAATGCATACTATAAACCCATTTGCTTATTAGACTTTCTTTCGTACTTCTTCCTCGAGCAATACCTCCATCTGTTTTCATGGCTTTCATCATGGATTGCTCGATTACCATGTCAGTAGAAGTACCACAGCTTAACTTGTCAGAACGTCTAATTGTGAAAAATCCTTCAGTAAACTTTTGATAAACACTAGAGTCACTTGAGTTATGTAATTGTTGCAAATATAAGTGGGCAGACTTAAGATAAGGAAAATGTCCAGACGCGTGAAAATAAGGGAGCATTTCTCTAACGCAGTTTAAATGAGCTTTCCAATCTCCCATACGCTCAGTTCTTATGAACCCTTTTGCAATTTTAACCATATTGAAATATTGAACCCATAGTTTCGCAGTAGGTCCTCGTTCTTCAAATTCTTTTAGTTTTTGATTAAACTTATCAAGTAATGATCCGGATAATTGATCGTCACTTTCAATATCATCATATGAAATTGTATTATCTAATAGGTTTTCTACATTTACGATAAGATCTGCATCCATAACGTCATCAATATTGAGTTCTTGCAATATTATCATTGCTAAAGTAAGCTGAAGTAATGTGTGAGCTCGAACAGCTCTCGCATAAGCATGACCGTTAAGCATTTTATCTAATGACTTTGGTACATAAATCTCAGAAAGTATTTCTTTCATGCCACTTCCTTGCATTATGTAACCAATAGTTCCAAGAAATAACATAAGTAAATGAAATCCTCCGAGCCTGATTATGATTTCTGACAATTCAGAGCTCTCAGGTGCAGCAGATACAATTTCTCGAGATTTTACATACAGAGGTTGATCAAAAGTCACAATACATACTTTATGGCCATTACACTTGACATTCTCTAATACACAAAGTAAAATTGTGTATATTGTATTGTAATTACTAGCTGGCTAATGAATAAATGGTAAAAATGTGATTTGAGATTTGAAATAATCCCTAAGATTACTTGAAATACGTTCAATAAAACCATGCCAACCAGGTAACGATAACTTCTTTCACTTGCCATAGAACCATGTTACATCGATTTTTTCTCAGTAAAGATACGGTTGCTTCACTTCCATAAGCAGAATCTTGAACATTTATTTTGCTATAACCTACTATATCATCATTTTGATAAATCTGTAATGTACTTGAGCTTTTGCCGCGAAATCTTTTGTTGAAAGAGCTTCTTTTATGCATGGTCTAGGCTCTTCTAGTAAGACTGAACTTTTTGGAGTAACGATTTGAATGAGACCCATGATTTGTAGCGTATTGTTACCTTCTAGCGTATTTACATTTATATTAGCATTGTCTGCAACGTATTAAATAAAAGTGCCCCTTTCTGATGGTAGAATCAGAGGTGGGCGATGAAAAACTGCTGCTGCTTCGTACATCAATGTATCGTTATAAGATGCATATAAACCGAAAGACGAACTAATTTGTATAAGACGTTTCGACCCAAAACGTCGATGAAAAAAACTGAGAGACCCAACTGTAATTTAGATTTGAAAGACCTCGGCTGAATAGCAGTCATAATACTATGACTGATGTTTGTGCATACTAATTTTAAATGATCTAAATTTGATCGTTTATTCTTTAGAATTAATAGCTCCAAAAAATGCGTCAGCGATTCCGGAATCCCACTGTTCAAATCTTCAAACATACGGCCTGGTGGAGGGTAATTAGTATTATCGAATGTTGCAGATTGGATATCTTCGAGGATGATTGCCGCAGCCACTTCCAAGATCCTTAACCGCTCTTCTTTTTCGTACCAAGCTTGGTTTAAAATTTCATGATGATTGTCTATCAAGCATATGAATGTTGATGCTCCGGATTTTTCAGTAATAATAATTTTATTGCCATACTTTACTTTCAACCGTACCTTAATTGTCCTATTATCTAATGTTGCATTTTTACCAATATCTTTTAATTCGTTTAATGTAAACTGACAGTCATCACTATTCTCAATATATTTAATTATTTCCTCCATTGCATGATTCGTAGCTTCATCTTTGGGATGACCGACTTTACCCCCATTGACCGGTCTTAAGAAGGAATTGTAACAGTCATTATGATATTTAGCCTCAGCAGCAACTAAATCATATTCAAATTTAATGCGGGCAATAATAGCTTTTGCCATATCGTCATTACGAGCCCGAGCTATTTTTAAAACAGAGTCTTTGAATGAAAGTGTAGTTACTTTGTAGATTTTACGGCGAGAATGCAATGCTTTCCGTTTCTCATACTCTTCATTCAACTGCTTACCGCAAAAAAAGCAATATTGTTTGAAACAAAAAGCAGAATCACTTACGCGTGCTCTAGTAATAGGAAGAGTTGTATTAGATTGATTGGCTTCTTCTTCATCATGTTGTCTTTTAGCTGCTGCAATAGAGCTCTTTCGAGTATACATTTTACGACACTCCACGTGGATTGTCACAGATTTCTTATTTTTTAGGTATTCCGAAAATTCATCAGCTCTTTCAGTACTTGCATCAATTAATGCCTTCATTCCACGATCAACAGTAACACTTCCATTTTTAGTTAAAAGTTTATTATAAATAAAACAAAATTTCAACATTTTGTCTTTTTTTTTTATTTTAAACAGCACAAATAAGGTTAGAAAATATTAACGATTGACATAAAACACGTGTTTTCACTACGAAAGAAAGTTACAGACTAATAGTATTTCGTTTATTCGGCCGTTGAAAAGAGAGCAGGTATACGACCCTTGCCACGTAGACAGTTGAATAGGAGGCAGATGTTTTTCAAGATTGCACTGGCGTAGAGGACTGAGTTTCTTAGAAGTTAATATTGATTTATTTTATAAGTTTAAGATAATATACCGATAGAAAAATATTTCAACTCGTATTACAGCTCCAGTGATGTCTATACGCGGCGTACTTATGCATATTATGGAGAACGCAGCTTTCTCAACTTTTTGAGCGATGATATCTCGAAAACGGTGACTTTTATAAAAAAAAAACTATAAATACAATTTTATAGGTATTATTATGATCTACAATTTTGATCTGAGCTATTTTGATGATAAAACTAAACGTTTGATTGAAAAACGCGAAAAACCCATTTTTCCCCACTTTGACCTTGAATTTAATTTTTTTCCAGGCTTGGGATCATTGGGGACTTTTAATAACTTGTTTGTAATGGTGTTCCGAACATTTGTACAAATTTTCAGCTCTATGAGAATTTTGGTAACCTTACCTCTCTTTTTAGGGCTAACTTGACCGGACTATTATATATGTAAAAAATTTGCGTCTTAATGAAATTATTATTAAACATTTATCGAACATTTGTACAGTATTCGTGTACCGAGCTGGATTAACAAATTATATCGATCGGGACCATTTCTGGGGAATTTATTTACTGAAATACGAAACTAAATATGTTCTAAAGCCCAAAACATTGGCTGTATATTACAGAAATGATTGGGCGAAAACTGTATGAAATCAAAACAATGAGTTAAATGACTACAGGAATTGGTAAAAGTCTGATCTAGTAGTATTTCACGATGATGGTGATCAAAACACATTCGAGACTGTTTTACTAAAACGTGTATAGCTGAAATACTGTCAGATGATATTGTGGATATTATTAGTAAAACTAGGGGTAAATACATCCTAACTTATTTGCGACATTTAGGAAACAATACTCAAATACTGTTAAGTTTCAGTTCAATTTGTATCTTATCTTTTAAAAATTATATAATTAAATTTTAAAACCTGTTGCACATATTAGAATACTTACATGTTTTCATTATCTCTGTTAACGATTTCTGTTGCTGTAATTGTCAACGAACGTGTAGATAGATTCAGGTTTTGACTGAAAAGGGAATTAAGAAGTATGATTCAAGATATTTTAGATTATGCAACTGATTTGTCGAATATTGACGCAACCATAGATGAATACACGAAGAAGATCAGGGATACAATGAATTTTATACCTAGAGCATGACAAATATTTATGTGATTCAATAGGATACATTTTATGCTGAAATGGTACTGAGGAATTAAAAGAATACGTCATCAATATTTCACATTTACCTGGTAGGCTGGGTACAAAATATGAATCGGTTCTTGCAACAGCAACAACCCAAGATATTGACAATCAAAATAATTGAAAATGTTGAATAGGGTAGCATCCTCAACAACGAAAATGAAGACATCCCAAGGGTAGAAAATTAATTTTAATCATTTGTAATAATACAATTAAATTATTGCAAATCCCACTGGATAATAGTTTAGCTAAATTTAAGAAGATTGTTTTTCAAATAACATAATTCAATATCTTATATAAATAAATAGCATACATATAATAAATTAGTTTTAAATCAAAATTGGACGTGGTAATAACACAATCGATATATTTGGTCTCAGAATTTGAGGAGGAAAATCGTATATTACGTGGGTCACTAGGAGTAGGATTTAAGCTAAATGACAATGGAGAACACAATATAGAAAATAAGATCTTAACTGACGTTGGACTGTCACAAAAGCCTAATAACGCTGTTATTAAGGTTAAACAAATTCACTCACTCCGCATACGAATGGCTGATATTCTCAATATAAACTTATTAAATTATGTAGAGAAACGCGATAGTAAACTCAATGAAAAAATTACTAAAATAGAGAAACTACCGTCTTGATTCTTTAATATTTAAAATTGAAGAGGCTATCGAGAATCTAGCTATGGGATATCTACCTAATGTATACCAGATAAGACCCTTCAAATTAGTATCCAAGAAACTGTTGTAAATTACTTACAGCTGCAGGTACGGACTAGCTGTGACATTCATGACACCATTTTTTTAGAACTCTGTATGATGAGAACTTTGGACAATGTTTTTTACATACCTATTAACTAAAAATTAATTCACGTCGCTAATTCTAACCATTTTTACATCATGTATTGAGGGTATTTCGATAAAAGATACATCTTTATCCTTATCAAATGTTCAATCTTCAATTTTATGATAAAAAAAATTCGATCCAAAATTAGAGCTTACATTTTTAGTTAAAAACGTCTAATTTTGTGAATTGCAGCTCGACCTAGGCTTGCAAAAAATAAGCGCTTTATTTTATCGACACCAAAAACAAAGAATTGTTGTTTCAAATGTTACTAGGTAAGAAAGAAATAAATATCCTGCATTCTAGAACTTGCCAACTTTCACATCGCTGACACATTGATTCTTTACTTGGATATTAATTTACTGATTTTTGAAATTAGAGGTGAAATTACTTGTAAAATAATTCGTTTATTGAATAGGCAGATATGCATCGAATGTATGGTCTTGCATCTTGCAATGCTTTGGAAGCCAGGAGATTATATTACGACAGATATCCTAATCGTATTCTTCCAGAGCAAAAAACGTTTCAACGAGTTGACCAACGTCTAAGGGAGAATGGTAGGCGATTCCATTTAATAAGGTAATATTATTAAATTTCTTCCTAATTTTAGGAAATTTTGGGAAAAGAAGTACTAATGCTGATCAGGAAAGAACAGTACGTACGCCGCAATTAGAGGAAAATATTTTAAATTGTGTAGATGACACTCCTTCAACGAGAACTCGAAAATTATCAGCGCAGTTTAATACGTCGAAAACAATAGCATACGAAGTTCTTCAAGAACATTGAAAAAAATGCATGAACTGATTCCAGAAGATTTCCCCGAAGAATGCAGTTGGCAAACTGGCTATTGGATCAGCAATGAAATAACGTAAACTTCATTAGCACTATTCTCTTCACGGATAAAGTAGGGTTTACCAAAAATGGTATCATAAATTTACACAACTCACATATATATGTGCTGATGAATATCCTCGTACAACTGTTGTTTCGCATAATCAACATCAGTTCAAATCAATTAATGTCTAGGCAGGAATCATTGGCAATTTTTTGATTAGAACATCCGTATTGCCGGCACGACTGAATGGAGAACTTTATTTGGAGTTCCTCCAGAACGCTTTTCACGACTTAGTAGAGTACTTATCACTTGAAACGGGTTTACATGCACGATGAAGCACTATTTCATTTCAGCGTTGCTATGCGGGAGCACCTGAATAACGTCTATCCAAACCGTTGGATAGGTAGAGGAGGACCTTTAGCCTGGCCTACTCGATCTCCCGACCTAACGCCGTTGAATTTTTACCTGTGGGGACACCTCAAAACCTTGGTGTATTCCATTCCGGTCGATAGTAGAGAAGAACTTCTACGGAGAATCATGTTTCATTGTCATCAAATAAGAAACAATTATAACTTTTTATTAAAACGATGGTGACAGGGGAAAATTTCTCTTTCTCATATTCAACACGACAGAAGTTAGGGACTAACAGTGTAAATAAAATGACGTTTTTTCGAAAACGGTTAGGACTAGCAATAAGAATGAAGAGTATTTAATTTTTAGTCAACAGTTAAAGGTATGTAAGAAACGTTGTCCAAAGTTATCATACAGGGTGTTTAAAAAATGGAGTCATAAGCGTCACAGCTAGTTGGTCCCTGCAGCTGTGAGTAAATCACAACACTTTCTTGGATAGTAACTTTTACCTGGCATACATATTATTTAAAAAAAAATTAAATAAATCACTTGTTCAATAATTATGGGTTAAAAATTTGATCCATTGCAGCTCTTTGGGAGCTCATATCTCTGAAAAGGAGGCCTATACGGAAAAATTAATTATTTAAACTTGAAATAATCCTTTCACGTGTTTTTTTCATATCCGGGAGATTTCCCACATTTTCCTGGACACCCTGTATAAAGATACTAGACCGGGGATCCTATAGAATACAGTTGGCTCACGTTCAGAAAGAGACAGAGTGTTTTCGATGAGTAGTACCTCTCTTTCTAACGGCCGAAATTAGAAAGCGAGGTACTACTCATCAAAAACACTCTATCTCTTTCTAAGCGTGAGCTACTTTTCTTCTATAGGATCCAAAATCTGTATTAAGTACTATTAATTACTCTTGTGTCTATGATTAAAGGCGGAAAAACGTATCAAGGGTAGAATTCTCGTTGCATTCTTGTCTGAAAATGAGGTTAGGGATGCCCACTGAATAAACATAATATAATGACCGAGGATCCAATAGAAGAAAGTTGGCTCACGCTTACAAAGGGCCGGGACGTTTTCGATGAGTATTACCTCTCTTTCTAATGGCGGAGCAAAGATCTAAACTCTAAATGTCTTTAGATACCCCTACCACCTGACCGAAATTAGAAAGAGAGATTCTACTTATATAAATACATTACTTTTTATGATTTACAAGTCAAACGGCTTCGCACTCCCTCCAGGGAATATTGTTTCATAACAGGTACACAAAGATACCAAAAGTATGAAACTCTGTGGAAACCCTCTCCATGTTATCGGGTCCTAGGTGACGTGGTCTGCTGTATTTCCCACGAAATTTCGGACGGTCCGCGCGGTTGCAAGGAGAGTTGCTTTCTGCATCGGTTTATACAGATACTCACTAAGGTCCAGTCCCTTGATATTCTGCAGGAGGTTCTTTGGTATCACTCCAGTTCTTGAGAGTATAACTGTTTGATCCATCAGAACCATTCGGTCCCAATATAACTTGAACTGGTTGTTATCAAGAAGAGGCTCCGGATTGTATTTGTAATAAGACACTTTTCCTTCCTGTAATAGGTTTAACTTTTCTGCTAACTCTTGGCAGAGTATCTTAGCGACTGACTCATGTCTTTCTTTATACTCGGTTGCGGCAAACGCTTGGCATCCTCCAGTTATGTGCTAGATCGTCTCTGATGTTCGACAGCCATATCTACATTAGTCATTTTCTATTGAGGGATCTCTAATGATGAACTTCCGATAGTTCTTCGTCGGAATAACCTGGTCTTGAATAGCTAACAAGAAGCCCTCCGTTTTCGGAAACATCTGTCCTGAAATCAACCAGTAGTTCGACGCTGAGTTGTCGACATTGTCCTGATTGACCTCATTTGGATGCCGTCCATAAAGTGGCTTCTGTACCAGGTTTATAACTTTTCTTGGACTGTTTGGTGGTGAGAAGTAATATTTTATTACTTTTATGTCTATGGTTATTATTAAGTAAATGCAAAACATCATTGTCAATTTATTATTTTCCAGAACTGCAATCTATTAATTATTAAATAGATACCTAAATTATTGTATTATACAGAATTGTCAATCGAAAACGAAAGAGACATTTAAACACCTATCTTGAGAAAGCGCTGGAACACGTCAAGTTTATTTTTAAGGAGGACACTTTTTTTACAAGAAACGAAAAATAATTCTATCAATTTGTATCTGTATTTAAAAAGGTTAAGGTTGTATTCAATTTGTGAGTTAAACAGTAACATAATAACTCCCTTGCGATGTCGTGGCCGGTCGCTACTCAATACTAAATGGAAGAAATAACTATCAAAATGGTCTCTGCTTAAAACACTTTTGTGAAGAGAATTTTTTTTGTTTTTTGTCGCGTTATCCAAAATGTTCGAAAGTTAATTATTAGTCGCCAACTGTCTCATTTTTGCCAAAATGCTGAAAGCAGTAAAGAATACCAGTTTTTATCCCCACTCCTTGACCTCGACCCTGGCCACGATCACACGATCTTGGTTTTGACCTTGTAAGCGCACACGCGAGGAGACCTTGACTTTGACCTACAGAGAGAGAGAGAGAGAGAGATTATTTGCAGGGTGGAACCTTAACTTTTCCCGAGGTCGCTTTGGGTGTGGCGTCAAAGTGATCATTTGCGCATTGTTGGAAGTGACCTTGACTTTGGAAAAGGCCAGCTTGTGTGGTACCTTGAAGTGGTGTGTCAGAGTTTGGGGCAACCTTGAATATTTTTATATATGATATTGTGGAGGGAGTTTTGTTCATTAGTTGTCCCTAACTTGCATTGGTAGTACTTGATATTATTTTGAAAAATCATGGCATATGTGTGTGAAAATTGCAGTACCAAATTTACCAACAATAATATGAGGCGTCATAAAAGAAAATTGTATGCGGCGAGATTTAATGAAGAGCGAGGAGCAGAACGGCTCCAAATTGAGGATCGTGCAGCATTATCTGCATTAATTAGTTGTGCTAAGTGTAATGAGGATGTTAGCATATCAACGAATGCAAAAACATAAAAATAATTCATGTCTATCAGTCAATCGTGGCGAGCAACTCGTTGAATGTGTTTTCAAAAGTAGAATTGCAACATATATTGATGCTACTAATCTATATGCTCATAGTATGTCACAAGCGTTACCATATTACCAATTTAAATCTTATGGCTGTTGATGATGATAGTTTATATGGCTACGTTTTGGAAGTGGATGTGCATTATCGACTGAGTTGCATGATGCACGTTTTGATCCCTTTCTAGTGGAAAATATCATACACTAACCTTAAAACTGCCGAAATTAATCGTTAATGTACAAGTTAAGAAAAGGTATATTGTGCACTATAGAACTTTGAAACAAGCCATCGCCAATGGTAATGCAAACTTATCGAGTATTACAGTATAACCAATCAAAGTGGCTTAAAACGTATATTGACTTCAATACCAATTTACGTAACGAAGCTACAACAAAATTTTCAAAAGACACTTTTAAATTAAAAGACAACAAGATTTTTGACAAAACTATGAAAAATGTGGAAAATCGAAAAGATATAAAATTAGTAACTCATTGGGAAGTGTAGGCAAAATTGGAGCTAGAGCATTAATTGCCTTTCGGAATTTCAATAATAGCTCGATATTTACCAAAAACTTCGTTGGTATGCATATGAATAAAATTGAAATAATATACAATAAATCAATTTATATCGGATGTTCCATATTAGATATATGAAAGATTGTAACATACGATTGTTGTTATAATTTTATTAAATCAAAGTTTGGCGATGATGCATCGTTCCTTGACACCAATACTGACTCACTTATATTAAAAGTGTATACAGAAAACTTTTATCAGACTATATTAGAAAACCCCGAAAAATTTTACACATCAAATTATTCAGAAATAAATAATTTCAACATAATTAAAAATAATTCTGTAGTTGATAAAATGAAAGATGAGTCTCCTGGTGATCCGATAATATGTTTTTATGGTAAAGGCGCGAAGGCTTCTTATGTAAAGTCAATTAATAATGAATTTAAAAAGCCAAAGGTATCAAAAAATCTGTTATCGAGAAAGAACGTCATCAGGAAGACTACCAAAGAATCGTTGAACGGGATGGTTTGATGGAAACATTAGAAGTAAATTACGTAATATTTATGCCAACATATTAAATAAAGTTGCATTATCATATAGCGATGATAAACGTTATGTAACTCCCAATTCAACCAGAACTCTTCCTTGGGGGCCTGTAGATATAGAGTTTTACAAAACAGGTCCGGACCAAATTTAACCGATTTACTCGTTCTGTTGGAATCATTTTTAAAGTCAGGACAATATGGAATCTGGAAAATCAATGTTTTATTCTAATTTTGATTGTTTAACATGTATAATGCCTGTCTTGTATATTTTCATAGTAATAAAAAACATGTATTCAGTATAGTATTGCTTTTTATTAAATCTTTTTAAATTATTAATATAATATAACAATCATAGAAAATAAACGGAAAATGTGTTGTTGCTTCTCTAGACGTCTCCATCCAATTTGTCTATGGAGTAGCTTTGTTGATAAGATCCTCCATAGTCTTCTCCATTTTCAACATTCTAGAATTAGGTTCCTCACGCAATTCGTCTTGTTTAAACTCATATGTTGTAATAACAGTATCATTAATGTATCTTCTAAGTTCTTGAGAAGATTTAATTAATTTCTTGCGTACGTAACCTTCAAGTTGATTTTTGAATACATTTTTAATAAGAATTGTTAAGTCATGCACAGCTTTCTGCGTATCTTGCACACACTGAGCAAGATTATTATCAACAAAACTTCGTGTGACAGCATCATCTCCTTCAAGAGGTTCCTCTAAGTAGCACAATCTTTTGTCCCCTATATTGTAATCTCCATCAGGTGTAAGTTTAAATCCTATTCCTGAAGGTCCCCGCATAATGCTAAAAACCTTAAATTTCTTTTGCGACCGAACTTATTAATAGTGTTTACTTCATTGTTATTTTAGACTGACATGAAACCATTACATTTCACCCTGATATATGGTTCTATTTTATTAATAAACAGACTATGCAGAAAAACATGGATTGTGTTGAGGGTTTGACTTGCTCACAACTCTTTGCGCTTTGACCTTTACTCAGCCAAAGACCCTTCTTACTGTAAGGGGGTGTTTCCATAGGCGAAGTTTTACTCTGGGAAAATTAAATCCAATACACTATTTTAATACTTTATTCTAATTGGAAAAGGAATGGCAAATTAAACTACTTTTTTTTACAGAGATATAGAAAATACAATGAATTTTTGTGCTTATTTTTTACTTTGCGAATTTGACCGTTTGTCAGGTCGAGTCAAGAGAAATACACTTATTAAAAAGTTTTTTGCTTGGAGAACTAACTTTTAACTACTTCAGCAAAATGAGATCTATCGAACCGCTTTTAACACTATGTCTCTCTTACCAGACTTCAATCCACAAATCGCACTATTACCAAGGTTTAATAATTGCCAGTCTTCCTTTTCGCTAGACATAACAATTTTTATAAACATTTATTTTTCAAGATAAGAATATTAAAATAACGTTGTGTTTTCATAACATATTGCAAAACCGATTTTAGGCGATGTTTAATAAATACATACAGATTCACTTTACTATTATTATTAAGAAATGAAAATATAACAAAAAATTAAAATACATAAATTAGTGCGCTGTACTATATTTATGTGTTACTTTTAAACTACCTTGTCAGAGACAAAAATCCTTGAAAATTACAATCTCGACCCTGACATTGCCGGTTAAGTTGGCCTTGGTCTTCTCTCTGACAAGTTTTTATATTATACTTGATGCATCAAACAAAAGAAATAAAGGTGGTGTAGTGGGGGAAATAGGCATAAAAACAGACTTGCTAGTTGGAGCTGTTTACATTTTTGAGATTAGCTAAGAGTACAGTACAGTTAAATGAAAGTGAAAGTTAAATGAAAAAATAACGAAGATGTCTTCCAAACAGCAAAATATAGCATCACTTTTGGATGCCCTAAATGTCGTCGGGGCATCCCGAGAAGATATCTTGGAAAATATTAGTAGCTTGGAAGTGCTAAGTCAAAATGTGTTCGATGTCTGACACAGGGAGCAGGAAGAAACAGAAGCGGACAGGGCTCTCAACGATGGGCAAAGTGAAAACTTAGTGAAATCGACGGTGGAATTCTTTAAATGTTTGACTGAGGAGAAGGAGCCGAAAATTAAAATTATTTGCGACATCGTCATAACCAAGGCAAGGGATTAGCAAAACCCATCACCCGCCCAACCTCCATCGAAGCTACTTACCAAGCCCGTAGTCAAAAAAGAAGTTTCTATTCAAGAAATCAAAGACGCCAGCACCATTGTCCCATTTTTTGGTAACGCCATCACCACCACCAACAGAGCCGTTGTCCGTTGAAGTGGAAATAGTTGAAGGCCCCAATGGACCAACTTCACCAACACCGGCCAGCAGTGCAAAAGCAGAAGAGGAAGATAAGTGTTTACCTGTAGCGGTTGAGGCATCGCAGAACAAAACTACTTCCCCCATATGTTCTGAGGCGTCTCAACCACAGTGGGTGGAAGACTTTACCAGCTCGCAAAAGAATAAATTATTGTACATGTTTCGAGTGAAAAAAGACTTGGTGAATAAAGTGAGTGAAAATGACAGTGCAATATTAGAACTAAAACAATTATTAGAACTAGAGAAACAATTAGCTATTAAAAATAGTGCTGGTGAATGGTATAAAAAAATCAGCGGACTTTGGTAGGTTTTGCAGTAAGTGTTAAATAGATGTAAGTATTAGTTTTTAATTTACAGTATTAAGTTTGTAAATATATTTTGTAATTTAATAAAAAAATGTCTTTGATGAGACAGACTTTTATATTTTAGCAAATATATTTGTACAAATAGAATAAAAATTTTTTGAAAATTATTTTTGATATTTTATTTCGTATAGGAACTTTTCCACATAATATTAGGTATTAAAAAAAGTGTCAATAATCCATTAAAACTACGTAATAGTAATAGTTGAAACATGGTTCGGTTTACGGAGTTCAGATTCTGTCGCCAGAATTTCTAATACTTTGCGTCTCAATATTGTATTATAACCAGCTAAAACTATTATCACAGAATTTTGTGGCCCTGAACAGGACCGTTTTGTTAGATGGAGGCGTACAAACAGATTATGCTACTCTTTTTGGCGCTGTAGAGTCGCACGGTCCATCAACGGTAGGGTTGTTGTTATCAATCCATTGGATAACAAAATCCTAGATGGCATCCCACCCAGGATGATCCAAGTCCTATTCTAAACAACTATCCGTAGTGGAATTTACCACTGGATATTGGATTGGTTGTTCTTCATCCGGCATTTTGATTTGAAATGATTGTAATAAGTATTGGTGGCCGTATATATAGATATATATTTGTGGTGGGGGTAACGACAAATGTCGTATTATTGGGACCAGAGTTGTCTGTGGTTTGAAATACGAACGAACGATTTTTGCCAGGCTTCACCAGCACCTAAACATTTAATACTTTGTATCCAATATTGTATGTTCTATAAGTACAATTTTAGTAACAAAGTACTAATATGAATGAAAACTACGTTCAAAGTACTTTGCGACGCTGAAAAGAACCGTTGTATTGTGCCCTTAAAAAGGACTGGGAAGACTGTGGGGTTTATGTAGGCACATCCTCATTGGCAGGTCACCAACTCGAAGAGTCGCACGAACCCTTAGGATCTTCGGGCGTCCGAGATGCTGGAATTTCCAACACCGAATCGTCCGTAGAGTCCGGCTCTGGCGTCAGACTGTTACCCATTTCGTCTAGGCGCTGAAGCACCTAGTCGCGTGATCATAGCGAACGGATATAGGTTCCTGTAGGTCATTCCATCGTTGGACGTCAAAATCCCAATCCGAGGCGAAGTTCTCCAGCTCCGCAACGTTGTTGCCGATTATTGATATTTTCAAAAACTGAAAGCACGGAATTTGATTTTTTGCTTAGAAAATAAGACTAATTCTTAACATTTTGTGAAGAATACATTAAAAAAATTAATAGAAATCTTATTTCGAATCGTCTTTTCCTCCGTAGGAACAATATGGATCCTATTTTATTTGATATAAAAGGGGTTAATGCCTCCTCAACTGCATCAAAAACCAATTCGGCATCCACGGTGGGAAACCAGATCAGGATGCAATCGAATCAATCTAGAATGAATCACCGGCCTAAAAAAAGAGCGTCGCAGATTAGCATAAACTGTACTAGATTTTTCATAGTTAATAAAAAAGAAGGAACATTCAAAGAGACTTCCCCATTTCTTCTCCATAAAACCCTGCAGGGTTACTATAGATCCCTTAAATGAATCTCCAAGACTAGGAATTGATCTCTTCTTATAGATGTTCCTAATAAAAGTCAATCTATCCAAGCTCCTAAACTTTGAAAACTGCATACTTATGACATACTTGTTACCGCCCATTCTTCCCTAAATCTGTTAAAAGGAGTAATAACAAGCAATGATCTATCTGTTTTCACAGATCCTGGACGGTCTCAAAGATCAAGGAGTAAAAAGACTTTTTAAAATTCCTTTGAGAAATCCAGAGAAAAACCCTAACAGCTTCATCCATTCTTTCAACCTTCACTCCTTACCACCCACAAGTAAAGCTGTATACCTATCAATTAGGTTCAGACCATACATACCCAACCCCTTGCGTTGTTTCATTTTGGTCACACACACTGCCCTGAGATGCAGGAATCCAGCAACATGCCTCTCATGCGACGAACCAACTCATTCAGATTCCCCTTGTATTCTGACCCATACATATGTTAACTTTAACATTCAAAATAGCCATCTGTAAACCTACCTCATAACACAACTATCAATCCAAATGACTTTACTAACATTACGAATTTCCTTCCCCCTCCTCTCCTACTCATAGGAGATTTCAAATCCCACAACACTACTTAGGGATCAAGAGGTCGATCAGGCTCACAAATCATAGGCTCCTTCCACCTCAGCATCTTAAATGACGGATCCCCCATATTTACATCCTCATACTCAGACACCCTATTGCAATAACCTATCTACAATTCTATCTACAATCGACCTATCAATATGCTCCCGAAACATCACTCCCCACTATAAACACTCAACTCTCGAGGACACTTTTGGAAGTGACCATATACCTATAGTCATTGAAGTATCCTCTTCTCTTTTCTCATCCTGCAATTTCCCCTCATTTAACCTAAAGAAAGCCGACTAGAAACTCTACCCTCTACTTATATCCCTCCCAAGCTGGACCCTTTTAACGTTGATATATCATAAACTATAGACTAACCTAATACCTAGAAAAACACAATCTCCTCATCCCAGAACAAATGGACTTTAGACAACATAAATCAACCCTAGATCACCTTGTAGGATTGGGTATAGACATTCACAACTCTTTTACCCATAGTTCCCATACTACACCTGCTTTCTTGGACATGGCTCAAGCTTTCGACCATGTAAAACATGAATCCATCCTAAATACTTTCTTGGGTTGGGGCTTCTCAGGATACCTCCCCACTTTTATATTTAGTTTTCAAATCGATCGATCATATAGGATAAGAATTCGCGACATCCATTCGAATCCTTTCCCCCAAAACAATGGTATTCCGAGGGGTTATTCAATCAGTCCCACACTCTTTATAATAGCAATAAACAACATCAATACTGCCTGCAAATATTCCTCAACTCCCTCCTACTATGGTCTCACTGTAATGGATTAACCTTTTCACCAACTAAATTGTCCCTCGTCCATTTTTGCAGAAAAAGAAAATGCAACATCAACCCTAGGCTAACTATGAATTTTCAAGTCATACCTCTAAATCCTCAGCACACATTCCTTGGACTGGTATTTGATAAGCGTCTCAATTGGAAGACGAAATGTTTTGAAAACCTAAATATCATTTTAATACCATCAAATACTAAATAGGGATCAGATAGGATGTTTTGTTTGGAAAAACTAATAAGTTTCATAAAAGATCCTGTTGTATTCAATAAAATTAGAGTGTAGGACTTTTGTTTAACGTAATCGTTAATATGGAAGTCTAGTTAGCGCAATGTATGAAGAGTTTTTAATTTCTGCAGCCTCTTCTGAATTTTACGCATATGAAATGGCTTCGGAGGCTCAGGATTTTTTTTATATTTTTTAGATATATGGACCATGTAGAACTATGTTATTTAACAAATGTAGTCTGTACGGAATTTTTAAAAGATAAAGATGAACATAAATTGTTCAGCAAACTAAGAAATTTACGTTTAAATGATTATATTACACGTATAAGAGACAACAGAAAGATGTTAATCAATAAAGTACTCAACTATAGTCAGTTGTTTCATTATATTTTGACCTAGAAGTTCTCGTCATATCATTTTAAACCTGTGATTCCATTCAACCTTGAAGACACCCCCACTATCACTGGTGTGTCCGTCGTGAAGCCACTCCCCACGACTGGAATAATTCGACCTTGAAAATTATCTATAAAGAAAAGAAGTGTGGTTCCTGTGGTGTTCTGAAAATGCTTTTGTATTTTTTGGATTTTTGTACCATTTTTCAATAATGATTATTCCAAAAAAAAACTCTAGACGAAATTAATGAAATGTTCAGCAAAGATTTCGAGGTTCTAGAGAGGAAAAAAGTTACTGAAATGGTTGTGGGGAAAGTATATAAAATTGTAAAAATGATTTCAATGACTACACGATTTGGCAAAACTCTTCTAGTAGCTTTACACGATGACGGTGATAATAGCACATTCGAAATCTTTTTGCCAAAACGTGTGACCGAAACACTGTCAAACTATAGTGTAGCTATTATGAGTAAAACTAAACACTTTAACTCATTTGGGACAAGGTACTAGAGTTTTTGGAAACAATGCTCGAACATTATTACATTTTAGCTCATTGAAGTAATTTGTATGTAATTTTTGGATAAGAATTTAATTAAATTTAAAAAATATTTGCACATGTCAGAATATTTACGCGTGTTCATTATTTCTGTTAAAGATGTCTACTAATGCGACTGTCGATGAATGTGTAGATAGTTACGTTTTGGTTGGGAAGAGAATTAAGAAATATGGCTCATGAGATGTTAGATAGTGCAAATGATTGGCCGCATATAGAGGCAACCAAAGATCAATATAAGAATGAGATCAGGCATGCAATCAATTTTATGGCTGAGGCACACTTGTGCGATAACTATTTATACCGTTCCATAGACATATATAAATTTTGTGCTGAAATGGTCGAAGAAAAATTAAAAGAATACCTCGTTAATATTCCACATTTACCTGGTCAGCTAGCTGAAAAACATGAATTGGTTCCTGCAATAGTAAGAGCCCAAGATGTTGACGATCGCAATAATGTTGAATGGCTTAGTATTTTGAACAACGAAAATGAAGACGTTCCATATGTAGGAAGTTGATTATTTTTTTTTTGTATTTGTACAATTAAAAACTGTAATTAAATATTTGTTACAATCACAGTTTTACTTTACTTATTTTATAAATAAACCAACCAGTAGATAATAGTCTGTGTTTCTTTTTCCAAGGTTAAATATATATTATAATTAGAGCAAATAAAAAGAAAATAGTTTAGTTAAGATTCAAAATAAGTCGTGTAAACAACACAAGATAAATTTGGTCGTCAGAAATGTAATGAAAAAATCACATATTATGCGGGCTATCAGGTATTGGTTTTATACTTACAGGGGATGGGCAGTATTATATGGATGGAAATCAATAACCAACTTAGGCGAACCTAAAGATGATGATGATGCTGTGACAAATTCTTAGTAGAAAGTTTTACAGTTTTGCAGTTGTACTTTGTGCCATATTCAACAAGGATATCCTCCCTCTGATATACAAAGATAATAGTGCGCTTAAAACAAAAATTGAAGTTATTCAGAAAATACTTTATCCTCTGCCTTTAAATGACTCAGGCGCACTGTCGATTCCAAAAAAAATCTAAAAAGGGAAACCAGGTTAAAGAAAAGGAGAATGCATTCCAAGTGTCATAGCCTTGAAGATAACGTCATCGTCGTCGGTGAATTGGATTCTAAGAATATTTAAATATCATTTATGTGTATGATGATTTATTGTTGTTGTTGATGAAAATTGAAATAAAAAAACTTTGTTTTACTATATATGGTTTATTTATTTTAAATTAAAATTATAACCATACAATATCTGTCTTAAACAATATCTGATTTATCTATCCAAGAATTAAACTGGTTCGGAAATCCTAGCCATTTGACAAACATTGCAGCGGTGTGATTTTTCTTGCGTTAGCGAAGGACCTTTTCTACTAGATAAACGCCAGGATTGTTTGTCTTTTTTGTAGTTCTGACTCGTAAAAACACCCTCTTCATTTGTAACGTTAACTTTTACAATTTTAAACAGTTCAGTTTACCAAGAGGTCGTATATCCTTTATCGAATAAGCTCTTGTACGCACAATGTCATCAATGGAAAATTTAAATTTTTTAGGTATAATTTTTAAATAATCGTATGCTTTAATTTGCGTTTCTTCTTGCACATCTGCCGGCTTTATTCCAATGGTGCGATGTTTCGAATGGTTATGTGTATCGTTTTGTAAGATCCTCTTGCCGAGAATTATTTATATAGGTTATTTTTAAGAGCTCTTATGACTCTCTTAACAATTGCAGCGGTCTTTGTGCGGTAAGTGCAATAATGATTAATATTATATTTTTTCATCAGAGCTTGAAAGTTACTATTATAGAACTCCTTTCCTTGATCACTTTGCAAATTTGTTGGTGTATATGATGCCTCTTCAATCATACGTTTCGTCGCACTAGTAACTTCTATACCGGTCTTGTTTTTTATCGCTTTGGTATAGACAAATTTAGAGTAGCAATTTATTCAGACAAAATATAACGATAACCATCGTTTCTATCAGCATATTGTTGCATTTCAGCGAAATCAATTTGCCACTGTATCATTTTATTGTCGTATGCCTTCTTACAAAATTTTTTCTAGCCGTTCTATGTAGTTCATTAACAATTTTGTTTTTTTCTAGACTGGACTCCACATTATTAGTCATATTATAGATTTTAGATCGAAGGAAGAAGTGAAGAATGTCATTAAATATTGGACTTAATATATTATGCCTTCTTCTTGAACTTCCTCTACGATTGACATAATTTCATTTTCATGTCCAGTGTGTCCGGCCACTTTGGAACTCCACCAGAAACCTAAACGATCCACCAACTCTTTAGCTTTGTTTCAATAGACATATTGAAATGTTTTCGAAGATAATTTCTTTTTCGGGGGTAACAGTAGTTTTTTGGAAATATTTTTTCTTCTAATAGTACCACCTAATGTTGTGCACATTATCAAAGGTTCAATAATTCGTAAATATTTGTCCCATCTGGTCTTTAATAAACCATCACTTTTTTTTGTAATGTTTGTAGAGAGCATTCGTCGATTCTAGAATATCCTTGTGCATTACATTATCGCTTAATTATTCCTTGCCTAGACTTTGGGGCGTTTTAAGAAATAACAAGTCATAAAGTGCCGGTGTTCCTTCATATTCTGCAATATTTTCCCCCATTTTGTATAAGACAATATTTCCATTTCGAAAACGCACCTCTAAATTACCAATAAAATTTTTGGTACGATCTGTTTTTGAACCAAAACTTACACCATATACTGTATTATATAGAGATGGTTTTGAACGTAATCCTTTTAGGTGTATATTTAGACCATGGGAAACTGTGGTGTCAGTTGATGCAAGAGATAATTAGTTGATGTCGAGGGTGTATCAAACATCACCTGGCCAATAACCAGTTTTGAAATGCGTTGCTGCTGCTGTTGCTGTATAGATGTAGAGGTTTGAAAGGAATGTTCATGTTGAGGAAAACCAGTCACTTCAGTCGACTGCACTGACATACTGGGACTCTGTGGTTTTGTAGATGGATAATGTTTAATCCTATAATTTTTTTTTCTAACGGCATTGGTAACTTCCACTAGTTTACGTTTTAAGTCGATCGCGTTATTCATAATGTTAACAAAGGACGTTTCAACTATCAAATGGGTCTCTTTTCTTATTATTACAATAATATAGAGCTATCAAATCTTTTGCGATATCTTCCCGATTTCACATTACTCTCTTTATCAATTACTATAAATCCATACTTATTAGTCCAACATATTGAGCCCATTTCTTGAAATTGAGTACAAGTTAAATCTGGTGAAACATGATTGGAAAATATGTGTTTCATATTCAACTCATCTTGTTTCAACATAATAATAAAATTGGCATTATCTCTCATAAGCTGTTTAGGCACCCGCGAATATGTTTACGCTAGGTAAAAGAAGTCGGTATTTTTATGATGTCCCATGCTAAAGTACGATCTTATTTTTTTATTTGTATATTTATCTTGTTTTTCACATATAACATCATCAAGGAAAAATATAGAATTTGGTTTTGCATCGGACGGTTCCACAATATTACTGGAATCACTAAAAGCATAGTAGCCTAAACCTTTGATGAGTGCTAAAATTTTCCTTAAATATTCATATTTCGGTTGATATAGAGATTTCGGATAAATATAGACATTTTCGAAACGTAGACCAAGGGAGTGTGTAAGCAGCGAAATTATGACACTAGTTTTTCCACAATTCGACGGACTATTTAACAGACTACGAATAGAGGAAGGAAGTAGAGGTCCTTGTCTCTTCATTATTTTCTTTTCAAATCAAAGTCCGACTTTTTCATAGAGCTTGTCAATAGATAGCTTTTGTTTAAAATTGATAACGCGCATCGTAGGAAAATTTGATACTTTATAGGCAGATTTTCACAAAAACTGCAATTCAGTGCCCAGCGTCAAACGAAGTGGACGGTCTCACATTTCCAGTAAAACTGGACACGGTATTGTGAATTCGTTAATAAATAAATTACCATTCGAGGTACACATTCCCGGTCATCAATATTGCGGACCCGGAATAAAAATAATAAAACGTGTAACAAGAGGTGATCCGGGCATTGATCCTTTGGATGCCGCATGCAAAAAACACGATTTAGCCTATTTACATAACAAAGACAACATAAGTGTGAGACATTGAGCGGATTACGAGCTCGAACAAAGTGCTTGGAATAGAATAAAATCGAAAGATTCCAGTTTATATGAAAAAATAACAGATTGGTTAGTGACAAATATTTTGAAGGCAAAACAGCGTTTTTGTATGGTTGGTATCATTACCAACCAAAAAAATATTTAGAAAAAGCACATGTCGTACAAAAGGAAAAGATGTCAAAAAAAGTCGACATGTTCGAAAAGTCAGTTTCGGAACAGCTATTCCACAAGCAGTTCGATAGAAATTATTAAAAGCCGGAAGGAAAAATGTGTTGGAAAAAAATTTCATGAATGCATCTAAAATAGCTCTGTCGGCAGCACGTAGATCGGTAAAAGCGGCAGGTGACAAAAGGAAGGTTCGTACACCGAGAATAATACCGATTCCTAAAACTGGCGGCATATTACCATTAATACAAATTTTTGCCGGGTTATCAGCTTTGGGATCATTAGCCGGTGGACCAGCAGAAATTGTACGTGCCGTAAAGGCTGCAAAAGAAGCAGAAGGTAACACCGGTACCGACCTGTATTTGAAATCGGAAGGAAATTGTTTATTTCTAAAGCCCTATCGTAAAGTGTGGGATTATTTTTAAATCGTAGATCAAAAAACTAATTGAATCCCTACCTCGAGACCGTTATCTAACATCGGTATTGAAAAATATGTCAAGAAGAAGAGAATAGAACATTTTCGAGGTGTTTATATAAGGGATTCGTTACCTAGACAAGGTCCTCGACGTTACGAAGCAGCAATAGTGAATTTGGATAGTACGTCTGGTGCAGGGGCTCATTGGGTAGCTTATAGAAAAAACAATTCTAAAGTAACATATTATGACAGCTTTGGCGATTTACACCCACCAATTGAATTGGTACAATATCTACAAACGGGATCCTAACCATCAAAAATTATTTACCACTGATGTGGACATTTGTGCTTAAAGTTTCTTGTCCAATCATCCAAGAGATGTCATCATCGGCACCATTAACATCACAAATGGACAGCAACAACTATACTACAATGTTGCCGTCACTGAAAGCATTTTATCTAACCGGTGGATTAAGGAAAATGATCGTGAAACAGGTAGAAAACATGCCCAGGGAAGTAACGATTGCATTAGCCCCAAATGAAATTCCCTTCGTTCGGGATAAGTTGCCCGAATACCTCAAAAACGATATGGATATATTAAAATATCAATGCGGTTAAGAATATTATTCCAGCAACAATTTAAGCGAGGATACGGGTGAAGACGGTCCTACGCCTAGAAAAATATTTTGTTGTTATTGCAAAATCAGCGATGTGAGCATAAAAGCAGAAAATAGCATAAAAACATCACTATCTTATGCAGTGAGAAGAGGTGTGAAGATGAATCTTTTTAAATGTTGCCGCTAAGAATAAAACCGAGATGTTGGATGTTTTAATCGTTAGCCATGTCTTATGCTTTCACACTAACAAGACATTCGAGTGTCTTAAATGCCAAATTTTTATCTACCCATCGAATTACGTAAAGAAAACAAATATGGTCTTACATTGCTGGGATTTTACATATGCAATTTAATTTTTTATATGGATAAAAGCAATAACAACGGGCAAACAGGATATTGGAAAATGCTAGTAAGGCATTAATACGTTCACAGATAAACTATCATCGTTTCAAGAAAGCAACACTACTAGAGGACATTCGCCAACGGTTCGAAGAAATTAAAGAATATACATTAGAAGAAGACTACGCCCCCATCCTAAGAAAAATTAACGCTACTTTTGACAAAGTGAGAACAAAACAAGAAATCATACACCAAAAGAAATCCAAATATCAGAGCAGACAAGAACGACAACAGCCTTCTCAGAGCCAGAGGACAATTGTTAATATATCTGCCAAGGAATTAACCTCAGTGGAAAACTCACTACTTGCCAAAGGTTTGAACTTCACGGTTTCTCCAAAAGAGGTTCCCATTCTCGATATAATTAGCGCCGCAGACTCAGCGAATATCGAAGACCCTTTTGCAGATGAGTTCAGGTGGAAAATAAGAGAAACTCTACAAAAATCTAGAAAACCCGAACCAAACATCAGCAAAGACGAAAAAACTGCCCTAGTCAACCTACAGAAGGATTACAGTATTAAAATTCTACCAGCGCATAAAGGAAATGCTACGGTCGTAATGAATGCTGAAACATACAATCAAAAAATTGACGAAGTTTTAAGCAAAGGAAATTATACATCTCTTTCTAAAGATCCCACATCTGCAACTGAAGGAAGAATCTATCGCGTTCTTAAGAAACATGAACGGTATATTCCTGAGAGGATCCGGACTCAGTTGACCCCACACCATAGCAAAACTCCACATCTTTATGGACTCCCGAAAATACATAAGCAAGACATGCCCTTACGACCTATCACGAGTTCCCGGAACTCCCCGACTTCTGAACTTGCCAAATTTCTTCTTCCAATCCTGAGATCATTACAAGGAAATGACATCGTCCTGGGTTAAGAACTCGCAACATTTCGTAGAAATTATACGTGAAATAGAAGTACAACCAGAAGACCATTTTATTAGCTTTGACGTGGAAAGCCTATACACCAACGTTCCAGTTAAGGACTCACTAAAAATCATAAGAAAGAAACTTGAAGAAGACCAGACTCTAGCAGAAAGAACATCTTTACCACCGCACGCCATTATGGACTTGTTGGAAAGTTGTTTGACTAATTCCTAATTTTCAAGAAAAGGAAAAATTCTACATCCAGGATGATGGACTACCGATGGGATCCTCACTCTCACCGGTGGTCGCAAATATTTTCGTGGAATGGTTCGAGACGTTTGCAATTGAATCTACATCTAAGAAACCAAAGTTATGGCTCAGATACGTAGACGATACTTTTATTATTTGGAGTGGAAACGACAAAGAACTTCGAAACTTCCTTTTTCATCTCAACAATATCAGCCTATTAAACTCACCATGGAAAAAGAAGTAGAAAATAAATTACCATTCTTAGATGTCTTGGTTGAAAGAAATGGCAGACAAATTCGAACTTCGGTTTACAGAAAAGCCACGTACACAGGACAATACCTTAATTATTCATCTAATTACTCCAACAACACCAAACAAGGAATTATAAGAAATCTCGTAGATAGAGCCTTAACTCTTTGCAACTCCAACGAGAACTTGATGAAAGAGATAGAGTATATTAAAAATGATCTGACAGCCAACGGATACCCAGTATATCTAGTGGATAAATTTCTTAAACAACGCAGAAATAGGACAATATCGACAACGAATGAAGAACGAAAACCAGTATTGAACATCCTCTGTGTTAAAGGCATTTCAGAAAAAGTTAGAAGGATAGGAAAACGATATAAAATCAACGTTGTTTTCAATTCAAATAACTCTCTGAGAAGTCGGCTCACTAGGGTCAAACCAACAACTGAAAGAGATATGAAGAACTGTATATATCAGATACCATGTGAATGTGGCAATTCCTACATTGGCGAAACAAAGAGACCTCTTGACGTAAGGATCAAAGAACACCAAAAATGCACATCTCGAGGAGAAACAGAAAAATCTGGTGCCGCCAACCATGTCTGGACTCATGGACACCACATAAAATGGTCTGAAGCTAAAATACTACACCGAGAACAACATTGGAGAAACGGAAAAGCGTCGGTTATACATCAGAACCCGAGTTGTTTTAGTAAACCATCTTTAGATATAAGAAAAGTGTGGAAACCACTTCTTAGTAATTGTAAATTAAAACTAAATGCAGCATAAAAAATATGATTTTGCCATAGCAGGCATGACTGCACTCATCTCAGTCATACTCTACTGCATTTACTTTTAGTATAAATAGTCATGTAGCTAAGGGATTTATTTAGTTTCACTTGAAAACAGCTAGCCGAAACGTCGTGATATTAAACAAAAATGAAGACAATGGAAGTCCAACAGATATCTACTACTTCGCAAAAGCAATAATAAGTTTGCCTACATGGGGCCTATGAAATAGATCAAATAGGTAAAGCTATGTTGGAGAAATGAAAGAATGATGGAATCTTTTCCTTAGTCGTCAATAATAATACGCTGAAATGTAAACTGAAATGGCAATATACTATAGATTTCCGGGGATTTCCACTACCAGCGATAAAATAGAGGTTTTCTCCG
This sequence comes from Diaprepes abbreviatus, assembly GCA_034092305.1. NCBI lineage: Eukaryota > Metazoa > Arthropoda > Insecta > Coleoptera > Curculionidae > Diaprepes > Diaprepes abbreviatus. Next base: position 12,861,462 of record JASJET010000110.1, on the reverse strand, counting down.
AATCCATCTTGGACAATCCGTTATTAGTCTAGAAGAGCATACGTATAAACCATACGGATCTCCATCATTCAAGAATTCCTATAAATTTTCAAGATATTATACTGGATATTGCCGAAAGTTACATATATATCGAAGGAAAATTTAAACCCATAGACGCAACGAAAAGATGTTTTTTATCACATAATGCCTTCGCATTTTTGTTCGATGAAATTCGCTACGAGATGGAAGATGAGTAGGTCGCCGTGGTTCGTAAACTTAGAATTACCACGACATTAAAAATCATGGTTTCATTCGGAAGTTTGCAACAAAGATCTTTTATGACATGCGGATGGGGTCTCGACGAAGCAAACCACGATATCGTAGACACCGCAAGTAACGTATTCTTCAGGAAATTACCTTTAAAATATCTTATGGGATTCGCCAAAGATTATACAAAAGGTTATTCAACATAAAACAAGAGCTTATTAGGATTATAGTTCGCACTTTTACCAATTGCTACGTCGGCGAAGTAGACGCCGAAATTAGTATCAACAAAATCGAGTGGAAAATCTTCATTCCAGACAACAAGCAAAACTTGAAAATATTGTGTTGCATTAATAAAAGCGGAATTAATGCCACTATTTAAAAGATATATCGTAAATGAGATCTGTACGAATTGCCAGCTTTAAGACAAACATCTTCCGCTGTATGGGCCTTAAGAACGAGCACAAGTCTAGAAAGACCAGACTATATAATCGTCGGATTTCAATACAGTAATAACTGCGACAAAAAAGAAAGAAATGCAACCCAATATACCCACGCCAAAGTACGCGATATTAGACTGTATCTGAATTCAACCGTTTATCCCTACGAAAGATGGAATTTAGATTTCTCCAAGAAACTCTACGCAGCAGCCGATAACAATTACGAAAACTTCCAATGCAGCTACTACGGGCGCGAAATGAACATTCGCCGAATAAATGAAAACTCCGTTTTTATTATCAATTGCAGTCATCAACCAGATGCTATTAACTCATCGACCATGGATGTGAAATTAGAGTTCCAAACTAGAAACAATAAATTCTCCAAAGACACTAAAGTGTACGCATTAGTTATTCACGACTCATTTTTTTAGTTATAATGTGTAAAACGGTTCCGTGACCAACAAATCTACCTTTCAATACAATTATCGATTATATGTAACACAAAATAATGTTAAAATATGGTACGTCAATTAATAAATTTGTAAAAAGTCAACTAGTAGTTTTATATTTATTTAAAACCTAACAAAAAAAAGTGGACGGAAAAGTCCATTCCTTAAGAAGGGAGTACGGGAGTTTAGATAATAGGGATTTGTTTAGTGGAAAAAAGTACTGAGATGACGAAAGAAAAAAAAATTTAAGAAAAACGGTTAGGAATAGGGAAGAAGGTTACTGAAAAAAATTATAGAGGAAGTCGAGTACTATAAGCAAGCGTTTTTTCCGACAGTAATTAAGTAAAACAAGAATTTTTTTCAAAAAAATAGTGCAAAATGTAAATGCGCTCTAAAGTTGAAGATTTAGAGAAAAACAGTATTACAAAATTAGAAAGAAAATTTTGTTGCTACATATTGTTGTATTTTTCAAAATTCGGACAGGTGAAATTTGAAAAAAAAAGTTACGAAAAGTTAGTAGTTAGAAAAGTACTTTAATTACCTAGAATTTTGAGAAGAATGCCATGATGATTTTGAAAAATTTCAAAATAAAGAAAATAGAGACCAAAAAATCCAAAACTCTATAAAAAGGAAGCTCAACTGATGGGAGTGTCGGAAAGTTTATTTTTTTATAAGATCCGACCTCCGCTCTTCTTTTTAGTTTTAGAGCGATTCCACGGCTCCTTCGCCAATTTTCTGGAATTTTTTGGGTAACAACTTTTTTCTTTACGGTTAGAGAAATTTTGTATTATTATCGTTGGGTAGTACTCTACGGTATACGCCCGACCCTCCACCCGGCCATTTTAGGGTCACAAAAAAATGGCCTTTTCAGGACCACATTATTTTTTGATCGTAGTTTAGTAGTCGTCATATGGGGCGAGATATTATTATATATTATATTATATTATAGGCTTGAGAACGAGGTAATCGTTTAATCCCTGACCAATGAAAATGTTAAGAGTCCAAACAAGGTTTCTAGTATTTTTTTTTAATTCATTCTTCATAAAATGTTAAGAATTAGTTTCATTTTCTAAGTAAAAAAAAAAATCAAATTCAGTGTTTTAAGTTTTTGAAAAAAATCAATAATTCTATAAGCTCTCACCAACACACAACATTTCGAGCGCACTGGTGGAGTGAGGGTAGTTCTATATAACTGAGGCGTGTTACACAGTAATATCTACTTTAACTTTCACACGACCAACATGGAGCAAGAAAGACGCCCAAGCAGAGACTCTTCAATATTTAGCAACAAGACCGTCGCCAACAACGTTGCGGAACTGGAGGACTTCGACATAGATTGGGAGATTGACGTCCTACGATGGGACGACCTACATGAGCCCATACCACTGCCCTATGACCAGGATCCCGGCCTTGTAGAGATGAACTACTTGGGTGACTGGGTGCTTCAGCGCTTCGAAAAAATGGATGACAGTCCGCAGCCAGAGTCGGACTCTACTGAGGACGAGATGTTGGAAATTCCAGCATCGCCGACGTCCGAAGATCCCCCAGAGTCCGTGCGACTCTTCAGTTGGTGGTCTGTCGATGACGATGTGCCACCATAAGCTTCACACCCTCACCGGCCTGTTTTAAGGGCTCTAAACAACGGTCCTTTTCGGGACCACAAAATACTTTGATCGTAGTTTTAGTTCATATTAATTCTTTGTTACTAATATTGTATTTATAGAACATACAATATTAGATACAAAGTATTCAAAGTTTAGGTGCTGGTGGAACCCAGCCAAATCATTTGTTCGTATTCAAGACGGCAAACAACTTTAGTCGCAATACGTAATAGGATATTTGTCGTTACCCCCACCACTAATTTGTCTCTATAAATATGGCTACCAATACTTGTCACCATCATTTCAAATCAAGATGCCGGTGAACAACAATAATCAGTCCAATGTCCGGAGGTAGATTGTATAACGGATAGTTGTCTAGATTGGGAATTGTATGACCCACGGTGGAATGCCCTGTGGGATTTTGTTATTCAGTAGAGGGATAAAAGCAACACTGCCGAAGACGGACCGTGCGACTCTACAACGCCATAAAGAATCCCATGTTTCTCCACATAACAAAACGGTCCTTTTCAGGAACACAAAATAGTTTTATCGTAATTTTAGTTGGTTATAATACTTTGTAATCAGAAGAGTATTAGAAGTTCTGGCGACAGAACCTAAACTTCTTAAACCGAACCATGTTTTAGCATAGTTGTAAATATAATCAAAAAATATTTGCAACTATTGCTATTACGTAGTTTTAGTGGATTATTGACACTTTTTAACACCTAATATTATGCGGGAAGGGTCCTATACGAAATAAAACACCAAAAATAAATTTTTAAGAAATTTTTATTTTATTTGTAACAATATTTTTGTTAAAATATAAAAATCAGTTTTATCAAAGCCATTTTTTTTATTAAACCACAAAATATATTTACGAACTTAAAACTATAAATTAAAAACTAATACTTACTACTACTTAACACCTACTACAAAACATATCAAAATTCGCTAATTGTCTTCTATATAGTTCATCCGCACTTTTTCTAACAGCTAATTGTTTCTGTAATTCTAAAAGCTGTTTCTCAAGTTCTATTATCGTACAGTCATTTTCACTCACTTTACTGATCAAGTCTTTTTTTATTCGAAACATGTCCGAGCGAGCGAGCTGTTAAAGTCTTCAACCCACACTGGTTGAAATGTCCCAGAACATTTAGAAGAAGCTGTCTCGTTTAGTACTGAAGGAGATAAAGCATCGGATGCTTCTTCACCTTCATAACATTGCTTAAATTTTAATGGTTGGCGGTATCCCAACATCGGAGACAGTGATGCATCAGTCTTTACTGGTGAAGACTTTACCTTCACCACTTCTTCTTCTACACTAGCGGGTGTTGGTGGAATTGGTCCATCATCGCCTTCAATTATTTTTACTTCGACGGACAAAAGCTCTGTCGGTGGTAGTGGTGAGCGTGTTGACAAGAAAAATCGGGTATTGGTGCTGGCGTCTTTGGTTTTTTGAATGTAAACTTCTTTTTCGCCTGCCCTACATCTTTAATCGCCAAATAAAATGTTTTTTATTTCCGATTTCGGCATAGTCAGTAGCTTCTTTAATTTTGAACCTTTTGGAGAAGATGCCCGATTTGGTCGCGACGCTTTTCGCACAACAACATCACTAAGCACTTTTATTTTCGGCTCCTTCTCCTCACTTCAAGTTTCAAAAAATTCCGCCGCAAATTGCTCCAATTCTTCGTCATGACTATCATTGAGGGCCTTGTCTTAAGCCTCGAACGACCCTTAAGTTAACACTTCGAGACCACTCATGTTTTCCAACATGTCTTGCTGGGTTCCACAACTCACATTAACCGGGTCCAAGAGTGACCGTACACTTTGCTGTTTTGAAGACCTTCGTAATTTTTCACTTTACTGTCTCAACTTTCACTTAGTACTGTAGGGTTTGCTATTCTGATGAACTGTGAAGAGCTTGAGTTAACAGGTGTACTTTTATGTCTATTTCCCCCACTACTCCACCTTTATTCCTTTTGTCTGATGCATCAAGTATAGTATTTAAACTTGTCAGATGCAAGGCCAAGGCTAACGTAACCAGCAATGCCAGAGTCGGTTTCGAAGGTGTAATTTTTAAGGATTTTTTTTGTCCCTGACAAGGTTATTTTAAAAAGTAACACATAAATATAGTATATAGCGTTTGAAAAATTATAACATATTCCAACATCATATTGCCAACTGATGGATAACCTTGTCATCGTTGTAAAAGACAAGGTATCTGCGGGCGAAATGACCTCATACACAATCTCAACTACATTGACCTTCTCAGAGTTAAAATTGTACAATGTGCCTTCTGTGGACTACTTCACTACCAGGGCAAGGATATTTATGAACGCACCATTCACAGGAGAAATTGGGTGATACAAGAAGCATACTTGAACAGAAGGAATTAACTTATGTATTTTTATTTCTTCATTTTTTTAATTTTTTTTTATATTTTCATTTTTTAATAATAAAACAATATTAAAGTTAATCTGTGCGCGTGTGTGTATGTATTTATTAAAGATCGTCTAAAATACGATTTGCAATCCATGTTTTTCTGCATGGTCTGTTTATTAATAAAATAGAACCATATATTAGGGTGAAATGTAATGGTTTCAAATCAGTTTCAAATAACAATGTCAGAAGTAAATACTATTGATAAGTTCGTCGCAATAGAAAATTTAAGGATTTTAACTTTGTGCGCTAAACTTCAGGAATAGGATTTAAACTTACATCTGATGGTGATTACGACATGAGGAGCAAAAGATTGTGCTACTTGGCGGAACCTCTTGAAGGAGACGATGCGTTCACACGAAGGTATGTTGATAATAACCTTGCTCAGTGAGTGCAAGATACGCAGAAAGTTGTGCATCACTCAAGTATTGTTATTAAACATATAGTTAAAAACCAACTTGAAGGTTACGTGGGCAAAAATTCATTGAAACTTCTCAAGAACTTAGAGGATACATTGATGACACTGTTATTGCAATATATAAGCTTAGACAAGACGAACTGCGTGACGAACTTAATTCTGGAATGTTGAAAACTGAAAAGATGATTTTGTCAACAAAGCAACTCCATAGACAAATTGGATAGAGATGTCTAGAGAAGCAATAGCACATTTTCTCTAATAACTTTTCTGTTTATTTTCTATGATTGTTATACCATATTTATAACTTAAAAAAAAGGTTGAATAAAAAATAATACGATACTGAATACATGTTTTTATTACTATGAAAACATATAACAAGAGAAGCATTATACATGCTGAACGATCAAAATAATAATAAAATATGGATTTTTCAGATTACATATTGTCCTGACTTGAAAATGATTCCAACACAGCAAGTAAATCGGCTAAATTTTGCTCCGGATCTGTTTTGAAAAACTCTATGTCTGCATGCTCCCAAGGTAGAGTTCTGGTTGAATTGGGAATTACAGAACGTTTATCATCGCTATGTGATAATGCTACTTTATTTATTATGTTGGTATAAATGTTATGTAATTCACTTTTAAATGTTTTCTTCTTCCTTAATATCAAACCACCTAGTTCAACGATTCTTTGGTAGTCTTCCTGATCAAACTCTTTTTCGATAATATATTTTTTGATACCTTTGGTTTTTTTCAACTAATTATTAATAGACTTTACATAATAAGCCTTCGCGCCGGTACCATAAAAACATATTATCGGGTTATCAGAAAACTTATTTTTCATTTTACTTTCAAATGACTTTTAATTGTGTTGAAATTATTTATTTCGGGGTAATTTGATGAGTCAAATTTTTCGGGGCTTTCTGATATAGTATGATGAAAGTGTGTGTACAATTTTAATATAAGAGAGCCAGTGTCGATATAAAGTAAGGAAGCATCATCGCCAAACTTTGATTTAATAAAATTATAATAAAAATCATATATTACAGTCTTTAATACATCTAATATGGAAAATCCGATATAAATTGGTTTATAGTATACTATTTTAATTTTATTCATATATATATATATATATATATATATATATATATATATATATATATATATATATATATATATATATATATATATATATATATATATATAGCAACAAAGATTTCGGTAAACATATACACTGTTTCCCCAATGATTTAGTAATTTTACATCTTTTCGATCTTCCACATTTTCCATACTTTTGCCAAAAATAGCGTTGTTTTTTTATTTAAAATTGCAAATCTTATTGTGGCTTTGTATTGAAAACAATATACGTTTAGAGCCATCTTGATTGGTTAAACTGTAATACACGGTAAGTTGGCATTACCTTAGACCATTGGCGAGTTTTGAGGTGTCTGTTAATGGTATGATATTTTCCACTAGAAAAGAATCATGCAACTAAGTCGGATCATGCACTTCATCAACAGTCATAATATTTAAATTGAGTATTTCGCGCTCTGTTAACCATCGAAAACCACCATATGGTAATGCTTGTGACATACCATAACCATACAGATTTGTAGCCTCAAGATATGTTATAAATGAAGATGGTTTTGTTGGATCATAGTATGGTAAATAAATATTATTAGCAATGTACTTCCTGTCTGTACGCTGACTTATGACGCTGCGTATACCTTTCTTGAAAAAGTGTATTATGTCTACATCAGTCAAGAGCTCTAACTCTACCTTAATCATATGCAACATACAATCAAAGAATAAACTTGGAAGGGCATAGTAGTGTGTCGGATCCAATCTATCGAATTTTAAACAATTATTCCAAAATTGCTCAAAAACATCGCACAATAGCAGCACATCTGATTTTAAATACACGTCTGAATAGTCCCCCAATGTTTTACACTCGAACAAGCGCTATACTTCTTTTGCTCGCCTATAGTTTTAATCGCTAATATGTTCTTTTCGTAAATTATCATAAAGTTGATCTTTATTTGGGAGTCATGTATTTTTCATTTTTCTATTAAGTCAATAAAGCTATAGGGAATAACACCCTTTTGGCGCATCAAATTAAATTGCTCGGGATTTGAAAAATATTTTCGCGTTTCAATAAAATCGTTATTATTCAAACCGTTGCCTACATTTTCCAAAGCAGTTGATAGAAATTTAAAACTGTCAATAAACCGCAACTTTAAATACTTTCTCTTGACTTTTTCACAATTATTTCAAATTTTAAAATATTTTCCGGCACACTCTTTCCAAATTTATCAATTTTTAAATCCACTGAAGGTATTTGCGTGAAAATATGATTACAATCATGTTTGTGGTGTAAAGTCAAAGCTAAGGGTGAATTAAAATTAATGAGGTAACATCACAAAAATATAATTTATGTCCTTAAAAATTAATTCTTAACCCATCAGTAGTGACTTTATTAAACAGGTCGTATCACAAGTATATTCACCACCATGTTTATTATTACAGTCATTTGTAATTAACAATAAATTCACATGTATATCCAACTTTCTTGACGCATACCTCAGTGGACCAATAATTTCATATTTTAATTTATGGTCTTCTTACTTGGATTCTAAACCATATACATTAACCGATATGTTGTTCATTTTCTCAAATTTTGATATATCAAGTAATTTTACTGGAAAATCCATACCTGCTGAATTCAGCACTCTAGAATAATGAGGATAATATGTGTTGGTGCTGTGGTAGTCGAGAACAATGCTGATGTTATTGCACACACGAAGTAACATTGGTCCTCATTGATTACATTATTAACAGCTCTTTTATTTCCAATGGAGTGCGGCAGTTTAATGTATGATGAGCCACCCATAGGCATATATTTGTTGATGTTCATTTCCAAGTATAAAATCCTATAACAAAAAGAAAAAAATAATTAAAAACCTGTTAAACATGTTAATTTTTGATTTTTACCAAAAAAAAAATCCGTTAAACGCGTAAAGTTTTTTTTTACATATCTAAATCATTCTACTGAAACTCAGTTGACTGCGTTTTAATTGCTTCGGGGAAAGAATGGTAAATGGCATCCAAATCACTTGCCACAGTAAATATTTGATTGGCTGTGTTGAATGATTTCTCACTAAATATTTCACAGCGTCAACAGCAGTCATGTTCATTTTTATAGTATGATGCGCATATAATAAATTATTAATAAGTTCTACCACCTTTGATTTAATGTCGGTAAAAAACATTGCATAATCGGAATGTTCCTTATCACTACTAAACCGATAGGTTGCAATTCTAGTTTTGAAAGCACATTCAACGAGTTGCACACCACGATGTACTGGGTAACATGAATTATTTTTATGTTGTTGTGTTCGTTGATGTGCTAACATAAGATTTGCTGGAACATACACGTTACACGTAGCACAATTAATTAATGCAGATAATACTACACGATCCTCAATTCGGAGCCGTTTGCCTCTTCGCACTTCATTAAATCTCGCCGCACACGATTCTCTTTTATGACGCCGAAATTTGTACCTATTGGTAAATTTGGTACCGCAATTTTCACACGCGTATGTCATGATTTGTCACAATGATATCAACTACTACCAATGCAAGATAGGGACAACTAATGAACGAAACTACCTCTCGCATATCATGTATAAAAATATTCATGGTTGCCCCAAACTCTGACACACAATTTCAAGCTCACACACCCAAGTTGTTCTTGACCAAGGTCACGGTCCCACCAAACAATACACAAACATCCATTTCAAAGTCATACACCCAAGGTGACCTTGGTCAATGTCACGTCATATAATGCACAAATAATCTCTCTCTTAAGGTCAAAGTCAAGGACAGCGCACACGTACACTTTCAAAGACATGTGAGCCTGGCCAAAGTCAAGGTTAGGAGTGAGGGGGTTAAAAAAACCGGTACCGCTTATTACTGTGGAATATTAATGAGATGTTCTATAACCATATAAATATTTGTCGTAGAAGTGCGTCCTAGCCATAAAATTGATTGCATCCCTAAGATTATTCTCTTTGGTTGCCTCAATATGCGGTTAATCATTTGCACTAACATATCGTGAGCCATATTTCTTAATTCTTTTTCCAACCAAAATATGTATCTATCTACGCATTCGTTTGAGAGTCGCATAAGCAGATATCTTTAACAGAAATAATGAACACGGGTAAATATTCTGACATGTGCAACAAATTTTTTAAATTTAATAATATTCTTTTTTTTTTTGAAATATTACATACAAACTACTCCATTGAGCCAAAACGTAATAATGTTCGAGTATTGTTTCCAAAAACTCTAGTACCTTGCCTTAAATAAGTTAAAGTGTATTTCCCTTTAGTTCTACTCATAACATCTACAATATCATCCTGCCCTTAGAAGCTGTGGGGCCTTGACGTTGGTGAAGTGGCTTAAGTAACTGTCTTCGGACAGTGAAAATTAAGGAACAGCTTACACATGCCAAAAGTAACAGCGTATGGTACATTTGGAGCTACAGGGCGTGGGCTGGGATGTGGAAGTCCGCCTGGTATCTACCGTGTGTTGCAGGCCGGTGGTCGTGGGGAAGTGTCTGCAATTGGATAGGAGCAACGAAATTCCCCCAAGTCAACGTGGAAGAGTGTGTGCCGAGGACTGCGTGGTAAAGGGGATGCTTTATCTCTAACATGTGAACTTTGGATACCTGGGGACCTCCAGTTTCAATAATCCTTGCTTCTGCATGTGGGGCTCTCCAGGTGTCGACCTTACTTTCCCTAGCTACTCATGGAACCAACTATGGATAATGACTTTAAAAAACAAAAAACGGAGCATGCTGCCTGGACAACTCAGGAAACTTACTCGCTTCCTCAAATGAGCCAACCTCACAAGGAAAGGGCGAGAGGAGAAAATGATAAGGAAACAAGGAAGGAAGAAGAGAGCAAAACTTCCCTCTCTACACCCTCAACCTCCTTAATGAAGCGGAAACCCCCGTAGAAAAGAAGAAAAAAAGGGAAAAAAGAAAACGAAAAACTCACCTCCACTACCTGAACTGAGAAAACCGGGAAGCAGAGACGATCGTCGGAGGCGAGAATTTAGTGGAGCAGGAGTAAAGTGGTACCTACGCTATTTCAATGAAGGGGAAGCCAGGAGGAAGAAGAATCAAAGAAGAGAAGAACGGGCAAGGCCACCATCACCTCCTACATTGATGACAACAATGTTGCTGCTCTGAAATCAATCAAGATAACTATCCTCCGCAAAACGTTCCCTGAAACTACCCTTAGCGCGAACGAACATACCCTATTGGAGGAGGCACTAGTGGAAGAGATGTAGGAAGGAAAAGCTCCAGTTCAGAGGCATCCATTTCCATTCGGGTATGATCCTGAATCGACTGTGAAACACCACAGTTGGCAGTGTCGCTCCAGGTGAAGGCACTAAAGCTGAAAGACTAGAAGTTAGTAGAACTGAAGGTGTGTGAGGGAAATGAGATCCCAAAAGCTAGCACAGTGACAATCTTCTTTCCTAAAAGCCAAGTAACAACGGCAGAAAAGCTTTTACATCTAATAGAAGCCCAAAACGATGGGATAAAAACATCAAAATGGAAGGTCATTAATCTAAAGGACGAAGGTAAAGAGCAAATACTGAGGGCAGGAATCTTCGATCTGTCCTGCCAGAAAATCAAAGACAACGAGCATACCATCGACTATTGCTTTGGGAAAATCCCCGTGCACGACCTAAAGAGGGACAAGAAGGAAACGGGAAGTGACTCTTAAAACTTCTAAAGACGACGATGCGGCAAGCGTAGGAAGCCGCCACATCTCCTACCTCCATTTCGGAGAACCATCATCCTTGGAAACGACAACGGAGGTCGAGGAAACCGAAGGAGAAGATAACAGGGGAGGCATCACCCTCATAGAAATGGACATTACTCTCATGGGAGTGAATGATACCCACTAACAGAAAATGGCAGACATCAACATCGCCAAAGTGAATGTTCACCATGCTAAGGGCGCATCAGTTGTAATCGCTAGGATGTTCACTAAAAATCGGCTGGGGATTGCGCTGATCCAGGAACCCTAGGTCAACAAAAATCAAGTAAAAGGATTAAACTATAAGGATACTAAAGTAATATATCAGGTCAGTGATGACACACCCAGAACATGTATCATAATAAGGAAAAATATAAATAATTTTTGTCTTTCAGAGTTCAAGCATACCTCGAACTGCAGAAGAAGAAGCTAGAGATCATCATAGCCTTACACTACTGCGCAGGAGACGGGTCTATACCACCACTAGAAGTGTAAAGACTGATACAAGACTGCCAGAAAAAGAAACTGACACTACTATTGGGGTGTGATGTCAACGCTCACAGCACAATCTGGGGCAGCAAACACCAATCAAAAAGGTGAGCAACTTTGAGAATATATCTTTAAATGTAATCTTACCATAAACAATGTAGGAAATACCCATACATTAGTATAACAAGGGTAAGGGAAGAAGTGCTTGACATTACACTAAGCACACCAGGCTTAACAAGTCTAATAGGAAACTGGAGAGTACTTCTCTGTCAGATTATAGAATAATCACATTCAGTTTAGAAGCCGATCCTCCTGAGCTAAGCACCATTTGAAGCTGGGAAGTGACTTGAAAGAAGTAAATGAGGCAATTCTCAGAGCTTATGAATCGAGCTGTCCCTTACAAACAAGTAAAAATTGTAGGTACGCACCTTGGTGGAATGACTATCTGTCAGATCCGAAACGAGCAGGCTCTTTCATAGGACTAAGCGTGACGGAGGACTCTGGCAGAGCTACACCGAGAAACTTACAATCTACAACAAGGAAATTGGGGAAGCTAAAAGAAACAGCTTTAAGAACTACACCTGTCACAGCTAGACTTCACAAAGCCATGGTGAAGGGTAGGATCGACACAACGATGGCACTCAGACAGCCAAAAGGCAGCTTCACGGAGAGCGGGGAGAAAAGAGTATTACTGTTACTCAACACTCCCTTTTCGGGGAGCAAGCCTAGTATCGCGAGTTATGTAATAGAACACAGCGGCTGATCCAGCCTCTCTCTTTGGGGGGGGGGAGGCGGTGATATCACAAAAGTACAGTATGGCAAGAAAAACAAGTTGTCAACGGGGGGGGGGGGGATGCAAGCAGCATACTCATTTCTAATATAAAAGGCAGAATCGGTTCTATTTTCCTGAACTCAAAGCTTTTGGGAGGGGGGGGGCGATCGCAAGCATACAGACTCCTATACTCTATTCAAGAACTAGAGAGAGTAATAAAACTGTTACCGAAACCACTAACCTACCTGCTCCAATGCCGCAGGTAACTGAGAACTATCGTAAATCTAATTATATTTCGTTATATTTAAATATATTTTATAAATTTATTGCAACATAGAATTTCTGATAGTTTAATTTAATTTCTGTCAGTGAGCAAAGTACAACTTACAGTTTTTTCTTAGTGATTTATCTTGTTTGCGCTTGTTTTTATATATTATTTGAGATTAGTGAGATACCCAAAAGATATGGCTTTCACTTCTATATTTATTCCAAAATCGTTTAACCAGAGCATTTTTTCCTCAACGAAAAACTTATTACGATGAATGTTTATGATGCTTTAAGATATCAATATCTAGATAATAATGTTAAAAGCTCTGTTGAGATATGTACCAATATGACAGGAGTTGGAAAATCTACTATGTACCGAATACTGAAGGAGAAAAAACGACTGGAATTGTTAATACTCCCAAGCCACATTCGATCACAGGCAAACGAAAAACCTCGTTGGAAGAAGAGATGAAAACTGCAATTAAAGGGGTTGTATATACATTTTATTATGAGAAGCAGATCCCAATCATCTACAAAATTCTAAAATCATTGAAGATCGCGATTTACCTGAAATTAAAAGAACTGATCTCTGGAAATTGCTCAGAGAACTTAATTTTTGCTGGAAAAAAACCAGATAGAAAATCTGTTCTTATAAATCGTCCGGAAACTGTCCGTTGGAGACGTAAATATCTCTCTCAAGTAAAAGGTAGAGTTGCTAGAAATAACACAATTAATAAAATTAGTAATTTAACTAAACTTTTGAGAGATTTTTTTGAATAAAGTTACTGCGGAAAATTGGGAAAAATCCATATAATAAAAGAATAAAACCAAATGTGAGAACTCGATCTCATGATCGGTGAGATAGAGGAACCAATTATAATTAATTTTAGTGAAGATAGTTTCACTGACTTTGATTAGAAATTAGATACGTAATGTTTACTAGTGTAAACACAATTTATTATTTAAATTTTTGTTTTTGTTGTATTTTATTGTTTAATGTTGTTTATATGTTTTTTTATTTTTTTATATATTTTTATTTTAGTGTTCCACTCTTTAATTTTATATATATTTAATTCTAATTAGCCGTAAGTTTTTTTTATTATTGTGTTTGTGTCTTTTTCTTAAGCGTGTAGAATTAACATGTTTATCTTATTTTTTTGGGACTATCGTATTTCCATATATTAAATTAATATAAAAATTAAAAAGTAAAATAAATTAAGATATCAGTACAATAGAAATAAAAATAAGTAGGTCTAATTTTAATTACAACATAAAAAAAGTAATTACATTTGAATTCCTTTTTAGTGTTTAATTGTAATTCTGCAGATGGTTTAAGAAATAAATAAACTGAAACGTCAAATACCCTAAAAATGTTTTTAATTAATAATAAAATTACTGATAGCCCCAAAAATATTTTATTATTATATGGACGAATTTGTATATGTTTAACTTTTTGTATTTCTGACAATGGATATTTTGTATTTAAATTATAACTTAGAATTTTTTGAGAGAAAAATCCTACGTTTTAGTCTATTATTATAGACCAGAATTTTTGATTATAAAATTTCTAACCCATTCCTATGAAAAATATATGTGTCTAACAAATTTTGCTAAAAACACTGGACTAAAGAACACAGATAGTTTGCGAAGAGAAAAAGGGTAAAAAATGATTTATTACTCTCTCTAGTTCTTGAATAAACTATAGTATAAGAGGAAAAATCGGGTCCATTTTCCTAAACTCAAAGCTCTTGGGGGGGGGGGGCGATCGCTCCCACCGCCCCCCCCCCTTGGATCCGCGTCTGATAGAACATCGCGAAAGGCCCACCAGAGAATCTACAGCAATGGCCAGACATATATGCAGTAGCGGTCGTTTAAAATGGGCAATGGACACTTTTCAACCATTTAAAACACCAGGAGTTGATGGAATAATCCCGGCCCTGCTCCAACGAGGGTATGAAGAGATTTTACCACACATAGTACGCATCAGTCAAAGTAACCTGAAACTGGGCTTTATTCCGAAAGCGGGAAAAAAAGACATTACACACCCTAAATCCCTGCGACCTATCAATTTCACATCGTTTATTTTAAAAACGATGGAGAAAGCAGTAGATAATTATATCAGAACAAAAATTCTTGAACATGTGCCACTGCATACTCATCAACATGCCTATCAAGCGGGTAGATCTACGGAAACCGCACTGATACAATTAACAGATGAGATTCAAGAAGCATTGAACAGGAAGGCAACTGTAATATGTGCCTTCTTTGATATAGAAGGGGCTTTTGACAACACTCCACATGAGGCAGTCAAAAGAGCACTCGACGACAGGGGTGTGGACAAAAATTCGAGAATACCCTCTGTGTCATAATTCAGAGAGGGCTTGAATACACTAGAGAATGGTGCCAGATGATGGAACTAAACATCAATTCCACCAAAACCACTCTAGTAGCCTTCACAAGAAAGAGAAACCTCAATCTGAAAACCATCAAAATGGATAGGAATGTTATTGAGTGGAAATCAAAGGTTAAATATCTGGAACTGACCTAGATAACAAACTCCTCTGGAATAAGCAAGAAAAAGAAGTATTGAACAAGGCTACAAAAGTCTTGATGGTCTGTAGAAACATTTCGTGAAAAAGATGAGGTAGAAACTCAAAAATCCTACAGTAGATGTACACTGCACTAGTGAGACCAATCACCACATATGGAGCAGTGATCTGGAGTAAAAGAACCAGTCTGGCTAATACGAGAACTAGCTTCCCGAAAGTTCAAAGACTGGCTTGTTCATGCATAACCAGGGCAATTAAAACCTGCCCAACGGCCCCCATGGAAGTAATCCTAAACCTCACACCCCTAAAGAACATAATGAAGAAGGCGATTTATAGCCTGATGAAAGATGAGGTAATAAAACGAAGGTCCAATCTCTTATCCAGAAATCAACAAATCTGGAACATGCCCCAAGATTAAATGAAAAAGGAATTCAACTTTTTCATTAAATCCCAACTTTTTCATTTCAAAAACAAATTCTAGTAAATTTAATGTTTTGCTGCAATATTTACGACATGCATAAGCAGCCTTTTGATTTCAGAAGCCAAATCACAATAACGCCACACCCATTCCGATCGACTTTTCATTGCATGATTCATATAATTACTTGGCCTTTCAGTGAATTGATCACCTAATTTTTTAATTGTCTCTTGCAAATAACTGCTCATATTTTTTTTTTTACTTATTTTTTACACTCACGTCACTTTTTTATTGGTGGCGGTGGACCATCTATATGATGATGAAATATCTGCTCATAATGAATGTAACAAGGTAAGTTCAACTGTAGTTCCTTGTCACACCGATATCGCTCTGGCAGCTTATACCAAATTTGTTGCAAACTGAATGAATTGACGTACCTTCTCAAATATTCGAGAGAGAAAAATGCTAGATCCTCTTCGTCCAAATCACACAAACTTTTTAAATTACTTTGATATAAACAAATTACTCTGCCTACTTGCTCTATAATTTTATCTTGAGATATTACTGTGTCTGACATTTTACATTGAATGAATGTAAACAGACTCAAGCAGTTTTATAGAAGAAATTGCAAGGTCAAAACAATTTCAAGGTCATCTCATATTATTACAAAGCACAAATTTTCACTTCAAGGTCGCACACATCCACGCTGGCCTTGGTCAAGGTCAAGGTCGCACCCAACAGTGTACAAATCACCGCTTCAACGTCGCATACCCAAGGTGATCTCATTTAAAGTTAATGTCATATCCTACAGTGCACAAATAGCATCTCTGAAAGTCAAGGTCAAGGCCAATGTCGACGCGCGCTGTGCTTTCAAGGTCAAAGACAAGGTCATGTGGGCGTGGTCAAAGTTAAGGTCAAGAAGTGTGGTAAAAAACTGATATTCTTTACTACTGGGAATATATTTTTTTTATTACAGACAATTTTTTAATTTCTGGAAACAAATTATTGAGAACTATTCGTCCAAATAAAAAAAAGGTATCTCTGGAAAGATAACTACAAATATTTTAAAATTACATGCTACTTGATTCCTTACCACTTAGATGCTAATCTATCTATTTATTTTTAGTCTACCAATCTTTCAACTTATAGATATATATATATATATATATATATATATATATATATATATATATATATATATATATATATATATATATATATATATATATATACTGATCGACAAGGCAAACAGATGATGGACGCATAAGTGAAGAAAAAACATGGAGAAGTGTTGGTGTGTGAATGAGTGTTGAAATTGGACTGTTAATAAAAAGTATTCCATTACATATAACATTAATAAGACATAAAAGGCATTGTGCGGCGTGGGAGTTCGTTTTAATATACCTCATAATTTCTCGAACTTTTATAAAAAAGCAAATAGATAACTTCGTTCTTTTTTTAGAATCATAATTGTGTTTAGATTTACTGCAATAAAATCATACGAAAGGGTAGTATTTCTTTAACCTACAGAATTGTTTTTCCAAAGGGTGATAAGCCTCTTTGTGTGGTTAAGAAAAAATCTGAAAAATCTCTATCATTTCTTTAGAAGATGAAAAATTCAACTAACTTGGGCATGAAAATTATTTATACCTGCAAATGATTTAAAATATAGACGTTATTTAAGATGACAGTGACATTTTTTAAAATTTTTGTATGCAAGAGAGTAATATGCTATTAAATTTTTTGCTAAAAAATGTTCCTAAAATCCCAATTGTTCTGATAAAATAATAAATGATAAAGAACTTGTAAAAATGCCTTGTCATACTCATGTGTATAGTATTAATTGATTGGTCCTTGAATAACCGATAATTCAGATAGCATTGCATAATATTGTACGAATATATACAATTGGGTCATATTAAAATGATTTTACTCAAATAAACATGATTATAAATTCGTTATCGATATAATTATAAAAGTTTGATAGTTTATATGGCAAAGCTCAAATGAATAAAAGCATAAAAGTGAAACTGGTGATTGTTATTGGTTTATTTTAAAGTTTGACAGCAATTTAAACATTTCCTTTTTATAAAAGGTATTAACTAGGATTTTTTTACATATCTATAAATCTTATTTATATTTATAGACCTTATCGCAAGTAAGTATTTTTTTGATAGTTGAAGATCATATATTTTTTTATTTAAAATAAAATATATATGTCTGTATACGTATAATAATAATTTCTTATGTTGTTTTCATTTCCAACTACAGTAATAATAATAATTTAGTCGTTATGTAACAATTTCGGTTAATAATTTTCAAAAAATTTCCACTGCCAATGTCATTTTATTATAGTTTTATTTTTTTTTTTAATTTTAAAATAAAAGTCTCAGTTAAATTAAAAAAAAAAAGAAAAATCTCTATTCACAAATTATTTTTATAAAATCTGCAAATACTCAAAAGTGTGCCACTGAATGTTTATTACCTAAAAAGATCATACTATAATTGACAGAAAAAGGTTTAATTTTTTTAATCGATAAAAAAGGGTAATTATGTTAAAAAGTTGTAACATCGAATATTTTGGAATCGTAGAATGCAAATTTGAAATGATTTTTTAACAGTCGCACGTAGTTTTCCCAAAAACACTTTTTTTACGCGTTTTCCGACCTATTTTTGTCATATACATATATACATTTTCCTTCGGTTCGACTTTTGGTATTTTTTTCAGATTTGAATAAAAGGTTATCTACAGTTTTATTCAAAATATACTATATTCTAAAATTTACAATTTTGTTTTAGTGGAAATGGCAAAATTTAAAGGCATAGGTCGGTGTAAAAGAGAAAATATTTTTTTGGGGGAAACCATAAAGTCGATGAGGGTAATTAAGTGCCGTCAAAAAAATTCAGATTCGTGTTCACGATATCAACATAAGGAGTTATGCAAAAAATCGGACAAAAATTCGATGTTTCCACTGTTCCGAATAATTACAAATTTACTTCAAAGGTATTGCTCTGTCATAAATTTTATCATCTAAAATGAAGTAATCGTTGGCTATGTTTTCTTATTTTCAAAAAAAAATCACACCGTGAAGAAATAGTTCTGACAAGCTGACTTTATCATTGAATATAAAAAAATTATCGATAATTTTTTTATATCGGTATGTCATGGTCATTCCTATTAATAATTAGCCTCTATTCTAACCTCACCTTTTCCTGTCAAAACATTTAGGTTTCGCAACAACTCGCAATGAGTTCTTTTGATTAAATTAAACAGAATTTGCATTATAAGGATGCGAAAAATACTACTTAAACATTAAATATTAATTAGTAGTATGATTTATAGGATATAAAAATGGATTCCACTAAAAAGTACGACAATAAGAGTCCTGAAGAGTCTGCAGGCTTCTTGTCCAGACTGTTTTTTTGGTGAGTAAAAAATAGTATTTTTAGTTTTTTAAATATTGTCGTCATTGATTAATTTTTAAAAGTTATTAAACAAATAACCATTTGATTTGCTTAGATAGCAAATTCCTTATATTAATTATGTAGGCAGTTTTTTGCAGTAACTTGATATGTTATAAGAAAAATAACTTAATTAAACCATCATATCTTTATTGATAAAAATATATTTAACTCCTGTATGTCCAAACCATATTTCAAAAATATAAAACCTATTATTAACATCATTATGTTTCTTACCAAGGAATAATATATAATATTCTTAGTGTCAGTCACTATTGGTGCTAACAATTTATTGAAAATGTTTGGACATGAGCTAAAATCAGTGATTCTTAATCTATGGGTAAGCGCTTTATGACAAAAACTGACGCACAGCAGTTGGCAAATGCATCTCTAATAAAATCTAAACTGATCAGAACTAAAAAAAAAAAAAGGGGGGCGCGATTAAAACTGGTATGGAAACTTGGATTGCAAATAGGAAAGGTTGAAAAACGCTGGCTTAAATTGTCCAACATTATGTAATTTCATTAACCTTAGTTTTATATAGATATTATTGATTTATATGGAATAACTTCATTTCTAATACTAAAAAACAGAACAGGTGTGAATCTGATAAGGTCTATTTTTAGATACATTTAATAATAGATAATCCCCATGCTATGTTATTTTACAAGTAAAAAGAAACTCAGATTTTATATGTTGCATTAAAATCAATATAATAAATTTAAATTTTTTAAGTATGCATGATTTAACACTGAATTACACTAATATAACCATCTACTTAAGAGCCTTACAATATACTGACATTGTAGCACTATATAATATTGCTTTTTATTTTTTAGTTGGATTTTACCATTTTTCAAAATTGGATATACAAAAGACTTACATATTAGAGATATTTATAATACTACTAAATATGATTTATCTGGACCTTTAGGAGATCTCTTGGAAAGGTAAGCATATATGTAGAATTTTATATTAAAGATGTGTATTCCTAACCAAACATATTTTTTGGGAAATGACATTCATTGAAATTAATTGTTTTAATTTATGTTTACATTGATGAGTAAAATTGGTATCACAAATTTCCAAGCTTCTTTTTCTATCTGACTCAATTTAACTTTTAAGGTTTTGTCTTTTATGAAATCTTGTATTGGGGTCTTATAATATTAATATAATTATTTAAGTGAAGCACACATTGAATTATTATCCTTTGTAATATTTCTCATATAATGTTATACAGGGTGATTCAAAAATCGATCACGAAACTTAAGGGGGTGATTCTACTTGACAAAATAAGGGTAGAGCTTCATATAATTTTTTTTCAAAATATCATTCGTTTTCGAGTTACAAGCCGTCCAAGTTCAAGTTTTTATTTTTTGTTTTTTGAATTACTCGCTTACAGGAAAACCGATTTGACTAATATTTGAAAGATAGGCTAAGTCTTCTGCGCTTCATCATTTTAGTAACAATTCACATTGATTGTTTGCCGCTAGAGGGCACTTTACCTACATTGAAAATTGTTTTTTTGTCATAATTTTTTAGTGTTGACAGCTACAGTAGTTTTTGGCATAATTTCTGAAAGACTGATGCCAGGCCTTTAAAAAAGGTGCTCTTTATTTACATCGCTAAACCCAACGGTTTAGACGTAAATCACCCGTAAAAATTAAGTGGTAAATTTACTTTTCTCATTTCATTACCACCAGCTACCAGGTAAATAGCTATCAAAGTATACTAGAGCTGTCAGTTTAACATCAAATAAATTCGCTTTTTAAACTATTTAATTTATAATCTTAAAATAACTAATAATGGCTAATCAGTAAATATTCATATTATGGATTATTGCGATATACATTTAATTGATAAAAATTAATGAAACAGTACTAAACAAACTAAAAAAGATTCTCAAAATGTCCCCCATTTTCTTCCATACATTTCCTAACACTCTTCAAAAAATGTCGCCTAACTCGATGAAAAATTTCTGGTGTTTCTTTAATAATTTGGCACTTTTCGATTATCCTGAAGCGAAGATCCTCGACGTTGATTACTGGAATATCGTACACCAATTGTTTCAAATGACCCCAAAAGAAAAAATCCATAGGATTAAGGTCTGGTGACCTCGCTGCCCATGCCAATGGTCCACTTCGTCCTATCCATCGCTCAGGATACGTTGCATCAAATACTGTCGGACACGTATACTAAAGTGGGGCGGAGCTCCGTCTTGGAGGATCCACATGTTGGCCCTTACTTCCAATGGCACATCTTCCAGATACAATGGGAGACGATTTTGGATAAAATCTAGGTATACGTCACCAGTTAATGGGCCATCAAAGAAATGAGGACCAATAAGGTAATCTCCTATTATCCCTGTCCACACATTTAGTGAAAATCTACGCTGATGTTTCGTTTCTACCACATTGTTTGGGTTCTCGTAAGCAAATGTGTGGATGTTGTGTAGATTTGTTATACCATCACGAGTGAAACCAGCTTCGTCAGTGAATAATATGACGCCAATTAATCGATTATCGTGTTCATACTTAGCTAGGATCTGATTGCACATTTCCAACCGTCTCGGCCGATCATCGTCATAAAGAGCCTGCACCTTTTTTGAATGAAACGGGTAGAGTTGTTGTTCTCTTAGTATCCTCCATGAACTAGCCTGACAGAGCCGCACTTCATTCCCAATTTTTCTAGTACTAATACCTGGATTATCTTCAATAATTTCAAGCACTCTTTCTTCTTGTTGCACGTTTCTAGCAGTTCTAGGTCTTCCCCTATTTCCATTATAACTTTTAAAGGAACCACATTCCGCAAGCCTCCTGTGCACACTGGAAAATGTTTGAGCATGAGGGATATTTCTTTCCGGATAACTCTCCATATAATATCTTCTTGCCAACTCTGCATTACCATTTGCTTTTCCATAACAAAAATGGATATCACAATATTCGATATTTGAATATTGGTGATTAGCCATTATTAGTTATTTTAAGATTATAAATTAAATAGTTTAAAAAGCGAATTTATTTGATGTTAAACTGACAGCTCTAGTATACTTTGATAGCTATTTACCTGGTAGCTGGTGGTAATGAAATGAGAAAAGTAAATTTACCACTTAATTTTTAAGGGTGATTTACGTCTAAACCGTTGGGTTTAGCGATGTAAATAAAGAGCACCTTTTTTAAAGGCCTGGCATCAGTCTTTCAGAAATTATGCCAAAAACTACTGTAGCTGTCAACACTAAAAAATTATGACAAAAAAACAATTTTCAATGTAGGTAAAGTGCCCTCTAGCGGCAAACAATCAATGTGAATTGTTACTAAAATGATGAAGCGCAGAAGACTTAGCCTATCTTTCAAATATTAGTCAAATCGGTTTTCCTGTAAGCGAGTAATTCAAAAAACAAAAAATAAAAACTTTTCAGGTTTCATTTCTGAACACAAGAACCAGTACTTTAACAAGTAACAAAGTCATTTAATAGGGGTTATGAAATAAGATGAGTCTTGGGTGACTCATAATGAAATCTGTAGTGAAGGTATCAGATGTTGTTCATAATGTGCTAGAGGTCTACTCTACTAGTGTTGAGTCCTACTGTTTTGTTAAGACAAAAGTATCAGTCTTTATAGTGGTCCTTTTGCTATTTCCATGTCATTGATTTTCCCCAAGGTAAACTTAACCGATGAATAGATAGCTAATCTTATAAATTTTTCCACAAATTGAACATATTACATGTGGAACCTAGGGTTTATCTTGATTTTTATAATAGGAAACCAAAGTAGAGCTTATAGGCTTGACAAACTTTGAGGGTTAATTTTTAAAACTTTTCTTTTGTAGTAAAATTTCCGCACAGTAAAAAATTATCTTAATTACTATTAGAAACACGAGGCGGCATGCTTAGATCAACAGTTTCACAAAACTGTTCAAAAATTTTAAAAAAATGAAATAATAAAAACCAGAATGAACACATAGAGTGTAACCTGATCATCTATAACTAAAATTTTATTTATAATAATCTCCCTTTTCCTATTTCCAAACAAATTTAAACACGCATTACCTCTAATTAAATAAATTAATAACCCAATTTTTTGCATATTATCTGATGTTCAGTTAGATTTGGAGACTTATGTTTATTTACACAAAATTTGTTTGCATCCAGATGTCTAGGGACATTTTTATTGTCATGGTATTTTGAAAATTTTTCTAAATGCAATTTCTTTTCAATATTTATAGAAATGTCGCTTTATTTGACAAATATGTCCAATAATATTTTAAATATAGAATTAGATACTTCATTTATTAAATAATCAATATTAATGTAATTAAATTTATAAAATTATAGCATATAAATCAAGTAAGTTGACAATAAAATGGATATTATTATATTACACCACCTGCTACAGAATATACTGTTAGACTATTACTTGTTAAAATTTTGGACCAAAATGGCAATGAGACAGGATTTTTAATTAGCTTTCTGGTATTTAAGAGTATTAATTAAGATGATGTCCTTGAAACATAAATTTTGGGCACAAAATAAATACTTTCTTGCAATATTCTAATTAACTCCCTCCAAAATCAGCAGAGCAACCAAAGAAGTCTCCCTCCCTCCATTAATTCCAGTTATATATTCTGTAATTTGCAAATATAATATTTTTCTCCCATTTGTATAGGTACTTTGAAAGTTATAAAGTTCAAACTTTTCTATTTCTTTCAGAAATTGGAATGAAGAAGTACTTAAACATCAAAAAACTAAGGAAAATCCAAGTTTAAAAAAAGTGATATGGAAAACATTCCGAAAAGAATATATGTTCCATGGATTTTTAATTTTTCTAACATGTTGTTTTGTTAAGTAAGTAGATTCACAAATTTATTTATAAAAACACAGTTTGTTTACTTGTTTTTAAACACTTATTTTCAGTTAATTTTAGTTTACCATTCAAGTAGAATCTACCAATTTTCTAACTAAACTTTCTAAAAACTATAATTTAGATGCTATTAATACTTTGAAAATTTAAATTTTTAATAGCCTTCATTTACTCTACCAAAATCTAGAAGCATGTTTCTTGATTTACTAGTAAGTCTGCTCCTAATCGATTTCCGAAATTTTGTCCCCTCACTAAAAGGTAGCAAAAAGTATAGATAAAACCTAGGTGTAAAATTTTATGGCTCTAGATGTTACTGTTTTCTGTGACTTAAGGGTTGTCAAAAATGTAACCATTCTTATGATGAAAATAAACAAAATCCTGGTCAAAATCTTTATATATGATTAATTTTTACTCTTTTGAATGACAAATTATATAAGATAGCATTAATAGTTAATTTATTAATTCCCATAGTATTTCTAAATAAATAACTTTAGACATGGAGCAGTGAAAAAAGAACAGATTAAACATGTAAATAATATTTTTTGATTACATAAAATCAATATAGATTTTTGATTGATATGGTAAAAATAACCACATTTATCAAAATCAACATCAACATCAACTTGTTGATTAAGACAGCAAACTTGTAGTAATAGAGGTTAAGAAACATTTTCAGGGGCAAAGTAAATTATGTATTATATACAGTAATATTTTACAAGAAGTAGTGGGCGTGCTATACTAGGATTAGGTCTCACCATATTTTTTTTCAAATTCATTGACTTTTATTTTATAGGAACTTCAAATCACAATCAGAATTGTCTGTAACTCTTTTATTAAACTATTATTTATTTACACCGGTTACTTTAGATGTTACGTCGTTTATCTGCATATAGACCTTCTTTTTCTTATTATTTATAACTTCCGGTTTTGTATTACAAGTAGGCAACTTAGAACTTAAATGAAGAGTAATGTTTGCAATCTATACCCATGAATGCATAAGTGACAAACCTAATTGCAAAGAAAATGCCTTCACTTTTATTTGGAGATAGTATGGGATTTAATTAAAATCTTTTGCCGGTACGCCACATAAATAACACCTTTGTGTAAAGCTTGTATCAATCACAGCATTTGCCATTTTTTTCCATCATTCATGATCATCAAAAGACTGTTTAATTTTAAATTCTTTGTGAGACAGCCCGTTTTCTCGGGAGCTTGTCTACCACTTTATGTTCCACTATCCTGGTGTGTCCCGATAGCCACAGGAGGGTGACTTTATTATTTTTGCTTACTTCGTTTAGTTCTTCTAGCCATTCCCAGACCATCTTGGAGCTGATTACGTAGGAACTCAGCGCATTGATGGTTACTTAACTATCCGACGTGATAATAATCTCTTGTCCGCGATAGTTTTTCTCTTTGTTGTTTAAAAAAACACGTCCATCACTAACAATTCAAATTTGAATTTAACTCCCAAGATTGTTGTGATGCATAGAAAAAACCGTGTGGTTCATATTCTTCACTTTCCCAGCTTTGTTTACCAACCATTTATTTTGAGTTTTGACCAGGTTTTTTTTGTTAATTTTCACCAGCGTGCAAACGGCCCTTATTATTTTATTGTCTATCTCTTTGTCAAGGGCCTCTAATTAAGAGTGTTCATTTTAAATAAATTTAAAAACGCATGTGAATTTCTTAAACGTTTTTATTGATATATTCAGGGTAATTATGTACATTGAACATGAAATAAAATTACATATGCTCTTTCGATGAAATTTGGAATACGTTTTGGAGTAAAAGCTGCTGGATTTTTTTTTGAGTTAGACCTTACTATTGAAAAAACATCAAAGAGAAAGAAACCCAAATAGGTTATATTGCAACTGCGTGGCGATCGGTTTTTGTCTTCAAAACAAGGGAAACTTAGTTCGAAACATCATTGTTTCGCGTGCGGTGTAACAGGTGGTGCCACCCAGTCCCATGTACCTACATTTCGTCCAATTCTTACCAAAACAAGTTTGTCAAGATAGTACATTGGCGCTCACCATTGACAGTCACAGAGCTACTTTCATCATTTTCATAAAAGTATAGATTTATGATCCCTCCTGCCCACGTGGTACACCAAACTGTTACTTTTTAAAGAGAAGATCTGGGAATTTTGCTTGTTGATGAAGCTATTGAGATGAAAGTGAGCCTCGTCACTCAAGATGATTTTGTTATGGAATATATCGTCAAGTTGCGTTGTTTCAAGATCCAGTTGATGAAGTTTTTGAATTAACTGGATCCTGTAATCAAAATTATCGCCTAACTTGCGAATTTTCACTATAAAATGACGAAAATGGCACGCGATTCGAAATTCAATTTTTTGTTGAGATAACCTTTATTACTATGTTTACAAAAATTAAGGGGAAATATCATTTTAGGGAAAAAGGAAGTACACAGGTAAAAATGAGATGTTTTCTTCCTAATCTGACATAATTAGTTTTTGAGAGAGAATCGA
Organism: Diaprepes abbreviatus; assembly: GCA_034092305.1. NCBI lineage: Eukaryota > Metazoa > Arthropoda > Insecta > Coleoptera > Curculionidae > Diaprepes > Diaprepes abbreviatus. Next base: position 12,834,738 of record JASJET010000110.1, on the reverse strand, counting down.
AATTTCGAAAAAAGTATACCTCCATTTGATATTTCACAGTTGTCATCCGCAATTCAATATGCGCAGAAGGATATATATTAAAAATATCTCAAAATCAGCTCCCTGTCGCCTAACCATTTAAAATGCTTACCCTTTATCATATATTGCTAAAATCTACTTAGAGTTATGCTAATTTCTATATTCTTAGAAGAAATTATTGTAATGTAAAGGCTGTTTTAATGAAAGATCTAGAAATGGCTTCTTCGTAATGTTGAAAATAAAAAACATAACTGAAAATTTTTATTTAAAAACATCACTTCATTGTTCTTTCTTACTCATAGAAAAAAATTAATATCGGTTACATACAGTTCAAACCGCAAGAAAAATTAAAAATAGTCAGTTAGATAATGGCAACCTTCATTAATTATTCAATGACAAATATATTTTTCGTATTTATTTCATATACGATAAGAAATAATTGTAATAATTAATAATATCCTTTATTGCCAACTAAATCATCGAAAATGAAACAAGCAACGTCACAAAACAACAGAACAATTCAGTTCTAGTAGCTAGTTAGTTCTTAGTAGTACATAATGGTCAATAAAAATAGAATAACCAAACACATTAAAATTTTCCTATATAACACACTAAAATCAGCATATAAAATTATAATTATAATTACATTAAAAGAAGTTACAAAACATTTTAAAACAATTATAATACAAATATTACGGTCTGAAAATTAAACAAAAATACACTTTAAAATTCAAAGAAATAGGAACACTTTTCCCATAAGAAAAGATCCACTGCCTTTCTAAATTTGTGCTTTTATCGTCTTGAAAGAAGGGCCTTTATCATAAAAAATAGACTTGTGAATGGATATACTTACACCCTAATCCTGGTTTCCATAGACATAGACTGTAAAGATGGAAATTCATTTGGAATAAACTAGAATTCTTTTTAATAAACATAACAAAAATAGAAAATATAATGAAGAAATAGTAAGAAATTGGAGATTCTTAAAAAAAGGTTTGCACGACGTTCTTTAATGTAATTTTAAAATACATCTCAAGATGCGTTTTTGGGCCCTAAAGATGTTCATTGCTCCAGAAGATGATCCCCAGAATAATATACTATAATTAAGTAATGACTGTCACATGCAATATATATATATATATATATATATATATATATATATATATATATATATATATATATATATATATATATATATATATATATATATATATATATATATATATATCACAGATACCTCCGTGTGAGATGCAATGGCAGTGGATATATCCACATTATGCCGTTGTAGTGCTGAAATCACATTCAGCAAAACGTACAACTATATGCAGCTCCGTCTATGAATGAAGTATAATGCGAACAGTAAATGCAAACTTCGTTCCAACCATATCCTTTCCGTGTTAGAGGTTGCACAGTTTGAACAAATTGCTAAAGAACACAATTTATCCTAGAGGTACATGTTTCGTCTCTATAGACTCGTCAGGGTACCGACATGCACCTGTCTGTGCCAAGGACAGATCAGAAGGAAGCATGCAAATACTGAACGAAGACCTCCCGCCGGATGGCGTATATGTGTTTATGCGGCTTTCACGGATACCTCCGTGTGAGATGCAATGGCAATGGATATATCCACATTATGCCGTTGTAGTGCTGAAATCACATTCAGCAAAACGTATATCTATATGCTGCTCCGTCTATGAATGAAGTAGAATGCGAACAGAAAATGCAAACTTCGTTCCAACCATATCCTTTCCGTGTTAGAGGTTGCACAGTTTAAACAAATTGCTAAGGAACACAATTTATCCTATTCGACCACCATCGAGATGATGGCCTACCTGTACCACCATACCGAGAAGAAAGTCAAACCTTACCCCCCCCCCCCGCCACAGTGATACGACAGAGGTACATGTTTCGTCTCTATAGACTCATCAGGGTACCGACATGCACCTGGCTGTGCCAAGGACAGATCAGAAGGAAGCATGCAAATACTGAACGCGGCTTCGCCGACCTCCCGCCGGTTGGCGTATATATGTTTATGCGGCTTTCACAGATACCTCCGTGTGAGATGCAATGGCAGTGGATATATCCACATTATGCCGTTGTAGTGCTGAAATCACATTCAGCAAAACGTACAACTATATGCAGCTCCGTCTATGAATGAAGTATAATGCGAACAGTAAATGCAAACTTCGTTCCAACCATATCCTTTCCGTGTTAGAGGTTGCATAGTTTGAACAAATTGCTAAGGAACACAATTTATCCTATTTCACCATTTACTGTTCGCATTCTGCTTCATTCATAGACGGAGCTGCATATAGTTGTACGTTTTGTATATTTTCTTGGGAATAGGTTTTTCCATCAGAGAAACAAAGGACAACAATTTTTTTTTGACGTTTCACTCTACATAGTGAGCTTCTTCAAAAGAGCAGGTATTTTAAATCTACAAAATTACAATTTTTTTTTATAATAAACATATATCACAGTAATTACACATTACATTTATATTTTTAATTTAATTAAAATTAATAAAAATAAAACAAATTTTAAAATAGTCTTAAAGTTTAAAATTTAAAACAATACAACAGGTTAAAATAGTGAAAATTATAAAATAGTACATACCTTGAAAGTAGTTTTGTGTGTATGTTAAAAATAAATTCAATTATGATATTTGATATGCAATTGATATGGATAGATTTCTTTTTATAAAAAGTAAAAAATAGGAAAAAAGATTATTATTTCTTTTTAATAACGTTCTTTCATTTGCATGAGTGTATATGAAATCGTCCCAAACATCATTACATTATTTCTCATATTTATTATAGAGTTGCTTCAAGTATGTTTTATGAAAATATCAAATTATAATATAACTGACTTAAGTTTTTGACATCTTGCTTGTCATTTACAACATTTTTATCTTTTTTTATGTGTATCATTTCTTTGATGACTAATTTATGATAATTTCTGTCAGTATCTAAAATATGGGTGTTTTTAAAATCAAATTCATGTTTAGTTTAGAAAAATGTACATGCTCAAACTGTCTAATTTTATTTTTTGGAAAATTTTAGAATAAACATATATTTAAATATTTCAAAATTTTTAGAATGTTGCAACCTATTATTCTGGGTTACTATATAAAATATTTTGAAAAAACAAACACCGATCCAACGACAGGATGGCTGCTAGCCACAGGTGTTATTGGGCTTGCGTTTCTCAATGTTATTAGTATGCACTACACCATGTTTAACTGCTCTCGAATTGGAATGAGGGTTCGAGTTGCTTGTTGTTCCTTAATGTATAGAAAAGTAAGTATTTTTGGTTTTAATAAATTTTAAAATGATTAATATAGACATTAACACGATTAATTAGATAAAATATACTCTCAAATTCATTAAAGTGGTCTAAGTTTTAACCAGCACAGATGTAAGAGTTTATATGTTTAAACTAACCAGATTGCGAGGTAAGTCGATGTTAGACTGACAAGGTTGAATTTATGAAAAAAATATAAACACAACGGGTTATTATATGACAGTTAAAGTATTAGAAGAAAAAAAACATCATCCTTAGTACTAAAAAGAGGATAGTCCTAGGATAAATAAATACTGAAAAAAATAATTAATGGCAATTTTATCTTAAATTTTATTATTATAAAAAAAAATAAGTTTCTACATAATATCTGCAACACACATGCCGCCAGTGAATAGAAAATTTGGTTAATTCTATTTTCATATGAAGTAGCTCACTCTTCGAATAGTCTAAACCAATAGCAATCAACTGGTGATAAGTGGATTGTAGGAAAAATACTGAAATGGTGCATAGAAAGTTGCCTTTAATGGATCGCGATTTATGGTAATTGTACAAACTTCGCATTGTCATGAAGCAGCAAAGGTCATCGTGTAGAGATTGTTGAGAAATCGATGCCATCATTGTTAATTTTGAGCAGTTCCACTAATATTTCACTTATCAATAGGCTGCAGTTACAGTCACGAATGACCCCATAGATCTCATCAGTTTTTATGTCATAAATAGGCCCAAGTGTGTATAAAAATCTCTTCCTCAAATTGGGCTCGGAATCTTAAAATTTCATCATAGTTTTGCTCATACACCATGTTACTAACAAATAAAGTTGACCAAGAACAGCGGCATACTACAAATCCATACCCTCATCTTAAAACCACTGCTCCCGTTTCTTTCCTCTTTTTTAGAAAGAAAATTTTTATCAAAGCCATCAACAACTAACAAAGGGTGACATAATTTATAAACTTTACACAAATGTTTTTTTGAAACTTCTATATTATTATTCTCTGGGGTTTTTCTCCTACAAATGATTCATAATTTATTACTGTTTATTTCAGCATTGTCCAAAGTATTAAAATATGATAATTTATTCAAAAATTAGGTTGGGATTTAAAAAATATTTTTAACAATTTGATCGGCCATTTTTTCTTATGATATTTTACAACTTTGACACTAATAAAAAATTATTTAAAAGACCACAATTTAGAATGATGATACCCATATCTAACATATTTTTGTATTTTTTGTGATCTAAAACTTGTAAAACATACTTTTTTATTTTAAAGAATAATCAATATTTATTTTTAGCTTCTTAAATTAAACCATACTTCCTTGGGTAAAACAGCCGCTGGTCAGTTGGTGAATCTGATGTCTAATGACGTTGCTCGTTTCGATATCGCCTCGACTTTCTTGCATTATATTTGGATAATGCCCATAGCAACTGTTGCAGGGTTTTCTGTTATGTACAGCTATATTGGTTTAGCTGCTGTACCTACCCTTACTGTTATGACACTACAGGCTGTATTTGGACAAGGTATGTTACACCCATCAAACACTTTGATCAGTTTTATGGTATATTAAAACTAAACGCTTAAAAATGCATGTCAATTTTTCGAAATTACTTGATAGTTCGCATAGGCATCTTGCCTATAAAATACTTGGAAATTCTGAAGTACAATCAATCATTTAGTCTTAAATCATGACTATGCATACAATACAGGCATTGTGACATGTCAAAATATAAAATAAACCTAATAATTACAAAAATATAAATTTTAAATAGTCGCTGTAACAAAACATTTTGTATGGATGTATCTCAGTGTCCTCAGATTTACTATACAAATATTCATCAAAGCTGTAAAAAGCCATTCGTCGTAATCTCTGGTCCTTGCAGAACGAGAATCTTCTTCTTCATGTACCTTCTCCATTTCGGAGGTTGGCTATCATCATTGCTATTCTGACCTTGGAAGCTGCGGCCTTGAATGGATCAGATGACTTGACGTTGAACCATTCTCGCAAATTCCTAAGCCAGAATATTCTTCTCCTTCCAACAGATCTTTTTCCCACAATCTTTCCCCGGATTATGAGTTGCAGAATCTTATACCTTGGACCTCTCATGATGTGGCCGAGATATTGCAATTTTCTCTTTTTTACTTCATAAAGGATCTCTACGTCCTTCTTCATTCTTCTCAAAACCTCCAAGTTGGTCACATGTTCTGTCCATGATATTCGCAGCATCCTACGGTAGGTCCACATCTCGAAGGCTTCTAGTTTCTGCTCACAATGTAAGTTGAGGGTCCAAGCTTCTACACCATACAATAGGACTGGGAATACATAACATTTAAGCATCCGAATTATTAGGTCCAGGCTCAGGTCGCGACTACAGAGCAGCTTCTTGATCTTCACAAAGGATGCACGGGCCTTCTCAATGCGAATCTTTATTTCTGAACAATAGTCCACGGAACAGTTGACACTTGTACCCAAATAGTCATATCTCTCGACTCTTTCCAACCTTTCACCTTCGACATACAAATGTTCATTGGGTACTTCAGTTTTGGTGACAATCATGTATTTGGTCTTCTTAACATTAAGTGTCAGACCATATTCTCGACTAGTTGTGGTGACATTGAATATTTCATGCTAAAATCTTGTTTTTTTCTGGAATTATATGCGTGATGGTCACTGCTTGGTCATACTTCCTCTTCCGTTCCTGGTACCAGACTATAATTGCCCACATTCTCACAGTCGCCCTTTTAAATGATAGGCACTACCCTTTATAGCCTGAGACATTTCAGAAAAGTAAGTAATTCTACACAGCGGATTTACTTTAGAGTCCTTATATATAATATAAAATTAACAATATATGCAAGAATTTGATTTATGTGGTAGTAGGTAAATTATTTAACACAGGGGACCCTCCTCTTTGGGGGCAGAGCTATATCACAAGAACAAAGAAATAATCGAAATTACCCCCACGCTATTGGTATACACGACAGTGCAGTATGACATGCGAAAGCGAATTGACAGAATGAATTCAATGTGCCGTAAGTCCAACCTACCAAAATCACATAACCGAAGCTCGGCGGTAACCACGTTCCCAATGCAGCAGGCAGGCGAGTTTATTTTTTCTGAATTCGAAACTCTTGAAGAGATACCCCCACCCCTCCCTCCCCATTTGGATCCACCCCTGCTCCTCTATGGGTCAAATTTTGCAATCGATTTTTCGCCCATTTCGGGTTTTCCAAAATTGACAAGAATATTTTTATTAATTAAGCCATATGCAGGGTGTCCCATAACTAATAATTTTTAAAGTTGCTGAAGATACTAGACATCAAATTAGACCGATTAGTCATGTAGGTTTTTGTTCTCTCGTTAGGGAGGTGTTCAAGGTAAAAATTTATTTTCTAAAATAAGCCATATTTTGAAAACGGTTCAATGTATAGTATTACAAATCCATATTATTATGTTTCTATTGGTAACAAATAAAAATTTATGAACCATTTTAAGTTTAAACATCGCAATGAATACAAAACGATCAAATTTATAAAATTCTTATTTTAAATAACGCAGTAAATAAAAACAATGAAGTTAAAACAAACAAAATCACTTCAGGAAATGTTAAAAGTAGCCGTCGTTCAGTTCAATGCATTTCTTAAAACTTTTAACTAGATAACATTTTATGTGTTGAGAAAATTCCTTGAACGTTTTTGGTAACATTTGCGGATTTTTTATTTCTTTTTGTGAAAATTCGTCAAGTATATTAATTTCATCTTTATAAATTGTCGACTTCATGTGGCCTCACAAATAAAAATCGAGCGAGATGGCAACAAGGAGGCCAACGAAATTTACTACCACGAGCAATCTACCAATGGGGAACACGACTTCGTTTAAATGGACGTTTTTCGAGTCGGCTTTAAAGGGAAGTCACTTTAAATATTCGTTAAACCCAGACCGTTATATAAAAGACTTGAAGATGACTTGACCTTGGCTTCAAGCCAGGTTCAAGTAATTTTTGCAAAACCTTATGCGCAGGCGCCTTTTCTGTACCTAACCCCAAAATAACGCTTTCTTTTGATATTTTTTTTTTATTTAAAAATCAATTGTCGCTTCATTAGTAAATAATGTAATTTTTTGGAATGTCGCGTTTTGGTTTTTTTGACGTGATCAAAAGTTCTCAAGGGCCCAAGATCATCATATGATGAGTTTTTGACTTACAGAAGGATGATGAGCACTTGCGAGTTGAATAATATTTTTATTACAAGAATGCAAGACTGTGAATCTGGTGGTATTTAGAAAAGCAGTTCAGTGATCACGTCAAGATCATTTGATAGTCAATTTTGCATTTTTACTGAATTAGTATTATATGTAATCCTGTTAACTAAGAATTTATGAAAACTGAATAATGTAGTGACTAAGAAAAAAACTTGTGAGAATGATTTCAAATGCAAAATTGAACATATATAATTTTTAAGGATTATCTTTTTTGTAGTTGTCTATTCAGCATTTTACTGCCGGCATTGGCGTAACCCAATGTGCACATCGTTTGGCTCTTATAAGAGTCGTCAAAAATACCTGCAAAAAAACAGACAACATAGTGAACGAGAGAGGTCGTGCATGTAGGTTAATATGATTAAACATTTTTTGGTCATTCGCCAATAGTTCCCGTGGGATAAGAAAGGCTATTGTAACTAGTTCAATTAGTTCTGGTTAGATTCTGTAAGCCATAAAACTAGTTCATTCTGCTTGATTTGGATTTTCCTTCTGTGGTGTATTGCCAGCATCTCTAATAGTTTCAAGTAATTTCGTTGAAGGGTAAATCTACATCATCTTCATTGATTGGTTGATATTATATCCATAATTGATACTTAGTAGCACACCGCAAACGTGAATGTATTCTGGCTCTCATCAGACCAGTAGTCGATTTTCATCTCTCAACATCTCAAATTGAAATTCTTCATCGTTTTTTTGTGATTTATCCTGGATGTAAGATGATACTAATTTTATCTAATATACATCAGTTGTCAAATCTTTCAAGAAGTCTAACTCTAATATTGGAAAATCAACTAACTGCAGCCAAACATACCCACCTTAACGCATTTCTTATGTGGAGATTTTCTCTTTCGACTAGAGCTTGAACAAGATTCGGCTCCTTTGCCCTATCTAAAAATTGCTGTACCAATGCGGCATCAGCACCTTCCATAGCTCCAACTATTTGATAAAAATCGTAATTCGCTACATGCTGAATTTGAATAATTTCTTCAAGGAGTTTGAAAATCGACATAATATTGCCATTTCTTGCTTCAACTATCCATCTGATCTTAGTAACTAAATGCATTTCATCGTCTTGTTCCGCAGACAATGGCCTTTCGCCTCTTTCTAAAGTGCGGGTATTTTCCTTGTTATGCCTAATTGAGTTAGCAATTGATTGGCATCACGGTATCCTCTACCTACTATGAGTATGTTCCCCTTCTTGGAACTACCTCAATTCATTCGCTCCATGTCGATATCGAATTCATTTGGCAACATGGCTGCATCATTATTTCCCCCATCGGAGAAGTGCAACTATAAGAGCTGGTTTCACAAAATGACGTTCTTTATGGAGGCAAAAAGATTGTCGCAAAGTTCTGAAAATAAAAGTTTTTTGAATGTAGCCATTCGTACCATGAGCTGTTGCTATGATTCTACGCGTAGTCAGATCTGAATTACATAATACATTAGCAAATTCCGTTACGCGTCTTTCGATAAAATCATCTCTCGTTAGAGCATAAAATTTCCGGTAGCAACTGCTAAACTCGTTGCTACTGCTTATCCAGATATTGAAACATAACACAGAGGAAATTATCTGGAACTCCTTAACGAAATTTGCATAAAAAGAGCAGTAAATCCTTTTTATAGCAATACGACATACCAAAATTTCGCGGAGTAGTCTATCACAATATGTAAATAGTTCTTGAAAGTTTTCCTTTGTAATAGAAAAGAATATTTTAAATTCATAGTCAGAAAAATCATTTTCATCGGAAAATTTAGTTGAATTGCTCGCTACTGTGTGAAGACTTACTGAAAAAGATTGTAACTCGTTTCCCTCAATGATATATGGCCTATTAATAAATCGCAAGCTATTTAGTAAAGGGAACAATATGTATCCTCGCTCATCTAAATGATATGCGCATGATTTCACGTTTTCTGACATAAGTGTTTCGTTTAATAAAGATATAAGTTTTACATTCAATCGATAATCTCTGCAGATTTGCATCAGCATTACAAATAAGACAGGAGCTATTTCTACTCTGTGTTAGAACATTCACTCTTAAGTATCCTGAAAAGGAACGTTGCGAAAAAATGACTAATAGTAATGAAAGTATTAGCCGAACTTTCATCAGAAAGACCGTTCACCGAGCTACTGCCAACATGAATCCGATGCTTTACAACAAACTTGACAAGGACCGTTGCAGAACAGTGGCTACAAGTAATGAAACTGCTAACGAAACTATCCTCAGAATTAGCGCTGACCGAGCAACTTATTGAAAAATATTAGTTTCTATAGAAAAATATTCTTGACCTAAAAATTCCCCCCAGATTTATTATTAAGATTAAACTCATGGCCGCAATGGAATGTCTCGCCAATTAGCTGTATTAAGAGTTCAAGTAAGATCCTATAGGTGAACCTTTAGCTATAGCTAATAACTTATCCTTCATACTTCTGCATGTAAAAAAGTTATTATAGTATGTCCTTAGACCCAAGAACTATCATGGACACGCTTTTCTAAGTACTGTTAGATTTTCAATATTATATTATTACATTAAAAATATTAGTTTCTATAAAAAAACAATTTGTCCTTGAAATGACCGTCCGATTCATGATTAAGGTAAATCTAATAACCGCAATTAAATGTCTAATCAATTATATCAGGGAGTCATCAAACTGTATTTCCAGTCCGTTTGACTGGGTTCCACTTTCCTTAAAGTTAGTGCGGGATCCTTTTGTACAGGCGTAAAATGGGGAGAATACAATTTTTCTATTTGGATCATCCGCGACTCTGTTGATTTACTTTTCGAAGTAGCAGCTTCTAAGCATCTAGTGCTTGAACGAGGATCATCCCCAATATGAACCAAAATTTTGCCCTAGGGTACCGTTACAATTTTTAGCCTGCTACCAGGACTCTTGGTATAAGAGTGTTGGCCTAAATTAGTATAAATACGTTGTAATATTTTTCGCTTTGGTTTATCTGTATTTGGAAATAACTCTAAATATTTTCTAGTGGTAGCACAACTATTCTAATTTTCTTGAGCATAGACATAGACCATATCGTTTAATTCACTGTTAGCATATTGATTAAGCTGCGGCATCTTTGAACAAATAAATATATTATTAACAGTTTCTATACAATTTTCAAAATTGTAATAATCTAAGTTAATCTTCAATACAATACACTTGTTTGGGCTCCAATTTATACTACGTTTGTATTGACTATGGATAATACTCGGAGGAAGTTTGTAAAGTATCTGTGGTTAAAGACTAAGAGAGTATACCCAAGGGTGTTCAAATTTGGATATTATTATACACACAAAGAGACGCATAGCGGATAGCGTAGTATTCTATATAAACTTATTTTAAAAATGGATTTTATAAAATAATTTTATACTTATTTGGTTGTAGGTTATTTATCAAAATTACAAGGAAAATATAGAGGAAAAATCGCACAGTTAACAGATCACAGGGTAAAGTTAATGAGTGAAATAACTTCAGGGATACAAGTAATAAAAATGTACGCCTGGGAAAAACCATTCGAAAAAATTGTGGATTTTGCTAGAAGGTAAAAAATAGTGTTAAAAATACATTAAAAATTATACACTGCACCACATATGTGTTGTTGAAATAAATTATCTTTTTCGAATCAGGTAATATATTGTATAAGGTAAAATTCAGGTTAAATGTTATTGTTTCTCTTTTATGACAAATGTATGGCGTTTTTTTTAATATTTTAATTATCCAATAAACGTCGACTCTGGTAATTCGTCTGGGAGTTTAATTACTCATGATCTTACAAACATGTGCTAGAATCAAATAATTTTTCAGACAACGAATCACGTTAATATAATCCCACTAGATCTGAATAACGTTTGTGACTTTTATTTGGATTATTTGAAATGAGGATATCTTATCAGTGTCTGGATAATCCTTCTCTTTCCATCAATAATTTTTCATATAAATCAATTGAAATATTTTTTCTGCAGCTATATTCAGTCTTTTGTTTTCTTTTTGGCCAAGGAAATGTTTAAGAAACAAAAACATTACTTTGATCATTAGAAAGTATAAGAAATGACGGAAATTATTAATAACCAGGAGCTGAAAAAAAATAATAAATAACCATTGCCAGTCAACTTTTGTTACAAAATAGTGAACAGAGGAATCAATAATAATATATAAACTAGCCAAAAATTAAATAAGACAAGAACATATAAATTTTTTTTTTTAAATATAAAAACTTTAAAAATAAAATAAAATATTACAATAAATATTTACTTCACAATCAGAAAGCATCTTTGTAAGACTCGTTTAGACTATAATATGCTTTATTTAATAACATTTTTTACATATTGGCTAAATTTCCTATCATTCCTTCAATTTTTGAATTTCAGAGGCAAGTGATTGTACATTTTTATACCCTCATGTTCAATTTTCAGTACTTTGTAAGAGTAGTAGTAAATTGAAAGATAAAAAGATGACAGATAGACTCTGGGTGTACATACAATTGTTATCTATATACTTAATATTAAAAAAAGAAATTAAGGTCTCCAGCCTGTTTAAAAATTCTTCAATTCTGCTACGTGGGGGTCTGTAAACGTAAAAAAGATATACGCTACTTTTTTATTATATATAAGTGAGAATTCAAACTCGTTTTCTATCAACAAATTATTATAATCGCAC